>CM057460.1:47666445-48291445 GCA_030035585.1 Dugong dugon
TTCGGCTATTAACCGAAAGGTGTGCAGTTCAAACCCACCAGCTGTTCCTTGGAAACCCTATGGGGCAGTTCTCCTCTGTCCTATACGGTCGCTATGAGTCAGAATCAACTCGACGACATCGGGTTTGGTATGACTTGGGGGCATCAAAATAAAACTCTAACAATAACGTAGCAACCATTTACCAAACCATATTTCTCTTATTTGCTCATTTTAAACATAGTTAAATCTCAATTATACAATTTATATTTACTCTGATAATATCAAGTATATCAAAAGAAAATAAAATGCTATATTGGAACATAAGGTTAATTTATGACAGTTATATAAGACAAATGAAATCTTTCATGAGCTGAGCGCAAAAGTTCAAATGTACATTCCAGGAAGTGGTTTAGTCCTTCCCAGGTAAGACACCCAAATCTTGGGAAACTATATCAGCCAAGTGGCCTAGATCCTTTCCATTGAGCCCTTCAGAACCCTTCAGAGCCGTAGCTGCCTCAACAAGAAGAAAGGCAGCACAGCAGAGAAGGGTCACTTGCCTTTATCTCCAGGTTCAAAATCATTGTGCAGAACCAGAAACATTATTTAAGGCGAGGAACTGCTCAGTGGGCCCTCGTAAAATTCCTATACTTGCCTTGTATAGCATTAATATGCAAATAGTAGTATTATAATCAGAAGCACAGATACATGTATATATTATCTTTAAGTTTTCTGTCAGCCTCCCACTTGTAAGTGGGGCTGTCCCTGGAGTTGTCTAAATCCTCACACTTCAAGAACTGCAGTCTAAAATTCTGTCATGAGAAAATAAGCATAACTAACCTGCCACACGTATTTCTTTCCTTGGTTCTGTGATTTAATTATTTAAATCTAGTTTATAGTAAAACTTTTGGTTGATACAGGCTTATAACTCTCATGTCAGAGTTCTCCAAAAATCAATGAAAGACATATTCTCAATTTTTTCTACCTCCCTAAACAAGCCATTGGAGCCCTGGTGGTACAGTGGTTAAGAGCTTGGCTGCTAACCAAAAGATCGGCAGTTTGAATCCAACAGCCACTCCTTAGAAACCCTATGGGACCGTTCTACTCTGTCCTATATGGTTGCTATGAGTCGGAATCGACTTGACAGCAACAGGTTTGGTTTGGTTTTAATCAACCCATATCAAAGTATTAATTTGGCTGAATGATCCTAAAGGAGAGTTTATCTTTTTAAAGCTAACAGGTAATACTCCATACCAAGGTAGTGGTAGCCTATGGCAATTAAAAAAAAAAAAAAATTGCCATAAAGTCAATTCTACTCATGGAGACCCCACGAGTGTTAGAATAGAACTGTTCTCCATAGGGCTTTCAATGGTTGATTTTTCAGAAGTAGATCGTCAGGCCTTTCTTCCAAGGTGCCTATGGGTAGACTCAAACTTCCAACCTTTTGGTTAGTAGCTGAGTACATTAACCATTTGTACCACCTATCAATTATTAAAAATAAAGTAAAATAAACAGACAACCAGGAGCCTTGAGCTTTGGAAAAACTTCCAATTCAGGCAGATCATTCCATACAGAGTACTTTCTAAATGAGAAAATAGGTATTACTTCTAATTCCAAATTCTCCCCTTTAATCAACAATTTAAATCATGTCAATTATTCTCCAATAAAGCATCTCTAAGTTTTCCTCATCTATCTGACTCTAAAGGCCCAAACAAGATCCTTATTCCTATAGATCTCTATGATTTAAACCCTCCTATTTAAAGGAATCACTGCCAATGAGGGTTTGCAATGTGCCTTGTTTGTGTTCAATGAAGTATGTTATCAGCAGCTACTAAGCACCTACTGCATCCCTTGGAAGCTCCCAGTTATCTGGAAAAGCCAAAATATTACTGATAATCAAAAGTATTTTTAATAAATATAAAGTCGGATCAAAGGGCATGGGACATGTTGAAGAAATATCAAGTAACTGTGAATCAGTTACTTCTCTCTTTACAGGTAATTTTTCTTTGTTAAATGAGGTAACCAGAAGAGACGATCTCTGCGATCCCATCCCTCTAACACTCAGTAACGCTGAGATTCATAAACTAAGCACAATAGGGAATACAAAACAATTGTAAGTAATAGATCAGTATGTAATATATATGAAAGAGAATAAATACTATTCAGTATATAAAGACTAAAAGTTACTAAAGGAATTCAGAAAGGGGCAAGATCAATGAGAGAGAAGTTCTGTAGTTAGAGAAGGCTTCTTTGAGGATATGGAACTTGAGTTGATCATGAAAAAGAGTATTATGGGTTGATTTGTGTCCCCCAAAAAAGATATGTTCAAGTCCTATACCCCGGCACCTGTGAATGTGGCCTATATTGGGAAATACAGTCTTTGCCAATGTAATTAGTTAAATTAACATGAGGTCATATTGGAGTGGGGTGGGCCCTAATCCAATATAACTGGTGTCCTTATAAGAAGAGGAGAAGATGAAGGCAGAGACTGGAATTATGCAAGCCAAAGAATGCCTGGGACTACCAAAAGCTGGAAGAGACAAGGAAGGATCTTCTCCTTTGGAGAGAGCATGGCCTACTGACATCCTGAATTCAGCCTTCTAGCCTCTAGACTGAGAGAATAAATTCCTGCTGTTTAAATCCACCCACTTTGTGGTAATCTGTTCTGGCAGCCCCAGGAAACCAACATAGATGGGCAAGAGATGGATAGGCAAGGTAGAGGTGGGGAAGCATTCCAGATGGGAAAAAATGGGAAAAATAAACACAGAAAAGAGGAATAAGTGGGAATGTGGCATCAGTTTTGTTTACTAAGTAATTTGTGCTATTTCTTTTAAGTTGCATTTATAATACCAGGCTAGACTGCCAATGTGGTTATTTTTTTAAAGTCTTTTAAGATCTTTAAAGCCTTTTTTTTTCTTGCTGAAAGACAGCTCATGATTTACCATTTTGTATATAAGTAGCTTTTTCCTACAAAAACTAAATATGTCTTAATGTGCCTGCCATTCTTAAAATGTTATGCCCTATTGTTGACCACTTTGGTATGTGAACCTCTTGTCCTAAGTGCTGGCTGCATATCCTCCTCCTTCTATCAAGATGAGAAACATTTTTATGAATGGTATTTCTTTATATATAATCTAGAGTAACTGGACACATCATCATCAGGGAAGACCAATCACTAGAAAAGGATAACAGGTTTTGTAAAGTGGAGAATAAGCAAAAATGAGGAAAACCCTCCATGAAATGGACTAACACAATAGCCTCAACAATGGGCTCAAACATATCAAAGATCATGGAGATGGCTCAGGGCCAGACAACCTTTCATTCTGTTATACATTTGGTTGCCATGAGTCAGAGATAACTCAACAGCACAACAACAACAATGGCATAATCAAAAGAAAGAACTTGAAACAGATTTCAAATTAATATCTATGTTGCTTTATAAATACAGAGCTAACTATCTGTAACAACATACAACATTAAGGATACCTCCTAATTTTCAAATTTAGTAATATTCAATTTGAAAATATATATTCTAATTTTAACAATAAATTTTAGATTTAGAAAAATAAAAGCACAGGTTAAAGGAATATAAAATTACACAAGTCTGTTTTACTTTTGATTATGAAGGCCTGCACCAAGAATATTTGGATAAATGTATCCTCTACTCTTGACCTTGTTAAATGCTTCTGGTTTCTTCTGATGCATGGGTATATTCCTCATGTAAATGGGGAAAAAATTCATTTCAGTGATAAATTTTGTTTAAATATTATCAAGAATTGTCATTTCTTTCAAGCCAAGTGTTTTTAAATGCACACTTACCCTGCGTTGTTGCTGACTGCGGTTAGCCCTTTTACTCCAGTCTTTAGTAAAGCTCCAATAAGGTTCTCTGGAATTCCACATAGCCCAAAACCTATAATAAGCCCGAAAGATAAACTATTTCTTTTGATACAAACAAAAATGTATGTATCATTCTTTTTAATAGAAAATAAAAAATATATATATCAAGCACATTATTAGATCTATTAAGCATAACTCACAGATAATCTCAACAACCCAATAAATGGTCGTGAGCTGTATCCGAATGCCTTGCACTATTATACAGCACCATACATCACTGTCAAGTTTTTGAATCATAAGTATAAAGCCAAGTACAATCAGTTTACATGGCTACACATTACTTATCTTGCACTTAACTACATCCCTATTATTGTACCATTTTATGATTCAACCCTTATATGGTTACTTTCTCAAGCATGTGTGTTTTATATGCCCAAGTAGATTTTGCAGAATTAGACACCTGGGCCAATATTCTTCATTGCTTTGCATCTTTCTCAATTCCTCAGATAGTATGTGTTTAAAATAAACATTCAATGACATCATTTGAGTAAATGGAGAGCAGCCCTGAAAATAAGCCTCGAACCCTGTGACCAAGGCCGAGAAATTCAAAGTAGTTTATAAGAATCAGGCAGTAAATTTTATAAGTCAGTGGTTCTAAAAGATATTCCAAACAAGAAGAAGTAGTAGAACTTAGGGGGTTCACCAACAAACAGAGGCTTATGTACTCTCTGTCTCATAAAATAAGGAGTAGCTAGGGGTGGGCCAGGAGCCCTGGAGGTGTGGTGGTTAAGAGCTTGCCTGCTAACCAAAAGGTTGGCAGTTTAAATCCACCAGCCACTCCTTAGAAAACCTGTAAGGCAGCTCTACTCTTTCTGGAATCGACTGGAGGGCAATGGGTTTGTTTTTTGAGTTTAGCGTGGGCCAATGTGATCAATGTAAACATTTCAAGTTGAAGAGAATTCCTAAGGATCTAGTGATTTTCTAAGGCTACTGATAAAATATTACCACAGTTTTAAAATTTTTGAAATTTCAGCTTTTCAAAACAATAGAAGAAAAAAGGAAAGAAAAAGTAAATATTAAGTGTTAAACCTTGCTAAACTTTCAGGAAGGAGACATAGGATAAAGTAACTGCCAATTTCCAACAGTTTTTCTAATCTACACAGCTTTGCCATGTGATTTCGCTGACTCCCTATAAACATAAGAATGTTAGCACAGAAAGGACAACAATGCTGTTACTCACCACCAACTAGTATTGTCGCACCATCAGGGATGTCTTTTATAGCTTCCACCGGATCTGAATAAAATTTGGTATGATGATGAGTGCTGGTTGAAAAGTAGCAAACATATCCCTGGAACAATTAGAAAACATTGTTAAGTGAATAATCATTTGGAGATACAGCATATATAGCAATTTATTCATTATATATACATACATACATACATGCACGCACACACACACACACATATATGTATATACTGATAACTTTATTATCCCCCTTTTAAAAGAATGGGGCTTTGAGTAGTTCATCTTTAAGAATAAGCTAGATGTACTCTATTCACAGATTATCACTGGAGGCCCGTTGTGATTAATGTCTTCCACTATGTGAAGAGAGAGCTATAACTGTGTTATCTGTGGCCACCAAAAAAAACTTAAAGTAGATAGCCCACACAATGGGACTCAAATTCACAATAATGGCATCATCAAGAATCTATTTCCGACAGCAATCTAACCTTCCATTTAATCAATAGATATTTACTGACAACCTACTATGTGCCAAGTACTGTGCTATTTACTTCAACACACTAAGGACTAAGACATGACTGCTGCCCTCAGAAAAATTAAGTACAGCATGACCAATACTACAAATACTACACATCCTGATTTAATATTAGGGGTCAGAGAATGCCTCCTGTTACGGATTGGACTGTGTCCCCTAAAAACTTATGTTTAAGTCCTAACCCCTGTACCTGTAAATACGACCCTGTTTGGAAATAAGGGTTTTCTTTTGTTAACGAGGTCATACCAGAGTAGGGTGGGCCCTAAACCTAATCACTTCTGAATCGTATCTTATAAAAAGAGCAGAACAGACACAGAGACACACACAGGGGAAAGACAGATGCCAAGGAACATGAAGGAACTCCTGGGGCTACCAACAAGGAAAGATTCTTCCCTACAGCCAATGCATTAATTTGCACTTCTAGTCTCCAAAACTGTGAGTCAATACATTTCTGTTCTTTAAAGCCACCCACCCCACTTGTGGTTTTTTTTTTTTTTTTTTTTTTTTTTATTATAGCAGCACTATGTAACTGAAATGCTTCCTAAAGGGATAAACAAAGAAAGGCACACAAAAGACTCATCCCCTCTTTGGGGCTTGAGGTTTATGGATGCTGTAAAAAAAACAGCAACTATTATCTGCAAGGGAGGCGTGTCTAAGCTTACCACAATGCACTGTTTAGTCCAAGATGGGTTATCTAGTGAGTATTCATTAACAGTTTGTTGTAAATTGCTTCCTTCTAAAGTATATTTTTTACTTCACTCACAACATGGACAAGAAAAATCAAAAAGTGGATTCTGTTGCGATCAATCAATCACACTCAACATTACCTCTCCTTTATTCAAATTACATTCAATCTAAAAATAGAGGGAATAGAGAGAACAACATCTGAATCCTGATATGCTGCTACCTTAACAAGCCCGTAACTGTTGGAAGCTCACACCCAATGACTAACAGAGTTAATCTCGCAGAAAGACACAACCTGAGGTAAACAAGGTAATAGCAAAAATGAGTTTCTCAGAGGTGGGGCCAAAATGGTGGAGTAGTCAGACACTTCCATGGTCCCTCATAAAACAAAGACACAAAAAAACAAGTGAATCAATTATATATGACAATCTAGGAGCCCTGAACATCAAAGGCAAAGTTAAGGAATAAGACTGAGTGGTAGGGGGTGGGAGAGCCGGTTCAGAAGCAGGGAGGAGTTGCCAAACCTGACCCAGCAGAGCCCTTTAGGCCGATCACCTGATGGTGCTCGGTGAGGCAAACAGCAGCACTTGGGAGGCGTTTTCTACATCGAAGAGACATCAATAACATCAAATAAGATCCCAAGACTAGAAAACAGGACAGAGCAACCAGATATCAACCCAGATAGGGAAGTTACAAAAATAAATCAAAGCTAGAACACTGAAAATAGGGGAACAGATGACAATACGTAAAAGATGACAATATTAAAACAAAAAAAGGGACTAAAAAGTGTAGACATAGATTTTTCATGTGGAGAGGAAGTCAAGGAGATATAAAGAAATAAATGACTAGTATAAACTTAGAAAAACAGGGGTAAATATTAAGGTAACCACAAAGGAAACTAACAATCCTACACATCAAAATAAAAAACAAGAAAAATATAAAGACTCAGCAAAACAAAATCAACAACAATGAAAAAGATGAAAAAATACATAAAGAAAAATGATTCAGCAAAGAAAATTTAGTGGAACAAAGAAACTGTCAACAATACACACAAAAAAAGATATCAAAATGACAGCACTAAACTCATACCTATCAATAATTATGCTGAACGTAAATGGACTAAATGCACCAAAAAAGAGACAGAGAGTGGCAGAATGGATTAAAAAAACGGGATCCATCTATATGCTGCCTATAAGAGACACACCTTAAAGACAAAAACTAAAACTCAAGAGATGGAAAAAAATATATTAAGCAAATAACACTCAAAAAAGAGCAGGACTGGTAATATTAATCTCTGACAAAATAGACTTCAAAGTAAAATCCACCACAAAGGATAAGGAAGGACACTACATAATGATTACAGGCTCAGTACACCAGAAGAACATAACTATAATAAATATTTACGCACCACAGGACAGGGCTCCAAAATACATAAACCAACTCTAAAAGCATTGAAGAGAGAGATAGACGGCTCCACAACGATAGTAGGAGACTTAAAAATACCACTTTCGGTGAAGGACAGAAAATCCAGAAAGAAACTCAATAAAGACATGGAAGATCTAAATGCTACAATCAATCAACTTGATCTTATGGACATATACCAAACACTCCACCCAACAGCAGCCAAGTATGCTTTCTTCTCCAACGCACATGGAACATTTTCCAGAATAGACCACGTATTAGGCCATAAAGCAAGCCTTAACAGAAGTCAAAGCATCGAAATATTACAAAGCATCTTTTCTGACCATAAAGCCATAAAAGAAGAAATCAATAACAGAAAAAGCAAGGAAAAAAAATCAAACACATGGAAACTGAACATCTTGCTCAAAAACTAATGGGTTATAGAAAAAATTAAGGACGGAATAAAGAAATTCATAGAATCAAATGTGAATGAAAACACATCCTACCAGAACCTTTGGGACACAGCAAAAGCAGTGCTCGGAGGTCAGTTTATAGCAATAAATGCACTCATCCAAAAAGAAGAAAGAGTTAAAATCAAAACAGCAATCCTATAACTGGAACAAGTAGAAAGAGAGCAGCAAAAGAAGCCCTTGGGAGGACTTCCAGGCAACATGGCAGAAGCACCACGATGTCCCTCCACAGCAAAGATCCAACAAACTAAGCCAAACAGAGAAAATGGCTGTAAATGACAACATCAGAACAACAAAAGAGGCAATAAATGGTGTAGGTACAGAACCTTCTAATGGAGAGAAAAGCAAGGCGATAGACTGCTTCAAACTTAGAAAGATAAGGGTAAATTTCACGGTAACCACCAAGAAAGTTAACAAACCTACTCATCACAATAAAGAGGAAAAACGAAGTCTCAGTAAAAACAAAACCTACAAAAACAAAAGAAATGAAAAAAAATCCACAAACAAAAGGAATTCAGCACAGGAGAGTAAGAGGAACAAAGAAAAAAGTCAGCACCACAGAAAAAAAAAGCACTCACAAATCAAAAACACTGGCAATACCAAATATTGGAGAGGCTGTGGGGAGATCAGAACTCTTTACGCACTGCTGGTGGGAATGCATAATGATACAACCATTTTGGAAAATGATATGGCGCTTCCTTAGAAAGCTAGAAATAGAAATGCCATAGGATCCAGCAATCCCACTCCTAAGAACATATCCTAGAGAAATAAGAGCCATCACAGAAATAGACATATGCACACCCATGTTCATGGCAGCATTGTTCACTATAGCAAAAAGATGGAAACAACCTAGATGCCCATCAACAGATGAATGGATAAACAAACTATGGTACATACACACAATGGAGTATTATGGAACAATAAAGAACAATGATGAATCTGTGAAGCATCTCATAACATCGATGAAACTGGAGGACATTATGCTGAGTGAAATAAGACAACCACAAAAGGACAAATATTGTATGAGACCTCTATTATAAAAACTCAGGAAAAAGTTTACACACTAAAAGTAACAATCTTTGTTGGTTACGAGGAACGGGAGGGGTGAAGGGGAAACACTAAATAGACAATAGATAAGTAGTATCTTTGGTGAAGGGTGAGACAGTACACAGTACTGGGGAAACCAGCACAACCTGTACGAGGAAAGGTCATGGAAGCTCCACAGACACATCCAAACTCCTTGAGGGACTGAACTGCTGGGTGGAGGGCTGTGGGGACCACGGTCTCGGGGAACATCTAGCTCAATTGGCATAACACAGTTTATAAAGACAATGTTCTACATTCTACCTTGGTGAGTAGCGTCTGGGGTCTTAAAAGCCTGTGAGCAGCCATCTAAGATACTCCACTGGTCCCACCCTTCGGGAGCAAGGGAAAATGAAGAGAACAGGATACAAGGAAAAGATTAGTCCAAAGGACTAATGGCTCACAGCTACCAAGGCCTCCACCAGACTGAGTCCAGTACAGCTAGATGGTGCCTGACTACCACCACTGACTGCTCTGACTGGGATCACAACAGAGGGTTCTGGACAGAGCTGGAGAAGGATGTAGAACAAAACTCTAACACACACAAAAAAAGACCAGATTTACTGGCCTGAAAGAGACTAGAGAAACCCCGAGAGTATGGCCCCCAGATATCCTTTTAGCTCAGTGGTGAAGTCACTTCTGAGATTCACCATTCAGCCAGGGATTGGACAGCCCCATGAAACAAAACGGGACTCATGAGGCACAGCAGTCCAGGGACAAGGACTAGAAGGCAGAAGGGGACAGGAAGGCTGGTGATAGGGAACCCAAGGTTGAGTAAGGACAGTGTTGACATGTAGTGGGGTTGTTAACCACTGTCATAGGGCAACGTGTGTACTAACCGTTTAATGAGAAACCATTTTGTTCTGTAAAACTTCATCTAAAGTGAGAATAGCAGCATAACTAGAAGAACATAATCGATGTCACTGAACTGTGCATGTAGAAATTTTTGAAATGGTGTATCTTTGACTATGCATATTTTCACCAAAAAAAAAAAAAAAAAAAGGTTGAGAAGGGAGAGGGGTGACATGTTGTGGGGATGTTAACCAATGTCATAAAACAATATGTGTACTGACTGCTTAATGAGAAACTATGTGTTCTGTAAACCTTCACCTAAAGTACAATAAAAAAGAAAAATTGTACTCTAACAAATTTGAAACCTAGAGGAAACGGACAAATTTCTAGGAACTCAACTAACCTAACACAAACAGAGGTAGAACAACTAAATAAACCTATAATAAAAGAAAAGAATGAAAAGGTAATTAAAAAACTCCCAACAAAAAAAAGCCCTGGTCTGGACGGTTTCAATGGAGAATTGTAGCAAACTTTCAGGGAAGAGTTAACATCCCTACTACTACGGTATTTTAGAGCATAGAAAAGAATGGAATACTCCCAAACTCATTCTACGAAGCCAGCATAACCCTGATACCAAAGCCAGGTAAAGACCCCACAAAAAAAGAAAATTACAGACCAATATCCCTCATGAACATTGATGCAAAAATCCTCAACAAAATTCTAGCCAATAGAATTCAGCAACATACCAAAAAAAAAAAATTCATCATGATCAAGTGGGATTTATACCAGGTATGCAGGGATGGTTCAACATCAGAAAAACAATCAATGCAATCTATCAGATTAATAAAACATAAGAGCCACATGATCTTATCAATCGATGCAGAAAAGGCATTTGACAAAGTCCAACATCCATTCATGAGAAAAACTCTCAACAAAATAGGGAAATCCCTCAACATAATTAAGGGCATTTATACAAAGCCAACAGCCAACACCATCCCAAACGGAAAGAGTTTGAAAGTACTCCCTTTGAGAAGGAGAACCAGACAAGGATGCCCTTTATCACCACTCTTATTCAACATTGTGCTGGAGGTCCTAGCCAGAGCAATTAGGCTAGAAAAAGAAATAAAGGACATCCAAATTGGTAGGGAAGAAGTCAAAGTATCACTATTTGCAGATGATCTGATCTTATACACAGAAAACCCCAAAGAATCCACAAGAAAACTACTGGAACTAATAGACGATTTCAGCAAAGTTTCAGGATACAAGATAAATATACAAAAATCAGTTGAATTCCTTTATACCAACAAAAAGAACCTTGAAGAGGAAATCACCAAATCAATACCATGTACAAGAGTCCCCAAGAAGATAAAATACTTAGGATTAAATCTAACCCAGAGACATAAAAGACCTACACAATGAAAATTACAAGACACTACTGCAAGAAACCAAAAGAGACCTGCATAAGTGGGAAAACATACCTTGCTCATGGATAGGAAGACTCAACATTGTGAAAATGTCAATTCTACACAAAGCGATTTACAGATACAACGCAATCCCAATCCAAATTCCAATGGCACTTTCTAATGAGATGGAGAAACAAATCACCAACTTCCTATGGAAGGGAAGAGGCCCCGGATAAATGCATTACTTAAGAAGAACAAAGTGGGAGGCCTCACACTAGCTGATTTTAGAACCTATTATACCGTCACAGTAGTCAAAACAGCCTAGTACTGGTAAAATAACAGATACATAGACCAACGTAACAGAGTTGAGAATCCAGACATAAATTCATCCACCTATGAGCAGCTGATATTCAACAAAGGCCCAAAGTCCGTTAATTGGGGAAAAGACAGTCTCTTTAACAAATGGTGCTGGCATAACTGGATATCTACCTGCAAAAAACTGAAACAAAACGGATACCTCACATCATGCACAAAAACTAACTCAAAATGGATCAAAGCCCTAAACATAAAATTGAAAACGATAAAGATCATGGAAGAAAAAATAGGGACAATCCTAGGAGCCTTAATACATGACACAAACAGAATATGAACCATAAGTAACAATGCACAAACATCAGAAGAGAAACAAGATAACTGGAAGCTCCTAAAAATCAAACACTTACACTCATTAAAAGACTTCGCCAAAGGAGTAAAAAGACAACCTACAGACTGGGAAAAATTTTGGGCTACGACAAATCTGATCAGTGTCTAATCTCTAAAATCTACAAGATACTGCAAAACCTCAACAGTAAAATGACAAATAACCCAATTACAAAGTGGATGAAGGATATGAACAGGCACTTTGCCAAAGAAGCCATTCAGGTGGCTAAAAGGCACATGAAGAAAAGCTCACAATCATTAGTCATTAGAGAAATGCAAATCAAAACTACAATAAGAGAGCATCTTACCTCAACAGGCTAGCATTAACCCAAAAAACCAAAATAACAAATGTTGGAGAGGTTGTGGAGAGACTGGAACACTTATACACTGTTGGTGGGAATGTAAAATGGTACAATCACTTTGGAAATCAATTTTTCACTTCCTTAAAAAGCTAGAAATAGAAGTACGATCCAGCAATCTCGCTCCTTGGAATATATCCTAAAAAAAAATAAGAGCCGTCACACAAATAGATAACATGCACACCCATGTTCATTGCAGCACTGTTCATGATAGGAAAAATATGGAAACCATCTAGGTGCATATCAACGGATGAAGGGATAAACAAATTATGGTATATTCACACAATGGAATACTATGCAACGATAAAGAACAACGATGAATTCGTGAAATATAACATTATGCTGAATGAATTTAGTCAGTCACAAAAGGACAAATATTGTATAAGACCACTATTATAAGAACTCAAGAAAATGCTTAAACACAGAAGAAAACATTCTTTGATGATTACGAAGGTGGGGAGGGAGGGAGAGGGTGATTCACTAACTAGACAGTAGACAAGAATTACCTTAGGTGAAGGGAAGGACAGCACACACTACAGGGCAAGTCAGCACAACTGGACTAAACCAAAGCTAAGAAGTTTCCTGAATACAACCAAACACTTCGAGACACAGTAGCAGGGGTGGGTGTCAGGGAACCATGCTTTCAGGGGACATCTAGGTCAACTGGCGTAACAAAGTTTATCAAGAAAATGTTCTGCATCCTACTTTGGTGCGTGGCATCTGGGGTCTTAAAAGCTAGCGAGCAGTCATCTAAGATGCATCAATTGGTCCCAACCCACCTGGAGTAAAGGCGAATGAAGAACACCAAAGACACCAGAGAAAGTATTAGCCCAAGAGACAGAAAGGGACATATAAACCAGAGACTTCATCACCTGAGACCAGCAGAACTAGATGGTGCCTGGCTACCACCAGCGACAGCCCTGACAGGGAACACAACATAGAGTCCCTGATGGAGCAAAAGAAAAGTGGGGTGCAGAACTCAAATTCTAGTAAGAAGACCAGACTCAATGGTCTGATTCTGGAGGAATCCCAGAAAGTACGGCCCCCGGAATCTCTGTCAACCCAGAACTAAAACAATTCCCAAGGCCAACTCTTCAGACAAAGATTAGGCTGGACTATCGAACATAAAATGATACTGGTGAAGAGTTTGCTTCTTAGCTCAAGTAGACACATGAGGCTAAATGGGCAGCTCCTGTCCAGAGACGAGATGAGAAGGCAGAGAGGCTCAGGAGCTGGTTGAATGGACACAGGAAATCAGGGATGGAAAGGAGGAGTGTGCTGTCACAGTACAGGAAGAACAATTAAGGTCACATAACAATGTATGTATAAATTTTTGTATGAGACATTAACTTGAGTTGTAAACTTTCACTTAAAGTTAATAAAAGATATTGTTATGTAACTGAGAAATTAAAAAAAAAAGTTTCTATCATTCCTTTTTTCCTCCAAGAATTCCTTTCATAAAAAGTGTCAATTAGTATAAAAGACTACACATGAGGTCACCATGAGTTGGAACTGACTAGACAACTGGTCGGGGGAGAAGGGCACCATGAGTGGTGTTTTATATCCTAATACTGCTCAAACACTAGAAAACTAGTGGAGACAGTGAAAAAAAGGAAAGGGCTTTAGCCCCACCTGGCTTTCTCCTCTTTCATATCCTCAGGTAGCAATGGAGTATTTGCTTCTGTTTAAACAAACAATGACAAAATATATATAGTTTTAATCATGAGATATGTATGTTGAAAATTAAGCTGAACAGCCTGAATAAAAAAGTCAATGAAACTGGAAAATAAAGTTGGAGATAGCTCTCAGAAAATAGAAAAACAAAACAAAACAAAGTTATCTAATTCAACCAACTCATTTTACAGGTCAAGTTTCTGAAGCTTAGAAATTTATTCATATCGTTGCCATTGCAAGACCAGACCAAGTTTTTGGCTTCCCATCACAGTGGTCTTTCCATTACAATATGCCCTTCTCTTTTTAAAAGTCCTTCAAGCTTATTATACTTCTATTTCATTATTTATATATAACAAATCTTCGTGAGTTTCTAATTTTTTCCTGCATAACTCTGCTGTCTATCTCCACCTAAGGGTCAAGAGTCAGGCCTTAGCAGGATGAGGAAGAAAATTAAAGAATTCATCTATACTCAAAAAGTCTGGGGGATGAGGTCACCCAGAACTATTTATGTCTAGACTGAGCCCTGACTCTCACAGACAGGAATCATGAGAAAACTCATTTTCTCTATAGGCCCTTTTAGATTCACGAAGAGAAACAAAAGCATATATAACCTTAGACTCTTCAGGAATTCCATACCTTTGTTTCAGTTCAGCTGATAGTGTTTTCATTAGTCAGAAATGCTGAGGAGAGTCCCCCCTACCCCGGCCTGCCAAAAAACACCCTCAGAAATACTTTAAAAAAGACATGTTTCACATTTACTCAGGTAACCAAAAGTTAAAAGCAGTGAAGAGATTCATATTTCCATGGACTATGAGGACTCAAGACAAAGAATTTACAAGCACTGTGATTTTTTTTCAATATTCATACCCTAACTTAACAACTTGTTGACATTTGTTATCTATTTGTTATATTGATATTTGATATCTATTTAGTAAGAGATCAACAGTTTCCATCCCCAAGAAACTTACTATCTAATTTAGGAGACAGTGTGGCATTATGGGCCATATCCCAGTGAGCTTGTGGTCAAAAATATCCTAGTTTTGTTAACCAATGCCATAAAACAGTATGTGTACTACTGTTTAATGAGAAACTATTTGTTCTGTAAACCTTCACCTGAAATACAATTAAAAACAAAAAAATCCTAGTTTCAAATCTTGGTTCAGCCACAATTGTGTGAACCTGAAGAAATTACTTAACCTTTCTAAGACACTTTTTTGGAGTACAGGAGAATTTTTTTTTTTTTTTTTTTTAAATTTCTAGAAGGACGATAGTTTTCCCAGGACCATAGAGATGCCTAGGGGATGTTAGTTTTAACCTTTTTTCCATTCTCCACCAAGGCAGTAAAATTACCTGGTCATTTATTACAGTTTAAAATTTTAATCTGCTCCCTCTAATACATACACACTTCACTAATTTTACAAAGAGTTTTTTCTCTTTTTTTTAATGCAACTTAACCCATACTGTAGCAAATGAATCCACACGATTTTTATTGAGGGTTTTCATAAAATGGGTCCCAGCTTTATGATTACTTCAACATATGTTTATTTTATTTGCAATTATAATCTCAAGGTTGCCAGAAACTCCTGGAGAAAGGCAGCAGTGTAAACACAGATAGTGGAGCAAAGATGAAGCAGGATATCTGAAGCCAACCTTACCCAAAAGTTTACTGAGATCTTCAAAGGCCTGAAGCAAGGGAGATGCCTAGTGCTTGGAAGGCAACACCCTAAAAGAAGCTACACCCAGGGTTGCTGCCTTTAAACCTTTGGGGTTATTATCTTAAACTGGCTACCTCTCTGTTCACCCTCCCTGTCTCTAGGAGTCAAGGAATATCCAAATCACTGCCAACATCTTTGATTGGAACTGAAGAAAATTTTGTCTTTGGTAATATTTTTTTTTCCTTAGATAACTGAATTCAAAAGGGAGCTCTATCCCTTATAAATTGGCCTCTACTTTCTATATACTTTGGAGCCCTGGTGGCACAGTCATTAAGAGCTACAGCGGCAAACCGGAAGTTCTGAAATTCAAATCCACCAGCCATTCCTTGGAAACCCTAGCAGGCAGTTCTACTCTGTCCTATAGGGTGGTTATGATTCGGAATCGACTCGACAGCCATGGGTTTTTTTTGTTGTCTATATATTTTAAATGCTAAAACAATGATCCATGCACCATCTGCCAACAAAGAAACAAATAACCTTCAAGGGTTACAGTGATTACCTAAGAGAAAAATAGAGGAATGAATCGTAAACTGTCATTTTTTTTTTTTTTTTTTACTGTCTAGCGTCTGCAGAATTCTATTTTATTATTGCTAATAGTTTCTGACATCACTATTTGGGGAAGGAAAATAACAATGATTCAGTTATGAAGTATAATAATCAAAATTCTTACAGTGCAATTTTTTTCCACTTAATCTACTTCTCTCTCTCTCACTTAATCTAACCCCTCCATCTTCCCCTAGTGTTCGAACATTCAAATTCTTATATTTAACCTCTGAGGTCTTATTCCACAGTTGAACCTAAATTTTATCTTACGCCCTCCTAGTTTAGAACTTCTTCCTTTCTAATCACTTCTGCCATTATTTCTTTCACTTAATTTCTCATTTTCCTGTCATTCAATACCAAAAAAACCCACTGCCACTGAGTTGATTTCGACTCATAGTGACCCTATAGGACAGAGTAGAACTGCCCCATAGGGTTTCCAAAGAGCAGCTGGTGGATTCAAACTGTCGACATCTTGGTTAGCCGCCATAGCTCTTAACCACTGCGCCACGAGTGCTCCATCATTCAATACAGAGTGTACTTATTTAAATTTTCTGGCGAGGTCAGCTTCAGACATCCTGCTTGAATGTACTTATGTTTTAAGATCTTTTAGTGAAAATTCACAAAGCATACCTTTTTTTCTTTAAATAAATCCTACCTTAATAATACAGAATTATACACCCAAGTGACATTTACCTTGTCACCTTACAGTTAAATAAACCATGACACAGAAAAGTTGATACCGCCCACAATAGTAGCAAAGGTTGCTAAACAGAAGTGGGGAGGGTAGGTCATAAGGAGAGGGGTGAGGAGAATGTTAGAAAGAAAAGATAGTAATATGCGGGTGGACAGAAAACATAAAGACTTGCAAGAAGGAGTATGGCATCACCAGCCAGGAAGAGTGGTGGTGACGTATGGAAATGCTTTAGCTGTCCAGCACTGGCTGACGGAAGAGGGCTGGGGACATGTGTGGAAATCTTCAGTGGTCCAGCAGTGGCTGATGTCTACCAAAGGTCGAATATTCCTCTTGGACTAAACACTGGCAACTGCACATTTGTGCCATGAACAAATCGCAAGGAGCTTACAGGGAGTCACTGACACTAAGCAATTCTCTATCGCAACGGTGTACTCTGTTTTCAAGGGGACATACGTGTACTGTTCAAAGGCCGGAGGTATGCACAGCATTCTAAAGGGGCATAGACTAAAGGATAACTAATTCTGCCTGGTGGGTCAGAAAGGTTAAGGAGTCCCTGGTAAGAAAAAGGTTAATAGGGATGGGGATTCCAGACAGAGGGAGCTGTGTGAGTAAAGGTACAGAGATGTGAAGAGACTCAGTGTGTTACACCAGGGACCTGCAGAATCACGTTCCACAGACATAAGTTCATCTAGGTTAGACTGGGGCAGGTTGTAAAAGGCAGTAAATACCACACTAAAGAGTTTCAACTTCATCCTTCAATGAAGGGGCATCACAGCTTTTTATACATAAAGATGTCACAACTCTCATATGGGAGACTGAACCAGGAAAGTGATGAGGGTAGGGGGGTAGCTCATTCATTCAGTCAACAATATGTTGTATCAACTATACTAACTAAACAGAGAACCCTGGTGGCGAAGTGGTTAACAGCTTGGCTGCTAACCAAAAGGTTGGCAGTTTGAATCCACCAGCCACTCCTTGGAAACTCTATGGGGCAGTCCTACTGGGTCCTATAGGGTCTCTATGAGTCGGAACCAACTTGATGGCACATAACAACAACATACTAAATACTGGAGAAACAGTTGAAAACTAAAACAAAATAGCTGTAGTCCCTGCTATGATAAAGCTTATAAACTAGTATATTCACCAAATAACTACAAAAACTTAAACATAATTGTAACATTCACTTGGGATGCTATCAGGGAGAAATGGAGGATTGCTGGTAAAGAGTACAAAGGACAGCACTGAGGGATATTTCAGAAAGAGGTGCTTGGTGATGTGGAGTAAGGAGGAGAGTTAAAAAGGATGGCTCCAAGACTTCCAGCTTACACAGTTGGATGAAGAGTGGTGCTGTTGACCATAATGAAAAAAGCAAAGGAAGAAAGAGCCACTTTAGGGCTGGTTCAGTTTGGTTCAGAAAGAGCTTGCAGTGTTGAGTAGCACCCAGGGGGAGTCAACCAGTAAACAGTTGCTGTAGAATGACTGCAGCTCAGGAGAGTCTGAAATTGGACAGAGATTTCGAGTTTTAAGGAACAGAGGTAGGTAAAGTGTTAACGGTAGTTTTATGTTTATTTTCCCACTAATAATTTTCTGTAGGGAATGGAAAAATAGAATTAAATGTCTCCTTTTCCATACTAAGGAAGAAAGGAAGTCCAGATAGTCTATTCAAACCTAAGTCCATGCATTGTGCCAGGCCAGTGTTTCTCAAAGCATGGTCCCTAGACTAGCAGCATCAGCATCACCTAGAACTTATTAACACAAATTACTAGCCCCATCCCAGACCCTCTAAATCAGAAACTCTAGGGGTGAGCACAGCAATTTGTTTTTAAAAACTTTCAGGTAATTCTGATGCATGCTCAAGTTTAACAAACACTGTGCTAAAGTATCATTTTTTAAAAAGTTATATATATAATTTTACCTGTTGGCTGTGTTTAGCAGAAAAAGATATCAAGGTTACTACTTAAGCTTGCCTACATGTTTTTCTCATCCATGTATTAAACATGTGTTGAGTGTCTACTCCATGTAGGGTAGTGTGTAATGCTGAGGGAGCCCAAGAATAGGCATACAATATTGTCCTCGTCAACAAGTAACTTATATGGTTGAGAAGACAATATATGTTTGAAAAGTTAAACAAGTACAGTTACATAAAAAGTGTGTTACAGTTCAAAAGAAGTAGGAAGTCAGGATTTAAGTGTTACATAAGCAGCAAGGGCACCAAGTACCATCAGCTGGGGGAGGGAGCAATTACCATGGGCTGGAACACTCTGGAAAGCCTGAGTTGGGCCTACAGCAATCAAGCATGAAAGAGGAAAGTTCAATCCTCGATCTTAACGTTCAGTGAGATACTGCAAAACCCATTACCTGTAGTTTGGTCACCAAATATGAGGAGGAAAGACTCGAAGTGAGGTTAAATTACACTTAGGCAAATAAGACGGCATGCTGATTGACTTTGGCCCAAGGATACCGCTGTGACCTGGTTTGCATTAACTTCAGCACCCGTAGCAATCTAACAGCAGGTCAAGTTCCTTTTAATAATGCCTTATATGGCCAAAGCTATCTGCAATCCAGGTCTAAATCATTCCCTAGCACTTTAGAAACGTTTCTGGAAAGACAGAATAGCAATGGGGCGGGGCAGGATTTCTCCGTGACCGCATAGGTACAAGGCACACTTTTAAACTCAAAACTGCTGTTCTAAACCACCCGCACCCCACCCACCAAAAAACATCATTTTCGTCCAGTCCGAGCTACCCTACAGGACAGAGCAGAAATGTCCCACGGGGTTTCCCAGGCTGTAATCTTTACAGAAGCTGACTGTCACATCTTTCTCCCCAAGAGCTGCTGGTGGGTTGAACTGCTGACCTTTCAGTTAGCAGCCAACTGAGCGCTTAACCGCTGTGCCACCTGGGCTCCTATTCAATATACTACTAAGTAAAAATATCGTTTTTCGTTTTCCCTTCCTAATAAGAGGCTACCGCGTTTACTGAGATAGCCTAGAAAAGCCACCCTCCTGGACCAAGCGCTCTGGTCCAATTGCTCCGCTCTGAAGACCGAGAATCTCACCAGACACCGGGCTTGCAAGTGCAAGCTGCAAAAACACATCAACCAACAATCCGCGGTGAGAGTGTCTCCGTATGCCACTTGGTGGAGAGTCCGGTAGTAAGGGCGGGACGACGGTTCCAATGGACTTTGAAAACAGAAAGGCCCTAAAGCGGATAGTAGGGGCTCGGGGAGAGGGACGCCCACGCTCGGCGACTGCGCGCGAGTTTCTCCACCTGGCCGCCTAGGCGCCTCCCTCGCCAATACTCTCTCGGCAAGCGCCCAGTCCGGGTTCCCTTTTCCACCACCGCGGAATGGCACAGCCTTATAGGGAAGGAGTGGCTGAGAAGCGGCATTTCACTCCTGCTTCACCCAGCATCCGCCCTCTTGGCGCTGAGCTCCAGCCCAGCTGCTGTTAACCCAGCTCCGGGTTCCAGGCCTCTGGAGACACTCCTAGCCTTAATCCCCAATTCGGGGTGCAAACCTACCGCCTGCTGCCTCCACCTTTTCCCCTCCTTAAACTGGCGCCCTCTGCGCCCCGAGCCGACTGTCAGGGTCCCTTCTCAAGGGCGAACACAGTGAGGGCAGCAGGCTTCGGGCGCTGCGGAGACGCGAACCCGGGAAGATACGGGCAAGCCCCGAAGGGTGCGGCGACGCAGCCAGGCGTCCTCCTGCCCTTCTCAGCTTCTCCGCCCACTTATTTGCCTCGTCTCGCCCCACCGCGAAAGCGATGCAGAGCCATGCAAAGGAGGTCATCGGAAGGAGCAGCGGGTCTCCTTGACCCTCGGCCACCGCGCCATGGATGCCAACTTCTGGAGCGGGTGGATGCAAGCAGAGAAGCAAAAGCGGGCACCACTCGGGGTTTCCTCATTGTTCTTCTCGCGGGTGGCCTTCTTCTTCGAGGGCACTTTACCTTGGACCAAGCGCCTCCGGAGTCACGGGCAGAGGCGCAGAGCCGTAGCCCGGAGGAGAGGAGTTTGAGAGCCGCCATCTTTGGGCCCCCACTGCGAGAGGAGGTTGGTGGGCTGGAGAGCGGGTGTTACCGTGTCGTTGTGAGCCGGCCGCCGCGTCCGCCACAGCGTCACTGGGAAGGGAGGGTGCGCGGGGGGCGGGTTAGAGGCTCGAATGTGCGTTGGTGACGCCCTTCGGGCCTCCTGCGCTGCGCGCACGCGGTCAGGCTGCCGGCTTTTAGAGGAAACGGGGAGCGGAGACTCCGCGTAGCCAGACGTATTACAAGCAACTCTCCTGGTGCGCACTTGCCACAGCGGCCCCTTTGTCACCTCTTTAAGTTTGAGGAGGCGCATGTATCCGTCTTCCCCAGAGTCAGGGATGAGCCTTGGCCTGGTATTCGGGGCCCCAGTGGACGCGGGAAGGTCTTCAGTGTACCTTGTTGCTTGTCCAAGCCAGGTCAAGATACGTGTGTGGGCAGCAAAGGTGCGCTGCTCGAGGTCTCCTGCTTCTCTTACCCCGCGTGGACAGCGTTTTTATTTTTCCATTTCTCTGCCTCTTCTCCCCCCACCTGGCCCTGGTTTATGTAATTTTTCTCGGAGAACCAGTTGCCAGCTGTCTCCCAGGGGGTGTGACCAGCTGGGCCAACAGAAGAACAAGATTAGTACTGGGCCTCTGGGACCTGATCTTAGAAAGCACACCTTCTCTCCCTTCTTTCCCATCATCCAAGTCCACGTTTTACAAGATCTTTTTGGCGATGGAGGCCTAGAAACAGAGATTCCTCAGCAGATGCAAACGTGCAGATGTGTATAACTTTAACTGACCTTAAGCAAGTTGCATATCTTTCCTAAACCTCAGTGTCCTCATCAGCAAATTAGGATTCATGATAATACTCAGAACTGTCATTAGGTTTAAATGAGCTAATTGATACAAAGTTTCTGGTTCCGTTGTGAGCATTTAATGAATGTGAGGTGGTGGTGTTAGTTTGTTCCAGTTGCCGTGGTGGGTTGTCATGGTGAAGACATTCTCTGGCAGTCCATCTTCAGACTGGCTCTTTGAGGTCAGAAGCCAAGTCTGATTTCTTCAGAATCGTCTGGGCACCTAGGAGAGTGGAAGAACCAACTGGAAGCTCAGTAAACATTTTATTTAATTAAAGGCTGAACAAGTCTTGGGAATGTGGCTGTTAGTTTTGAACCAAAGCAATGCACACAATAAAACACTAATTTCACTAATGCACTAAGGCAGTGAACACAGTCCAATTTTAAAGTCTGTCCATAAAAATATTGGCCCATTCATGATACTCTTTGAACTCTTTTTTCCTGTGAATATTATAATTTTAATCAAAATCAATGAGGGAGCAGAATACTAAGTTAGACTTTTCCAGTTACGCAAGGAGAAATTAACTTAGTTGTGCTCTGTATTTTCAACATATTTTAAGAAGTTGGATTGTGGGGAAATTCAGGTATTAGAAACCCAGTCCCAGTACTAATCCTAGCACAGCATATAGCAGCCATTCTACTGCAGTTTACAGAACGTGAAAAGCTAACATTCACAATAGGTTGCGCTTTTCTACTTTTGTCCTTCCAGAGGGCACATGAAATGGAAAAACAGTATGGGCAACGTTGCCTTAGTTTTGTCACATGAGTCACATTTCTTGGCTGGTCTCATTGTGTTGCTTCTGGCTGAGGAAGGGACACTGTATGACTATATTGTACTCGGTGTGACTCCAAGTCTCGTGATTAAAAAAAAAATTAGCCTCATTACTCTATGATCAAAACACACTGTACTGTATTTTTGATGGGTCTATAACTTCATTTTATTATTTTTAAATCAAGTATGAGTATCTTTAACTTGAACAAACTATAGAAAAGTTCTCTTTCTATAGAGTTCCCTTCTAGTTCCACAAAACCACTTCAATTTTAATATGTGTGTAAAATTCTACTTCTTAAAAATACCTGAACTTAAGTAAGAAAAGTTCCCCCTTGCTTGGAAGGGCAATTTGTGGCAAATATATTCTGGAAACTTTTCTTTGAGGAGTTTTGTAGAGTTTAACTTCCACTCTTTTAATTGTGCTTTGAGTGAAAATTTACAATTCAAGTTAGTTTCTCATACAAAAATTTATACACATTGTTATGTGACCCTAGTTGCTTTCCCTGTACTGTGACAGCACACTCATCCTTTTCCACACTTGTAAAAACTGGGAGAATTTAATTCAAAGCCTTTAAACAAATGGTCTGGTTCCAGATAGGCAAAGAGGAGAGTTCATTCTGTATCATGTTATATAATGTATATGTGTATAACACCTTTCTATCAAATGAATGCAGACAGTATCTCAGACATAGCTAGACTTATAAATCATCATTCTCTTCTTGAGGGATTTAATTTTAATTCTCCTGAAAGATGGTGCATCAACATGTCTCTGCTGAAAGAGATGACATCCTGCCCTCACAGTTGGTGTATCCTTCAGGCTGAGGATCAGGAGCATTTGAAGACCTGTTTTTCAATTGTCATTAGACTGGCTTAACTAGCAATAGGCATTTTTAACTAGGTCATTTGAACCAGTTACAAAATATGTGCTTGCTTCATTTTACACAGTCGTTCCTGGAGACAAGAAAAACAAATTTCCTCCAATAGTTTTCTTCTCGTGGGTTTTAAAAATATAAATCTGAACTTTTACATAAATCTGGAAATTTAAGAATCATTGTATAATGCAAATCATATTTTGTATGCTTGTATTTTTATATATCCTTTGAAGCAGTACCTTACATTAACTAATATGTACTTAACCAATATTTGTTCAATAAATGAATTAAAAAATGAATTTTCCTTATAGCGTCTTAGTCATCTAGTGCTGCTGCAACAGAAATACCACAAGTGGATCGCTTTAACAAAGAGAAATGTATTCTCTCACAGTCTAGTAGGTAAGAAGTCCGATTTCAGGGCATCATCTCCAGGGGAAGGCTTTCTCTGTCAGGTCTGGAGGAAGGTCCTTGTCATCAATCTTCCCCTGGACTAGGAGCTTCTCAGTACAGGGACCCCGGGTCCAAAGGATGCATGTCATGGATTGAATTATGTCTCCCAAAAAATGTATCAACTTTAATATATGTTATTTTTAGAGCAGTTTTAGGCTTATAGAAAAATTGTGCATAAGGTACAAAGAGTTCCCATATACCCCTCACTTTCTGCACACTATTATTAATATCTTGCACTCCTGTGGTATATTTGTTATAATTGATAAACCAATATTGAGTCATTATTATTAACTAAAGTCCATAGTTTACATTAGAATTCATTCTTTTTGTTGGACAATTCTATGGGTTTTGACAATTGCATAACATCATGTGTCCGCCATTGCAGTATCATAACAAATAGTTTCACTGCCCTCAAAAATGCTCTGTGCTCCACCTATTCACCCCTCCCCAATGCCCTCAGCAATCCCTGGCAACATGGATCTTTTCACTCTCTCTATAGTTTTGCCTTTTCCAAAATGTCATATAGTTGGAATCATACAATATGTAACTTTTTTCAGAATGACTTCTTTCACTTGGCAATACTCATTTAAGGTTTCTCCATGTCTTTTCATGGCTTGATAGCTCAGTTATTTTTATTGCTGAATAATACTCCAGCATATGGATGTACCACAGTTTATCAATTAACCTATTGAAGGACATCTGGATTGCTTCTAATTTTTGACAATTATGAATAAAGCTGCTATAAACATTCATGTGCAGGCTTTTGTGTGGGCATATGTTTTCATCTCATTTGGGTAAATATCTAGGAGCACGACTGCTGAATCGAATGGTAAGTCTATGTTTAGCTTTGTAAGAAACTGCCAGACTCTTCCACAACAGCTCTCTCATTGTGCATTCCCACCAGCAATGAATGAGAAATCCTGTTGCTGTACATCCTCATCAGCATTTGGTATTATCAATGTTTTGGATTTTAGCTATTCTAACAGATGTGTGGTGGTATCTATTGTTGTTTTAATTTGCAATTCCATAATGATATATGATGTTGAGCATTTTTATATGTTTATTTGCCATCACACTGTATTTTGAGTATAAATTTTAAATTATAACTATTCTATCAACTCTAACAAAGAAGTAGCATGCACACTCAGTAGGGATATATCTCTGATTTTAACATTAAATTTTACCAGATTGTGCAGCTGGAAGGCCGACTTCACAATAAAGTTTCTCCACTATCTCAATGCCTATGTTTGAACTTAAAAGTATGTCATTGATAAAAATGATTGTAGCTCTGTACTTACCTTTGTTTTATCAGTGAGACTTCTGACTCACTTAAATTTGTATAAATATATAATACTTGGATGTCCTGCTCAGGCATTTCTACCGCCTAGCATTATTTCTCAGCACAGCGTAGTAATTGTTCAATTAGGACCATATAAAACACTTCATGATAATGTACAACTATAGATAACTTTAGAGGTTATTTTCAATTTGGTCTACATGTCTGACACATATAGTGAACAAGAGGTATTTGATATTATTATTGATTGACCATGGAAGCAAAAATTTCTTGCTACTTTTCTTTCAAGATTCTGATCTACTTTAACTGAAGTGTAAACTGTTGAGATTTTAGGACAAGCTACAGCAAAAACAGGAAAAAAAAGTTAAAAACCATCAGACATAACCCCCAGTTGCAAATTTTTTTTAATCAAAAGAGCTTCGTTATCCTCATCAATTCAGTTTATAATAGGTAAATGTTTCACAATTAAAATGATAAAATACATTTAAATCCACTGAAATATAGTACCTTTAAAATAACGGATTTTATCTATTTCATATATCCAAAAAACAAAACCAAACCTGTTGCTGTCAAGTCGATTCTGACTCATAGCAACCCTATAGGACAGGGCAAAACTGCCCCATGGGGTTTCCAAGGAGCAGTTGGTGGACTAACAGCCAACTTTTTGGTTAGCAGCCGAACACTTAACCACTACACCACCAGGGCTCCATTTCATATATCAGGGTTCTAAATACGTTTTTATTTGAAAAGATTTCTACTACTAAATATGTTTGAAAACGATGGCTTTCTCTAAATCAGACTACTTTCTGCTCCCTGCACATACCCAGCACCTTCTGACATGGAGTTTTTGCTCCTTCCCTTTTCCCTATGTCTGCTGAGCAAACTCCTACTTCTTTTTCAAGTCCCAAGTCAAATATAACCCCTCTGTAAACCTTAACTGATCGTACTCCAAACTCCACCCACTACAGAATCATATCCTTTTGTTCTGTGCTCTCAGGGCTCTTTGTATCATGATCATTGCAGTTAATGCTAAGCATGGAGAAAACGTTCAACAAATGTTGGTTGTAATGACTTGAGTGGCCCTTCTCTCTGGCCCTAACATAGACCATTAACTTTAAACTGTGTCTCTCAGTGCAACTCTTTATATTGAGTACTTCCCCTAATCATGATGTAATGATAATAACATTTACATTTGCACTGTCTTTTACATCTTATTTAGTGCTCACTACCCTCCCCCTTGACCGACTGCTAACCGAGGGATCGGAGGTTCGAAACCACCAGCAGTTCGGTGGGAGAAAGATGTGGTAATCTGCTTCCGTAGAGATTTACAGCCTTGGTAATCCTATGGGATCGCTATGAGTCAGAATCGACTCCACAGCAGTGAGGTTGGTTTTTTGGGGGGTTTACTCTCCCCCTTGGTCTTACTTCTATGACAGGTGCCAGGAGGATAGTCCTTGTATCTAGCCTAATGCTCACCAGTGTCCCTAGCTGTCCTCTCCCCACAGATAACCTGCCACTGAAAGGGATTGAAAAACGATGGTTATATACCAGTTGCTGTTGAGTCGACTCTGATTCATAGCAACCCCATGTGTATCAGAGCAGAACTGTGCTCCACAGGGTTTTCAATGGCTGGTTTTTTGAGAAGTGGATCACCAGGCTCTTCTTCCAAAGTGCCTCTGGGTGGGCTCAAACCGTCCAACCTTTCAGTTAGCAGCTGAGCACAGTAACCATTTGCCCCAAGTGGGTTGTAAATTATGTTATACTTTCTTTACCTTATTTTTTTTTTTTCCAGATGGCCCCTCTGTTTTCTTCATTATTATTTTCTCCCCTTCTTGTGACTATTCAGTTTGGCTAAATCTTTTTCACAATGAAGTAAACAAGAACCAAATATGGGGTTTGTTTTGTTTTGTTGGATTTTTTTGTTGTTGTTACACAGTCTCACTTGTTATGCTCCAAGAGAACCATTGATCCCTGCAATAATACATTTCAAAAAAATGCTGTCAAAGGATTACAGCACCCTTAATTTATTTCCATATCATATTCTATAGTTGTAATTTTAGCTGCTCAATAGAATGCAAGTCAGGATCACATATAAATATCTAATCATAGATATAATGTAATGCATTACATTATAGTGCATCATCTTGAAAGAATATTATGCCTCTATTAAAAATGAGAAATTTTAGGTTTATGTGGAAATGTTTAGGGTAAGTGTAAAAGGCAAAATTCAAAACTGTATTAAATGATCACAGTAGTGTGTTATGTATTTACACATAAGACAGAGATTTAAAAAGGAACATGTAAAAAATGAGAAAAATCCAATATGATAAGGATAGGACTTTGGGTACATTTTCTTATTGCTTACAATATTATAAAAAATTAATTAATTTTTAAAAGGACTAGACACATAGTTTTAGTGTGAGGGTTCAAAACTACATTTCAAATTTGCTTATCAACTTTTGCTTCAACCTGCCTCAGCCTGGGAACCCAGGGAAGTGTTTTAGAAAATTGATGCCAGGTTTCACATCACACACTTGTGTTTCCTTTGGCTTCCAGGAGTGTATTAACAGTAATAATCTCCTCATACACACTTGTCTGTAGGTGAATGGAGTCTAGTGGCATGGTAAAGTGCTTGGCTGCTAACCAAATGTCGGCAGTTCAAACCCCCCAGCTGCTCTGTGGGAGAAAGTTGTGGTAGTCTGCTTCCCTAAAGATTACAGCCTTGGAAACCCTATGGGGCAGTTCTACTCTGCCCTACAGGGTTGCTATGAGTTGGAATTGAACCAACGGCAACAGGTTTTTTGGGAGTCCCTAAGTGGTGCAAATGGTTAACGCACTCAGCTGCTAACTGACAGGCTGGAAGTCCGAGTCCACCCCGAGGTGCCTTGGAAGGAAGACTTGGCTATCCACTTCCGAAATCAACCATTAAAACCCTGTGGAACACAGTTCTACTCTGACACACATGGGGTTGGCATGAGTTGGAATCAACAAAACAGCAGCTGTTTTTATTTTGTTTTGTTTTTGTATTTTTTAAATAGGTGAATGAGGTGACAAGCCTTCAGAGAAATAAGACCATTAAGTTGGGAAACAAGAGATTCAACATGATACAAATCTCCTCACTTATAAACCATTGATGGACATCAGTCAGTTACTAGTAGTCTTGAGCTGTGACTAAAGACTAAACAAAAAAAACCAAACCTCTTGCTGTCGAGTTGATTCCAACTCACAGTGACCCTAGGACAAAGTAGAACTGCTCCACAGGGTTTCCAAAGAGCAGCTGGTGGACTTGAACTGCCGACATTTTGGTTAGCATCCAACTAGGGATATATAAATCTATGTTTTCTATCTACCTCAGATTTGCCCTACAGCTCCATTTGTTGATGTTAAACAAAACATTCCCGAAAGTTAAAATAACAGAATTGGCTGATATACATACCACTAGTCCTAGAACATAAATCTGTTGCCCTCAAGTCGATTCTGACTCATGGAGACCCCATGTGTTACAGAGTAGACTTTCTCCATAGGGTTTTCCTGGCTGTAATATTTATGGAAGCAGATTCCACAGCGCTGCTGGGTAGGTTTGTACATTTATTACAGTGCTAATGAATTATATACGTTTAAAACACAATTTTAAATGACTAGGTAAAAACAAATATAAATAAAAGTTTTTGTATTTTTTTCCTGTGTACCCATGAGTTTTCCTGAGTACTTTCTGGAGTACATGCAGTCTGCTCTGGAGACCACAGCCTATTGCTATAGGTAAGAGGAGAATGGGTTACCAGTATCAGTTACTGTCAAGTTAACTCTGACTCATGGAGACCCCATGTTTGTGAGACTGGAACTGTGTACCACAGGGCTTACTTTCTTTTTTTTAATTTTATTGTGGCTTTAGGTGAAATTTTACATTGCAAATTAGTTTTTCATTCAAAAATTTATACACAAATTGTTTTGTGACATTGGTTGCAATCCCTGCAATGTGTCAGCACTCTCCCTCGCTTTCTACCCTGGATTCCCCATGTCTATTCATCCAGGTTTCCTGTCCTTTCCTGCCTTCTCATCTTTGCTTCTGGGCAGGTGTTACGCATTTGGTCTTATATACTTCTTTGAACTAAGAAGCACGTGCCTCACCTGTGTTATTGTTTGTTTTATAGGCCTGTCTAATTTTTGACTGAAAGGTGGACTTTAGGAGTCGTTTCAGTTCTGAGTTAACAGGATGTCTGGGGGCCATAGTCTCAGGGGTTCCACCAATCTCTGTAAGACCAGGAAGTCTGGTCTTTTTTTGTGAATTTGAATATTGTTTTACATTTTTCTCTCACTTTGTCTGGGACCCTCTATTGTGATCCTTGTCAGAGCAGTCAGTGGTGGTAACCAGGCACCATCTAGTTCTTCTGGGCCCAGGCTGGTGGAGGCTGTGGTTCATGTGGTCCATTAGTCCTTTGGACAAACATTTTCCTCGTGTCCATGGTTTTCTTCATTCTCCTTAGCTCCAGACAGTACGGGACCAATAGATGTATCTTACATGGCCAATTGTAAGCATTTAAGACACCAATCGCTACACACCAAAGTAGGATGTAGAACATTTTCTTTATGACCTATGTTATGCCAAGTGATATACATGTGCCCCGAGACCATGGTCCCCAGCCCTCAGCCCCAGTAACGTGGTCCCTCCAGGTGTTTGGATGTGTCTAGGAAGCATCTATGACTTTGCTTTGGTCATGTTACACTGATTTCCACTATATTGTGTGTTGTCTATCCCTGCACCAAAGTAAACATTTGTCTGCTAGGTTTCCCCTTCCCATCCCTCCCATCCCTCATAACCATCAAAAATATTTTTTAACCTGTGTGTAAATTTTTCTTCGGTTTTTATAATAGTGGTCTCATACAGTATTTGTCCTTTTGTGATTGATTTATTCACTTAGCATCATACCCTCCAGATTCATCCATGCTGTGAAATGTTTCACGGATTCATCATTGTTCTTCATTGTTGTGTAGTATTTCCCCTTATGTACCATAATTTGTTTCTCCACTCATCTGTTGATGGGCATTTAGGCTGTTTCCATCTTTTTGCTATTGTGAATAGTGCTGCAATGAACATGAGTGTGCATATGTCTATTCATGTGATGGCTCTTAATTCTTTAGGATATATTCCTAGGATGGGATTGCTGGATCATATGGTATTTCTATTTGTAGCTTTTTAAGGAAGCCCCATATCATTTTCTATAGTGGTTTTACTGTTTTACATTCTACCAGCAGTGCATAAGAGTTCCAGTCTCCCCATAACCTCTCCAACATGTGTTATTTTCTATTTTTTTGATTAGTGCCAATAATGTTAGGGTGAGATGGCATCTCACTGTGGTTTTGATTTGCATTTCTCTCATGGCTAATGATCGCAAACATTTCCTTATGTGTCTGTCAGCTGCCTGAATGTCTTCTTTAGTAAAATGTCTGTTCATATTCTTTGCCCATTTTGTAAAGGGATTATTTGTCTTTTTGTTGATGAGGTATTGAAGTATTCTATAGATTTTGGAGATTACAGACTTTTGTTGGACGTGTCATAGCCCCAAATTTTTTTCCCAATCTCTAGGTTCTCTTTGTACTCTTTTGGTGAACTCTTTTGATGAGCATAAATGTTTAATTTTTAGGAGCTCCCAATTATCTAGTTTATCTTCTGGTGCTTGTGCATTGCTAGTTATGATTTTTATTCTATTTATGCCAAATATTAGGGACCCTAGCCCTGTCGCTATTTTTCTTCCCCAATCTTTATTGTTTTAGGTTTCATATTTAGGTCTTTGATCCATTTTGAGTTAGTTTTTGTGTATGGTGTAAGGTATGGGTCATGTTTCATTCTTTTACAGATGGACATCCAATTTTGCCAGCACCGTTCGTTAAAGAAACTGCCTTTTCTACATTTAATGGACTTCAGGCGTTTATCAAAAAATAGCTGACCACACTTCACCAAAGAAGACATTCAAGTGGCCAACAGACACATGAGGAAATGCTCGCAATCACTAGCCATTAGACAAATGCAAATTAAAACCACAATTGAGATACCATCTCACCCCGGCGTTACTGGCACGAATCAAGAACACTAGAAATAACAAATGTTGGAGAGGCTGCGGGGAGATAGGAACTCTTATGCACTGCTGGTGGGAATACAAAATGATACAACCATTTTGAAAAATGATATGGTGCTTCCTTAGAAAGCTAGAAATAGAAATACCATAGGATCCAGCAATCCCACTCCTAGGAATATATCCTAGAGAAATAAGAGTCGTCACTTGAATAGACATATGCACACCCATGTTCACGGCAGCATTGTTCACAATAGCAAAAAGATGGAAACAACCTGGATGCCCATCAACAGATGAATGGATAAACAAACTATGGTACATACACACAATGGAGTACTTCGCAATGATAAAGAACAATGATGAATCTGTGAGGCGCCTCATAACATGGATGAAACTGGAGGACATTATGCTGAGTGAAATAAGTCAATCACAAAAGGACAAATACTGCATGAGACCTCTATTGTAAAACCTCATGAAAAAGTTTACACACTAAAAGTAACAATCTTTGTTGGTTACAAGGGATGGGAGGGGTGGGGGGAAATACTAAACAGCAATAGAAAACTATCTTCGGTGAAGGTTGAGACAACAGTACCCAATACTGGGGAAACCAGCACAACTTGTACAAGGAAAGGTCATGGAAGCTCCATAGACACATCCAAACTCCCTGAGGGACTGAACTACTGGGCGGAGGGTTGTAGGGACCATGGTCTCTGGGAACATCTAGCTCAACTGGCAGAACACAGTTTATAAAGACAATGTTCTACATTCTACCTTGGTGAGTAGCGTCTGGGGTCTTAAAAGCCTGCGAGCAGCCATCTAAGATACTCCACTGGTCTCACCCCTTCCGGAGCAAGGGAGAATGAAGAGCACAGGATACAAGGAAAAGATTAGTCCAAAGGACTAATGGCTCACAGCTACCAAGGTCTCCACCAGGCTGAGTCCAGTACAGCTAGATCGTGCAGGCTACCACCACTGACTGCTCTGACCCGAATCACAACAGAGGGTTCTGGACAGAGCTAGAGTAGGATGTAGAACAAAATTTTAACACACACAAAAAAGACCAGATTTATTGGCCTCAAAGAGACTGGAGAAACCCTGAGAGTATGGCCCCAGACACCCTTTCAGCTCAGTGGTGAAATCACTTCTGAGGTTCACCATTCAGCCACGGATTGGACAGCGCCATAAAACAAAATGGGACTACTGAGGCACAGCAGTCCAGGGACAAGGACTAGAAGGCAGAAGGGGACAGGAAAGCTGGTGATAGGGAACCCAAGGCTGAGTAAGGACAGTGTTGACATGTAGTGGGGTTGTTAACCGCTATCATAGGACAACATGTGTACTAACTGTTTAATGAGAAACTATTTTGTTCTGTAAACTTTCATCTAAAGTGAGAATACCACAACTGGAAGAATGTAATCGATGTCACTTAACTGGGCATGTAGAAATTTTTTAAATGGTGTATCTTTGGCTATGCATATTTTCACCAAAAAAGAAAAAAGAAGGTTGAGAAGGGAGAGGATTGGCATGTCGTGGGGTTGTTAACCAATGTCATAAAACAATACGTGTACTGACTCTTCAATGAAAAACTATTTGTTCTGTAAACCTTCATCTAAAGTACAGTTAAAAAAAAAAAAAATGCAGGCCACTCAGCAGGTGCCAGATTAGCCTTTCTAGATATGAGATCACTTCTGCTCCTGGCACATCTTCTATTGCCTGTTAAGAGGGCAGGCTGGGAGAACAGAAGAAAAAAAACAGCTGACCATAAGTGGATGCATTTATGCCTAGATTCTCAATTCTGTTCCATTGGTCTACATGTTTGTTGTTGTACCAGTACCAGGCTGTTTTGACTACTGTGACTGTATAATAGGTTCTGAGATCAGGTACTGTGAAGCCTCCTACTTTGTTCGTTTTCTTCAATAGTGCTTTACTTATCTGTGGCCTCTTTCCTTTCCATATAAAGTTGGTGATTAGTTTTTCCATCTTATTAAAGAATGCTGTTGGTATTTGGATTGGAATTTCACTGTATCTGTAGATCACTCCGGGTAGAACTGACATTTTTCACAATGTTGAGTCTTCCTATCCATGAGCATGCTATGTTTTTCCATTTATGAAGGTCTCTTTTGGTTTCTTGCAGTAGTGTTTCATAATTTTCTTTGTAGAGATCTTTTCCATCCCTGGTTAGATTTATTCCTAAGTATTTTAATTTTTTAAGGCCTATTATAAATGGTATTATTTTCCTGATTTACTATTCAAAGTTCTCTTTGTGGGTATATAGGAATCCAACTGATTTTTTATGTTGATCTTATATCCTGTTCCTCTGCTGAATCTATTAGTTCCAGTAGTTTTCTTGTGGAATCTGGGGTTCTTTATGTATAATATCATATCATCTGTGGATAGTGATATTTTTACTTCTTCCTTTCCAATTTGGATTTTTTTTTTTTCCCACATTAGCTAGAACTTCCAGCACAATGTTAAATAGGAGTGGTAATAAAGGGCTTCCTTGTCTTGTTTCCATTCTCAGGAGGGGAATGCTTTCAGCTTCTCTCCATTGAGAATAATGTTGACTATTGGTTTTGCATAGATGCCCTTTATTATGTTGAAGAATTCCCCTTCTAGTCCTATTTTATTGAGAGTTTTTAGCAGGAATGGGTATTGCACTTTATTAAATGCCTTTTCTCTATCAACTGAAATTATGTGATTCTTTTCTTTTGTTCTATTTATGTGATGGATTACATTGATTCATTTTCTAATGTTGAACCATCCTTGTATACCTGGTATGAATCCCACTTGGTTATGATGCATTACTTTAATAATAGGATGAGAATTCTATTGGATAGAATTTTGTTGAGAATTTTTGCATCTCTATTCATGAGAGATATTGGTCTGTAATTTTTTTTTTTTTTGGTGTTTTTGCCTGGCTTTGGTGTCAGGGTCATGTAGGCTTCACAGAATGAATCTGAGAGTACTCCTTCCTTTTCTATGCTCTGAAATAGTTTGAATAGTAGCAGTATGAGCTCTTCTCTGAATGTTTGGTAGAATTCTCCAGTGAAGCTGTGTGGGCCAGGGCTTTTGTTTGTTGGAAGTATTTCTATTACCTCTTCAATCTCTAATCCTGTAATGAGTCTCTTCAGATTTTCTGTCTCAGTTTGTGTTAGTTTAGGTAGATCGTGTGTTTCTATAAATTTGTCCATTTCCTCTAGGTTCTCAAATTGGTTGGAGTACAATTTTTCATAGTATTCTTTTATGATCCTTTTTATTTCAGTTGGGTCTGTTTTAATGCCCCTCATCTCATTTCTTATTTGGGTTATTTGCCTTCCCTCCTGTTTTTTTGTTTGTTTGTTTGTTTCTTTGTTTTTTGTCAGTCTGGTCAATGGTTTGTCAATTTTGTTGATCTTTTCAAAGAACCAACTTTTAGTCTGTTGATTCTATTGTTTTTCTATTTTCTATTTATTTCTGTTCTGATCTTTATTATTTCCTTTCTTCTGGTGACTGTGGGCTTCCTTTGGTGTTCTCTATTTGTTCGAGTTGTAGGGCTAAAGTTTTGATTTTGTCCCTTTCTTTTTTGATGTGTGCACCTATTGCTATAAATTCACCTCTGAGCACTGCCTTTGCTGTGTCCCAGAAGTTTTGGTACAATGTGTTTTCATTCTCATATGATTCTAAAAATTTCTTTATTCCATCTTTGATTTCTTCTATTACCCAGTGGTTTTTAACAAGGTTTTATTCAGTTTCCACATATTTTTTTGTCCTTGCTCTTCCTGTTGTTAATTTCTACTTTTGTGGTGCTGTGATCAGAGAGAATGCTTTGTATTATTTCAGTGTTTTGTATTTTATTCAGGGTTGTTTTGTGGCCTAAAACGTGGTCTATTCTGGAGAATGTTCCATGTGCGCTGGAAAAGAATGTCTACGTTACTGCTGCTGGGTGGAGTGTTCTATATATGTCTATGAGATTAAGTTGGTTGATTTTGGCCTTTGGATCTTCTGTATCTTTGTTAAGTTTCTTTCTAGATGTTCTGTCCTTTACCAAGAGTGGTGTGTTGAAGTCTCCTACTATTATTGTGGAGCTGTCAATTTCTCTTTTCAGTGCTGTTAGAGTTTGTTTTATGTACTTTGGAACTGTGTAGTTGGGTGCGTAGATATTTATTAATGTTATGTCTTCTTGGTGGGTTGTCCCTTTAATCATTATATAATGCCCTTCCTTGTCTTTTATGGTGAATTTTGCCTTAAAGTTTATTTTATCTGAGATTAGTATTGCCACTCCTGCTCCTGTTCTGGTTATTGTTTGCTTCATATTTTTTTCCACCCTTTGATTTTTAATATATTTATGTCTTTGTATCTGAAGTGTTTCTCTTGTAGACAGCATATAGATGGTTCATGTTTTTTAATCCAGTCTGCCATTTCTGTCTCTTTACAGGTGCATTTAAGCCATTTACATTCAGTGTGATTATTGATAGGTATGAGTTTATTGCTGTCAAATTTGTGTGCTTTTTTGTGTGCTGAGTTCCTTTTGTTTGTGGATTTTCTTTTCATTTCTTTTGATATTACAGATTTTGTGTTTACTGAGTCGTTATGTTTTTCTTCTTTTTGTATTTTGATGAGTAGGTTTGTTAACTTTCTCTGTAGATAACTTGAAATTTACCCTTATCTTACTAAGTTTAAACCAGTCTTTTATTACTTCATAGCACCTTGACTGCCTCTCCATATGAAAATTCTATACCTACACCGTTTATTCTCCCTTTTATGGTTTTGATGTTATCATCATTTACAGACTGATGCCTCAGGTTCCCTGTTTTAAATCTTTTAAGTTTTGTTTTATTATTGAGACTTCTTTACTTAGACTGTTATCTGGTTGATGCTGTCCTATATTCTAGAGTCAGGTTGTTGTCTGATGTTGTTGGTTCTCTAACCAAAAGACTCCCTTTAATATTTCTTGTAAGTTAGGTTTCATTTTTTACAAATTCCCTTAATTTCTATTTATCTGGAAATGTCCTAATTTCATCAACATATTTGAGAGAGAGTTTTGCAGGATATATTATTCTTGGTTGGCAGTTTTTTTTGTCTTTCTTACAATGTTTTATATACGTCATCCTACTGCCTTCTTGCCTGCATAGTTTCTGCGAAGTAAGTGACTTTTTGTTTTTCTTGAGCTGTTCTCAAGATTCTTTGTCTTTGGTTTTGGAAAGTGTGCATATGACATGTGTTGGTGACTTTCTTTTGGGGTCTGTCCTATATTGGGTTTGTTCAGGTTCTTGGATGGTCAACTTTTAATCTTTCATGATATTTGGGAAGTTTTCTGCCAGCAAATCTTCAACAATCTTCTCTGTGTTTTCCATTTTTTCTCCCTGTTCTGGAACTCCAACCATGTGCAAGCTTTGGCTCTTGATTGTGTCCCACATAATTTTTAGTTTTTTTTTCATTCTTTTATCTGATTTTTCCTCAAAGTGTCATCCAATAATCTGCCTTCAGTCTCGCTGATTCTATCTTCCATTATTTCAAATTTGCTCCTAAAACCTTCTATTGAGCTGTTCATTTCTGAATTTTGTTATCTTTTGTATTTGTAGTTTTTGTATGATTTCTAATTGTTTATTCATTTTGACATTTTGTTATTGTATTATTTTCCTGAATTCTTCTGTTGTTTTGTGTTTTCCTTGATTTTGGCTATGTTTACAGTGGTTTTGTCTGTGTTTTCCATGATTTTGTCTATTTTTTCCTTGATTTTCTGTGTTTCCCTTGATCTCTTTCCTAATCTCTTGGAGAGCCCTAAATATTAGTCTTTTGAATTCCATTGATATAGTTCCAGTGCCTTTTCTTCTACCAGAAGGTTATCTGATTCTTCATTTTGGTCACTTGCTGGAGCCATTTTTTCGTGCTTTTTTATATGTTTTGATATTGTCTGCTATCTCTGAGACATTTAAGTATTATTTTCTTGTATTTATTGATTATATGTTCATTTGTTTGTTTTTTTGGTTTTATTTGATATGTCAGGGCAGGCAGGTTGGGAATGCTTTGCTGTTTGCTCATCTGTAGGCACAACAGCTCTCACCACCTTGTCCAGGGTGGGCTGGGCATCAGCAGGTAGGGCAGCTTGCTTCTCTGCACACTGGTTCAGTGAGGTGCTTCAGGGTGGACTGGTGGGTGCTGTCTGCCTACTGATGTTGGACTAGTAGTGTGGAAGCGTTCCAGCCCCTTGCCAGAAGAGCCAGGGTGTTGGACAGGGAGCGGTACTGGCTAACTTCCCACCAGTCAGCAGCTGACTGAGTGGCGGGAGGGGAGGGGCTGTGCGGGCCTGGTGTGGCAGCATGCCTGATCACCAGGGCACTCTAGCTGCAGTGTGGGCCAGTGGGATGGGGGTGGTGGTGTACGGGGCTAGGTGGGAGTTGGAAGGAAAAGAAAAGAGAAAAAAAAGAGTGACATGTCAGGAGCCAGAGGGTTGGGGTGGAACAGACCTGGGAGCCAGTGAGAAGGCGAGGGAGGTGGCATGGGGGTGGGGGGGTAGGTTGGAAGGGGAAAAGAAATAAAAAGAAAAAAGCAGAAGAGAAAAAATGGTGGCATGGTAGTGTCTAGCAAGAGGGGATGGGGTAGACACGAGGGCTGGTGTGAAGGGAGGGGAGGTGGCTTACAGGGGCTAGTTGAGAGAGAGAAAAAAAAAATGGCAGCATGGTGGGAGCTGGCTGGTGGGGGCAGGGCAGACCCAGGTGGTGGCAGTCCGGTGCACTGGTGTTGCTCTAGCCACAGCAGTGTGGCAGAAGCTAGCAGGAAGGGTGGTAGGTGGCATACGGGGCTAAGAGGGAGGAGAAAGAAAAGGATGAAATAAAATGGTACGGTAGGGGCCGTGGGTGGGGGCAGGGCAGACCCAGGGCAGTGGCGGGCTGGTGCACTAGTAGCACTCTAGTTGCGGTGGTGCGGTGGGGTCCCGCAGGAAGATGGTATATGGGGCTAGGTGGGAGGGAGAAAGGAAAGGAAGAAAAAGAAGGAAAAAAAAAAAAAAAAGCTACATTCTGAGAGGATGCGGGTTGGGACCAGGATGGGAGTCTCATATTGTGGACCCTGGTGGTGGGGGCTTCTGGGATGAGAGGTTCTTGCTTCTATTCACCAGAAGGGTGAAGGGTGGGAAAGTGTGTTTTTCTGGTTACTTGGTGCTCTTTCTCCAGTTAGGAGGTCCAGAAGTTGCTTTTCCATACTGCCTGTCTGGGGTCATTGCTGGCTGTGTTTCAAGATGGCCATGCTGTGCCATGTTACTTGGCAGGATGCCTCCACCATCTCTCCTCAGTCTCTGTTTTCCACCAGTTTCTTCTTCCATTTGGTGTTTGATCTAGTTCTTTATCCATTCATTTGATGCTCAGGGTTCCAGGATTGGCATTTGTATCTGTTTTACTAAGTTTTTGGGGTCTTTCCTGCAGAGGAACAATGTGGTGCATCACCAGGTCTTTCATGGGGTTGTCATGAATCAAAATCAAATAAATGGCTACAGCTATGTACTATACATGACTACACATCAAAATGTTAACAATGGCTATCTCTGGGTGGTAGGACTTTGATGGAAATTTGCTTGCCTTTTTGTACATTCATGAATTATTTTATACTGACCAAAAAATCATTTTATTAGAGCAATAAGTCTGTTTTCTAAACATGTTTTCCTTTACCTAAATACCTCACAAAAGGGCAGGGACTGTGTCTTTTGTGTCTTTATAAGCCCTTCTGGTCTCTAATGTAGTGCTTTGACTTGCCTGGGACACGTGGACCAACTTTAAGGATACCTGTTTCTGCCGAGTTGATTCCAACTCATAGCGATCCCATAAGGATAGGAAAGTAAAATTAACTTGACAAAAAATGCTGTTATAGCTGTCTGTAAAAAGGTGACAGTCTAATAACTGAGGTACTTTGTTAAAATGAATATTGGTTCAACAACAACAATAAAAATCTATTACCTCAGAAATCACCTAATGACTTTGTACATTAAGAACCACTGACCTAATCCAAACACAGCAAAATATAAATAATATTATTTATCCCTGTGTTCTGATATCTTCTTTGTGTATGGCACTAACCCTAAAAATATCTCCAGTAAAAAATGGACATGTCTAATGAAAAATGGACATCTTGAAGAAGTGGGAAAGTACTTACCAAAGATATCCTATAAAACGAATGCCAATTTTGCACAAGATGGTACGTGCCTTGTGATATAGGAACAGAGTTTTCCAGATAGTTTGAATGTCATGATAGGCTCAGCATACCAAATATTTTGTTGTTAGGTGCCTCTGAGTTGGTTCCAACTCACAGTGACTCTCTGTACAACAGAATGAAACACTGCCTGGTACTGCACCACCCTCACAATCATTGATATGTTTGAGCCCATTGTTGTAGCCACTGTGTAAATCAATCTCGTTGAGGGGCTTCCTCTTTTTCACTGACCCTCTCTCTACCTTACCAAGCATGATGTCCTTCTCCAGGGGTTGGTCCGTCCTGATAACATGTCCAAACTACATAAAACAAAGTCTCACCATCCTCGCTTCCAAGGAGCACTTCTTCAAAGACAGATTTGTTCGTTCTTCTGGCAGTCCATGGTATATTCAATATTTTTCACCAATATCATAACTTTAATGCACCAATTTTTCTTTGGTTTTCCATATTCATTGTCCAGCTTTTTCATGCATATGAGGTGACTGAAAATATCATGGGTTGGGTCAGGCCCACCTTAGTCCTCAAAGTGATGTCTTTGCTTTTTGACACTCTGAAGAGTTCTTTTACAGCAGATCTGTATATGTCATTTGATGTAACTGCTGCTTCCATAGACATTGATTGTGGGTCCAAGTAAAATGAAATCCTTGACAATTTCAATCTTTCCTCCGTTTATCATGATGTTGCTTATTGGTCCTGTTATAAGGATTTTTGTTTTCATTATGTTGAGGTGTAATCTATTGGAAGGCTGTAGTCTTTGATTTTCATCAGTGAGTGCTTCAAGTCCTCTTCGCTTTCAGCAAGCAAGGTTGTATCATCCGCATATCGCAAGTTGTTAATGAATCTTCCTTAAATCCTGATGCCGTGTTCTTGGTATAGTCCAGGTTCTCAGGCTATTTGCTCAGCATACAGATTGAATAAGTATGGTGAAAGCATATAACCCTGATGCACACCTTTCCTGATTTTAAACCAAAAAGTATCCCTACGTTCTGTTTGAACAACAGCCTCTTGGTCTATGTACAGGTTTAGCATCAGCACATTTAAGTGTTCTGGAATTGCCATTCTTCAGAATGTTATCCATCATTTCTTATGATCCACACAGTCAAATGCCTTTACATAGTCAATAAAACACAGCTAAACATCTTTTGAGTATTCTCTGCTTTCAGCCAAGATCCATCTGACATTACCAATGATATCCCTTGTTCTACATCCTCTTCCTGATTTCAAAACTGACTACAAAGCAACAGTAATCAAGACAGTGTGGAAATGATGTAAGGATATACATATCAATCAATGGAATAGAATTGGGAGTCCATAAATAAAACCATGTGTCTATGGTCAACTGATTCTCAACAAGGGTGTCAAGACCATACAATGGGGGAAAGAATAGTCTTTTCAACAAATGATGCTGGGACAACTTCATAGCCACATGCAAAACAATGAAGTTGTAACTTTACCTCACATACAACAAATTGACTCAAAGGGATCAGTGATCTAAATAGAAGAGCTAACACTATACAGTTTTTAGAAAAAGTGTAGGGGTAAATCTTCATGACCTTGTATTTATCAATAGTTTGTTACATATGACAACCAAAGCATGTGCAACAACAATAACAACAACAACAACAACAAGGTAAATTGGACCACATCAAAATTAAGAACTTTTGTGATTCAAAGGACACTATCAAGAAAGTATACAAATAAACCACAGAATAGGAGAAAATATTTGTAACTCATATATCCGATAACAGATCTGTACCTAGAATATATAGAGAACTTTTATAATTCAATAATAAAAGACAAATAACCCAATCAAAACATGGGTAAAGAATCTAAATAAACATTTCTCCAAAGAAGATGTACAAACGGCCAATAAGCACATGAAAAGATGCTAAGCATCATTAATTATCAGAGAAATGCAAATCAAAACCACAATGAGATACCACTTCACACCCACTAGGATGACTAGAATTAAAGAGGTCAGATAATAGCAACTGCTGGCAAGGATGTGGGGAAATTGGAACCTTCATATGTGACTGGTGGGAATGTAAAATAGTGTAGCCACTTTGGAGAACAGTCTGGCAGTTCCTCAAACAATTAAACATAAGAGTTACCACTGTTTTTTTTATTGTTTTTAGGTGCCATAAAGTCAGTTCCAACTTATAGTGACCCTATGTACAACAGAATGATACACTGCCCAGTCCTGCACCATCCTCACAATCAGTGGTATGTTTGAGCCCATTGTTGCAGCCACTGTGTCAATCCATCTTGTTGACAGTCTTCCTCTTTTTTGCTGACCCTCTACTTTACCAAGCATGATGTCCTTCTCCAAGGACACAGCAATTCAACACCTAGGTATATACCCAACAAAAATTAAAATATATGTCCACACACAACTTGTATATGAATGTTTACAGCAGCATTATGCATAATAGCCAAAAGATGGAAAAAACTTGAATGTCTATCAAATGATGAATTGATAAACAAAATGTGATATATCCATACAATGGAATATTACTCAGCTATAAAAAGGAATGAAGTACTGATACATGCTTCAACATGGATGAACCTTGAAACATGCTGAGTGAAAGAAGCCAGTCATGAAAGATCATTTGTTATATGATCCCATTTATATGAAATATATATATATATATATAAAAGGCAAACCTATAGAGACAAAAAGTAGATTAGTGGTTACTTTGGGCTGTGATAATGGGGGCTATGGAGTGAAAGCTAAAGGGATATCTTTTCTTTTTGAGGTGATGAATACGTTCTTCAATTGAGCATGGTGATTGATGGCTGCACCTATCTGTGAAGACATTAAAAACCACTTGGTGGTGGTTAAATGACCTGAATATGTTGTAAAAATTCACAGAACTGTATAACTAAATAGCACAGATTGTAAGGAATGTAAATTATACCTCAATAAACCTGACAAAAAAAAATTAAATTGTATACTTTACATGGGTGAACTTCATGATATGTGAATTATATCTCAATAAAGCTGTTTTTATCCAAAGAAGAATTGATGCCCTTGAATTGTGGTGTTGGCAAAGAATATTTAATGTATCACAGACTGCCAAAAGAACAAAAAAATTGATGCCCTTGAATTGTGGTGTTGGCAAAAAATATTTAATGTATCATAGACTGCCGAAAGAAAAAAATCTGTCTTGCAAGAAGTACAACCAGAATGCTCCTTAGAAGCAAGTACGGTGAGACTATGGCTTACATACTTTGGACATATTGTCAGGAGGGATCAGTCCATGGAGAAGGGCATCCTGCTTGGTAAAGTAGAGGGTCAGCCAGAAAGAGGAAGACCCTCAGTGAGATGGATTGACACAATGGCTGCAACAATGGGCCCAAGCATAACGATGATTGTGTGCATGGTGCAGGACCGGGCAGTGTTTCCTTTTGTGGTGAATAGGGTCCCTATGAGTTGGAACCGACTCCATGGCACCTAACAACAACAACAAAGCTGTCTTTCTTTTTGTAAAAAAAAAAAAAACAAAAAACAGTAACCACATGTTTTGAGCACCTGCAGCAATCCCAACCCACACTGAAAGTCTGATATTCTAACATAATCTTATGTAATTTCTAAAATAACTTAGCTGTCAACATTGAATAAACCCATTGGCATAGAGTCAATTCCAACCCATAGCGACCCTACAGGACAGAGTAGAATTGCTCCATAAGGTTTCCAAGGGGCGCCTGGTGGATTCGAACTGCCGACCTTTTTGGTTAGCAGCTGTTGCTCTTAACCACTACACCAACAGGGTTTCCAACAGTTCAACTACCATGCCTAAATCTCACCTCCTCCCCATTTAAGAATTATCACTCTGAGGATACATTTGGAATTTGTCAAACACAAAAGAGGCACACATTTTAGATGGATATCTAGTAATTTTTAGAAAATGGAGAATTGTTTTAAAAAGGAAAATATACTATACTTTGGGTTTGATTATGTAAGAACCTACTGGTAGCACTGAATAAAACACAAAACTGGAAAAGTTGGCAGTGGACAGATTATGGAGAGCTATGGATGCCATGATTAGGAGTCTGAACTGTGCTGTAGACAGTGGAGGGACCCAGAAGGGTTTTCAGCAGGGTTAATGACATAGTCAGATTTTGAAATACTGGTGGAGGATGAACTTAGGAGGCTTAAGTCTGGAGAAGGGGAGACCAGTTGGAAGGCTGTTATAGTTATCCAGGAGAGAGACGGTGACAGCCTCAATAAGGGTATGGAGTAATGAAGGTGGGTGGGGATGATCAGACAAATAATTAAAACAGAAAATCGACAAGAATTGGTCATTGATTTGGCACTGTTAGTGTCCTAGAACACTCCTGTATGCCTGTGAACAAAAACAAAAAAAAACTCATCATTTGATTTCTAATTAATCTATTGAATAACAGTTTTCCCCACCCCATCGTATAAAGTTGTTATATTAACTTTGGGGATTAACAAATGCTTTTAATGTACTTTAACTAGGCACACAGTTCACCAGTTTTAGTTTTTCTCTTTAACTTATTGATAAAAACTTAACAGCCAATAAAATACAGTGTCAGCAAATAAACGCACTTTAATTTCTTACACTCAATCCAAAAAGTACCCTCCTTTGATTTTACTGGCTATACCAATTAACTGCCTCTTACAAGTGCACTTTACTTTTCCTGGCTCAAAAATTAAAAAAAAAAAATTACACTAAAGTTAATCATTTAAGGCCGTTCACTTCTAACCATATTTCTTAGCCATAAGGTCCACTGAGTAAGAACCAATGGTACTGAAAGAAGAAGTCCAAGCTGCGCTGGAGGCATAGGTGAAAAAAAAGGCTCCAGGAATTTACAGCATACCAACTGAGATGTTTCAACAAAGGGATGCAGCACTGGAGGTGTTCATTTGTCTATGCCAAGAAATTTGGAAGACCGCTCCCTGGCCAACCAACTGGAAGAGATCCATATTTATTCCCATTCCAAAGAAAAGTGATCCAAAAGAATGCAGAAATTATTGAACAATATCATTAATACTACACACAAGTAAAATTTTGCTAAAGATCATTCAAAAGAAGTTGTAGAAGTACATCAACAGGTAACCGCCAGAAATTCAAGCTTGATTCAGAAGAGGACATGGAGCGAGGGATATCATTGCTGATGTTAGATGGATCTTGGCTGAATACCAGAAAGACGTTTACCTGTGTTTTATTGGATATGCAAATTCATTCAATTCTGTGGATCATAACAAATTATGGATAACATTGCGAAGAATGGGAATTCCGGAACACTTAATTGTGCTCATGAGGAACCTGTGCATAAACCAAGAGGCAGTTGTTTGAACAGATCTAGGGGATAGTGCATGGTTTAAAATCAAGAAAAATGTCTATTAGGGTTATATCCTTTCACCATACTTATTCAATCTGTATGCCGAGGAAATAATCCCAGAAGCTGGACTATATGAAGAACTCGACATCAGGATTGGTGGAAGACTCATTAACAACCTGCAATAGGCAGATGACACAACCTTGCTTGGTGAAAGGGAAGAGGGCTTGAAGCACTTATTGATGAAGATCAAAGACTACAACCTTCAGTATTATATCTCAACATATGGAAAAAAAATCCTCACAACTGGACAAATAAGCAACATCAAGATAAATGGAGAAAAGACTGGCATTGTCAAGGATTTCATTTTAGTTGGATCCACAATCAACGTGCATGGAAACGACGGTCAGGAAATCAGACAAAGTACTGCATCGGGCAAATCAGCTGCAAAAGACTCTTCAAAGCGTTATAAAGCAAGATGTCACTTTGAGGACTAAGGTACGCCTGACCCAAGCCATGATATTTTCAATCACCTCATATGCATGCAAAAGCTGGACAATGAATGAGGAAGACCTAAGAAGAACTGATGTCTTTGAATTATGGTGTCAGCGAAAAATACTGAATATATCATGGACCACCAGGAGAACAAACAAGTCTGCCTTGGGTGCTCCTTGGAAGTGAGAATGGCAACACTGTGTCTTACGTACTTTGGATACGTTATCAAGAGGGACCAGTCCCTGGAGAAGGACATCATGCTTGGCAAAGTAGAGAGCAAAAAAGAGGAAGACCCTCGATGAGATGGATTGACATGGTGGCTCTAACAATGGGCTCAAGCATAACACGGATTCTGAGTATGGCACAGTACCTGGGAATGTTTCCTTCTGTTGTGCACAGAGCCACTATGAGTCAGAACCGACTTCAAGGCATCTAACAACAACAACAAGGTCCATCAATATCATGCACAAGTAAAATTTTGTTGAAGATAATTCAAAAACCGTTGCAGCAATACATCTACAGGGAACTGCCAGAAATTCAAGCGAGATTCAGAATAAGACATGGAACGAGGGATATCATTGCTGATGTCAGATGGATTTTGGCTAAAGGCAGAGAATACCAGAAAGATGCTTACCTGTGTTTTATTGAGTATGCAAAGGCATTCAACTGTGTGGATCATAACAAACTGTGATAACATTGTGAAGAATGAGAATTCCACAACACTTAATTGTGCTCATGCAGAACCTGTACATAGACCAAGAGATAGTCATTTGAATAGAACAAGGGGATACTGCATGGGTTAAAATCAGGATATGTGGGCATTAGGGTTGTATCCTTTCACCATATTTACTCAATCTGTATGCTGAGCAAATATTTTGAGAAGCTGGACTATATGAAGAACATGACATCAGGATTGAGGAAGAAGACTCATTAACTACCTGCTATATGACAACATAGCTTTGCTTGCTGAAAATGAAGTGGACCTGAAGAACTGATGAAGATCAAAGACTACAGCCATCAGGATGGATTACACCTCAACATTAAAAAAATAAAAATACTGACAACTGGACCAATAAGCAACATCATGATTAATGGAGAAAATACTGAAGTTGCCAAGGATTTCATTTTACTTGGATCCACAATCAACGCCCCTGGAAGCAGCAGTCAAGAAATCAAACAACATATTGCATTGGGCAAATAACTTGCAAAGACCTCTTTGATTAATTAAAGTGTTAAAAAAACAAAGATGTCACTTTGAGGACTAAGGTGTGCCTAACCCAAGCCATAGTAATTTCAATTGCCCCATATGCATGGGAAAGCTGGACAATGAATAAGGAAGACCAAAAACAGAATTGGTGCCCTTGAATTATGGTGTTGGTGAAAAATATCAAATATACTGTGGACTGCCAGAAGAACGAACAAATCTCTCTTGGAAGAAGTACAGCCGGAATGCACCTTGGAAGCAAGGATGGTGAGACTTCATCTCATGTACTTTGGACACGTTATCAGGAGGATGTCCCTGCAGGACATCGTGCTTGGTAAAGTAGAGGGTCAGCAAAAAAGAGGAAGACCCTCAATGAGATGGATTGACACAGTGGCTGCAACAATGAGCTCAAACATAACAATGACTGTGAGGAGGGCGCAGGACCTGGCAGTGTTTCATTCTGTTGTACATAGGGTTGCTATGAGCTGGAACTGACTCAGTGGCATCTAACAAGATCCTCATGAGAAGTAAAGCCTACAATCTCAAATCTGCTTTCATGCCCTCATTTCCTTACTATCCTTAACTTCACCTCCCAAGATACCTCCTAACAACTACCTTCCAACCCATCTTTTTCACTGTGTGCCCTGCAACTCTAGTTCTAATGTTGATAAATTCCTCCATTTCATCAAACTTTCCATAGAACACTCCCTCCACTTAGTTTCTTTAGTGGACACTTAAGTATTAATCTGCTATTCATCTACTCTAAGATCTAGCTCCCTGAACATCTCTCTCTTCCCATCTACTGACCTCTGGATTCCTCTCTCACATTCAGTAAAGACACTGAATCTTGGTTTACATCCTGTATCTTCATTTTAAGTCCTGCCATCATCTTGAAATAGTCCAACATCCTAGTGGACCAGCAAACCATGCAACTTGTAGACCTCAGAAGTTTTAAACTTCAAAAACCCAATGTCCGACTATAATCTCATTACAGTTCTTTCATGATCTCACTCACACCATAACAGATCTTTGATCTTGAAAGGCCCTTCAGTGACATTTTTTCCCAATTGTTACAGATTTCTTCTTCTCTAGATTTTCTCCCTTTGCAGACTGGGTCACATGATCAATCACTTGACCCAGAACTCTCAGTTCCCTATCCTATCATTCTACAAAACCCAACCAACCTTCATCAATGTTTCTCTGCTCTGCCATCCAGCTGGTGAGTTCTGTGGCCTAACAGCTTAGTGTGAAGCTATTTATTAACAGATTCTTTCAATTTCTGTTAAGAAATGGCACTTCATGGATTGGGGTCACATATTGTATCTCTTCTGAGAACAGGAAGAGAGAGAAAGCACCAGAGACCAGGTACTAAAAAGGAAATGCAAACTTTAGAATTTCTGGTGAAGTGGTGAATGGAACAAAGTCATCTACAGAAGCTGGAAGACCCTACTAAAAAAACTGTAATTGCCAGTGTAAGTCTTTGCCTACAAAGGAAGTGTATAATTGCCAGTGTGAGTCTCTCCATCACTCTCTTACTCTGCTGTGTGCATCTAGGAGGCTGTAAATTCCAGAAGGCATGGATGAAGGTGAGGAGGCTCTCTCAGCCTGGATTACTGAATCTCTGTATAGAGGAAACTTGCCCAGAGTGATACTTTGATCCATAGCAGTAAGAAAAATAAACTTTGTTGTGTTAAGTCACTGAGATTTTGAGTTAGTTTTTTAAACCATAGCTTATCTTAGTTCAACCAGGCTAATAATACAAAAATCTTCCAAACCAGAAGAGCAGGCTGTTTAAACATAAAATGATGCTTGTGTTTGTTAGATAGCCACCTTTTGAGATTAGATTTCAAAGGAAAACTCTCTGAAATGATGTTCATTTTATATGATGGTGCACCTTAAAAGACTAAATACGTCTGACAGACAAACACTACATTACGTTTCCAAGGCAAGTTAAGAGTGAAAATATGAATTCAGGCTGCTTACACAAACAGGTTCTTGTGAATTTGTGCCCAGATCCTATGAACAAAGACTTCATTGGAAAATAATAAACATCATCTCATGAGAATTGTGACAGAGTTCAGCTATAAAAGAAAAGTTGAGTTTTCCAAATAAGGTTTTAGAGGCATCAAGTGGCTTCACTGTCCATTTTGAAAAAACCACTTTTGTTCAGTACGTGACCACTCCAAAAAAACCCAGTGCCGTTGAGTTGATTCTGACTCATAGTGACCCTATAGGGCAGAGTATAACTTCCCCATAGGGTTTCCAAGGAGTGGCTGGTGGATTCTAACTGCCGACCTTTAAGTTGGCAGCAAACTCTTAACCACGGAGCCACCGGGGCTCCAAATGATCACTACCAAAAAAAACCAAACCCATTGCCATCAAGTTGATTCTGATTCATACTGACCCTATAGGACAGAGTAGAACTGCCCCATAGAGTTTCCAAGGAGTGCGTGGTGGATTCAAACATGCCAACCTTTTGGTTAGCAGCTGTAGCACTTAACCACTACACCACCAGGGTTTCCAATTAATTACTGAAGTGCTCATTTGGCAGGGAGTCCTTGGGAAAAATCTCAGATAAAAGACACTGTATTTGTTCATTTATTTGGCAAATTTTTTGTTAGCGCATAATATGTGCAGCACTATAGATCTGTAATGCATTTACATTTATATAAACTTCTCTGTATTTGATGCAGAATAAAACGTGTATGTATTCATCAGCACAATTTACTTAATAAAACATCCAGATATCTTTTGGAGTATGTCTTTATATACCTTTAGTCATTTAAAGAAGAGGAGATTTTTTTCCTAAAAAATCTTCTATTAATAATGAAGAAGCCCTGGTGATGGCTAAGTACTCAGCTGCTAACCAAAAGGTTGGTGGCTGAAAACAACCCAGGGGCTCCGTGGAGAATGACCTGGCGATCTCTCCTCCCATAAAGATTACAGCCTAGAAAACCCTATGAGGCAGTTTCTACTCTATCACACGAAGTCACTATGACTTGGAATCAACTCGACGGCATTATATTAAGAATAATATAGTGATTCAGAGCACAAATTTTGGAGTCAAACATGAGTTTTAATCTGTTCTGTCTCTCCCTAATTGTGTGATTTGGGAAGTTAATTTTTTGAACCTTAATTCTCTCACTCATCACTCAGTTTGTCATACTGCAGTTGCTTGTGTGTTTCTGTGATGATGGAAGCCATGCTACCACTACTTCAAAAGACCAAAATAGATGTCAGAAGAGGCTCTGAAACTTGCTCTTGAACACAGAGTAGCTAAAGCAAATGGAAGAAATGAAGTAAAAGAGCTGAACAGAAGATTTCTAAGGGCAGCTTGAAAAGACAAAGTATTATAAATGAAATGTGCAAAGACTAGGAGATAGAAAACCAAAAGGGAAGAACACGCTCGGCATTTCTCAAGCTGAAGGAACTGAAGAAAAAATTCAAGCCTCGAGTTGCAATACTGAAGGATTCTATGGGGAAAATATTGGACGACACAGGAAGCATCAAAAGAAGATGGAAGGAATACACAGAGTCACTGTACCAAAAAGAATTGGTCGATGTTCAATATTCAATATTGTGTTGGGCAAATCTGCTGCAAAAGACCTCTTTAAAGTGTTCAAAAGCAAAGATGTCACTTTGAGGACTAAGGTCTGCCTGACGCAACCACAGTATTTTCAATTGCCTCATATGCGTGTGAACTGGATGATGAATAAGGAAGACAGCAAAAAATAGGAAGACCTCAACAAAGTGGATTGACCCAGTGGCTGCAACAATGTGCTCAAGCATAGCAAAGATTGTGAGGATGGCTCGGGACTGGGCAGTGTTTCTTTCTGTTTGTACATAGGGTTGCTATGAGTCAGAACTGACTTGATAGCACCTTACAACAATTCTCTCACATGTAAAACAGGAATACTTCTAATTTCATAAGATTAAATAGTATAATTATTATAAATAGCTTAGTTCAATATCTGAAGCACAGCATGAAGTTTATTATTTGAGAGGTTATTTTCACTAGAATTATGTGGGTATAGTGCTATTAATGGGTAAGAATTGTGCTCACATGATTATTACCTCATTAATATCCACCTGTTCTTTAAAACAAGATTTATTGAATATCATTCATATACCATAAAATCCACCCATTTGTAGTGTACAATTCAACGTTTTTAGTATAATCACAAAATTGTGCAACCATCACCACTAATTCCTGGACATTTTCATGGTCCCAAAAAAGAATTCCTGTACCCATCAGCAGTCACTACCCATTCCCCCACCCATCGCCACTGAGTCGATTCCTATTCATAGCGACCCTATAGGACAGAGTAGAACTGCCCTGTAGGGTTTCCATGGCTATAATCTTTAGGGAAGTAGACTGCCACCTGTTCCTCCCGCAGAGTTGCTGGTGGGTTCAAACTGCCAACCTTCAGTTAACAGCTGAACACTTAACCACTGTGCCACCAAGGCTCCTTAGCAATCTCTAATTTACTATGTATTTACATATTTGGGGCATATCATATAAACGGAATCATACAATATGCAGCCTTTAGTGACTGTCTGCTTTCACTTAGCATAAAGTTTTCAAGATTCATCCATGTTGTAGAATAAATCAGTACATTTCTTTTTTAGTACCAAATAATATTCAGTTGTACGGATGTAACACATACTGTTTGTCCATTCATCAGTTGATCAACATTGGGTTGTTTCCAGCTTTTGGCTATTATGCAAACAGCTGCTATGAACGTTTTTGTACAAGTTTTTGTGTGTACATGTTTTTAATTCTCTTGGTATATACTTAAGCATATAACGGCATATAACCCTAGGTTATTAACATTTTCAGTAACTGCCACACTGTTTTTCAAAGTGGCTGCACCATTTTATATTCCCACTAGCAAATATATGGATTCCAACTTCTCCACAATTTTACTAACACTTGCTATTGTGTTTTCTTTTTTTAAATGCATCCTAGTGGGTGTGAAGTGACATCTCATTTTCGTTTTTTCATTTCCCTGATGATGAGTGATGTTGAACATCTTTTTATGTGCTTATTGGCCATTTGTATATCTTCTTCGGAGAGAGAGCTATTCAAAATTTTTGCCCATTTGAAAAAATTTTTTTAATGTTTAGTTGTAAAAATTTTTGCTTTATTGTGGATACTAGGCTTCTATTAGATATATGATTTGCAAATATAATTTTTAGTTTTTTTTCCCACTGTACAGGTTATCTTTTCATTTTCTTGATGGGTGTCCCTTAAAGTAAAAATGTTAATTTTGATGAAGTCTAATTTCTCTACTTTTTTCTTTTGTTGCCTGTTATTGTAGGGTCATATTTAAGAAATAATTTTAGCCATTATTTAATTATTTTTTCTTCCTCTTTCTCTCTTCTCCTTCCAGGGCTCCCACTGTGTGTATATTGGTGTGCTTGACAGTGTTGTACAGGCTCCTGAAGCTATGTTCATTTTTCTTCATTCTTTTTCATTTCTGCTTCTCAGACTGGATTTCAACCTATCTTCAAGCTTGCTGCCTTTCTTCTGCTAGCTCTTATCTGCTTTTAAGTCCTCAAGTGACTTTTTCATTTAACTTATTTTACTTTTCAAGTCCAGAATTTCTATTTGGCACTCTTTTTATAATTTCTCTTTATTCATATTATTTGGTAAGACATCATTCTCATATTTTCCTTTCTTTACACATGGTTTCCTTTCATTCTTTGTACATCTATGGAATAGCTGATTTAACGTTTTTGTCTAATAAGTCTAATGTCTTAGACTTCTCAGGGACAATTTTTATTGACTGTTTTTTTTTTGCTCACCTGGGTAAGGACCCTTTTTTTTTTTATGTCTTTTTTTTGTGGTTGAAAACTGGACATTTTTAAATGACTAAAAAATGTAGCAACCTTGGAAATCAGATTCCCCCCTCTCCAGGGTTTGTTGTTGTTGCTGCTGCCACTCTGTACTTATTTACTTTCCTAAACTAATTGAGTAAAGTCTGTATTATTTGTGCTTGTGTCTACTGAAGTTTCTACTCAGTTTAGTGGTCAGCTAACGATTGGACAGAGATTTCCTGCAATACCATGAATAGGTCTCCTTGCCTTTGTTGAGGGGGCTGTGTGTGTGTGCTGGGACATACCTTCAAATCTCTACCAAGCCAATCAGCTCACTGACATAGAATCGATTCCAACTCACAGTGACCCTATCTCTAGCAGGCAGTTTTCACCTCTTAGTCTTCACTTTCTGCTTTCAGTGCCTCAGGTCAGCCACAGGTGAGACAGTAGGGCCTTCTCGGGTCTTTCTTGAGCACATGAACAGTCCCACACGTGTGTGGCCTTCTAGATTCTCAGGAATGTGTCAGAGCTTGTCCAACTCCCTCATGCACATCTCATTCCTCAGCTTTTTCCTTCAAGTGCTTTGGTCAGCTTCTTGTATGTCCAGCTACTATCACTGGCTCAGGCAGCTGCGATGTTAAATTAATGCTGCCATTTTTGACAAATGCCCACAGAAAAAGCTGTTCACAGTGAGAAGGCTGAGCCAGACCAAATAAAGACAAGCCTTGGAGCTAGAGGTTAATAGAGAAATGTCAGACAGGTCAGATAACAATTCTCTGAGGATGAGGCTTTTGGGGAACTCCAACTCCATTTTGCCTTCTTAAGTGTTAGGCTGCCACTTTCATGGCTACTGTGATTGCAAATCTGTTGGCTTTCAAGTCTACTACATAGCTGGGTAAAGGGTGATGGGAATAGAGCAAGATACACTACCACAAAGCTCACTGTTCTTACTAAAATTAAGCCATTTTTCTTTAATAAATACTCTTTGGATTATTGCAAGTCTTTGGTTAATTTGCAGATTTATACGGAAAAAAAAACCTGATTTTGACATTTTTTCGCCAGTGTTCTTGTTGCTTTCATGGAGTAGTGGATTTTCAGAGGTTCTTACTCTGCCATTCCGACTGACATAAAACCAGTGAAACTTGAGTTATTTCTATAAATGCAACTTTATTTGTATCCAGACTAGACAGGCCAGGGGAGTTTAGGGATTCAAGTTTTTTATTTGATTGGCACTGTAAATTTCATAATGTGCATGCCAGTCTCAAAATTAGTTATTTTTGTAGCATGGTCATTTGCTTGCAACTTTCAGAGAAGATGAAAACTTTAGTAGACGAAACTCTATAAATTTACCTTTAAGCCATTTTGTAACACACTACAAAGAACTCGATTTTATTTAAGAATTTAACACTAATTCTTCTGAATACATATAATTTGATCTTCAAGTTTTGTTATCTTACCATTCACAGGTAAAATTCCCTTACTGTTGGGGAGAAGAAAAATTCTCAGATGTGTTGCATTGTTTAGGCAGCACTGTAAGTTTAAATTCTGGCCACCTAAGGCAAGTATTTTAGAAATAGCTCCCTTACACTTCTGTCATTTCAAAACAGAAACTTTAAAAAAATAAAATAAAAGTAAAATTTTGCTAGGGTTTCAGGGGATCAGTAAACAGCACCTTCTATAAGCTTGGTACAAGTTGGAATCGACTCGAAGGCAATGGTTTTTTTTTTTTTTTAAATTCCCTACCCAAGGAGCACTGTGGCACAGTGGTTAAAGCGCTTGACTGCTAATGGAAAGGTCGGCAGTTCTAACCCACCAGTTGCTCTGTGGGAGAAAGATGTGGCAGTCTGCTTCCATAAAGGTTTACAGTGTTGGAAACCCTAGGGGGAAGTTCTGTTCTATCCTATAGGGTCACTATATGCCGGAATTGACTTGACGGTAGTGGGTTTCAGTATTCCTCACCCAGGGTCAGAATCAGCTGAGAGCTAGACATAGAAAACAGAGAGATGGAAATAAAAAATATCAGTTTTATGCACATGATTATATTACACCCAGTTTTACAGCTTTATCCACCTGTCAAAGGCTCAGATGAATGACATCAAGCCTCTCCCTGCAAGGGGAAGTCATTGCCCACTTAGCAGGGGCAGACCAGGACGTAAGAGTCTAGAAGATGGGCTGACTTCCAACAAGAGGCAGCCCATCTCCTTCTCTCAGATTCAATCAGATGATCCACTTCTCCTTCTTTGGGGAGAATGAGAAAGGTGCCCTGAGGAGCCAAGCAATTTATTCTATGGCAATAACTGGATGAGTGTGCAAAGCTGAATAAAAACAAGGATGTTCACCAATTTTGTCTATCTGCCTCACTGAGGGTTTCCCTCATTTTCATTGACCCTCTACTTTACCAAAGGCAAAAAAATTTTTCTGGTTCTGGTGTCCTTGCTTGGCTTCTCCGGCACCAGGCTCCCGGAGGGTGGGCAGCTTCTCTGGCACCAGACTACCACGGGGTGGGCAGCTTCTCTGGCACCAGGCTCCTGCAGTGCACAAAGCGTCTTTCGTATTAGACTTTTGCGTGCAGGGCAGCTAGCACCACTCAGCTGCCAGTAGCTTCCTCTGCCACCACCTTGGGCAATTTTATAGTAGAGTGCCTCCTATGACATATCTCCTTGCACCCTAGAGGGTGAATTTCTGGCAAGATGTGAAGGGTGGAGTACCAGCAAGTTCCACTGGGGTATACAAGAGTGATTTCTGCCATTCAGTGACCCGTAGGCACGAGTTTTCCCAACAAGGTCTGGATCTCAGCCCCAGGGTAATGGCTGCTCTTTATACTTGTTATTCCTCTAGTGTTTAGAGTTTACTTACTTCTTACTAGCCAATCCATTGGTTGTTCCAATTTCCTGTTACAGTTAATAATTCATTATAGCAAAATTTCTCTGTTCAAATTATGGTTATGTTTTCTCTCCTCAACTGTATCCAGACTGATATGTCTCACTCCTAACTTCTACTCATCATTTAGATGTAAGCTATCACTTTCTCAGAGAAAACTTTCCTGATGCCTCACATCAAATTATATCCTTATTTTTCCATCATAGCACTTTCCATAATTTAAAAATTATGTATTTATTTTTATGATTACTATGTCCCTGTTTACCTCTACTAGGTAGTAAGGTTTAAGAGGACAGGGATCATGTTTATTTTATTTACTGCTACACATTTATTTTATTTACTGCTATATTCCCATAGCGACCCTATAGGACAGAATAGAACTACCCAACAGGGTTTCCAAGGAGTGGCTGGTGGATTCGAACCACCGACCTTTTGGTTAGCAGCCAAGTTCTTAACCACTGTGCCACTAGGGCTCTGGACTTGCATATAGTGGGGCCTTATTAAATATTTGCTCCTTTTTCATTTTGAACCCTGGTGGTGCAGTGGTTAAGAGCTCGACTGCTAACCAAAAGCTAGGCAGTTGGAATCCAGCACCTGCTCCTTGGAAACCATATGGGGCAGTTCTACTCTGTCCTGTAGGGCTGCTATGAGTTGGAATCAGCTCGACAACAATGGGTTTTTTGGTTTGATATATGTAAGTCTTACAGCTGTTAGTCAGAATCTACTCAATAGCACGTGACAAGAACATATCGAAGTCAAGAGTCCCTGAGTGGTGCAAATGGTTAACAAGCTGGACTGATAACTGAAAGGTTGGAGGTTCCAGTCCACCTAGTGGTGCCTTGGAAAAAAGGCTTGGTGATCTACTTCTGAAAAACCAGCCACTGAAAACCCTATAGAACACAGTTCTACTCTAACACACACAGGGTCATCATAAGTCAGAGTTTACTCGACATTAATTGGTTACTGGTTATATTCAAGTTACTGGTGAGAACTAGGAAAAAAATATAATTCAGTCCTCATTCACATGGAGTTGGCAAATTTATAAGAGGAAAGAAGATCCGCACACAAAATATAAAGCAATAAACAGAAGGTTCCAAATGAATGGTACAAGTTGTAGTTCTAGTAATTCGGGGGTATTCAATAATTTTATTTTTTGAAAGACTTCCCATTTCTTATAAATCTCCCTGAGGAACCCATCTCTCCTTAAGTACTTTGATCTCTGGTTAGCTAATTCTAAATCAGGGGGGAGGAAAATAACATAAATGGGATCAATTATTTGTCTTAGAAGATATTTTTTGCCAGATTGATAGTGAGATTGAGTTTTTTTTAATATAGCATTTTATTTTAATTAAGCTTCCTAATGTAAAAATAACTCTATAAAAAAGGAGAAAACTACTCACATTTTTTTTTTCTAGGATAAGAGTTCTCTGGCTTAAAGCACTTTTTCTAGTATACATTGGTGAGAGCTGGCTGTTATGTGTTTATCTCTATGGTGGGAGACTATTCTATAGGAACTTATTTTGACATGAACTTGAGCAAGTCACAGAACCCTGTATTCTAAAGTTTGGAAGGGTTAATAGTTGCATCTCCTCCAGTTTCTTCATCTAGAAATGAGAGGCTACACTACATGCTCTCAGATCCCTCCCTTCCAACTCTAACTTTTTCTAAGAACCTGCACACAGTACAGCATCCATTGAACAAAAATTCCATATTAAGTATGCTTCCTGCTAAACCAAAAACAAACTAAACCCATTGCTGCCAAGTTGATTCCGACTCATACTAACCCTACAGTTTATGATAATTTAACGAATCATTGGAATTGTAAATTTTGTTTAGGGTATATATTTAGAGAGGCCTGGTGGCATTTAGAGATGTCAAATGCCTATTAGAGTTTTGATTTTTCAGCTCCCTTTGATCATGTCGTGCAACATTCTTGGTCTTCAGCTTTCTGATTACAAGCATGGCAATATACTGGCACAATAACATGTTTTTCCTTTGGTTAATAAGCATTTTCTGAGTACTTATGTGCCAGGCACTGAGTAGGCAATTAGGACATATAACTAATACATCATTCCTGCCCTCTATGATATTCAGAGTGAATGAAAGAAGAAACTGGCGTTACAAAGGACAGTTAGAAAGTCATTGTAGTCGATCACTTATAAACCACAACACACTATTTCTTTATTTTTAGTATTTCGTATTAAATAAAAAAATCTACCTTTCATAAGGAATAATTATAACCGGATGGAGATTATTCAAGCTATTGCGCCAAACTGAAAAACAAATTAGCCGAGTTAAAGATTTGCTTATCAGATGTAAGAAAGCAGACATGGAATACAAAGTGGAAGTTAGATTTGATGATTGGGTACTTTGAAACCCACATTTGAGAAGATAAACTTCGTGCACAACGAACGCTTTAATGGGGGTTCTCTATACACACGGCGACAGCAATAATTTTGTAGCTGCAAAGTTTTGCTACCACTGGATACGAGACAGCTAAAGTACCATAAATGTGAGCTAATTAACCAAGAGAGATCAGCGATAAAACAAACCCAGTTGCTAAAATTCAGATGTGGGAAAGGGATACTCAACCACGTAGAATGGAAACTTCCACCAGTGTTTGGAAGACCCCTCGGAGCCTTGCATGCTATAAGGGGACCGTCAGGGTTCCTGTTTTTCTGACCACTTGATTATAATCTTTTAATCTTAAGCAATCTCCTCACTACAAGGCCAAAGCCAAATATCCTCTTTCCAGACCTTCCCGTCCACACTCTGAACCACTTAACTACAGTTATGGCGCTGAAAACAAACGTTACAGCACCCACGCCAGGTCACCCTCCTACCAGCCAGCCGCTGCCACGCTCTCTTCGCAGCGAAGAACGGAAAGAGCTGGCTTCCCATTGGATCAGCGTGCAGCATGTGTGGTTCCCTATTGGTTTACAGGAGGGGGCGGAGAAAGGAAGAGCACCAACATCATACCCCGCCCCTGCGGTCTCCTAGCTGCTCAGGATTATGGGAGGCAGGGCGAGTCCGGGAGGAGGAACTAACCCCGAATGAACTTTGCGGGCCTGGGCCAGCCCTGTTCTAGATTTGGCGTCTCCTCCCACCAGCCCGATAAGGCCCGCCCCCACACCCCGCCCGCATCCCGGAATCAGGTGACCGCCGGCCGGTGTGTTCACGTGGCTGGGGCGCGCCTTCCTGTTTTGGCCATGGCGGCCGTGAACTCTACTGTGGTAAAGCGAGTGGAGGAGCTCGGGGACTTGGCTCAGGCCCACATACAGCAACTTAGCGAAGCCGCTGGCGAAGACGGTGAGGGAGCGGAGGAAAGGGACGCTGGCGGGGCGGAGGGCGGTTCAGATCCGGCGCTGTGCGGCCATAGGGACTGGAGGCTGCGGCCTATGGTTTTTGGGGTTCCCACGCCGGAGCTGCCGGAGGTGTTTCCCATCCGACCCCCCTGCACCTTAGATTGCCCACCCCTGAGAACTCAGTTTGCCTTAAGCTAAGGCGTTTGTGTCGAAAATCGCATTGTTTTCATAACCTTGGAAACTGGTCACTTCTCAGAAACATCTGTACAGCTCTGATTTACTATCTCGGTAGCGGTTGGGAAAGGGTAGAGACTGAGTAAAAGTACGCAGGAAAGTTGAAGTGAATGGTAGTGCGCTAGTAAGTAAGTGATTGTTGGTTTGCATCCAATAAAGATGGCTAGGTGCGTTATAACGGTTGCACTTTTTACTGCTGCGTTTAAATTTTCCGTCTTACGTGGTATTGTAAAGAAGAGTTTTACGTTTGTGTAATTTCGACGATTCTTTCACATACATCATTTCTTAATTTTCACAACGGTTTTATGAGTATTAGAACACTTCGTTCTAGAAACATCTGAAGTTTCATTAGGAACTTAAAGAATTGCTTCCATCTTCTGATTTGAAGTTCAGTTCTCTTCTGGCTGGAGTCTTAGTGGCGCTGTGGTTAAGGGCTCGGCTGCTAACCAAAAGGTGGGCGGTTCAAATCCACCAGTGGCTGCTTGGAAACGCTTTGGGGCAGTTCTACTCTGTCTGTAGGGTCGCAATGAGTCAGAATCAACTCCTTGGCAACGAGTTTGGTTTTTCTCTTTTCATTACTTCTCAGCTGCTTACAGGTTCTACGTACATTATTTTTGAGTCTTTACAACAGGCAGGTTTTTAAATTCTTGTGGACCGACTCTTGTCATTGGACTCATAGGAAAATAGTAGTAGGACATTTTCCCAAGCGATTGAATAGTTGGTGGATTTATTTATATAGGCTCTATGATGAAATGGCCTGGTTTCAGTGAAAGTTCTTTGCCAGATTATCTTTTCTTAGGAGTGAGTTCTTCAAAGGCCCACAGCTCCACCCTGAAGCCGAATTCTTTTTTGGTTTGTAGTAAGTTTGTGGTAACTAACATGAATAGTTAGTTCATGGACAGTTGTAGCTATTAACTGGAAGTGTATTTAAAAAAAAAACCACCTCGTGCAGTCGACTCCTACCTCATAGGGTTTCGAAGTCTGTAAATCTGCAGAAGCCAATTGCCACATCTTTCTCCTGCGGAGCCGCTGGTGGTTTCAAACCGCCTACTTTTCTGAAAAAGCCAAACGCTTTAAACACTGCTTACTAAGTAGGTGTTCCGTGATCTCAGCCTCCTGCCGCACTCCGACACCAACTGAGCCAGTCGAAGGTGGTGTCAAAACATTTTTTATTCACTTATCTCTGAACCCAAAATATTCCCATGGAATATTTCTTTAGTCTGGTTTAGGACTGCAAATAAAAGTCATGCATTAAATATTCTTGCTTGGAGGCTTTATAGTTTTGAAAATTTACTAAAAATAAATTGACAGTGGTCAACATTATGAGCTATTAACCATCATTGAAATCATTTAAAACTTGCTAAAGTATTGCTAACAAGATTTTCTTATGAAGTTTTAATTAATAGTTGCATGTATTTGAATTGAAGTTGTCATTCTTTTGCCACACAACAAAAATAATACATAGACTCAAGATTTATCATTTATTATAACAACTGTATTTTCATCAAAAACCAGTTGTGGTGGAGTTAATTCTGACTCATGGCCACCACATGTGTATCAAAGTAGAACTGTTCCACAGAATTTTTAGTTGCTCATTTTTTGGAAGTAGATCATCAGGCCTTTCTTCTGAGGCACCTCTGGGTAGTGTCAAACTGCCAACATTTTGGTTAGCAGCCGAGGGCATTAACTCTTTGCACCACGGACTCCAGATATTTGTTTTAGGTTATCGGGGTTGATAGTCTTGTTGTCTTTTCAAATTATGTTAGATACAGCCGGACATTATTCCATCCAAGAATGCTTGCTTTTATTTCTGGCCAATGTTTAATAATTTATTCCTCATTGTATAATCACAACATGGTTACTAGGTAGAAGTATGCCATGAGAGGGATTTTTTTCCAGAGACATTATGTAAGAACCACCTTCTGCTGAACTACTAAGTCTATGACTTGCCGGTCTTACTTTGACTGAATAGTTGTAGTAAAAACATTGCATTTTTTAAATTGGCTTTTCTAAAGTGTGAGCTATACACCCCACCTACTCTCTCACCCCCAGTAATATATTGTTGGGTTCATGTGAGATACCTCCTCAGCAGTTCTTTAATGAGTTCAGTGCAGTCTTAATTCTGCAAATTAAGAAAATCTCAACACAGTCTCTGAAGATACACATGTATCTTCATATTCTGTACAGTTCAAATATTCATACAATTTCAGTTCACAATAGAATCTTTTTTTCTGGGTTGCATGGGTGGTACTTCAGGCCGAAGGGAGATAGGAAGATAATGCCTTCAAAGAAGTAGCTTTCAATTCAGGTGAATCAGAGTTTAGTCTAGCTACAGGTAGGGCCTGACCTAGAGAAATTTAAGATCACCATATATTGCCAGAGGACATAGCTTAATTTGGTGGTGCTTTCTCCACCACTAGACAGCTTATTTATCTGTGCAGCTGTGAGCGCAGATCAGATGGGCTTGTCCCAGGTGCTACATTTTCTGTCCATTGGCCGGTGAGGAAGAAATGGTATTTAATATTTCAAGAAGGGGGCACAAAGGCTCATAGTCACGAAGTATGGTGTCCTGAGTGTGGGCATGTCTACATCTGACTACATGAGATTATGTAGAAAGGTGGATAGTGCCTTCATGTGGATACTTTGTAGGCTAGGGAGGAAAAATCCATAAGAAAAGGTGAAATCATAAAGCAAAGGAAATACGAAGTTAGAGAAATGGAAAAAATACAGAGACAGTGAAGGGGGAGGGAGGGTAAGTTGTGATTAAAGGGCATATCAGGAGTTTTAAATTCCATTTCCTCCAGGTTTGGAAGGAATGAGGTAATTTGTTTCAAAGAGGTTAATTGTAACAGCTGTAAACACAATTATCACAGTACTAATTGGCTCAGATTGGCTGACATATTATGAGGCATTTGATCAGTCATCTTTTGGAAAATTGTTTACATTTATAAAATTATAAGTTTTCAGTGGAAGCTCTTTCTATAGATTTATGTATTACTTGTACTGTTCTAGTACAGGTTCTAAAATTATTTTAAGCAATTTGAGTCAGTATCATAAAAGGATTATGAAAATACAGAATGCATTTAAGAAGTGGTAAAAGTGTACTTCAAATGTTTTCCGTATTTTGTTTGCCATTGTAAAATATCGATGATAAATTTACTTATTAGGATTTTCGTCATTAGGTGCCTTCGAGTTGGTTCCAATTCATAGTGACCCTATGTACAATAGAACAAAACACTGCCAGGTACTGCGCTATCCTCACAATTCATTGCTATCTTTGAGCCCATTGTTGTATCCACTGTGTCAGTCCATCTCATTGAGGGTCTTCCTCTTTTTTGCCAACTGACTACTTTACCAAGCATGATGTCCTTCTCCAGGGACTGGTCTTTCCTGATAACATGTCCAAAGTACATAAGACGAAATCTCACCGTCTTCACTTCTAAGGAGCATTCTGGCTGTGCTTGTTCCAAGACAGATTTGTTTGTTCTTCTGGCAGTCCATGGTATATTCATTATTCTTATTAGGGTTAGGCATTGTGATATACTTCATGCTTTACATAAGATATCCCTACAACCATGTTGCTTCTCTGTGGCCGTAAAACATTTACATCAATTCAGGAACATAAAGATGCATAACTTTTTTTTGTTTAAGTAACACTCCAAAACTATCTGAAATAACTGTCATGTTTGTATCCCTTATAGATCATTTTTTAATTCGGGCCTCTGCTGCTCTAGAAAAACTGAAACTCCTTTGTGGAGAAGACAAAGAATGTTCAGATCCATCAAACCTTCTAGAACTTTACACACAGGTATTGAAACAGATATGGCCTTGGCATCTTTTGGGGGACAGACTGCTTATTTAGGTGGTTGACTTGAAGGTTTACTTGTAGTGAATCAGTTTATTCTCTATTTAAAGTATTTAATTTTGTTCAAAAAACTGTATGTATGAAGGATATAGACTTGAAACTTTGAGTTGACATGGAAAGAAGTAACATTGATGTAAGAAATCAGGGGAAAAAAATCTTGCTGATAGAAGAATGGCTTCCCTTTATAGACACTTAAGCAGAACACTATTGTGTGCAATTGTGGTTATGCAGGAGGAGTGGGAGACTCAAATAAGAGCCCTATTTTTTTTCCCCTGAAATTCACTTTTCCTTGGCATTTGTTGATATAATTCTTCCTGCTAGTGTCATGCAAGATCCTAAGATTTTGCTGTTCACCCTTTTTTTTCTTTTACTTTTCTTTCAAATACAGGCCTCTGTTTGGACAAGACCTATTTTCTTGGTTTTCTCAGAAACTGCTGAGGCATGCTGAGTGAATTTAGTCAGTCGCAAAAGGACAAATATTTTATAAGACTGCTATTATAAGAACTCAACAAAAGGTTTAAACGCAGAAGAAAGCATTCTTTGATGGCCATGAGGGTGGGGAGGGAGGGAGAAGGGTATTCACTAACTAGATACTAGACAAGAATTATCTTAGGTGATGGGAAGGACAGCACACGCTACAGGGGAAGTCAGCCCAACTGGACTAAACTAAGGCTAAGAAGTTTCCTGAATACAGCCAAACACTTCTGAGAGACTGAGTAACGGGTGTGGGGGTCTGGGAACCATGCTTTCGGGAGACATCTAGGTCAATTGGTATAACAGAGTTTTTTAAGAAAATGTTCTGCATCCTACTTTGGTGAGTGGCATCTGGGGTCTTAAAAGCTAGTGAGTGGCCATCTAAGGTGGCATCAATTGGTCCCAACCCACGTGGAGCAAAGGAGAATGAATAACACCGAAGACACAAGGAAAGTATTAGCCCAAGAGAGAAAGGGCCACATAAACCAGAGACGTCATCAACCTGAGACCAGAAGAACTAGATGGTGCCCGGCTACCATAAGTGACCGCCCTGACAGGGAACACAGCAGAGAGTCCGATGGTGCAGGAGAAAAGTGGGGTGCAGAACTCAAATTCTAGTAAAAAGACCAGACTTAATGGTTTGACTGAGACTGGAGGGACCCCAGAAGACATGGCCCCTGGACTCTCTCTTAGCCCAAAACTAAAACCATTCCCGGGGCCAACTCTTCAGATGAAGATTAGACTGGATCATGGGACATAAAATGATACTCCAGTAGGTACATGAGAATAATGGGCAGCTCCTGTCCGGAGGTGAGATGAGAAGGCAGAGAGGGTCAGGAGCTGGTTGAATGGACATGGAAAACCAGAGGTGGAAAGGAGGAGTGTGCTGTCACAGTATAAGGAGAGCAACTAGGGTCACATAATAATGTTTGTATAAATTTTGTGACAGACTAACTTGAACTGTAAACTTTCACTTAAACCAGAACAACTAAAAAAAAAAAAAAAAACCCCTGAGGTAAACTGACATTAGAAGAACAATTTCATTATAGTAACTAACATTTGTCTAGCACTTGATAGCTATTAGAGTGCTTTCACATGTCCTTACACCATTGTTGAACTAAATGCTAAGGGAGAATAAAGGTGAAGTAGTTTTAGGAGGTGGAATAAATTTAGTTAAGCTTCCAAGGTACACATTTGGGTTGTACAGCAAACATTTGCAGCACTGAGCGTGCTTGGCACTGTGCTTCCGTTAGGAGGTATGTATATTTTGGCTTTCAGAAATCATGGTTGTATAAGCCTATGGCAGTTACAAAGCTGAAGGCGATGTTATAATTTAGCAGGTAGTTCGCCTAGCTTCCTCTCCTTCTAGGAGGGTCCCTGCTTTTTTGCATGTGATGATGTCATCTCTTTCACATAGGAGTGCTCTAAACATTTTGACCTATTTCCAAGATATGACAAAACCTAGAGATACAGATAAAAGTTTCTCAAGCCCTCTTGGACCCTGCCTGTGCCTCTGAATCAACAGACTATGTTCCATAGAATGAATAATCTTGTCCTTCTTGACTTAGACTTTCCACACAATAACACTCATCACTTACGTACCACTGACTATGTGCTAAGGAGCACGGGTGGTGTGCTGTTTAAAGCATTCCCCTGCTAACTGAAGGTCAGTGGTTTGAACCCACCAGCTGCTCTGTGGGAGAAAGATGTGGCAGTCTGCTGCTGTAAATATTTACAGCCTTGGAAACCTTACGGGGCAGTTGTAGTCTCTCCTATAGAGTAACTGTGAATTAGAATCCACTTGATGGCATTGGGTTTGGTTTTTGGTTTAACTAGGTGCCAGATAAAGTTCTAAGTTGCGGGGGTGTGGGTGTGGGTGTGTGTGTGTGTGTGTGTGTGTGTGTGTGTGTGTGTGTGTGTGTGTGTGTGTGTGTGTGTGTGTGTGTGTGTGTGTGTGAATTCACTTACTCTTCAAAGCAACGGACTTTGAAAGGCAGGTAGTCCGGTTTCTTAATTTTACCAATGAGGAAACAGGCTCAAAAAGATAAAGGTGACTTGTCTTTGGTTAGTTAAGTGATTAGTGGCAGAACTGACACTAGAACACAGTTTTCTTACCCGTAGTCCAGTAGGTTAAAAAGAGAAAAAGGATTAGTTTTAAGGTGTTTTTGCAGAGTGTCTCCTGTTGTATTTAAGGAATGCTGGGAACTTAGTGTTTGAACTGCATCTTGTTGGTAGTATACGTCCTCTTCTAGGTGCCAGAAACCAAACCAAACCCATTTCCATCGAGTAGATTCCGACTTATAGCGACCCTATAGGACAGAGTGGAACTGCCCCATAGGATTTCCGAGGAGCAGCTGGTAGATCCGAACTTCATACCTTTTGGTTAGCAGCTGATCCCTCAATCACTATGGCACACGGGCTCCACTAAGTGCCAGGATGCCCCCAAACACTGGCTCTGCATTTGGGAAAACAAATACATTTTTTTTCAAGAGTCAGGATACAAAACTAGAGGTGGTGACAGTAAATTGATACAGCAGGCATTTAGAAAATGATAGAAGATATATATGTATATATGTATACACACATATAGACACATGCACGCACACGGGCATGCACACACACGTATACATGTATACATGGAGCCATGTTGGTGCAATGGTTGAAGTGCTTGACTGCTGACTGAAAAATCGGTGGTTCAGATCCACCAGGTAGCTACTCCTCAGGAGAAAAGACCTGGAGATCTGCTCTTGTAAAGATTACAGTGTAGGAAAATCCATGGGGCAGTTCTAATCTCTCCTATAGGGTCACTATGAGTTAGAACCGACTTGACAGCATACAACAAAAAACTTTGTATATGAATATAGTTAAAACTTTTTATAATTACATTCTATGTGATGAATTTATAGTGATTAAAACATAAATCTCGATTTATTTTTTGAGGGAAGCAAGATTATCATTAATTCAGAATTTTAGTAAAACATCTGTAGAGTTATTTTATAAGGTCTGTTTTGAATTATGTTTACAGCTAGGCATTTTGCCTATTTTTCATATTTAAATGTGTGGTGGTGGTGGTAGCTCCTGTCATGTCTGCTTCTGACTCATGGCGACCCCATGGACAGTATGGTGAGACACTGAACCATTGCCATGATCAGTTGCGGATTGAACTGTTATAATTCATAGGAGTGTCGGTTGATTTTTGGAAGTAGATCACCAGGCCTTTCTTCCTAGTCTGTCTTAGTCTGAAAGCACTGCTGAAACCTGTTTAGCATCATAGCAACACTCAATCCCCCGATGATAGGTGGGTGGTTGCTGTGCACGAGGTGCATTGGCTTGGAATTGAACACGTCTCCACGGAGGATGAGAATTCTACCACTGAACCACCAGTGTCCTCCTTAAATGCATGGTACACATTTTAAATGTTCTGTTAAAGCATCTGCATATAAAGTTAAACTGTAAGAGTTATTAAGTTTAAATCATTTGTAGATACGTTTTTCTGTTTCTTCAGGCTATTTTGGACATGACATATTTTGAAGAGAACAAGCTAGTAGATGAAGATTTTCCTGAAGATTCTTATTCTTCTTCACAGAAAGTAAAAGATCTGATAAGTTTTCTTTCAGAACCAGAAATTTTAGTTAAGGAAAATAATATGCACCCAAAAGTAAGTTTTGCAATCCTCTGAATTATAGTGGACTGTTGCTAGTTCTTAACTATACTGCTCTTTCGAGTCTGTATATTTTTCTTTTTGATTGTTTCTGTCCCTGTCTTGAATTAGGATTGAAGGAGGGAGATACGAGAGTATTAACATTTCAGACCAGTGCCACAACTAAAGCATATATTTTATCAAATGTGTTTCAGAATATTTGTGTAATAGGGTTGTATTTAATTGCAGCATCTAATCATTTTCTAAACATAGATGTTCCATTTTTCTGCTCTTTTTACTTTTGTAGGTACTGTCTTTTCTTGAAGGTCACTAGTAAACTAATGACCACATTTATTGTTCTTTTTCTGTTCATATCTTCCTAGGCATTTGCTGCGTTTTTTTTTTTCCCCCATCATTAATCATCCCATCTCTATGGGACCCTACATGCTTTTCTTTCTCTGTCTTCATCTTTAAGGCAAAGAGTAAGAAATCTTGCTATTACTCTCTTCCTAGCAACTCTTCTCTCTCCAGTTCTGAAAGCATAGGTACTCCTCAACATCGTTTCCTCAATCCTCTGATAGTCTCTATTCTGTTTGCTTGACCACCTATTCACATGCTTTTTACTATCATTTCTGTCTAGATGATTCCAAAATTTATATCTCTAGCCCTGGATACTCTTTCAAGCAAATAGTTTCTTAACTGCCTTCTGACTCTCTCTACTTAAATATCTTACTTTTATATATTTGTCAGAGGAGGCTAACCTTGGAAACGGTATCCAAATTTAAATGAATCAGCACGGTAAAAGTTTATTCTTTCTTGTCATCATAGTTCAGTGCTGGTTGGGGGTTGAGGAGTTGGCAGGGATCTGCCATGCAGTTATTCAGGGATTGAAGCTCTTTCCATTCTGAGATGCCACCCTTACCTAGGTCCTTGGTGTTCTTTTCAGCCAATGGATGATAAAGAGGGAGTGTGAAAAATTGTGTGAGAAGTTTTTATGTCTGTGTTGGGAGGTCCCGAAAACTACACTTAGGTTTAGTAATTCTCTAGGAGGACTCACAGGATTCAGCATATAGTCTTACCCGTGACTGTGATTTATTACAGCAAAAGGATGCCAAGCACAAAATCAGCAAAGGGAGAGGATGTATGGGGTGAAGTCTGGGGGAAACTAGGCTCAGCTTCCAAGAGCTCTCTCCCAAGGGAGTCGTGCAAAACATACTTAATTCCTCCAGCTTTGAGTTGTGACAACATGTGTGATATGTTGCCAACTAAGGAATCTTGTTAGAGATTTAGTGTCCAGGAATTGTAGCGGGTGCGAACTGGTCACGTAGGTACCCCTGCCTGGCATGTACCCAAATTCCAGGCTCCCAGAAGGAAAGCAGGAGTTCCCCACATACCATGTTGTTTTTACAAACAGGTTAGGCACAGTGGGCCACTTTTATTGGTTAACGGTGGAAGACTTGCCGAAATCTAAGTTCCCAGACACCAGCCAAGGGCCAGCCCTGCAAACGGGTCTCTCCAAGGATAGGAGTTAAGGCCTGCTATGTTAATTAACTTTTTCGATATAGGACCAGCCCTAGATATTGTGCCCATTACTTTTACCTACATTCCACTGGCTAAAACTAAGTAAAATGGCCACATATGACTGCAGGGGAGGCTGGGAAATGCAATCAAGTTGTGTGCTCTGGGGGAAAAGGAAATAGTACTTTGTGCTATATCAGTCTTTGCTCCACAAATTCTGAATGTTTAAATTTGAACTCTTCCTCCTTTTACTTTGCTTTCCCATTGACCTAGCATATTTTGCTGATTTTATTTCTGTCAGTAACATTGTTCTTTTAGTTTTCCACACAAAAATCCCTGGGTAATAGCTTCCTTAGGCCTATAGCCTATCAGTTGCTAAGTCCTGTAGATTTTAACTTATATCTGTAAAATCTCAGCTAGAGTCTCAGATAAACACTGGTCTTTCCCTGTCAGTCCTCTACACTATTGCTCGGTCAGTTTGTCTTAAAGGACAATGCCAGTATCAAAAACTTTTTCTACTTTCTATTATGTATTTAATTACGTATAGAATCCTTATCCTGGTGCTGCCTGATCTTCTTCTCTACGTATTAGTGTTCCCCCCACCCCCCGTCCCCTTTGCCATTGGGGCAATACTTGAGCTTGTTGATCGCTATGCTCAAGCACCCAAGATACAATGCTACTCTCAGCATAGGTATGGTTGCTGGATTCTGTTCTTACTCTGCACCCTCCTAAACCAGACTGGACAGCATTAGGAGGATACCATTGTATGTTAATACTTAAAACCAGTGTGAAATGCCTGGGCTCTGAAGGGTGCCTCCCAAATCTTACTTCAAAATAAATAAATCAAATGAGAAACCTACAAAATTTTATAGTTCTGAAAGGTCTTATCTTTACAGAAGAAAGTTAAGCAGTATGAATCAAGAACTTTGAAAATAGACAAACGTTTTATTGTAACAAATGTTCTTCAAGGAGTTATCTTAAGGATCTAATTTGAGATATGTCCAAAAGTGAGCATGTAAGGATGGTCATAGCAGTATTCTATGATATTGAGTGATTGGAAATTACCTATATGTCCAAGTACGGAAATTTGTCAACGTATTTCAGTATACCTATATGATGGGATAATATGAAACCATTGGAAGTGTTTAGGATAAAGTTTTTTGACTTTAGAATGTTTGATATATTGCTAAACAAAAAAACTAGGCTGTAAATCTGTATGTAGAGTGTAATGCTACTTGTGTTTTAAAAATAGTAAGTGGTACAGGTGAGATCTTGGCAAGTTACTTAACCTATTTCTGCCTTGAAAGCATACATTGAGGAGTCACTTTAAATCACATTGTGAAGCCAAGGTTGTCGTTTTATTTTCAAGAACTAGAACTTGAGCTTCTTGAGAGCAGAGGCTTTGTTTATGCACTGCTATACTCCCCTCAGGATCGTACTTTGCCATATATGCAGCACTTAGTAGATATTTATTTCAAATAAAATTATGAAGTTTTATTATATATTTATTATAATTTTATAATTTATATTTATTTGTTATAATTTCACTTATTTTGAATAAGTGAATGAATGTTTTAAAAGAACTTGACTTAATAATTCTTGTATATAATTTTTTGTTATTTTATCTCAGCAGTAGTAGAAATAGGTATGATCTTGCTTCAAGTAACATGTTTCTGAAGTTATCTTTTAACTTAGATTATGTACTACTTATATTTCACATATGTTAGGGAGTTTGCTACTAATGTGTATTTTAAATTACTTTGTAAAATTTTTTTTTTTTGTAAATTGAGGTAGTTTTTAATTTTCATATAGCAATAGATTTTGATATATCTAATTGATTCAAAGTAAGGCATTCCTGTGTAAGTAAAGGAAGGGCCAGTTTGGCTATATGAGGGTGTTTTTAATTCCTCCGGTTTTTGAGATTTAACTTTGGTTTTTACAAACATCAAGGTCCTTTTTTTAGCTGTATCTTTGGTGTGTTTCAGCAGTGCACTTTGCTTGGGGACGAGCTACTGGAATGTCTGTCTTGGAGACGAGGAGCTCTACTCTACATGTATTGTCATTCTCTTACCAAAAGGAGAGAGTGGCTCTCAAGAAAATCTAGTTTGCTTAAAAAGGTAAGAAGACATTCCCCATACGTTTTTTATTGTTGATATTTATAGGTTTCAAAAGGTGTCTTTGGTGTAGTATTAAGAATAGTGGAATCAAAGTGTCTGAGTTTGAGTTCCAGGTCTTCTACTTAGTAGCTGTGTAGTCTTAAATAAATTGGGATTGTTGTGATGATTAAATAAGATAACATGTTAAAACTCTTTGTGAATTGGGAAGCTCTGTATGCTTAAGTTGTGGATTTTTATTTTTTAAATATAAGATAATTAGCATTTTTTTTTTTTTTGTGCTGAAGAGAAACAAACTTGGTTGTGAGCCTCTCTCTGTCAGCAAATCACTCCTAAAGAACTCACATGATCCTGCTCCTAGAAAATTGTGACCTTCTGACCCGTCTTAATTTTGCTGACCAATTACACATGATTTAGGGGGGCTTGGAAACCGGAGGTCACTCTTTCAGATGTAAAAGTTTGATCTTAATGTTTCTAAATTATAGTAATTATATACATATTTTGAATCAGTTGTTGAATATGTCATTATCATTTTATCATTTTTTCCTCTGATAATGTCTTTTACAAGTATTGTATATTATTGAAACGTGTTCTTGGTTAATTTTTTTTACCATACTCTTACTAATTGGGTCATTTTGGGGTGTATATCAGTATATAGGGTCGCTATCAGTCAGAATTGACTCCACGGCAGTGGGTATGGGTTGTTATGGTTTTGACTTACATTATGAAAGTCTTGGGGTGGTGGGTCCTTGTATCATTGAAATAAACATTCAAAAGCTATCTATATTTCAGCGCATTTTCTCTTGAATGAAAAATGGGGGAAAAGGTAACATTTGAAGTTCCTACAATTCCGCATATAATATTTTCAATTCTTTGGCTTTGCCTTTCATTTAGTACCTTGTTGATGGAATCAGTTACTTGCTACAGATGCTAAATTATCGGTGTCCTGTGGAATTAAATGAAGGAGTTTCCTTTCAAGACATAGAGACAGCTAAATTACTGAGTGAAGGTAACGTGATCTTTTGAAGTTTTCTAAGCGTTTTGAAGCTTTTTAAGATGTTAGGAAGTTTGTTAGATTTTACTCTGATTTAATTACATTTCGTTAGATTATAGACAGAAAAATAATAATAAATCTTTTTAAAAATTCAAAGATTAAAATCTCATGTAATATGGGAAAATACTGCTGTTCTGTTTAGTAATTTTGGGAGAGTTATGTATGATGTTACTTATCTTGCATCCTCACATAGCTCTGATCAGTATTTATCAGAAGTTAGATTTGGCTACTTGTAACAGACTGGAAGTAGCTTTTAAACAAGGTGGACATTTACTGTTCTTTCACATAGAAAAGGCCCAGAGCTGGTATGGTGGCTCTGGTGTTATCAGGGTCCTATCTTTTTCCTCCATCATCCTTAGAACTAGAGCCCCTCAGCTTCAGAGGGAGACGTTTCATATAGAATACAATATAAACGATACTTCCTGTATCAACAACATGTATGCAACATGGTCATCCCTGTTTAGGATATGGTTTCCATTTGCAGTACCCCAAGATGCTCCTGGAGCTCCTTGCATCTTACCCATTTTTCAGGCCATAGAAATGGCAAAAGGCCATGTCAGCTGAAAAGTTTCTTACAGCACTTCACCTACATTTCACTGGCCAAAATTTAACCAGATGGCTTCACCTTGCTTTATGTGGACCTGGGAAATACACTCTTACCTGATACAGTGTTATCTTAAATAAAATCAGGGCTCTTTACTGAATAAGAAAGAAGGGGAGAGTGGATATTTGGTGGCAACCATTACTTTCTTCAACAAATATATATGCAATTCACAATTTTAGGAACTGGATATAGAGCATTATTTGATTTTCAGACTGAGATTGAGAGAAGAACCACTTACTTTTACCAGTCTTCTTATAAGTGGAGGAACCAAGGTCCAGGTAAACTAGATGACCTATTCAAGGTCACATAGCTGGCAAGTAACACTGGATCATATGTGTAAGCTTTCTTGTCTTACACATCATCTGAAATTTTGATGGGGAAAATCAAATAGATGAACAGAATTCTCTTAAGGAAAAGTCTACAATTTAAGCATATTTAAATTTTTCTTCGTTTTTTGTTATATGCTCCAGTGTCATTAACACACGAATGACTAGTGGTGTCCAAAAATTAATTCAGATAAACAGCTTATTCTAAAAAAACTTACTGTGAATAAAAGAGCTCCCTCACTGGGCATGATGTTTTTATAAACGTGGGGTGTTCTGATGTATTTGTGGGACGTATTTATTCCAGATAACTAGTGAACTAATTTGGAGCTCCGGTGGTGCAGTGATTAAGTGCTCAGCTGCTAACCAAAAGGTCAGTGGTTCTAACCCACCAGCCACTCTGCAGGAGAAAAATATGGCAGTCTGCTTCCGTAAAGATTTACAGCTTTGGAAACCCTATGTTAGGGTCACTATGAGTCACAGTCAACTTGATGGCAACAGGTTTGGTTTTGCTTTTAGTGAACTAATTAGAGATACTAAAAATGGCCTTTTGAAAATCTCATCCTACCCACATGGACTGATTAAATTGAACTCTTACTCTGTGACATTGTTTAAAACAAAAAGGGAATCAAAGAAAATGGCACAAGTCACTCATCCCCCTTGTTTTCCCATTTCTAATCATAAGGTAAGATAGTCTCATGGCTGGAACTTCTTTTTCAGGATGAATGTGGTATTGGTGTCTTTTCTTAAATCAGTTTAGTTACACTAGGGTCAGATAGAGTCACAAAGCATTTTCCAGGAAAAAAGAGAACAATATAAGTACCACAGTAGTTTTACTACAGTGCTCATTCCTCTTACAGTGTTGGCTTCCTCTCTCTTCTAAAGTAGGTTGCTTGTCCCTAATTCATCTCAAGATGATTAGAGTAGAAGCCCGGAAGCTTCCTTTTCATAGGCTGGCTTATAAAACCCTGTTGGAGAGCCTGTAATTATTTTTGGTTAACCATTCAACATAATTCTGAATAATGCTTAATACATAGGAGAAAAGTTTTGAACAAGGCATCAGAATATTTTTGTGGCCAAATCTTGATGGTATTTTACCTAAAATTTAAATTATTTATTTATTTTTCCAATTTAAGATTATCATAGTGTCTTTTAGACATTGGCTATATGTCTTTAAATTTTCAGCGTTTAAAAATTACTAAATAATGTATTCAGTAAAGCTTTTCACGTTATTCCTGAGCCTCACTCCTCTGTGAGTGGGAGCCAGAGAATTTAGTATTTTCATGTGGCTTTATAAAAGTAGCCTTGCCAAACCAGTTGTGAAGTCAAGTGAGTTAAATCAGAATACTCTCCAGCTTTGCATACCTTTGGTTTATACCCTTTTTATACCACTGAGGACTCTTTTCCTGAAGTCCTTTGGCCTGCAGTCCTTTAGCTCATTGCTTAACCTGGAACCTGGATTTCTGATCTCCTAAAAGAGCAGCTTTGAACTGACATCACTAATTGCCTGGGTAGCTTGTTAAAAATACTGACTTCTGTGTATCGCCTGCAGGTTCTGATTCAATATATGAGGCCTAGCCTAGTCATCCAGTGTTGCTGTAACAGAAATACCACAAGTGACTCTGTATATTCCTTCCATCTTATTTTGATGCTTCCTGTGTCGTTCAGTATTTTGCCTGTCACGTCCTTCACGATTGAAACTTGAGGCTTGAAGTTTTTCTTCAGTTTTCAGGTTGAGAAATGCTGATTGTGTTCTCCCTTTTGGTTTTCTAACTCCAGGTTTTTGCACGTCATTAAATATTTTGTCTTCTCGAGCCACCCTTTGAAATCTTCTGTTCAGCTCTTTTATTTCATGATTTCTTCCTTTTGCTTTAGCTACTCGATGTTCAAGAGCAATTTTCGGAGTGTCTTCTGACATCCATTTTCATCTTTTCTTTCTTTCCTGTCTTTTTAATAACCTCTTGCTTTCTTAGTATATGATGTCCTTGATGTCATTCTGCATCTCTTCTGGTCTTCAGTCATTAGTGTTCAGTGTGTCAAATCTTTTCTTGAGGTGGTCTTTCAATTTAAATGGGATATATTCAGACTTGTACTTTGGCTCTCCTGGACTTGTTTTGATTTTCTTCAGCTTCAACTTGAACTTTATAGGCAATTGATAGTCTGTCCTGCCGTCGGCCCCTGACCTTGTTCTGACTCATAATATTGAGCTTTTCCATTGTCTCTTTCTACAGATGTAGTTGATTTGATTCCTGTGTATTCCATCTGGCACGGTCCACGTGTATAGTCGCTGTTTATGTTGTTGAAAAAAGATTTGCAATGACGAAGTCATTGGTCTTGCAAAATTCTATCATGCGATCTCCAGCATCGTTTCTATCACCAAGGCCATGTTTTCCGACTACAGATCCTTCTTTGTTTCCAACTTTCACATTCCAGTCACCAGTAATTATCAATGCATCCTGATTGCATATTCAGTTAATTTCAGACTGCAGAAGTTGGTAAAAATCTTTAGTTTCTTCATCTTTGTCCTTAATGGTTGGTGTGTAAATTTGAATAATAGTCGTATTAACTGGTCTTCCTTGTAGGCATATGGATGTTATTCTGTCACTGACAGCATTGTACTTCAGGATAGATCTTGAAATGTTCTTTTTGACAGTGAATGCAAGCCTGTTCCTCTTCAATTTGTTGTTCCCGGCATAACAGACCATATGATTGTCTGATTCGAAGTAGCCAGTACCGGTCCACTTCAGCTTACTAAAGCCTAGGATATTGATGTTTATGCATTCCGTTTTATTTTTGACGATTTCCAGTTTTCCTAAATTAATAGTATGTTCACATTCCAGTTATTAATGGACGTTTGCAGCTGTTTCTTTTCATTTTGAGTCGTGCCACATCAGTAAGTGATGGTCCCGGAAGCTTGACTCCATCTATGTTATTAAGGTCATCTCTACTTTGAGGAGGCAGCTTTTCCCCAGTCGTCTCTTGAGTGCCTTTTAACCTGAGGACTCATCTTCCGGCAGTATATCAGACAGTATTCTGCTGCTATTCATAACATTTTCACTGGCTAACTTTTTTCAGAAGTAGACCGCCAGGTCCTTCTTCCTAGTGTGTCTTAATCTGGAAGCTCAACTGAAACTTGTCCACCATAGGTGACACTGCTGGCATTTGAATACCGTGGGTTAGCTTCCAGCATCACAGCAACATGCAAGCCCCCTTAGTACAACAGACTGACAGATGCGTGGGGGAGAATCATAGCTATTACAGTGTTATTACTATGAATGACATTATGATCTCAGATCTATCATCTTGTCCGTACATAATGAGATACTAATTGAGGAGAGTCAGGAAGTGAACATAGGAGTTTCCTTGTCCTGGTAGCACCTGCAAAGTCTCCCTTGTAAGCTTTGGAAAGCACAGAGACTGCAGCATATATATGATCGCTAATGTGTGGTACCTTTTTTGTTAAAGCTGTGTGCTACCCAGCTTAAGGTCAAATGAGCGCTTAAGGCTAAAGGCAGGTTTCTTTTCCCCAAATTTAGAAGTTGCTGATAGAGTTCATGTGACTTCTTAGTCACAGCTCAGTTTCATTTTGGGGGCTTCCTCACATCAGCTTTTAGTACTCTCCTAATTCTACCCTATCACTGTGTGAGCTTATATGCATTCATACATAGTATTAGATAGAATTACAGGAATAGCATTCTTTAGTTGTCTTTAATAGAGCTTTTTTTTTCTTTTTAAATATTGAAATACGGTGCCACTTTGTGGCAATTGAATTAAACTGTGAGAAAGTAACTAGAAATAACCCCAGGCTGATAGTATGAAAAAAATTGACCTTCAAGATTAAAACTTAGCAAATGACTAACATAGTAGAAAGGTGGTAATTAGAGGCATTCTTAGTGTTAGGGTAGTCAAAACTATAATATAAATCTTAGAGTTGCTGTAGCTAAGGTGAATCTACATATTTTTCGGCTCTATTTGAAGGGCTATTTTAATTTAGCATCTTGGAGTGCTCTAAATCATTAATCCATGAAAGCGGAGTGCATGAGAATTTCTAAATCGCCTTTCTCAAACTTTGATAACCCCTTTCCTCCACGTGGATCACTGCTATAGTGAACAGTTAGTCATTGGGAGTGTATCATATATCTTAGATTAGGAGAGGCAGGGGGAAAAAAGCTTGAGAAACACTATTCAAAATTGTTGATAGGTGAACTTTTTTTCTCTGATGTTTATCATTCTGCAACTATGAAGGAATCCAAGTGAAAAGAAATGATTATGTTTAAGTTGCATTATAATTATTCAATGAAAGTTGCTTTATATATACAAAGCATAATTAGTATATGAGAGTATTGCAGAATTAATGTATGGTAGCCTCATATTTTCATGAATGCCCGCCTCAGATTCTGCTCTTAAATGGTCACTTTTTTTATTGATTTAACACAATGATGAGTCAGCTATTTTGCTGAATTTGTTCCTTCTCTTGCTGCTATTTATAAGCTGAATTTGAGGTGAAGTGAAGGTGATAGCTGTAAGAACAAATTCTGAGACTATAAAAAGCTTGCAATAGATGTAAGGTAATAAAAACTGCAACTGTTTTGAAAAAAAAAAAATTTTTTTTTTGACATCTCTAGTACCGTCATGGAGCCCTGGTGGCACAGGTTAAGAGCTCGCTGCTAACCAAAAGGTCAGCAGTTCGAACCCACCAGCTGCTTCTTGGAAACCCTATGAGGCAGTTCTCCTCTGTCCTATAGGGTCGCTATGAGTTGGAATCTACTTGATGTTAATGGGTAGTACCATCATGACCATGTCCCATGAGCAATTCAGATTATGATACTCATTCGTTTGAGGTAGCCTTTTCTAATCACACCGTACCTATACACTGGAATAAATAATTTATTTGTATTTTTACTGCTTTTGAAAGTTAAATGGTCATATGTTTTAATAGCACTTTATGTTTTTTTCTGCAATGCTTTGTACATTTTCATTTCATGTGTTCCTTAAGAAAACTCCAAGAAGTAAGTAGGATATGTGGAATCCTCATTTTTTACATTGGTATACTGAGGCTCAAGGAGTTTTCGTAACTTGCCCATGGTCACAGAGCCAGTAACTTATACTGAAAAATTTTTGATTTTAGGTCTGTCTCCTGAATTAATATGCTTTATGTGCCAAAAGAAGTTTAATTATATAGTCTACTTGTCCACTAGAGCCCCTTCCCCCATGATAAGAATGCTTTCAACTTTTTAAAATTTTTTTATTGTACTATAGATGAAGGTTTACAGAACAAATAGTTTCTCATTAAACAGTTAGTACACATTGTTCTATGACATTGGTTAACACTCCACGACATGTCAACACTGCCTTCTCAACCTTGGGTTCCCTATTCCCAGCTTTCCTGTCCCTTCTTGCCTTCTAGTCCTTATCTCTGGGCTGTTGTGTCATTAGTCTCATTTTGTTTTATAGGCCTGTCTAATCTTTTGCTAAAGGGTGAACATCCGGAGTGACTTCATTACTGAACTAAAGGGGTGTCTGGGGGGCTGTACTCTTCGGGACTTCTCCAGTGTCTGTCAGGCTAGTTAAGTCTAGTCTGTTTTTGTGAGTTACAATTTTGTTCTACATTTTTCTCCAGCTCTGTCCGGGACCCTTTGTTGTGATTCATGTCAGAGCAGTTGGTGGTGGTAGCCAGGCACCAGCTGGTGTACTGTACTTAGTCTGGTGGAGGCTATGGTAGTTGTGATCTGTTAGTCCTTTAGACTGTTCTTTCCCTTGTATCTTGTTTTCTTCATTCTCCCTTGCTCCTGAAGAGGTGAGACCAGTGGAGTATCTTAGATGGCTGCTCACAGGCTTTAAGGCCTCAGATGCTACTTACCAAGGTAGAATGTAGAACATTTTCTTTATAAGCTATGTTATGCCAGGTGAGGTAGATGTTCCCCGAGACCATGGTCCCCACAGCCCTCTGCCCAGCAATTTGGTCCCTGAGGGAGTTTGAATGTGTCTATAGAGCTTCCATAACCTTGCCTGGTACAAGTTGGGCTGGCTTCCCCAGTATTGTGTACTGTCTCACCCTTCACCAAAGTTACCACTTACCTATTGTCTATTTCACGTTTCTCCCTCCACCCCTCTCCTTCCTCATAACCATCGAAGATTGTTTCTTTCTGTGTGTAAACCTTTTCATGAGTTTTAACAGTAGAGGTCTCATACGATATTTGTCCTTTTGTGATTGACTTAGTTCCCTCAGCATAGTGCCCTCCAGATTCATCCGTGTTATGAGATGCTTCTCAGATTCATCATTGTTCTTTATCGTTGCATAATACTCCATGGTGTGTATGTACCATAGTTTGTTTATCCATTCATTTGTTGGTGGGCATCTAGGTTGTTTCCATCTTTTTGCTATTGTGAACAGTGCTGCAGTGAACATGGGTGTGCATGTGTCTATTCAGGTCACAGCTCTTATTTCTCTAGGATATATTCCTAGGAGTAGGATTGCTGGATCATATGATATTTGTATTTCTACCTTTCTAAGAAGTGCCATATGGCTTTCCAAAATGATTGTATCTTTCGCATTCCCACCAGCAGTACTTAAGAGTTCCAGTCTCACTTCAGCCTCTCCAGCGTTTGTTGTTTCCAGATTTTTTAATTCCTGCCAGTAACACTGGGGTGAGATGGTATCTCATTGTGGTTTTGATTTGCATTTCTCTAATGCCTAGTGATCACCAGCATTTCCTCATGTGTCTGTTGGCTGCTTGATTGTTGTCTTTAGTGAAGTGTCTCTTTATTTCCTTTGCCTATTTTTTAATTGCATTGTTTGTCTTTTTGTCATAGAAGTATTGGATTTTCTTGTAGATTTTAGAGATTAGACCTTTGTCTGATATGTAATGTCCAGAAATTTTTTCCCAGTCTGTAGGTTCTCTTTTTACTCTTTTGGTAAAGTCTTCTGATGAGCATAAGACTTAATTTTTAGAAGACCCCAGTTATTTAGCTTATCTTCTGGAGTTTGTTGTTGGTTATGGTTTGTATCCAGTTAATGCCGTGTATTAGGGCCTCTAGCATTGAGCCTAGTTTTTCTTCTATGAATTTTATAGTTTTTGGCTTTATATTTAAGTCTTTGATCCATTTTGAATTAGTTTTTGTATATGGTATGAGGTATGGGTCCTGTTTCATTTTTTGCAGGTGGACATCCAGTTTTGCCAGCACCATTTGTTAAAAAAAACTGTCTATTCCCCGTTTGATGTGCTTTAGGCCCTTGTCGAAGATCAGGTGACCATAGGTGGATCGGTTTACATCTGGTTTCTCATTTTTGTTCCGTTGGTCAATATATCTGTCGTTGTACCAATACCAGGCTGTTTTGACTACCGTAGCTGTATAGTAGGTTCTGAGGTCAGGTAGTGTGAGTCCTTCAACTTTATTCTTCTTCTTCGGTAGTGCTTTACTTATCTGGGGCCTCTTCCCTTTCCTAAGAAAGTTAATGATCAGTTTTTCTGTGTCTTTAAAGCATGTTGTTGGTATTTGGATCGGGATTGCATTGTATTTGTAAATTGCTTTGGGTAGAATTGTCATTTTGACAATGTTGAGTCTGCCTATCCACGAGCGTGGTACGTTTTTACATTTGTGTAGATCTCTTTGGGTTTCTTGAAGTAGAGTTTTGTAGTTTTCTCTGTATAGGTCTTTTACATCCCTGGTTAGTTTTATTCCTAAGTATTTAATTTTTTTAGGAGCTATTATAAATAGTACTGTTTTCCTGATCTCCTTTTCATCGTTCTTTTTATTGGTGTATAGGAATAGAACTGATTTTTGTATATTTATCTTGTATCCTGCCACTCTGCTGAACCTCTCTATTAGTTCCAGTAGTTCTCTTGTTGAATCTGTTGGGTTTTCTATGTATAGTATCATATCATCGACAAGTAGGGACAGTTTAACTTCTTCATTACCAATTTGTATGCCCTATATTTCTTTTCCTTGCCTTATTGCTCTAGCTAGGATTTCCAGCACAGTGTTAAATAGGAGTGGTGATAAAGGGCATCCTTGTCTTGTTCTTCTCGAGAGGAATGTTTACAGCCTCTCTCCATAAAGAATGGTGTTGGCTGTTGGTTTTAAATAGATACCCTTTATTATGTTGAGAAATTCCCTTTCTCTGCCTATTTAATTGAGAGTTTATATCAGGAATGGGTGTTGGACTTTGTCGAATGCCTTTTCTGCATCAATTGAGATGATGATGTGATTCTTTTATTTATGCAATGGATTATGTTGGTTGATTTTCTAATGTTGAACAATCATGGCATACCTGGTATGAATCCTACTTGGTCGTAGTGTATTAATTTTTTGATATGATGCTGAATTCTGTTGGCTAGAATTTTGTTGAGAATTTTTGCATCTATATTCAGGAGAGATACTGGTCTTTAATTTTCTTTTTTTGTGGTGTCTTTGCCCGGTGTTGGTAACAGGGTTAGCGGCTTCATTGAATAAATTCAGAGGTTTTGCTTCCTTTTTTATGTTCTGAAATAGTTTGAGCAGTACTGGTGTAAGCTCTTCTCTGTTTGGTAGAATTCTCTAGTGAAGCCATCTGGGCCAGGGCTTTTTTTTTGTTGGGAGTTTTTTATTATCTTTTCAATGTCTTCTTTTATTATGGGTCTGTTGAGATTTTCAGCATCACTTTGTGCTAGTTTGGGTAGATAGTATGTTTCTAGAAATTTATGCATCTCCTCTAGGCTTTCAGATTTCTTGGAGTAGAATTTTTCGTAGTATTCTGTTATGATCCTTTTTATTTCAGTTGGGTCTGTTGTAATGTCGCCCATTTCATTTCTTATTTGGGTTATTTGCGTCCTCTCCTGTTTTTCTTTTGTCAGTTTTGCCAGTGGTTTGTCAATTTGGTGATTCAAAGAACCAAGTTTTGGTTTTGTTGACTCTTTCTACTGTTTTTCTGTTTCTATTTCATTTGTTTTTGCTCTGATCTTTATTATTTCTTCTGGTGGTTGTGGGCTTTTTTTGCAGTTATCTTTCTGTTTGTTCGAGTTGTGTAGTTAATGTTTTGATTTTTCCCTTCTTTTTTGATGTGTGCATCTATTGCTGTAAATTGCCCTCTGAGGACTGCCTTTGCTATGTCCTGAAGGTTTTAGTATGATGTGTTTTCATTCTCGTTTGATTTTAGGAGTTTTTTGATTGCATCTCTGGTTTCTTCTATTACCCAGTGGTCTGTAAGCAGAATGTTATTCAGTTTCCACGTAATTGATTTTTTTTTGCCTTGCTTTTCCTGTTATTAATTTCTCCTCCATGGCATTGTGGTCAGGGAAGATACTTTGTATTATCTCAATGTTTTGGATGTTGTTGAGGGTTGCTCTTTGGCCTAAGATGTGGTCTATTCTGGAGAACGTTCCATATGTGTCGGAAAAGAATGTGTACTTTGCAGTTGTTGGGTAGAGTGTTCTTTATATGTCTGTGAAGTCAAGTTGGCTGATTGTGTCCTTTAGGTCTTCTGTATCTTTGTTGAGTTTCTTTCTAGATGTTCTGTACTTTGCCAAGAGTGGTGTGTTGAAGTCTCCTGCTATTATTGTGGAAGTGTCAGTTTCTCTTTTCAGTGTTGTTAGTTTATGTATTTTGGAGCCTTGTCATTGGGTGTGTAGATGTTTGTTATGGTTATGTCTTCATGCTGGATCGTCCCTTTAATTGTAACATAGTGCCCTTCTTTGTCTTTTATGGTGGATTTTGTTTTAAAGTCTGTTTTATCTGAGATTAGTATTGCCAGTCCTGCTCTTTTTTCGTAACTATTTTCTTGATATATTTTTTTTCCATCCTTTGATTTTTAATAAATTTACATCTTTGTTTCTAAGGTGTGTCTCTTATAGACAGCATATTGATGGATCCTGTTTTTTTAGCCCATTCTGTCACTCTCTGTCTCTTTATGGGTGCATTTAGGCCGTTTACCTTCGGTGTAATTATTGATAGGTGTGAGTTTATTGCTGTCATTTTGTAGTGCTTTTTTCTGTGGTGTTGACGTTTTCTTTGTTCCTCTTATTTTCCTGTGCTGAATTCCTTTTGTTTGTGTATTTTGTTTTCATTTCTTTTGTTTTTGTGTAGATTTTTTGTTTACTGCGAATTTATGTTTTTCTTTATTTTGATAAGTAGATTTGTTAACTTTCTTTGTAGTTACCTTGAAATTCACCTGTATCTTCCTAAGTTTAAACCAGTCGTTTACTACTTGACATCACCTTGACTTCCTCTCCATTTAAAAATTCTGTACGTACACTGTGTATTTCCTCTTTTATTGTTCTGACGGTGTTGTCATTTACAGATTGACCTCTCTGGTTCCCTGTTGTAAATCTTTTTGTTTTGTTTTATCCTAGAGAGTTCATTACCTTGGTTGGTATCTGGCAATGGAATGATACATGTAAAACCTTGAAAGCAAAAAATTGCCAGCCAAATATAATATATCCTGCAAAACTCTCATTCAGTTATGATGGTGAAATTAGGACATTTCCAGATAAACAGAAATTAAGGGACTATGTAAAAACCAAACCCAAACCTAACTTACAAGAATTATTAAAGGAAGTCCTTCAATCTGTGAACAAACAACATCAGACCACAAACTGTATCTAGGATGCAGGATCATGGCAGCCAGATACCAATCTAGGAAATTAACTCTTAAGGACTGTCCGAAACCAAAAGAATCGCAGCAGGGAACCAGAGAGGTTAATCTATAAATGACAGCAATATCAGAACAATAAAAGAGGGAATAAACGGTACAGGTATAGAACCTTCTAATGGAGAGGAAGGCAAGGTGATACCAAATAATAATAGACTGGTTCAAACCTAAGAAGATAAGGGGAAATTTCAAGGTAACCTCAAAGAAAGTTAACAAACCTACTCATCAAAATAAAGAAGAAAAACATAAAGTCTCAGTAAAAACAAAATCTACAAAGACGAAATGCTTTCAACTTTTGATGAAAATCCTGCAGTATATTCCTTTCTTCCTTGGAACGTAAAGTATCTTGGATATAATTTATTAGCTTTGATAACTTAGAATTACGAGGCCCCTCAGAGTCATGATGATGTACCTTAGTTTCTGTAGACTTGTAGAAATACAGGAGAGTAGGATACTGGACTGTATCTTTATCATTGACCCCAGCATATACTCCAAATCAAAGTTTTGTTAATGGATGGGGTTCAGGGAGCCTGTGCGTACCCTGAAATTGTGCACAGAATTTGGGGTTTATGTTCTGAGAGAAATTGCATAGATAAGATTAGATTCCCAAAGACATCTAACAGAAGACGCAAAAAAAAGTTAGGGAATCACTGCTAGATGGTTCTTTAAAAAAATCTTTCTGATAGTGTTTTTTGTTTTTGTGATTGGCTTTTTCCTTTTATAGATAGGGATAAAAGTGCCAATTAAATGAGGATTGTATTAGGGATATTTCACTTGTCTAGATTTGATTGTCATATGAGAAGGTAAAATGCTTAGCGTTGTAAAAGAAACGTATTAGAGTTTTAATAAGTAGGGTTTTTTTTTTATTTTTTAACTTTCTAATGTTAATCTTTCAATCTAAATGACTTTCCCAGGAATTTTTAGTGACATTCATCTGCTGGCTATGATGTACTGTGGAGAAATGTGTTACTGGGGATTGAAACATTGTGCAAATCGACAGTCAGAAAATCATGAAGTGGATACTAATGCTTCTGGAGCAAGCTGTACTACACACAAAGAACCATTGGACTTCCGAGAAGTAGGGGAAAAAGTTTTGAACAAGTATGTATCTGTGTGTGAAGGACCCCTGAAAGAACAAGAATGGAATACAACAAATGCAAAACAAATTTTGAATTTCTTTCAGCATTGTCATAACTAATAACTTCATCCATTCCTTTTCAAACAACCAAAAAAAAAAATAGACAAAAAAGACCCATGAAATGGAAAAGTTCTAGAAAAGAAGACATGTTGACACTAAATTTGAGAATGTTACACTACATAAAGACTACAGCATAGTCACCCTTTTTTAAAAGCCAGCACTGTCTTTCATTTTATATTTTTAATCCTATGAAAGAATGATTCTTTAATTTTTAAAATAACGTGTGTGTTATTCTGACTCACCCTGAACTACAGATATCCTGTAACTAATAATAAGGAGGAACCCCATTTTATTTTCCAAAGATTATTTTTCTATTACTTTAGATTATTTTTTAATCTTCCTATATTGAAGTTTGTCAAGATTAAAATCAAGTTACATCACTTCTTTGAAAATACACTGTGGATATAAGAATAGGCAACATGAAAAGTTATGATTAATACAAGCTTCCATTTTCAAAATACAGTAAATAATGAAAGACTCCTCAAAGAAATCATTGTATTTAATTATTTTGCTGTGAATTACTAATGGCAATTAAAATTTTTACTCTAGTATCATTTTATGAAAATTTAAAAATTATATTCCAATTTTGTTTAAAAGAAAATCCATGGTTTATGAAGTGATTAATGAAGATTAAAAAGCACGTTAGGTTAGTCAACCATTAGTAGCTCCTATGCCCTTAGGGGACATCTGATCATACTATATTAAAATTTTAATATTTTTTTGCCTTTAACAGTAGGCATGAGTAGTAAAAGCCAGATAACCTATCTTGGTATCTTCCGCACAGTCTTTCTGTCTACCTCAACTCCAGTTTTCGTCTTGCAGGGATGATCTGTTTCATACTCTAGGTGCGGAGTTTCTTGACTCATGCGCCAGTGACTTTTACTGCATTCCAGCAACTTACTCCCATGGCCACATCTTGAATTGAATCCTGATCAAGTTTCTCTTTCTGAAATCTTAAATTTCACTACCCATTAACAGGTGACAATTCTCATCTTTCTGGTTTTTCCACTTGCTTATTTTTGTAGATTTTTTCTTTTCCTTATTTCCATTTACCATCTCTTTAGCTTTTCACAACCTCTTTTTCTTGACTACATCCTCTTTATTCTAAACAGTCGGCCACTTTCAGATTTCTTTTATTCCTATCCAGCCTCAGCCTTGTGGGGTGCCATATGAACTACTTGCTTGCCAGTTCCCTCAAATCCCTGTTCCCCATGGCTTTCAGCCTAGTCATTCTGCCGGCTGTCAACATTGAATTAATCCTACCATCCACCTTTTCTGGGATGGTGAGCTCCACTTGAAGTTCATGTAGCTCTTCAGAGTGGAATCACTACAAGCGTCTTGCCTCTAACTTTAGAAGAATCCTCAGTGTAAGCCTTTGTTAATTGCTAGTGTGGCCTCGATGTTTTCCTACTGTGGCTAATCGAAACCTCATCACTTGCCTCAGGCCCTCTGTCTCCTCCTCTAGCACATGGCCCTTCTTTCTGTTGTAGAGAAAATTGAGAGTGAGGTGGTCAACTTCTGTTTACCAGTTTTACCTCACTCATTTTTCCTATTTTTAGAGAAAAAGAGGTAGCCTCCTTCCTGTTGAAGTGTAATCCCTACCTGTGCTGCAGATTTTATCTCTACCGTCTCCCTCATTTCCTTGGGCCTAACTTTTATTTATTGGTCTTCTTTATGGGCCTAGTCTCTAGTTGTTGGTCTCATTTAAAGGTCTACCCTGTTTCTTTCTTTCCTTCTCTCTCCTTGTGCCCTCCTTTATTCTCTTTTTCTTTTTTACTTATTCCAGATACCCTTCTTAGGCAATGTCATTCATAGATATGGCTTCACATGCCACCTATAATATTAGGCTGACTCCCACACCGAGTAATCAGTTCTTGTCCAGTTGCTTCTGACTCATGGCGACCCCATGTATTGCAGAGTAGATTGTGCTGCAAGTGTTTTCAAGTCTGTGACCTTTTGGAAGCAGATCATCAGGCCTTTCTTCTGAAGTGCCTCTGGATGGTTTAGATCACTAACCTTTTAGTTAGTACAACACTTATCCATTTGCACCACCCAGGGACTCCACTGACTCCCAAACCAGCTTGACTTTCGGCTTCTCTCCTTAGCTCTAAACCTTATTTCTAACTTCCTGTTAAGTATGTTTGGAGCCCTGGTGGCGCAGTGGTTAAGAGTTTGTCTGCTAACCAGAAGATCAGCAGTTCAAATCCACCACCTGCCACTTGGAAACCCTATGGAGCAGCTCTACTCTGTCCTGTAGGGTTATTATAAGTCAGAATTGACTCAACAGCAGTGGATTTTATTAAGTGTGTTTACGAGATAGACATCTCATAGTGATATTAAGTTCAATATGTCCAAACAGTTCATCTTCATCTTTCTGATATCAGTATGGCCACCTCTGCTCTCCTTTGATTACTACAGGTATATGTTGCATAATGTCCATTCGGGCGATATCTGATCACTTATACATCCATGGTCCCATAAGGTTGTAATAAAGTTCAGAAATTCCAACTGGAGAACGGGATGTAGCAGATGTTCTTTGCTAAGTACTGTAGATTCTATCTGTCTCTCGCTAGCACTCAGGGTCCCTTGTCAGCCCCAGTCCTGGGGCAGCAGGGGGAGGGTGTCCTGGCACCCATCCTTGGCTGCCTGTCCCACCACACTTGCCTCAGGCAGGGACTGCACAGACACCACCAGAGCCGCTGATGGAGATGTCCCTCCAGGCCACCGCCCCACTTGACCAGGGTGCCCTGTGCATCACGCCTGGACCAAAGATTGCGGCTCATCCCTTGGTGGCAGCCACTGGGCAATCCGGGCTGTGGCAGTGGTGGGAGGGAGGAGCAGAAAAATGGTCAGGGGAGGAGGCAGAGGCCAAGGTAGAGGACGGAAGGCAGGGCTGGAAGAGCTTAAAGCCCATTAGGGGAGGCGGGGAAGGCAGGCAGGGGGGAAGAAAGGGAACGGAGCCTACAGTGGAGTCAAAATTTTTGCACAGTCCCTTGGTGTAGTGGTGGCAGCCCAGGTCCCGGGCCCGACCAGTGACCGTCCTTCACATCCCTCTTCTGTATATAGTTTGGTGTTTGCACCAGGGCTTTAAATCAGTTCGTAACAGTTCAGTAGTTGCCGTTGTAAATGAGGGCAGTGTACACACTACATAGCAGCCAAATCTGTTGCCCATCAGGTTTTGACCTGAGTAGGAAACAAACAGTGGTGCCCTGCTCAGAGATGGTGGCCGACTGAGCTGCTTTGAATGTGTGTTTTTCTCCACAGTCCTGCCAGTAATCCAGTCTCACACATCAGGCTCCTGAAACTTTCAAGATCCATGCAGAAGACTGGGTTATTGGCAGGACTGGAGAGTGACACACATTAAAAGTGGTGCTGTTGGCCACCATCTTTGAGGTGGACATCGCTGTTTGTTTCCTACTCAGGTCAGAATGCTGTGGGCAACAGATTTGGTTGCCGTGCAACACTTACCCTCCCCTTACTTACGTCAGCAAATACTGAACTGTTCCAGATTGGTTTGAAAGAAATCACACAACGTCATATTTCACAGAACATAAAAGTGACACATACCTGTATTTGCACGGAACATCCTTTTCCATCCCCTCACTTTAATCTGTTTGTGTCTTTGGGCCTAAGATGTATCTCTTATAGACAGCCTATAGATGGAGCATGTTTTCTTATCTAATCTGCCACTCTCTGCCTTTTGATTGGAGTGCTTAATCCATTAATGTTCAGGGTAAATACTGATAGAAGATGATTTACATTTGCCATTTTATTGTATGGTGTTTTATGAAATTTTTAGGTTGGTTGGTTTTGTTTTTTCTCTTTTCCTCCAGTGCTGAGTCCTTTTTATATATAGTTTTTGTCTCCCTTTTGTTAATTATCTTTTTTTAGTAGATGTTGAGCTATTTTGTTTTTCTTCTTTATTTTGGTGTATAATTTTGTTACTTTCCTCTGTAATTGCCGTGAGGATTATGTTTAATATCTTACAGTTAAAGCTACCTATTGTATCTTGATACCAGTTTGACTTCCCTAAAATATATAAAATTCTCTGTCTACCCCAGGCCCCCGTTCTTTTATATGGATGTTACCATCATTGCTTCTTTGTCTTCTGGCATCCCTGTATTCCTAGTTTGTTTTATTGTTATATGTAAATAGTTACTATTCTATCTTTCTTTTTTTTAATCTTCTCCCTGTAAGTTTGTCATTGTAGAGTATGAAGGACTTGTTTTATTTATTAGCTGTCTCTTGCTGTATGTATCACTTCAAGTTGTTGTCTGGATGTCATTGTTTTTCATTCTGTATTACTTTCTTTAATATTTCTTATAGGGCTGGGCTGGTAGTTACAAACTCCCTTAATTTCTGTTTATCTGGGAATGTCCTAATTTTATCCTCATTTTTGAATGACAGTTTTGCTGGATATACAGTCATGCACTGCATACTGTCCATTCGGGCAACATCCGATTGCATGCACGTCCGTGGTCCCATCAGATTTTTCTTTTTCTCTTTTTTTAAAAGAAAAGCAGCTCTCCTTTGGCTTATTATTTCCCCCCTAATGGTTTCAAGACCTGATTATTTTCTCCTTTAAATTTTTTGTTGACACTATCTGTTTTTCACTAATGGAAGGAATGCCGATTAAAGGACCAATTCAGAATTTTTGTCACAAGTTATAGATTTTGATACCCATTATGTGGAAACACATGTGCCCCAGTAGACCCTGGAGATAGTAAATGATGGCAGTATGAGTCAAGGATAAAATCACTGTTTTATTTATTTCTTAAAAATTGGTAAAACATGAAGGCACCTGGCAATGACTGCCCATATATTTTATTCCAGTCTCTTTCTCCTTAGTCTTTTTATGATTTTTCATGAAACTTTTCCAAACATGGTACAATGCATTCTTCCTTACTGCAAAAGCAGTACTTAACACACAAGATGAATAAAACTAAAGGAATTTGAATCTCAGGAGAATTACCACTATGTATCCTTCATTATAACAAAAGCAGTACTAACAGCTAAGAAGCAGAAGCAGCTGCCCTGGAATATTGCTGGACTGCACACAGTGGTGCATTCCAGCTGGCTAAATGTGGGTGCAGTGAGTGGGCCCTAAGATTGAGTGCAGGGTAAGAGTAACTTACAGAGTTCGAGTCTCTTGCAAAGTACCAGTGCAACACATTATTTCTTATTGCAAAGGCCATTACTTATTGTTCAGAAGCTAGAAAAGCAGTTCTGAAAGATTGCAGAACAAAGACCAAAAGCAGAGCAGGGAGCCAGTAACACCTGGAAACAATGAATGGTGTCAGGGAGAAAATGGCCACTATGACTGACTGAAGACTAAGAATATCTTATTCTTATAATAACTACATTCTCAGGAGAACATAGTATTAACTGGGAAACATAGTGAGGAGGTTTCTCTCACAGAAGTAAAGACAAACCTGTCAAACATTTAGAAAATCCACACATCCAGGAGGCATCACCTAAGACAGTGTTCAGTCTACACAAAAATAAGGCTCTAACTCAGGGTTCTTGAGTTTCACCCATTTTACCTTGAGGTAAATGCATTAAAATCAGGCTGCCTGTTTCCTAAAGAACTCCAGAGGCATAAAAAGTGGTTGGGATACTGTATGTACCATATGTCACAAAAGGGTTTTAAAAGTGAATCCTGGTGGTGCAGTAGTTAATGCTCGGCCGCTAACTGAAAGGTTGGTGGTTAGAACCCATCAGCTGCTACGTGGGAGAAAGATGCAGCAGTCTGCTTCCGTAAATATTACAACCTTGGAAACCACGTGGGGCAGTTGTACTGTGTCCAATAAAGCATTACTGTAAGTTGGAGTTCAACTCGATGACAGTAGATTTTGTTTTGTTTTATTTAAATGGTTTTTAAAGACCCCAATTCCCTGGAGTGAACGAGCAGCAGGGCTTCAGGGCATATCCTGTCCCCTTTCTATGCCACATTTGCTCCTACTGTGGGTGCTGGCGGAGGCGCTGGCTGGGCTCGGGTGCTCATGGGCTCCCAGCCAGGGCTGCGACCACCAGCTGCGTTCCTGGTACCCATATTCTCCCTGCCCAGTCCCCACGGCCACCTCTGCACCTCCTGTGCACCCTCTGCCATCAGCCTGGATGTGCGCAAGGTCCTGATATGGCTGCTAGTGCAGCACCTGCCCAGCTTGTACACCTAGCAAGCCTGGCCTCCTGTATCCAGTGGATACAGCTCTCAGTCTTTGTCTGGCAGACAGGTGGCAGTGAGGGCCATGGGGCCCAGGTTGCTCCTGCTCCTTAGGTGGGTGGAACAGTGGATGGGGCTGGGTGTTTGTAATGGGGATTTCTATATATAATATGGTGTTCACATAATGTCCAAATCACATAACATCCTATTTCACAGAATGCATTGTGGATGTTAAGCGATGCATGACTGTATTATTCTTGGTTGACAGTTCTTTTCTTTCAGGACTTTGTGTCATCCATGCCTTCTTGTCTACATAGTTTCTGACGAGAAATCAGTGTAAAATCTTATTGAGGCCCCTTTGTAGGTCATATTTTGCTTTTCTCGTGCTTCTCTCAAAATTCTTTTTTTCTTTGGTCTTTGCTTCTGGAAAGTTTGACTGTGATACCTCTTGGTGTGTTTCTCTTGGGATCTATCCTATATGGAGTTCATTGAGATTCTTGGATGAAAATCTTCTCATCTTTCATGATATTTGGAAAGGTTTCTGCCATTATTTCTACAAAGATTCTTTCTGAACTTTTTTTTTTCTCTTTTCTAGAATTTCCATTATGAGTATATTGCTCCTCTTGTTGGTGTCCCACATAACCCTTAGGCTTTGTGCGTTTTTCTTCATTCTTCTTTGTTCCTTAAGCTGAGTAATCGCCAAGAATTTGTCTTCTATTTCACTGATTATTTTTTCCATTGTTTCAGTTCTGCTCTTTTTATGGAGTTGCTTATTTCTGCTGTTCTATTATTAAGCTTCAGAATTTCTAGTTTCTGTTTTTTTTTAAAGATTCTCTTTGTGGAATTTCTCATTTTTTTCTTGTGTTGTTTTCCAGAATTCTTGTTGGTTTTTTTTCCATGTTTTTCTTAATCTCTTTGAAGAGACTTAATACTAGTTTTCGGAAGTCTTTATTGGATAGGAGAACCTTGGTGGTGTAGTGGTTAAGAGCTACGGCTGCTAACCAAAAGGTTAGCAGTTCCTTAGAGAAACTATGGGGCAGTTTTACTCTGTCCTTTAGGGTCTCTGAGTCAGAATTGAGTTGATGGCAATGGGTTTGATTTTGTTTTTTTTTTTAAATTGGATAGTTCCATTATCTATCCTTCCTCTGAGACCTTTATTTTGTTCGTTAGTTTGAGCCATCTTGTCCTGTCTTTTCATTAGCTTTGTAATTGTCTGCTGTCCTCGAGACATTAAGGGTTTTTTTGGTTTTGATACATCAGGAGCTTAGCTTCTTCTCTTTTTCTTTAGGTTGCTTCCCTTTGTGTGAATTATTAACACAAGACAATAGTAACCATATACTAATTGCCCGGTCTCATTGCAGGAAGGAGCCCTTTGCATGAATCCGTGTAGGCACCCCAGCTCCCTCCTTTCTCTGTACTCACCAGGGACAGTGGAGATCATGTCCAACATCCCGTGCCTTTCCTTTGCCCCTGCACAAATGTGCACTCCTTGTCTTTTCTGTGTCTTGCCCTGAGGGTCTTACAATCCAGCCCACCTAACTCTGTTCCACCAGCACTTCCCTGTGGTTCACTGGTTTCAAAGCTGTGTTGCTCCCATGTGTCACTCTCAAGCATGCCCAGACCCAGTGACCCACTTGCTCACTTCATGTTCCTTTTGGGGGCTGTTTACACAGTATCTCTGTCTCAAGCTCTGTTTTCTGTGATGATCTTTCCTAGACTCCTCACTCAAGTATTGCTTGTAGCTGCCCCAAAATGGCCATGTTGCACCAGGCCAGCAGCTAGGGTGTGGACAGTCAGCAGATATCAGCTTTTCTGCTGTGCTTGTTCTATTTCTTTTTCCAGTTGGTGTTTAGTTTGCTTCTTCAACCCTTTAGCTGATGATCAGAAGTCTGTGGTCACTAATTGTGTCTGTTCTTGGTTGTTTACGTAAGACGATGTTGTTTGTTTGAACAGTCTTTTTCTGTCTGTTCGTGTGGTTTGTAATTGACTGCTGTTTTCAAGACATTACGGTTTTATTTTATTTATGTATACTTTTTTGTATGTTTTGTCTTTGGTTTTATTTTAATATATCAGGAGGTTAGCTTCTTACCTTTCTGTTTAGATTGCTTCCCTTTCTATGTATTATTTTAATTATTATTGTTTTGGCTTTGGTGCTACCAGTTTGATGTGTATGGATTCCTCTCACGGTTGGGTATGGTAGATCACATACACATGATGTTCCTGTATCATTAGGCATGGAGGTGAGAGAGCAAGGCCCTTCCCCCATTGTGAGGTGCAAGGTGTTGGGTGGTCAAGATCCCCCTGCAGCACTTGAGGAACAGTGCAATCTCTCCACGTTGGCATGAACAAGTAGTGTGGCCCCTGGAGAGAAGGACAAGTCGTCTGCCATGTCACAGGGAGGGAGCACTTCCCAAGTAGGCAAGGCAAGTCCTCCAAGCAGGCACAGACTGGCAGCTGGCATCAGTGTGTGCATGAACAGGTAGGGTGAGGGAGGGGTGTCGTGGGGTCTGCATGCATGTGCAGATGGCCCACAGCAGGGGGATGGGGCAGGGATCTGCTCTTCCAGACAGCCAGGCATGGTGGGGGAAGCGGCCTACACATGTGCATGGACTGTCTGTGCAAATGTGAGGGCAGGGGTGGCCATAGGCCTGGGTAAATGGGAGGTAGGGGCAGCACAGGGTGGGTTCCTGGGGGAGGGTATTCTTTTTTTTTTTTTGTTATTGTTATAGTTTAAATGAAGTTTACATTTCAACTTAGTCTCCCATACAAAAAATGTGTTCATTGTTACGTGACCCTAATTGCTCTCCCCATATGGTGACAGCACACTCCTCCTTTCCACCCGATTCCCCATGTCCATTCAACCAGCTCCTAACCCTCTCTGCCTTCCCATCTCACCTACAGACAGAAGCTGTCCGTTTAGTCTCTTGTATCTACTTGAGCTAAGAGGCACACTCCTCACAAGTATCACATTATGTCCCACAGTCCAGTCTAATCCCTGTCTGAAGAGTTGGCCTCAGACATTGTTTTAGCTCTGGGTTGATAGAGAATCCAGGGGCCATGCTTTCCGGGGTTCCTCCAGTCTCAGACCATTAAGTCTGGTCTTTTTACCAGAATTCGAATTCTTCACCCAATCTTTCTCCTGCTCTATCAGGAACTTTGTTGTGTTCCCTGTCAGGGTGATCATTGGTGGTAACCGAGCACCATCTAGTTCTTTCTGGTCTCAGGCTGATGAAATCTCTGGTTTATGTGGCCCCTTCTGTCTCCTGGGCTAATACTTTCCTTGTGTCTTCGGTGTTCTTCTTTCCCCTTTACTCCAGGTGGTTGGGACCAATTGATGCATCTTACACGGCCACTTGCAAACTTTTAAGACCCCAGACACCACTCACCAAAGTAGGATGCAGAACATTTTCTTAATAAGCTTTGTTAGGCCAGTTGACCTAGATGTCCACTGAAAGCATGGTCCCCAGACCTCGCATCCCTGCTACTTTGTCCCTCAAAGTGTTTGATTGTATTCAGGAAACTTAGCTTTGGTTTAGTCCAGTTGTGCTGACTTCCCCTGTAGTGAGTGCTGTCCTTTCATTCACCTAAAATAATTAGTATCTGCTATCTAGTTGGTAAATAACCCTCGCCCTCCCTCCCCACCCTCGTCACTATCAAAGAATGTTTTCTCCTGTGTTTAAACCTTATCTTGAGTTCTTATAATAGTGGTCTTATGTAGTATTTGTCCTGTGACTGACTGAATTCACTCAGCATAATGACCTCCAGCTTCCTCCGTGTTATGTTTCACGGCTTCATCATTGTTCTTTATCGTTACATAGTGTTCCATAATTTGTTTATGCATTTGTCCACTGGTGGGCACCTAGGTTATTTCTATCTTTTTGCTATTGTGAACAGTGCTGCAGTGAACATGGGTGTGCATATATCTATTCGTGTGATGGCTCTTATTTCTCTAGGATATATTCCAAGGAGCGGGATAGCTGGATCATATGCTTCTTCTGTTTTCTAGCTTAAGGAAGCACCAAATTAATTTCCAAAGTGGTTGTACCATTTTACATTCCCACCAACAGTGTAAGTGTTCCAGTCTCTCTACAACCTGTCCAGCATTTTTTATTTTGTGTTTTCTGGATTAACGCTAACCTTGTTACCTCATTATAATTTTGATCAGCATTTCTCTGATGGCTAATGATGGTGAGCATTTCTTCATGTGTCTGTTAGCTGCCTGAATATCTTCTTTGGCAAAGTGCCTGTTCATATCCTTTGCCCGATTTTTAATTGGGATATTTGTCGTTTTATTGTTGAGGTTTTGTAGTATCTTGTAGATTTTAGAGTTTAGATGCTGATCGGATTTGTCATAATCAAAAATTTGTTCCCAGTCTCTAGGTTGTCTTTTTACTCTTGGTGAAGTCTTTTGATGAGTTTAAGTGTTTGATTTTTAGGAGCTCCCGGTTATCTAGTCTCTCTTCTGGTGCTTGTGCATCATTACTTACGGTTTGTATTCTGTTTATGCCATGTATTAGGGCTCCTAGCATTGTCCCTAGTTTTTCTTCCATGATCTTTATCATTTTTGATTTTATATTTAAATCTTTGATGCAATTTGAGTTAGTTTTTGTGCATGGTGTGAGGTATGGGTTTTGTTTCAGTTTTTTGCAGATGGATATCCGGTTATGCCAGCACCATTTGTTAAAGAGACTGTCCTTTCCCCAGTTAACGGACTTCGGGCTTTTGTCAAATATCAGCTGCTCATAGGTGGATGAATTTATGTCTGGATTCTCATTCTGTTCCATTGGTCTATGTATCTGTTGTTGTACTAGTACCAGGCTGTCTGGGCTACCGTAGTCGTATAATAGGTTCTAAATCAGGTAGTGTGAGGCCTCCCACTTTGTTCTTCCTCTTGAGTAATGCTTTACTTATTTGGGGCCTCTTCCCTTTCCATATGAAGTTGGTGATTTTGTTTCTCCATCTCATTATACAATGCCATTGGAATTTGGATTGGGATTGCATTGTATCTGTAGATTGCTTTGGGTAGAATTAACATTTTTAGTGTTAAGTCTTTGTGGGTGGAGATTCTAACTTACTTTGCAGGTTGACTATTTAATGAGTTTCCTGTTAAAATGGATAGGCACCTCTGTTAACAACCAGTCCTTGCACCAATTCCTAGCTCCCTTCCTTCTCTGTACTGACCAGGGACACTGGAGCTCATGCCCACTCTCCTGTAATCCCCCTCCCCCGCCGCAAATGTGCACTGCCTGACTTTTCTATCCGCTGTCCTGAGGTTCCGATGATTCAGTCCACCTCCCTTTGCTCCAGTAACATTTCCCTGTGATTCCCTAGTTTCAAAAGTTGCATCTTCAGTGTGTTACCCTCTTGGGAGTGTCCAATTCTGTCATGCATCCTGCCCACCTCGTTATTTCTTTCCAGGTCTGTTTACATAGTATCTCTGCCTCTGACTGTGTTTTCTGTGAAGTTGCCTTCCTGGAGTCCTCAGCTGAGGATGCTGCTTTCTGTTGCCCCAGTACGTCCATGCTGTTCTGGGTCGGCATGCAGGGTGAGAAAAATCCGCAAATCTGAGCTTTCCCGCTGGTCTTGTTCTATCTCTGTTTCCCACTGGTGCTCAGTCCATTTCTTCAGCCCTCCATTTGATGTTCCAGGATCCAAGGCAGTTGCTTGTGTCTGTTTTACTTCGTTTCTCGAGTCTTTGTCGTATGGGGACAGTATGGTGTCTGTGTCTAAGACACCACCTTGACTGGAAGCTCTTTTTAAGGTATTTAAGCTCTTTTTTAGGTATTTATTGGTACAAGTTTCCCTCTGAGCACTGCCATCACTGTTTCACATCTGGTTTCCCTAAGTGGAAGTACTGGCCTAGTCATTGCAGCACTGTGGTCTCTTTCCCTCCAAATATTGGAGACGTTGACCATATTCCTCTGGTATTGTAACTGAATTCTTCAGGTTCTTGTCCTATCCTGTTAGTTGACAGAAATAAGACGGATGCTATTTGCAAGGAAAACAGGTAGTGGCAAATTTATTGTCTGTGCAGACAACGAGCAACGTGGGGCCTAGTGGCCAAAAGACCACGTGCTCCCCGCCCGAAGGGGTAGGAGACCTTTCATGTCCTCAAGTCAGTTGGAGGCAGGGATTGGCACTTGAACACCTATACTCCTGGCCCTCCCATGTCCAAATTTGGAGACCCGGATGCTGAGTTATGCTGAGTCACCGTTCATAGGAAGTTCAAGTTGTGGCACTTCTCGCTTTCCAAAGGGGCTCTGGTGGAGAATGGCTTCCCTTTGGATGATGCTCAGGTCCGGGGTCAGGTAAGGACATGATTCTCTAGATCTGCACGTGTGCAAAGATCTGGCGCTCAGAACGAACAGTGGTTAGAAGCCACAGTTTGCAAGGACGGCGGGCTCGGGACAAACTGTGGTCAGAAGCCCTGGTTTGCAAAGATGGCGGGCTCGGGACAAACCGTGGTCAGAAGCTCTGGTTTGCAAAGATGGCAAATGAAGGGAGGTGGGGGGAAGCTGTGGAGGAGCGGGGTTTCAGTAATATTCTGTCTCCTTGAGAGACACCAGCTGTGCCCCTCCAGTACCTGCCCCCCTATTGGGAATCTGGCTGTCTCTGATTGCTCACTACAGAATTCCCTCCCTATGTGTGCCAGCCATGCAGCGCTGACACTAGACCCCCTACCCTGGAGCTACAGCTGACAACAGACATGCCACCAGACTCCTTTCCCTGGAGTGTTGGCTGTACTATACCACCCTGAGACTCCTACCTTGGAGGTGGCAACTTCTGCCAATTCACCACGTGTTCTCACCAGTCCATGCCGTGCTCATCCCATTGCTGCTTCCCTGGATTCACAGGAACTCCTGCCTGAGCAGTACTCACATAGCCACACTGTCTCAAGTCTGATTATTCAGGCGACTTGGTCTGCACTGTGTCAGCCTTTCCTGTGTCAGGTTGACTATTCATGTACTATGGCCCACATGGCACTCTGGGTCACCTATCAGGTGGCTGCTGGGTGTTTCCCAGACTTTTCTCTGCTGCTGTGGAAGGGGTATGGTTGGAGGCTCTCCAGATGTTATGCCCTTGAGATGTATTTTTGGCTTTGGAGCCACTGGCTGCTAAGCAGTTCCAATGCTGCTGCTGATGGGTGGTTTAGCTTATGGTCGGGTCCTGTAGCTGATGAGCGGGTCCCACAGCTGATGTGTGGTTCCTATGGCCTCAGACCCAAAAGCACCAGGGCTCAGTGTTCCCACTGACAGCATGGGTTGTCCAGATAGGAGAGGGGTGGGGGCTTCCCAAACTGTTCACCCCAGAGATCTGGTTTCAGAGCCCAAAGTTAAGAGGGCCCTTCTCCTGCACCTAGGAAATGTTCTCTCATTGGCAGGCTGCTGTTTCTCTGTGCCCCTTTTCCGGGACAGCTGGGTCTATACTTTTGGCCCACTCTGCATTCAGCATGTCTGTCTGTACTTTTCCTAAGGCTGCCTGCTCAGTTTTTCTGGTCCTCAGCATGAGTGTTCATAAATTCTGTATTCATGCTATTCTCCTGGTGGTGCACTTCCCCAGGTCTTGGGCTCAAGTCTGCACTGCTGCACTTTTCTGTGTCCTTTCTTAGGGCTCCTTGCTCCAGCTTTCTGCCTCCAGCTGGGTACTGTTCACCCCAGAAGCACTTTCCAAGAGTTCCTAGGATTCAAACCTATGGTCCACCTGTGCACAGTCCCAGTACAAGCCGTGCCCACTGTGCTGCTTCATCCCAGGGCTGTTTACTCAGTATCTCTGTCCCAGCCTGTGTCTTCCGTGCTGTTCCTGTGCTGGCTTCCTGCTCGGGGGTGTCGTCTACAGCTGCCCCAAGGTGGCCACTCTGAGCTGGGCTGGTGAGTAGGATGAGGGTGGTCCATGAATCACTGCTTACCCACTGTCTGTGTTTTCTTCTTCTTGATTCAGTGTTCACTTCGGCTTTCCAACCCTTCAGCTGCTGTCCAGAATTCCAAGATTATCTGTTGTGTTGATTTTTTTCTTGTTTTCTTCTCATGGTGTTGTGGAGGGACGTGAGGGTGCAACTGGCTATGTCGCCATCTTGCCCCTGCTCCTGTGTTTCTTTTTTTAAAACATAAAAATCCTGATAGAGCTTTTTGGGACAAGGGGACTTTTCTCCTCATCCCTGTCTTTGCCCCACCTGCTTATCCTTACACAGCTAAGATTTTTATTTAACTTATCTTTTAGCAGGTTTAGGAGCCCTAATGGCACAAATGGTTAAGTGCTTAACTGCTAACCAAACGGTTGGTGGTTCGATCCTACCCAGTAGCTTAGCAGGCAAAAGACTGGCAATCTGCTTCGTTAAAGTTTTTGACCAAGAAAACCCTATGGGGCAGTTCTACTCTGTTCTATAGGGCAGCTATGAGTCAGAATGGACTCGATGGCACTTAAGAACAACTATGAAAATAGCTTTGTGCTTTCTAAATACAAAGATTTAAATCATTTTTAATATGATTTTAGAACCACAGACATCCATCACCAACCCGCCCTCTCCCCACCCCCCAACTTTTGGAGCATCACAGTTAATCTCAACTACTTTCAGTTCCTTCTCCGAATATACTTTCTGTTCTTTTCCCTCAGTACCGTTGCAGACTTCATTATTTCTATACTTCTGCCTGGAATGCTTTGTCCTTGTGGCCCAGTGAATACATACTTATCCTTTAGGCCTCAGCTCCAGTGATACTGTGTCTACAAGGCTTTTTTCTTTTTTTTCCCCAGTTCTTTCCAGTCAAAATCAGTTGCTCTTTGCTTCTGCTCCCATAATCCTCCCCTCTCACATTATCCCACTGAACACATTGCCTTGTCATTATTTTACATATTAGTTTTGAACTCCATATTCTTAAACCTCATCTTTATTATAACCACAGAGCTTAACATAGTGTGTAACATATAGTAGGCCCTTTGAAATACTTTTTTGAATTAATAAGAGGCATGATTCTAAGTGCTGAACTCTGTACATAAAAGATTGCTGCTTTTGGGTTCCAAACTGCCACGCTCTCTATACCAGTGGTTGACAAGACAAATATGCAGTACTCAGAGATGTAAAGTATTATTTCAATTCCCAGCCTGAGAAAACAATACAACTTTTGCTTTAGAAGCTGGGAACTTCCATTTTGCTTTCATGACCCTTGTGAACCAGTTGGGTCTCTCACTGGTTGGTACAATTATGAGGGTATTACTGGGTGCTTTTTATACAACTTTTCCATCCCTCAAAGAATTGGAGAGTAATTTGTAGACCATTACTAATGCTTTTTACTCTGGTATATTATAAAACAATGAACTAACAATCCATTTTTTGCACGTGTTAAAAGTCTCCTAAGTGGATTGTTTCCTTTAGAATGAAATAACTTCAAGATACCAAGTATTCTAAATAAGGAAAGTAAAGTTCATTTATTCACCAGTTATGTGTTACGTGACTGCTACGTGTCAGATTCTGTCCTAGGCACTGAGGATATGGTTTGGTAAAACACCTTCCTCTTTTGGAGCTTGTGTTCTAGGGCAGGAATTTAGAAAATAACCATTTTAAGGAATAAATGTATAGTGTATCAAGTCATGAATGCTATGAAGAAAATTAAAGCCTTCACATTATGAAGGGGCTGGTGTGATGCTGGGGAGAGGAGCTATTTTATTTAGGGTGGTTGGGAAGGCACCTCTCTACTGCTTTACCGTCCTCAAATTCCACTCCTTTGGTTAAATGCCTTGCGTATTCAATGCATTCATAAAGTCTCTCTTAAGAAAGTTCTGATACTGAATTAAGGAGTGACTCACTGCTTAAGACCTTCTTATTTTGATTAAAGGGTTTCTCTCTAGTGTGGGCTTTACTAATGGGTGAGTTATACCTAAAGACCTTGTTGCGTTTATTACACTTGGAGTTTTTCTTTGGTTTGAATTCTCTGATGGTAACTAAAATTAAACTCTGATAAAGAACTTTTCAGAATCCTTAAATCTGTATGGTTCTTTCCCAGTATGAATTTTTTGATGTTGAATAGGCTTTAAGACTAAAAGTCCTGTCTGCTTTACTCTATTTATGGGGTTTCTGGGTACTGTGAATTGTTTGATGCTTATTAAGATACAAACCTTGACTAAAAGCTTGTCTTTATTCCTTTGCATACAGTAGAGTGAGGTGAGAATCATACCTGTTAAACTCACAATAAAATTACATTCCTAGCTTTGCAGTCATGCTGTAAATTCTCTGATGTTCATTAAGGTGTAAACTGTGTCTAAAGGCATTCCCAGATTCATTTTAATGGCATTAAAAAGACCTACAGCTTGACACACTAGTTTTAGATTGCTTGTCACGTCTGTCTTTCCACCTTCCTGTGTTCCTTTTCTGACTCCAGTAGGGATACCCCATCTACCATAGATGCCAGGATTCTGTAGTTCTCCAGTATCTCTTGTATTAACACAGTATGAGATGATATGTTATGAAAGTATTGTATTAAAATATATTAATGTATCTGCAGTTAATGTATATACTATATATTCATGCTGGTATTGATATTTCTCATTGAATTTTTCAAGTAAAATGTTTTGAAGCATATACTTTTTTTTTTTTAAATAAAACCACATTTGCATATTTGTTTCCTGTTTTTTGCTTTCTTTTATATTTGAGTGTTGCGTCAGAATGAAAGCTTTTATCATCTCAGTTTACTATTCTAACTTCTGAAGATTATTTCTTCTGGTCCTAAAAACTTCCTGACAGGGTAGGCTCCGGAGCCAGAAGAACTGAGTTCAAATGCCAGCCCTGCAATTTAATATTCTTTTACTTAACATGGGAACAGTAATAGTGCCTACCTCACAGATTATTGAAGATTAAATGAGTTATTGTTCAAAGTGCTTATAGTTCACTACCTAGCACATGGTAAGAGCTCAAAAGAGCTGTAACAGTTACTATTTAACTTAATGTCACCTCTGCATATGGACATACTTCATTCAGCATGCTGACTAATATAACCCTCATCAGCCACAACAGTTGTGTGACGAACTCTTGTTCCAGCCAGTACGCACTCATTCACTGCCCTTTCTTCAAGTGGTGCTTGCCATTCTACATGGGAAGCAGATTTCGGAGAAGAAATCATGGGCTAGCTAGACACCTCAAATGTTTTTTATAGGTGTGATCAGATGAAAGCCTACAACTAATTTTCAAAAATTGTTTAGCCATATATATATATATATATATGTAAAAAATAGGTGTGTGTGTGTGTGTATATATATATATATATATATACACATGCATATATATGCGTGTGTGTGTGTATATATATACACTTGCATATATATGCATGTGTGTGTATATATATATATTTGTATCCACTGTATACCAACTTCTCCATTTTCCAGTTGGCTTGACTGACTTGGCTTCTAGTACCTTTTGGTCTCATTTTTAACTCAAGTCAGAGGCATTTAATGATTGATTAGTCAGCTAAATATTATAAATATTATACATAATCCTATTTAAAAATTGAGTAGTATGTAGCTGTAAAAAGCAATAAGGAATATATATATGGAATGATGATACTGTTCAGTGAAAATGTGGAGAAGGCGTATAGTACATTGTTAGCTGCCATGGAGTCGGCCTTTGACCCCATGTATAATGGAATGCAATGCTGCCCAGTTCTGCACCATCCCTGTGATCAGTTGTGGATCAGACCCTTGTGATCAGTAGGGTTTTCGCTGGCTAATTTTTGGAAGCAGATTTTCAGTCCTTCCTTCTTAGTCCATCTTAGCCTGGAAGCTCCACTGAAACCTGTTTGAGTAACATGCATGCCTCCACTGATAGACAAATGGAGGCTATGCATGAGGTGCATTGGCCGAGAATCAAACCCGGGTCTGCTGTATGGAAGTTGAGAATTTTACCACTGAACCACCAATGTCCCATGTGTAGTATGTTGTGTGCTGTCCAGTTGATTTGAATTCATAGCGACACTATAGGGCTGAGTAGAACTGCCCTATAGGGTTTCCAAAAACTTAAAAAAGGTCACCTATGAGAGAAAAATGGAGAGGGGGGACCAGGATGGAAGCTAGACTTCTCTGAATGTTCCCTGAATTTTGACTTTGGAAATGTGTACATATAAAACAAGATTAAAGCAAAATTTAAATGAATAGCAACCCCTACAAATCAAAAACGAAACAAATTAGCTGCATTGTGTATCAAGCTGATGGATTAAATACACAGGAATGTTTTTACAGTGATTTTAACATCTCTAGTGGGATATTCCCAAGGGCAAAAAGAACTGAGAAATCTTAAACTCCTCAGTAGTAATATTGTTAATAACTTAGTATGATTAGGAACAAGGACTTTGAGTGCAAGAGAAAAGAAGAAAATATGAAAGAAGTAGAAATTCTGTTAACCTACATTTGAATGGGAACTACCACTCTGAACCCATATTTTCTTTTTATATAAAGGCCACTAAAGAGGCCTAGAAATAATGACCAAATACTATTTTTGATTAAAATGAACCAGGTCTTCCTAGAGATGTGGCTGGTTTCAGATCTAGGCAGGACAATCAAATGGTTGATGAAGAAAAGTTGTTCTCAGTTTGTCATACTTGTGGTGGTTTGTGTGTTGCTATGATGCTGGAAGTTATGCCACCAGTATTTCAAATACCGGCAGGGTCATGCGTGGTGGACAGGTTTCAGTGGAGCCTTCAGATTAAGACAGACTAGGAAGACTGGCCTGGCAATCTACTTCTGAAAATTAACCAGTGAAAACTTTACGGATCACAACAGAATATTGTTCGATACAGTCTTGGAAGATGAGCCTCCCAGGTTAGAGGATCATAAAGATAGCACAGGGCTGGGCAATGTATTGTTCTGTTATGCATAAGGTCACCAGGAGACAGAGATGACTTGACAGCAACTAACAACAACAACAAAATAAATACTCATTATGACTGCTAAATCCTTGGGGTAAAAAGGTGATGGGAAATTTGATAACGAATGGAATAGACCACTGACGCCATTGATCAATCTGGACATTGGAAAAAAAGAGACTTATGGTTCGTAATCGAAGTACACAATACCACTTATGAAATATTTTATAAAAGAAACCTGAATTTGATCAAGCCTAGGATAGAGGAATGTGCTAAAGACATAAAGAGGATGCCATCAGAAATGTACAGAACTGGGGAAATTAGAACCAGTATCTTAGTTTCTTTAATAAAGTGTAAAGGAAAACGAAAGAATTTTAAGAGATGTCAAACAATTGGAATATGTGGACCTTGTCTGGCTCATGATTCAAACAAAACCAAATGTGAATAAAATATGGGGGAAGAAGGGAGAAATTAAACACTGACTTGATATATAGTGATTTTAAAGAATTACTAAGCTTTTTAGGTGTGATAATGATACAGTGATTATATTCCTTAAAAGATACCTTTTCTTTTAGAGGTACTTACTGAAATATCTAGGGATGAAATAATGTATCTGGGATTTGCTTCCAAATAATCCAGAATTGGGGTAGTCGTGGTAGGCGAGATATAAACAGAACAAGATTGGCCATGAGTTGGTAACTGTTGAGTGTTAGGTAATTGGTACGTGGGGGTTCATTATATTATTCACTCTTCTGTATACAAAAATTTTCATAGTAAAGACATTTTTTCTAATTCATTAACACATATTCAAGATTTCTTTGTGAGAGAACTAAGAGTCATTACAGTCCTTCATACTTGAACTGATTTTTTTGTTTTTCTTCTCTTTGTGTGCTGGTTCCTTTTTGCTCTGAAAGCAAATCACTTCCTAGATAGGGAAGAAAAATGCCATATGTTAACCAATTCATGGTTCTTTTTCTGAACCAAACAGCTTCACAGAGCTGAGCTTGCAAATGGATGGGTTATTGGCCCCCAGCAGTGGCATGCAGAACAAATAATAAAACTTAAAATTCCAATCTCATAGATCCTCAGCTACCAGGCTTTGTTGGATTTTTGTTATTTGATATTTGTACGCTAAGGTATTTATTTTTTTAGTGTAAGTTCAAGCCAATAATCATTAAGCATTAAACACTCTGCATGTGCTATGCTGATAAATTTAGGAGTTCCTGAATGATGCAAACAGTTAATGCTCATGACTGCTAACCAAAAAGTTGGAGGTTTGCATTCATCTACAATCTGCTCAGAAGAAAGCCCTGGCAGTCTACTTCCAAAAAATCAGCCATTGAAAACCCTGTGGAGTACAGTTCTACTTTGACACACTAGGGGTCGCCATGAGTTGAATGGTCAACTCAGTGACTTCTGGTTTACTGATACATGTGTGTATTTAAATATTTATATGCACATTATATGTATTTAAATACTTATATGTTCCCTGGTGGTGCAGTGGTTATAGAGCTCCACTGCTAACCAGAAAGGTCAGCAGTTCGAATCCACCAGCCACTTCTTGGAAACCCTATGGGGCAATTCTGCTCTGTCCTATAGGGTCACTATGAGTCGGAATAGACCAGATGGGAACTTCTTTTTTTTAATGTTCCTGTAGCCTATCATAGTCCTTCAAAGACTAATAATTTTATGAAGATGCTGACCCCGTCTTCTATTTTGAAGAATATAAAGGTAAAATGGAATTAATTTTTTAACAGCTTATTTAGGTTAGATAATGTTTTGACAGTTAAAATAATAAACAATGGTGCACAGAGAAATCTATGATTTCCATATTTGGATATTAATGCAACCAAACGCTTCCAGGTCTGCTCAGCGCGGCTAGAAAGACACGAAGCGGTGAAAGTGGAAGAAGAATCTTTAGTTGACGAAGCGGTGAAAGTGGAAGAAGAATCTTTAGTTGGCCGAGTAAAGGAGCCCACCTGGACTTGTGTCGCCAAGGTGGCTCCCTGAACAATGGCCCAAGGGGTTTATATGGGTAAAGGAAAATTAGGCCTGGGGGCTTCGGGTGGAGTCAGCCTGCTGATTGGTTTGGCCCATAAATGCATTCCTGGGGTGGTCCAATCTTCTGCGCCTGCTCAGTCTAAGGGGTGGGGGTGGGGGGTGGGGCACAAAGCTGGTGTTTTGCCCATGTCCGGGGCGTAGACAGGGGTGTGTTTTTTCACCTCTGACGTAAATAGTTCATCCAAGGGACACGGTTGTTGGTACTGTGCATGTTAGGCGGGCCGAAACTGGTTCCAGATCAGTTTTGACTGGTCCTGAGACCCCAGTCTTTTGTTTTTCTGAGCTGGAACCGGAGTATACCTAAAGAAAGAGATATGTTAAAGACGGGGTTAGTTCCTATATTACCTAATAAAGAGATAGCTTACATGCAAGGAGTTTTCATATCGCATAGGAATGGCAGGCACCACCCCTTGCTTATTTAAGATGGTGGGCGTGCTGTCGGCCTCATTAAGACGGAAGTCCCCAGGCTGTGGAAAATTCAACTGCATCAGGCAGCTTGCGTGGCAGACCCCATAGCTTTACATTAGAATCCTGGTTCCTTTGCTTGGCATGTCCCATAGCTTTACATTACAATCCTAGTTCCTTTGCTTGGCATGCCCTGTAGCTTTACATCAAAATCCTGGTTCCCTCTCCTTAACTGGTGCCCAAAACTACAGGAAATTGGCGGAAACTGGTTTAGGCGCCATGTTGACATTCAGGATAACCTGAATAGCTCATTAAATACCTCATGCATAGTAACTTTACTGCCTCTAGGTGGAGTTTAACCGCCATTTTCTGAACATGTGATGCATGAAGTTATATGTAAACCCCATTGTGCCTGCGTAGTATGATTAAGAATGTTGTTGATGTAACTTGCATAAACTTCCTACTTGTAAACCCCTTAAAAGTCCCCTTTCCCCTCACCCTTCCTGAGCAGTCTTTGTAGAAACAGCCCGGACTGTTCCTTCCTTTAGCAACAAAATAAAGGCGCCTTTCTACTCTCCCACTTCGTTCTCTTGGCGGAACCTGGGGTTTCCACCTGGAAACAAGATCTTCACAAAGAGAATGGATAATTGCATATCCTGGATAGTATAAGCACTTACTGGTTTGAAAACTAAGCCAGATTATGAAGAGATCTATTATGTTAATAATAATGGAATTATTATTCCAAGACTGGAATTTTAACACCACTAGATTATTTTGATTAATGTGTAATTTTCTTATTGTATGAAATAACAGACAATACATCTTGCCCTTTGTTGGGTAATTCAAGATTTATTTTAAATTTTGTTATAGTTAATATTTCATTATATTGAGATATTCCTTTAAGAACAGATACCTAGTTTTGGATCAGAGTGTTGTTTGGATTAGCGTAAATGCGGTAATCTTATTTGAAAATGACTAACACTAGCACTGAATAAGTATCTCTGTCCTTCCTATCTATAGAGACCATACCCAATTCCATATAATAAATTACCTTGTTAAAGGATCATACATTTCTTAACGCCCTTTTAAGGAAAGGCAGGACAAAGTGAGTAGGATGGACTTTAAAGAGATAAAAACCCACTAGTCGAAATTTCAACAATACCACACCTGGGTTTTCTTCTTATGCTAATCATATTTAGCTGCCCTTTTATGGTATCCAATCCATTCGTTCAGCATTTTTTTAAATGCACTTGTATTTTTTTATGGTGGACCCAGACTCCTCACTGTAGCATAAGTGCTTTATGATTGGCCTCCTGACAGTCTCTCTAGTCTCCATTTTTAACGAATCACCTAGAAAACAAACTGTAAATGATACATTGAAAAAAATTTAAAAAAAGAACAAAAACTTCGTATGCTAGAAGGAAGGAACTGGTAATTACAAGTCCAAGACAGCGGAAAACCAAACCAAACCCGTTGCGCCGATCCCGACTCATAGCGACCCTGTATGACAGAGTAGAACTGCCACAAAGGGTTTCCAACGAGGAGCAGCTGGTGGATTTCAATTGCTGACCTTTTGGTTAGCAGCGGTAGCTCTTAACCACTGTGCCACCAGGGCTTTGAGGCAGTAGAAGAGGGTCACATACTGAATGAGTAGGCGAAGTGGAAATGGGTCCTAGACAGAGGGAACAGCTTGGGTGAAGTCAGAAAGTTATAATTGAGCAGGAGATTTTATAGCAATGACTGAGGTTAGTGTGGCTGAGGTTACGTCCAGAAGTGAATGGGGAGGGGCTATTAACCGAAGCTTCCAGCTTGGCTCCGAACCACGCCCAGTTGGGCTGGGCGTCCGCCCGGAGTTGGCCTCGCGCGGGAGGCGGGGGAGGCGGGGGAGCCGGAGGGGTGGTCAGAGGGGAGGCCGGAGGGGATCCCGGGAGGAGGACACGCCGGCGCAGGCCTACGGCGCGTCTCGCGTGGCGTGGCAGCCATGGCAGGAAGCGAGCTGCGCAGCGGAGGCAGCTCCGCGCCGACGCCCTACAGCGATTGGAGTCGCCTGGAGGCGGCCATCCTCAGCGGCTGGAGAACCTTCTGGCAGTCGGTGGGCAAAGAGAGCGCGGCTCCGGCAGGCTCCCGGGAGGAGGCGGATGAGGAGGCCAGTATCCTGACTCGGCTGCCGGTGAGCGTCGGCCTCCGGACGGGGAGGGCGCCCCCGCCGGGGAAGCCTGTGGCTAGCCCTGCCCTTCCAGCCATTACGCGCAGTGTCGTCACATGGAAGCACCAGTTGACCAGAAACTCATTGGCGCTGACCTTCTGGTGCTCTGTACCCGGGCTTTACGCCGCAGTGAAACTGACCTTCGGGGGGCGCCATCATGAACAGGCAGACCATCTTCAGGTTTCATCCTCCCAGAACAGGCACATGGGACTAGGACCACACTCGTCAGGTTAAGGAAATCCATCCAGGCTTTCTAGTTAGCTTGGAAAAGCATCCAGCTTCTGTGTGCTCAGCATCTTTAATGGCAGACTACTTAGTATCAAAACACGGAAAACAGACACTCTATGAAGTACATTGTTTTTTCAGACATTCAACTATTACAGAACACTGGTGACGCAGTGAACCGGAAACCCAGCAGCCGCTCACAGGGAGAAGGATGTTGCGGTCCGCTTCCCGTAAATATTGTTGCCGTCCATACTCATAGCGATCCTAGAGGACAGAGTAGAACTGTCCCGTAGAGTTTTCAAGGAGTAGCTCAATCCTAGAGGACAGAGTAGAACTGTCCCGTAGAGTTTTCAAGGAGTAGCTGGTGGATCTGAACTGGTTAGCAGTCATGACTCCTAACCAAGGCACTACCAGGGCTTAGAAACCTTGTCGGGCAGTTCTTTTTTGTCCTACAGGGTCGCTATGAGTCGGAATCCACTAGACGGCAGTGGGTTTGGTTTTTGGCTTATATTTGAAGTAACAAAACCTCTACTTAATTGAAAATTAATGAAGTAACAAGTACCTCAAGTTTTGACAGGCCACACAGATTTACACATCATTTATTGTTAGACTTTTCAGGTAGATGGGAAGATGGTGAGAGAACAAATTCTTAGAAATTATTAAAATTCTGTAACTCATCTGGGCTACTGACGCGTTACTCCTGAGGTCTTATATTGTTGAAAAATGCAGGCTTAGAATGCCTTCAGGTCCTCCGCTTTGCAGGAGTTCTTTGCAAAAATTTAATAGATTATGTAGAGGAACTCAGATGACAAACTTCCATTCTTTAACTTGATTTGATCTAGTGATAAAATCGGAAGTTTGCGCAGTTGATAAAGGTTTTATTTTGAAGAATAATAAGTGGTTCATTTAAAATACCCATGGGGAGAATTTAAAGGAACTGGTTATTTTGCTTGAAAAATAACAGGTCAGTGGTTGATATTTCAGAAACGTTTCAGTGTGTTAGAAACTGAGTCTTCAGTTGTTCTCTCCTGATAGGAAAATAACTTCAAAATAATTAATTATTAAAAATACAGACCACTTAGTTGACCTTTGGTTACCTAGTATAATATGATTATTTGTTAATTTTGTGATTTATCATCAAAAAACAATTTCCCATGGTAAATTATTCATCCCTTTTCCTACCTGCTCTCTTTTTTCTGTTTCAGATTGATGTACAGCTGTATATTTTGTCATTTCTTTCACCCCATGATCTTTGTCAGTTGGGAAGTACAAATCGTTATTGGAACGAGACTGTCCGAGATCCAATTCTTTGGAGATATTTTCTGTTGCGGGATCTTCCTTCTTGGTCTTCTGTTGACTGGAAGTCTCTTCCTGATCTAGAAATCTTAAAAAACCCCGTATCTGAAGTCACTGATAGTGTATTTTTTGACTATATGGCAGTGTAAGTATCTAGTTTTATGAATTGAAAAGAAATTTTAATGTTTTACAAGTCAATAGTTTAAGTTAGTCCTGGCACTGTAGCTAATTTGTTTCATGGATTTGGGGTATTTAAGTGCCCTCTTATAATAATTGGGGTTTAATTTAAATGACTTTCTTCATAAGACCCTTTCAGTTTTGACGTGTTGTTATTTCCCTGGGGTTCCTAGCCAGGTTATTTGAATTATTATAGACAGCACTGATGGAAAGAAGTAAATTTGTTTTATTTTTAGAACATTTGTCATTTTGCTAAATATAAATAGCAATTACTTTTCTGTATCCAGAGAAAGACTGGCCAGAGGTCAGAGGGCAGTTTTTTGGCAGGGAAGAAAACATGTTCTCAAGGCTCTGGGAAATAAAATTTTGTTATCACCCAGAGGCATTGATATTTTGAAATCTCATAGAGGTGAGACAGAATTAATTTTACTGAGCACACACAGCGTATAAGGTTCTGTGTAGGATGCCTTAAGTTTGTTTACCCAGTACTCATGCAACAAGGAGGTATTATCCTTGTTTTACAGATTGAGATTCAGAGAGAGCACTTAATTTGCATAAGGTCATATAGTTTATAAAGGACTTTCAGATTGGAACCCCACCATGCTACCTCAAAGATGTATCATGCCATTGAATCTGGATATAACCTGCTTTGTTGACAGCCCCAAAGTTAAGGCATTGCAAATAAAATTGAAAGACTACTTTTGTTTTAGGTAAGAATTGTTTTGCTCTGCTAGATTCAGTAGCTACATATAGTAATTTTTTTTTGTATTTAAGTTATTCAGAGGATTTTCTTACTCCAATCCGTATACTGTTACATCAAGTCTTGTGAGACTACTTGATTAAAATGCATGTGGTGTTATATATACTATTAAGTGTCAGTGTACCCTCACTTTCTGGGTGTTACCTCTATGATGCTCCACAGCCAACCAAAGCATTAAGTAATCTGATGCTGGGAACCAACCCTTCCACGCCCCTCCCCACCCCCCAGCCCCTACTCCCCCACCCCGGTCCCGAGAATAGTATTAATCATAATAACTACCATTTATGAACATATAAATTATTTCTAATCCTTAAAACCCTGGATTGCTTATTATTGCTGTAATATTGCAGATGAAGAAATTGAAATTCAGACTATGAACGGCTTACATAACTAACTTAAAGTGGCGAAGGTTGGCCAGGTCCACCTAACTCCAAAGCTGGCTTTTTTCCTTCCCAGGTTACAAGGTTCCTAAATACAGATGATTTTCTTGTTGGGTTCATCATTGTCTTAACCGGCTTGGATTTAGTTAAAGGGCTTTAGGGCTTCAGCTTTTATTTTGATATGAGTAACTTTGTTTTAATTTTTGATAGAATGTAGACATTACTAGTTTAGAGATTTATAGCTAAGGAAAGAAACTGTGTCGTTTCTTTCACATAATTCTTAGTTAGGCTGTCTTTAAAGAACAGTTGAGCCTCCCTATATATTTAACACTCAGTGAATTGTTAAATTTAAGGCAGTTAATAGGAGTACCTAAGAAATTTGGTTATATTGGTGACCTTAATTTTTTTTTTTTTTTAATCTCTAGGGACATTTAAGCTGTGTATGTTTAGTATAGGGTTTCTCAATCTCGCCCAGAAAATTCTTTGTTTTGGGGGCTATCTTGTACATTGTAGGATGTTTAGCAGCATACCTGGCCTCTGGCCACTAGATGCCAGTAATATTCCCTACCCCCTTTGTGACAATCACAATCAAAAAGTCTAGATACTGCCAAACATTTTCCTGGGGTGGCAGAATTTCCCCAGTTTGAGAACCACTGCTCTATGTAGTGAATATTAACCATTGAAACAAGTGTTAAAGCAACTGTTCTTGAGGGAATCTAAATGAAAGTTTAGAAAGTAAGTAACCACTTCCTGGAGAAGAGTTCCTTGGCTTCTGGACCACTCCCAGAGCACCCTGTGCTTTTCACTGTCATGGCTCTTGGTGCACGTATTATAATGGTGTTTATCTATCCTCCACTGCCCTTCTTGAGGGTTGGGACTATGTAATCATTTTCTCTCTTCTGGATAGCAGGTACCCAACACATTGTATAGTTGAATGAACAGATGTACAGGTATGATTTTTTGTGTGTCTTAATTCTCTAATTGTGACAATTTTACACAGCTATAAAATGTGTTGTCCACATACAAGAAGATCCTTGAAATCCAGCCGTCCTGTGTATGGAGCTGTCACCTCTTTTTTGCACTCACTGATCATTCATAATGAACCACGATTTGCTATGTTTGGACCAGGTTTGGAAGAATTGAATACATCTTTGGTGTTGAGCTTAATGTCATCTGAGGAACTTTGCCCAACAGCTGGTTTGCCTCAGAGGCAGATTGATGGTAATTTTCATGTTAATTTACAGTACATAATAATTCAAACAGTTGAGCGTGACACTCATGTTAAGTAGGAAGTAATTCCTTTTTTAATTAACTCTGATGTAATGAAATATAGTAATTTGGTGAATAGGAGCCCCTCCCCTGCCCGGACTCAAAGAATTTGCTTATTATAAGAGGTAAGCTTGACCTCCTTATTCCTCAAGTTCTAATATAGAATTTAAGATTACGTGAAACTAAATTATATTTTTTCAGGATGTATTTGTATAGTGGATATTATATTACATATTTTAAAAGAAAGCAAAAGTCATTCAGCGTCTACTGTGTGCAGTACTTTGATAAATATTGGAATTTCAATAAAGAGCTAAATCATCACCTTCCCCATACTTCTATGAAAAAAAAGTATAGTTAGTTGGCAAAGCAGGATATAAAATACAAATAACAATACAATCTAGCTTATGTTTTATTCATTTAGGGACAGCATCTAGTAGATGCTAGGGATGCAGAGATTTAAAATAACAACAGAAGCATCTCTGTCTTCCCTGAATATGCTTGGTCTAGGTGAGGAGGTAGACAAGTTTACAGGTAATTAGAATATGATGTAATTAGTTCCTGGGTAGAAAGGTGAGGATCAGAGAAGGCTTCACAGTGAAGATGATGCCTCACTTGAGTCATTAGAATGAGTAGGAGTAGGCTATCAAAAAAGGACAGGTGAAAGTATTCTAGACAGAACTACGTTTGTAAAAGCACAAAGGTCTGGGTGTGCATGACACATTTGAAGTAGGTCTTTGTGTCTAGAAAGAGTGGGGACAGGTGAGAAGACACTGCTATAAGCATTTGGAAGACATTTAAGGATTTTACGGGAGTGAGATGGTCAGGATTGCGTTTTAGAAAGATTTCTTTGGCTACTGAGTGAAGAAAGGATTAGAAGGGGCAAAAGACATGGAAACTCAGTAAGAAGCTATTACAATATAGTGATAAAAATACGAAGAGGATCTGAACTAAGTATTAGTGGCAATGGAGAGAATAGAATGAATATTAAGATACAAAATTGACAGAATGTGTATTAGCAGTGTATTAGTAAGGATGGCTCCAGATTTTTGGCTTCGGTTTCATGTTGGATAATAGTGCCATATCATTCATATTTTTGTTGCCATGTGAATGACAGTTGCACACAGCATCTTAAATATTGCGTTCTATTCCAAAGCTATATATGATTTGACATAGAGGGTTTTTTTTTTTTTTTTTTGGTTTGGTTTGTTTGTTCTTTTTGCTTTCACTGGTTATTATCTTTCCAGTCTGATCTTTTGGTTTAATAATGACTTGTTTTCTTGTTGTAATTTTCTCCTTTAGGTATTGGATCAGGAGTCAATTTTCAGTTGAGCAACCAACATAAATTCAACATCCTGATATTATATTCAACTACCAGGTAAGGCTGCCTATTTGGTGGACTACCTGAGACACAAGGAATGGAAGATTTTAGGGGAATAGAACCTGTTTAGTATCTGTTTATGTTTTATAATTGCATTTTCTTATAGAAAGGAAAGAGATAGAGCAAGGGAAGAGCATACAAGTGCAGTTAACAAGATGTTCAGTCTACAGAATGAAGGGAATGATCAACAAGGAAGCCGGTACAGTGTGATTCCACAAATTCAGAAAGTGTGTGAAGTAGTAGATGGGTTCATCTATGTTGCAAATGCTGAAGCTCATAGAAGTAAGCATTCTCTTGTTTTGAAAACACTATTAAGTCTTTGGAAAGCAAATACGAAAATACGTTTTTTAGTCTTTCAGTTTTAATCTTTACTGTACCTTCTTAAAAATGTGATGGTTAATTTTATCATTGTGATTCTATGACTATTACTGTTAATAATGAATTCCCAAAACTGATGTGTATTACATCAGGCTTTCCTGAAGAGCTTGTTAAGAATACAGCTACCTGATTCTTACCTTGGTGGTGATTCATGGACTTGGGTTGTATCTAGGAAATTCTGATGCATACTAAAGTTTGATACTACAGCTGTGTAGTATTTTTGTGTTGTGTGCTTCTGTGGTTCTGTCCTTTTCGCATTAATATTGTTACCTGTTTCTGGCTCTATTAAAATAGTTTATGCATTTACCATGAAAAATTTTACCTTTAAGTACTCAGATTATAGAGAGGTTTATGGGGTGGAATGTTTGTATTAATTAAATAGATTAGCGAAGAACACTCTCTAAATAACCTGAATCATTGCCATTCACAATGCTATATATACTTGAAATCAAAGTGCCGTATTTTTATGCAAATAATGTGCACCTTCTGCGTTTGTTTGCCAACCACACCCTCCCCCGCGAGGTATTTGCATAAGCATGATATGCTAATTTTTTAAATTACAGCAACATGTAGAAAAAATTGGCATAGCAGCACTTACAGAAATATATCGCAAGGGACAGGCGCAGTCGGCAAACAGATGTAGAAGGCGTGCGTTATTTGCGTAAAATACTGTATTGTTAGGCCATAATCAGGTATTATTATTTCTTCCTTAAATCCTTTGTGAACAAGGTAGTATATAACCAGATTATATATATATATGTATTTAATGTGTATTATAGTTCTTTATAAATCTGATACACTGTTTTGAATTTCCACTGAATTTATTTCCCCTATGATCTGTTAGCCATGGAAACAACTATACTCTGAAGCTCTGGAGAAAATTATTCATAAGAAAAAATATAATTTACTTTGTTATTATGGGGCTATCTATGAAAAGAAAAATTAAAAGCAAAATAAAAGATAAATTTACTTATTTAACAAATGTTTGCTGACTTCCTGCTGAGGCCAGGTATTGTATTAGGTGCTGACAATACAGTTGGAAACTAAAACACATATAGACTCATCTTTTATCTAGTTTTTCAGTCTGCTCCCCTGTATCCCCATGTAAAACAAGTAGACAAAAATTTACACAAGTGTGGAGAGAAACCCCCTCTCCTAATGCCACAGGCGTGCAAAGATCTGCTGAAAGCTGAAGGTGGAGCAGAAACTCTGAGAAAGAATGGCACTGCAGGCTTTTCTCTCAGAACAAGGTAGCAGCAGTCCGCTGGTGAAGGAATTTGGTTCTCTGAAGTTAACTGTAGCAACAGAAGCCAAATGCAGCTCAACTACTGACTAGTTTGACTCAATCCAGTGCATTAATGGTCTAACAGAAGAAGAAGCGTGCCCATTTCTGGAAGTAAATCCTGTTTACCTCAGATTGTACTGTTGCTCTATATAAGATGTCTAGCAGTCAATCAAAAATTATAAGACAAAAAAAAAAAAAAGGTCAAAATTAACTGACCCATTGTTAAGAGATAAAGCAGTCAGTGGAACCAGAACCGGAGATGGCCCAGATGATCACACTCTCAGAAAGTGACATTAAGAACAATGATACCAAAAAACATGAAATACTCAGAATAAATTCAATGAACGTGCAAAATTTGTATGCTGAATACTATAAAACGTTGCTATCAGAAATTAAAAAAGGTAAGTGGAGAGATTAAGAGACACAATATTGTTAAGGTGTCATTTCTTGTCAGATTTATATATAGAGTCAACATAATTTGGATCAAAATCCCATGAAGCCTTTTTTGTAGAGATTGACAAGGTGTTTCTAAAATTCATATGTAAGTACATGTTACTTAGAATATCTGAAACTTTTGAAAAAGAACAAAGTTGGAGCACTCACACTACCTGATTATAGGACTAACTGTAAAGCTACATGAATAAAGCCAGTGTAGTATTGCCATACGAGTAGACACATAGAATAATCAAACAGAATAGTGAGTCCAGAAGTAGATCCACACATATTTGGTCAATTAATTTTCAGCAAACACGCCAGCATAATTCAACAGGAAAAGGATAATGATAGTCTAGTCAACAAACAGTGCTCTAACAATTGCAAGTCCGTATGTAAAAAACTAAAGCTCGACCCTTACCTTGCATGTATATAAAAATTAACTTGAAGTGAGCTATAAATATAATTGAGAGAACTAACATACAAAATTTCTAGAATAAAATATAGGGAAAAAATCTCTCTTACTTTGGGTTTTGCAAAGATTTCTTAGAGAAGACACAAAAACCGTAAGTCATAAAAGAGTTGATAAATTGGACTTCTTCAAAAATAAAACCTGTTCAAGAGGTCATTGTTAAGAAAATCAAAGGACTAGTAACCAACTGGGAAAAAATATTTGTAAAACACCTATTTGGTAAAGGACTTGTATTCAGAACATACAAAGAACTGAACTGTTGCAACTCAATAATTAGAAGACAAGCCTAATTTAAAATATGGCAAAACATTTGAACAAACACTTCACTAAAGAAGATATATAGATGACAAATAAATATTTGAAAAGATGCTCACCACATTAATCAGTAGGGAAATGCAAATTAAAACCACTTCTCTTGATTATTGTTAGGCCCAAAAATAAAAAAAAAATGGACTAAGATAAAGAATATTTTAACTGCAGAATTAACAAGTATGGTCTAAAACATAAATACAGAATTTTTCATCCAATAAAGAATACACAGTACAAAATTGATCATATACTAAGCCATAAGACAATTTCAACAAATTTCAAATAGGTACCATATAGACTTTACTTTTTAACCTGCAAGCAAGTAGGTTATGCATTAATACTGAAGAGAAAAATGAAAACATTTATTGTAAATTTAAAACACTCTTCAAAATAACCAGTGAGTGAAAATAGAGTAATTAAAGAAAAAAATTGTGATAGTTACAAGATGGTGGCAGAGCATAATGATTTAGACAATAAAAGTAGTGATAGCTGCCATTTATTGAGAACCTTTTCTTTGCTAGGAATTGTTCTAGGTGATTTATGTATAATTTTGATTTTCCACAACAACCTATGAATAGATTTGAACACGTCTCTATGATTCCACTGCCTGTGAGTTTTGACCAGATTGTCCATTCTAGGCCTGTCTCAAGCACTTAATATATGCTTGTTTAATGAATCATTGTGGAGTTGGGCTACTTATTAGGCCTTATAAGAACAATAAAAAATTTATTACATTATTCCTCCTTATTGAGGATATGGGGCCTAAAACTAGGGGGATAGAGAGAGAGGAAATTGGAGATTGTAAATGGAAGCAAATAGATACTACATACCTAACTCCAGTGCTATCAAACTGTGGCCTTGAGATTTGTTACAAAAGTTTCAGAAGTATGGCCTTTGGAAGAAAGGAAAATACCTGTGTCAAAACATTTTTGCTTTTTAGCTATAGAGACATCTGAGTGGTAATGTGATTTTTTTTCCCATCTTGGTTCCATCTAAAATGCTGTCCTTACAAAGCTATTTAATTTTATGATGATCAATAAGTGAACACAGCAACAGAGGCATTTTTATATTTTTGGATCCTGGTAATTTATTTGTTTTCTTGTTACGTTTTTTTTTTCTTTTTAAACACAAATTAAGGATTTTGACTTACATTCCTTAGGACATGAATGGCAAGATGAATTTTCTCGTATTATGGCAATGACAGACCCAGCTTTTGGCTCTTCAGGAAGACCATTGCTGGTTTTATCTTGTATTTCTCAAGCGAATGTAAAAAGAATGCCCTGTTTTTATTTGGCCCATGAACTGCGTCTGAATCTTCTAAACCACCCATGGATGGTAAGGTCCTTTCTTCTCTGGTGAGAAATATCATCTTTCATTTTATTTTTCACTCTATTTTCTAGTTGGTTTTATTCTTTCCTACTCATCTCTTTAACGAAATAGCATTCTAAAATCAGTTTTAATGGCTTAATGGGTGGTAGGTGGTTCATTGGTGTCAATAAGTCTCAGATGATCACTGCTCCCTACTTGCCTCTCTTGTTATGAAAAAAGTGAGATAGCAGTTGTGGAGTTCTTTTTTTTAGATGCCAGCATCATGGATTTTTTAGCACTAATGTATTACGTTTTAAGGGCCATTAAAAATATAGATTCTGTCTTACAGTTTATTGCTTTCAAACTTTATATTAATCATGGAGTGAAAGTGAAATCCTTCCTGAAAGCACCCGAGTAAAATAGATAAAGGGAAATGAAAATTGAAAATTCTTTGGCTGAAAAAGTTGGAGGATTTTCGCCTTCCTCCCCAAATCTCTTTCATGGAGCCTTAGAAGCTTTTTGGAACATAGTTTGAAAGCTGCTGATAAAGGTATACCCTTATGAGTGGTAGGACTTTTAACTTGACTGTTAAGAGGAGTGACAGTCTTCAAGATGCATTTTTACAACATAATATCACATTTCTCAACTGACTAGCTGGGTTCCACCATGCATCTGTCATTTTGTCATGCTGTGGTGGCTTACATGTTGCTATGATGCTGGAAGCTATGCCACCGGTATTCAGATACCAGCACAGTCACCCGTGGTGGACAGGTTCCAGCAGAGCTTACAGACTAAGACAGACTAGGAAGAAGTACCTGGCAGTCAACTTCTGAAAAAATTGGCCAGTGAAAAACTTAAGAGTACCAGTGGAACATTGGCATACTGCCAGAAATGAGCCCCTCAGGTTGGAAGGCACTCAAAGTACAACTGGGGAAGAGCCGCCTCCTCAAAGTAGAGTCAGCCTTAATGACGTGGATGGGGTCAAGCTTTTGGGACCTTCATTTACTGATGTGGCACCACTCAAAATCAGAAGGAACAGCTGCAAACGTCATTAATAATCAGAACATAGAATGTATGAAGTATAAAACTAGGAAAAATTGATAATTGTCAAAAATGGAGTGGAATGCTTGATGATTGATATCGTAGGCATTACTGAGCTGAAATAGACTGGTATTGGCCATTTTGACTCAGACAGTCATGGTCTACTGTGCTAGGAATGACAGATTAAAGAGGAACAGCGTTATATTCATTGTCAAAAAGAATATTTCAAGATCTATCTTGAAGTACAATGCTGTCAGTGATAATATCCATGCATCTACAAGGAAGACCAGTTAACACTACTACTATTCAAATTTACTCACCAAGCACTAATGCCACAGATGAGGAAATTGAAGATTTTTACCAACTTCTAGTCTGAAATTGATCAAGCATGCAATCAAGATGCATTGATAATTACTGGCTATTGGAATGCGAAAGTTGGAAACAAAGAAGAAGGATCAGTAGTTGGAAAATATGGCCTTGGTGATAGAAACAACGCCGGAGATCGCATGGCAGAATTTGCAAAGACCAATGACTTCTTCATTGTAAATAGCTTTTTTCAACAGCGTAAATGAAGACTGTACACATGGACCTCGCCAGATGGAATACACAGGAATTCAGTGGACTACATCTGTGGGAAGAGACGATTGAGAAGCTTAATATCGTCAGTTAGAACAAGGACAGGGACTGACTGTGGAACAGACCATCAGTTGCTCATATGCAAGATCAAGTTGAAGCTGAAGACAATTAGAGCAAGTCCACAAGAACCAAAATATGATTCTGAGAATATTTCACCTGAATTTAGAGCCTATCTCAGGAATAGATTTGATGCATTGAACACGAATGAGCAAAGACCAGAGGAGTTGTGGGATGACATCAAGGACATTATACATGAAGAAAGCAAAAGGTCATTTAAAAGCAGGAAAGAAAGAAAAGACTAAAATGGATGTCAGAAGAGACTCCGAAACTTGCTCTTGAATGTAGAGCTAACGCGAACAGAGGAAATGGTGAAGTAAAAGAGCTGAACAAAGAAATTTCAAAGGGCAGTTCCAGAAGACAAAGTAAAGTTTTATAATGAATGTGCAAAGACCTGGAGTTAGAAAACAAAAAGGGAAGAATGTGCTTAACATTTCTCAGGCTGAAAGAACTGAGGGAAAAAATTCAAGCCTTGAGTTGCAGTATTGAAGAATTTGACGGGGAAAATATTAAATGACTCACGAAGAATGAGAAGAAAATGGACAGAATGTACAGGGTCACTACCAAAAAGAATTGGTTAACATTCAACCATTTCAGGAAGGAGCATATGACCAATAACCGATGGTACTGAAAGTAGAAGTTGAAGCTCCATTGAAGGGGATGATGAAAAACAAGGCTCCAAGAATTAACAGAATACCAGTTGAGATGTTTCAACAAACAGGTGCAGTGCTGGAGGTACTCATCTATGTCAAGATATTAGGAAGACAGCTGCCTAGCCAACTGACTGGAAGAGATCCATATTTGTGCCCATTGCAGAGAAAGGTGATCCAGCAGAATTCAGAAATCATCAAAGAATATCATTAATACCACACACAAGTAAAATTTTGCTGAAGATCATTCAAAAGCAGTTACAGCAGTACATCTACAGGGAACTGCCAGAAATTGAAGCCAGATTCAGAAGAGGATGTGGAACGACGGATATCATTGCTTATGTCAGATGGAACTTGGCTGAAAGCAGAGAATACCAGAAAGATGTTTAGCTGTGTTTTATTAACTATACAAAAGCATTGGACTGTGTGGATCATAACAGATTACGGATAACCTTGTCAGCAATGGAATTCCAGAACACTTAATTGTGCTCGTGAGGAGCCTGTATGTAGAGCAAGAGGCAGTCGTTTGAACAGAACAAGGTGGTTTAAAGTCAGGAAAGGTGTGCGTCAGGGTTGTATCCTTTCACCATGCTTATCCAGTCTGTTGAGCAAATAATCTGTGAAACTGGACTATATGAAGAATACAGCATCAGGATTGGAGGAAGATTCATTAATAACCTGTGATAGGGAGATGACACAGCCTTGCTTGCTGAAAGTGAAGAGGACTTGACACACTTACTGATGAAGATCAAAGACTGCAGCCTTCAGTATGGATTACACCTCAACGTAAAGAAAACAAAAATCCTCACAACTAGACCAATAAGCAACACCATGCTAAATGGAGAAAAGATTGAAATTGTCAAGGATTTCATTTTACTTGGATCCACAATCAATGCCCGTGGAAGCAGCAGTCAAGAAATCAAAAAGATGCATCGCACTGGGCAAATCTGCTGCAAGAGACCTCTTTAAAGTGTTCAAAAGCAAAGATGTCACTTTGAGGATTAAGATGTGCCTGACCCAAGCCACGGTATTTTCATTAGCCTCCTATGCATAAGAAACCTGGACAGTGAATGTGGAAGACCAAGGAAGAATTGATGCTTTTGAATTATGGTGTTGGCAAAGAATATTGAATATATCCTGGACTGCCAGAAGAACGAACATATATGTCTTGGAAGAAGTACAGCCAGAATGCTCCTTAGGAGCAAGGATGGCAAGACTTCATCTCACATACTTTGAATATCTTATCAGGAGGGACCAGTCCCTGGCGAAGGACATCATACTTGGCACAGTAGAGGGTTAGCGAAAGAGAGGAAGACTCTCCAGGAGTTGGATTGACAAAGTGTCTGCAAAGATGGGTTCAGTCATAGCAACGATCATGAGGATGGTGCAGGACTGGGCTATGTTTCCTTCTGTTGTACATTTTGTCACTATGAGTTGGAAGTGACTCAGTGGTACTTAACAACAGCTGGGTTCATTAAAAGATACTTTAGTTTTTAAATTGGTTCATTTGGAGGATTTTTTTTTCCTAATACCTGTAAGTAAATCATGGAAATGATAGGTCCTCCTGTTTCTAAAACTGAGATCTAAGATAAGTAATAAGCCTCATATTGGTGATAATTAAGACATATGAGAAGATCATATTTTTATCTGTGTTCTATGGAAGACAAAACTTGTGTAACTTACCTAAGAATTATTGGGATTTTTTTTTAGTCCTGTTTTTTTGGTGTCTAGGAAAATCTCTCTATTAATCATAAGGTTTTGCATTCAGTTTCTTATTGAGAATGTTCTGTCTTCTTTGTTCATAGGTCCAGGATACAGAAGCTGAAACTCTAGCTGGTTTTTTGAATGGCATTCAGTGGATTCTTGAAGAAGTAGAATCTAAGCATGCAAGATGATCCTCTTTTTGGACCTTGGAATCTGACACCATTTGAAGTTTGTTACTAAGGTCATGATGTCGATTAATGTTTGCTTAGGTCAGCTCACTTTGTTCTGCCTTTGTGCAGGTGGGCTTTATATTGGACAGCGGTAGCTGCTGTGTTTCCTATTTTATTTCTACTTTTTACCTTAAATCAATTATAAGAAAAGAATTGCAGTGCTAGCATTTAGTCCGGAAATAACCTTTTAAAATTTTTTGATAATTTTTATAGTTTCTCCCTTTTTTTTAAATATTAAATTCTGGGAAAAACCATGTTTGTGCCTCTCTCATTCCTTGTGGTTTTTAATTTCAAAGATTGTCCTAGTGAGGAATAGCACATTTGCTAGGCTTTCCATAGGGTCTTCCAAAGGTCTACAGCTGATTATCAGGAAGGAAATTTTTTATCTCTTCTTAATAAATGACTGTTTAAAGACTGGAGTATTAACTGGAGTTGCATTTAATATCATGATCATACAACCTCTTTTTTCTGAAACAGTAGGAAGCAAGCTTATATCAAATTTAATATTAATTCAGTGAAAACAACTTCCTGGCAATTCCTCTTATTTTGAAATAGTTTGGAAAGCTCATAAGCTACTAAAGCCAAATGCTATTCCATACTCATAGAGAAAACATTCCAGAGACTTACATATATCATGACCTCTTCCCAGCAAATTGCTTGCACTCTGCAGTGGGCTCCAACACTTCATGACAAGCCATTGCTTACACTGACATCATTTGTCTTGGGGCTCATACCACATGCCAGAGGCTCTTGCTCATGGATGTCCACTTTGCTGTCTTCCATCTAATGGATTTAGGATTGAATTGTTCAGAAAGAGAAGAGAAGGGAAGAGGAATAGGATGAGGAAGAGCCTGTTTAAAATTTTTGAACCTGTACTTGTGAGGGATATTGGTCCATAATCTTTTCTTGTAATATCCTTGTCAGGTTTTGATACGAAGATTATGCTGACCTCCTAAAATGAATTTGGAAGTATTCCTCTTCCTATATTCTTGAAAGAGTTGTGTAAGGTTAGTATTAACTATTTCTTATCAGTGAAAGAATCTGGATCTGTACTTTTCTTTGTGGGGAAGTTTTTAACACAATTTTAATTTCTCTAACAGATACAGTTATTGAAGTTTTCTGTTTTTCATCTAGTGTTATTTTCTGGCAGCTGTGTCTTTCAAAGAATTTTCCATCATACCTTCTTTCATAGATGTCCTGTGGAGTAAATGAATTGGTAAAGTGGTTAGGACAGTCCATAATACCTAAAGCCTTCCATAGCTCAAAACTAGTCAATAATGAGTACTTTAATCTGACTCCCTATGTTTATTTATTTCCTTTCCCAGCACTGCTAGCCATCCAGATATTACTGTATAAATGAGAACTTTTCTTAGCCCTTATTAAGTGAATAAAATATCTGGTGTTTATGAGATTGTGATTGTTATCATGATGATGAGTTGCAGTATCAAATTTTGTTAGTAAAGCATTCATAAATAGATCAGACAGAAGAATGAGACTAGATAAGCATTGTAAGTTTTTTTTTTTAATTATAATTTATTTTTTTATTTTAATTGTACTTCAGGTGAAGGCTTACAGAACAAATAGTTTCTCGTGAAACAGTAGTACACATGTTGTTTTATGACATTGGTTAAAAACCCCACAACGTATCAACCCTCTAACTTCTCAACCTTTTTTTTTTTTTTGGTGAAAATACACATAGCCAAAGATACACCATTTCAAAAATTTCTACATGCACAGTTCAGTCACACTGACTACGCTCTTCCAATTGTGCTGCTATTCTCATTTAAGATGAAGGCTTGCAGAACAAAATAGTTTCTCATTTAACAGTTACTACAAATGTTGCCCTGTGACAATGGTTAACAATCTGACAACACATCAACAGTACCCAAACTTGGCTTCCCTATCACCAGCTTCCTTGTCCCCTTCTGCCTTCTGGCCCTTGTCACTGGACTACTGTACCTCATTAGTCTCATTTGGTTTTATGGGGCTGTCCACTCCCAGGCTGAATGGTGAACCGCGGAGATAACTTCACCACTGAGCTAAAAGGGTGGGGGCCATACTCTCGGGGTTTCTCCAGTCTGTCAGGCCAGTAAATCTGGTCTTTTTTCTGTGAGTTAGAATTATGTTCTACATCCTTCTGCAGCTCTGTCTAGAACCCTCTGTTGTGATCATGGTCAGAGCAGTCGGTGGTAGCGGGGCACCATATAGCTGTACTGGACTCAGTCCGGTGGAGGCCTTGGTAGCTGTGGACCATTAGTCCTTCAGACTAATCTTTTCTTTGTATCCTGTTCTCTTCATTCTCCCTTGCTCCTGAAGGGATGAGACCAGTGGAGTATTTTAGATGGCCGCTCGCAGGCTTTTAAGACCCCAGACACTACTCATCAAGGTAGAATGTAGAACATTGTCTTTATAGACTGTGTTCTGCCAGTTGAGCTAGATGTCTCCTGAGACCATGGTCCCCACAGCCCTCCGCCCAGCAATTCAGTCCCTCGGAGTTTGGATGTGTCTATGGGGCTTCCATGACCTTTCCTTGTGCAAGTTGTGCTAGTTTCCCCTGTATTGTGTGCTGTCTCACCCTTCACCCAAGATACCACTTGTCTATTGCCTATTTAGTATTTCCCCCCCACCCCTCCCATCCCTGGTAACCGACAAAGATTGTTAAATTTTGCGTGTGAACTTTTTCATGGGTTTTTACAATAGAGGTCTCATACAATATTTGACCTTTTGTGATTGACTTATTTCACTCAGCATAATGTCCTCCAGTTTCATCCATGTTATGAGATGCTTCACAGATTCATGGTTGTTCGTTCTTGTTGGCCTGTCTTTTGGATCTATCACTTTTTTGTTGATCCTTTTTGCCTTTTTCTTGCTGATTCTTTTTACCTCTTCCTTTATTTCATTTTCATTATTTTGGCTTTTTCCATTTTTTTCCTTATGTCCCTTATTATATTTTTAGACTAAGCTATAGGGCCTCTATAAGTTGGAATCAACACAACGGCAATAGGATTCTTCCTTAGTGTTTATTTCTCAAATAATTTTTTCTTTATCTTCAGTTTTGTTCCTGAGTTCAGTCAACTTTTATTTCACATATTTCTATTTTTTTTCCATTTCGATTTTGAGCTTTTAAATATCTTCTTTGAGTTTTTTTTAATATCTACAAATGCTTGCTAAAGGAAGTTTAATTTAGATGGACATATTTTGTTACTGTTTTTCTCTGCTTTGTGTTGGTTTTGGGGAATTTTTGTCATCTGAAATGTTTTACTTTTCATTTTATATTTTCTTTTGGAGTACCTCTGTGTGATTGTTGTCTGCTATTTTCTGTTAATGTTAGAATGTCTTATATTTTCCCGGGCCAGCAATACAGTTGTATATAGAAAGGGATGAGGAGTTTAGTGGCCCGTTAGATTTCTTAGTTCAAGAGTGCCCACTTTTTTTGGTATGATGAAGTACAGATTCCTTAATTGATGCCAACATTCTTTGGGGGCCAGAGGTAGGAGCATGATGATTGGCATATTTCAATTTTTTTTTTTTTTTTTTTAGTTTTTGTTGAGCCTGTAATTTCTAGCACTTGTTTTCTCCTTTCCCTTCACCCCCAAAATCCAAGGGAACCCTTCATCTTCAAAGCTGCGCTCCCTTCCAAGTCCTTCCTGTTTGTCTTAGTCATCTAGTGCTGCTATAACAGAAATACCACAAGTGGATGGCTTTAACAAAAATAAATTTATTTTCTCACTGTCTAGTAGGCTACGAGTCCAAATTCAGGGCGTCAGCTCTGGGGGAAGGCTTTCTGTCTCTGTCAGCTCTGGAGGAAAGTCCTTGTCGTCAATCTTCCCCTGGACTAGTAGTTTCTCTGCGCAGGAACCCTGGGTCCAAAGGGTGCGCTCTGTTCCTGGCAGTGATTTCTTGGTGGCATGAGGTTGCCCACTCTCTGCTTGCTTCCCTTTTCTTTTATCTCTCACAAGAGATAAAAGGTGGTGCAGGCCACACCCCAGGGAAACTCCCTTTACATTGGATCAGGGATGTGACCTTAGTAAGGGTGTTACAATCCCACTGTAATCCTAACATAAAATTATAATCACAAAATGGAGGACAGCCACACAATACTGGGAATCATGGCCCAGACAAATTGATAAAACATTTTTTTGGAGACATAATTCAATCCATGACAGTGTTCCTCCAGGATAGGGGTACAACTACGAACTCTGGTTGCATGCACTTTCAAAGCCCCTTTTTCAACTACCCATAGCCAGGACTGTGATTAACTAGGTCTGAGACTTAGTCTTAGCATCTGCCCTCAGGGATGGACTATCTTTTAAGGGGATGATTTTATCTGTGTTCTCCCACCTCAAGCATATTCTGTACTCTCTTTTACAGAAGTAGTCTCCATCCGTCTTGCTGCTCTAAAAGAGGCTCCAAAGATGGCTCTGCTGGTTTCTGAATGTTTATTTTCCTAGTTACATCTAAATCGAAGTTTATATTATTCTCTGTTTCATAATCATGCTGTAGACAATCATGCTATATGGTGGTTTTATTCATTTTCCTTGATCTATATGATACTAAGAAGATATATAGAGATTAAAATTTAGATAGCCCTCTGGTAGTGCTGTGCTTAAGAGCTATGGCTGCTAACGAAAAGGTCAGTGGTTCTAATCTACCAGCCACTCCATGGAAACCCCATGGGGCAGTTCTACTCTGTCCTGTAGGGTTGCTGTGAGTTGAAATCGACTTGACGGCAATGGGGTTTTACTATCATAAGGATTTTTGAACAAATAAAATTGTTAATCGGTCTTCCTTTTTTGAGCTGAAAATTCTTTAATTATAATTTCTACATGTCAATCCTAGTTGTGTCTTTGAGATCACGTAGGGTAAATCAAATTTCTCTTCTATTTTCTAACAAAAGCTGTTTGCCAGCCCATAAAATCTTTTTTCTACGTAAATAAATATCCATATATCCTTCAACCGTTACTCACATAATGTAGCTCATGTCACTCCTCCCTCCATACGATTATTGTCTTTATCAGTGATGCTAACTCATGAGGTACGTTGGTTTCTATGGTCTATTTACCAGCATAACTTGAGGACATTATTATCATTGGAAGCAGCTAACAGTAGCAATTCAAAAATTAACTCTTAGAGCAAGTACTTTCCTTTGTCCAAACTCAATGACTTAAGTAAACAATTAAAAATGAGAACAAAACATATTTTTATAATTTACTTTCAACAAAAGACAGTCATCAATTGGCTTATTCACAGACACCAAAAAAAAAAAAACCAAACCCGTCAGCAAGTATTTATTCTGAGTAGGAGAACAGTTAATGTGTCTAAATATTTTTAACCAAGAGTAGTAAATGGAATATAGAATGACCTAAATGAATTCAAGTACTTACAAATCTCTTAATTCGGAGTCTAGTGTTGCAAAGTGAATGCTAATGAGACAATAGAATACTACTCTGCTTGTCCTTATTTATGTGGCAATGGTATGGTGATGCCTCTTTTTGTAATGATGGAAGGAAAATTGGGTGGGCCAGTAGAAATTGAGAAGGTGGAGTGAATATAAGATTGTTAAATACTTCAAGGATGGCGTAACTTCGTCTCACGTGCTTTGGACAAGTTATCAAGAGGAACCAGTCCTGGAGAAGGTCATCATGCTTGGTAAAGTAGAAGGTAAACGAAAAAGAGGAACACCCTCAATGGGATGGATTGACACAGTGGCTGCAACAATGGGTTTAAACATAGCAATGATACTGTACAGGACCAGGCAGTGTTGCGTTGTTGTACGTAGGATTGTTACGAGTTGGAACCAACTCAAAGGCACCTAACAACAACAACAACAACAATTGGTAAAGACCAAAAATGGGTCTAAAGGAAGGTAAGTGATGGATTTTCCCCATCCCCGCTTCCATATCATCTCATATCTTTATTGAAGAGTGAAGAAACTAACATACAGCTTTTGGTACAGAAAGATATATACACTTAAGCCTAGAAGAAAAAGGGTAGACAGTAATAATGATGATAATATTTACTAGTTTTGGATCATAGGAACTTCTAGTGACAAAACAATATAAACATTACTACAGCTTTCTTTACAAATTGGGTTAATTATATTGTGGGGCCCTGGTGGCACAATGGTTAAGAGGTTAGGCTGCTAATCAAAAGGTCACCAGTTTGAAACCACCTTGGAAACTCTATGGGGTAGTTCTACTCTGTCCTGTAGGGACATGATGAGTCAGAATCAACTCAACAGCAACTAGGTATATGGAAACTCCTTTATATTTATACATAATTGTCTAGTTTGTCCACCACATTCTCATATTATCTCACCAAATCTTTATAAAGATCTTGTACACAATGTGAGACTCATAAAGATTGAGTAACTTGCTAATAGACATACAGTTGCAGAGCCAGTACTCAAATCCATGTATGGTATAGTCACTGGAACACAGCAAGTTACGAAAGTACAATGTAATTCATCTTTAGCCTCAATACTCAAAATACTTCTAGACCTTAGGCTTGTGGCTTTGTCATAACAGGGCATATCATTATGAGCATTGTGTCACACAGGATTCAGGTAGCACGGTACCTTCATCCTGCTTGCATCCTATCCTAGGTATTAACCCACCTCCATTTCTTTCCTCTTTTTATGTTTTAAATTGATTCAACTAACTGTGCAATCCATCATGTTTCTGTCAGTTTGTCCTACGATGGTGGCTCACGTGTTGCTGTGGTACTGGAAGCTTTGCCATTGATATTTCAATTATCAGGAGAGAGTCAGCCTTGGTAGACAGGTGTCAGCGGAGCTTCTAGACTAAGACAGACTAGGAAGAAGGACCTGGTGGTCTACTTAGGAAAAGATTGGCCAGTGAAAACCTTATAAATAGCAGCAGAACACTGTCTGATATAGTGCTGGAAGATGAGCCCCTCAGGTTGGAGGGCACACAAAATATAACCGGGGAAGTGCTGCCTCCTTAAAGTGGGGTTAACCTTAATGACATGGGTGGAGTCAAGCTTTTGGGACCTTCATTTGCTGATATGGCATGACTCAAAATGAGAAGAAATAGCTGCAAATGCCCATTAATAATCAGAACACGGAATGAAGTGGAACTTGTAGACATCGATATCCTAGTTTGTAGTGAGCTGAAATGGACTAGTATTTTATTTTATTTGTTTATTTATTTATTTATAATTTATTTATTTATTTTATTATATTTGATTTATTTTAAATCAGACAATCATGTGGTCTACTATGCCGGTAATCATAAATTGAAGAGGAATGATGTTGTTTTCATTGTCACAAAAAACATTTCAAAATCTATCCTGAAGTACAAAGGTGTCAGTGATAGGATAATATCCATACGCATACAAGGAAGAACAGTTAATATGACTGTTATTCAAGTTTACGCACCAACCACTAAGGCCAAAGATGAAGAAATTGAAGATTTTTTACCAACTTCTGCAGTCTGAAATTGATCAAATATGCGATCAAGATGCATTGATAATCACTGGTGATTGGAATATGAAAGTTGGAAACAAGAAGAATCAGTAGTTGGAAAGTATGGCCTTGGTGATAGAAACGACGCTGGAGATTGCATGGCAGAATTTGCCAAGACCAATGACTTCTTTGTCCCAAATACCTTTTTTCAGTAACATAAATGGCAACTATACACGTGGACCTCACCAGATGGAATACACAGGAATCAAATGGACTACATCTGGAAAGAGATGATGGAAAAGCTCAATATCAGTCAGAGCAAGAACAGGGACCAACTGTAGAACAGACCATCAATTGCTCACATGCAACTTGAAGAAAATTAGAACAAGTCCACGAGAGCCAAAGTACGACCTTGAATATATCCCACTGGAATTTAGAAACCATCTCAAGGATAGATATGACCCATTGAACACTAATGACTGAAGACCAGACGAGTTGTGCAAGGACATCATACATGAAGAAAGAGGTCATTAAAAAGACAGGAAAGAAAGAAAAGACTAAAATGGACGTCAGAAGACATTCTGAAACTTGCCCTTGAATGTTGAGTAGCTAAAGCAAATGGAAGAAATGATGAAGTAAAAGAACTGAACAGAAAATTTCGAAGGGCAGCTGGAGAAGACAAAGTACTATAATGAAATGTGCAAAAACCTGCAACACTGTCAGCATTTCTCAAGCTGAAAGAACTGAGGGAAAAATTCAAGCCGTGAGTTGCAGTATTGAAGGATTTTATAGGGAAAATATTAAACGACACAGGAAGCATCAAAAGAAGATGGAAGGAATACATGGAGTCACTGTATCCAAAAGAATTGGTCAACATTCAACCGTTTCTGGACGTAGCATATGATCAAGAACCAATGGTACTGAAAAAAGAGGTCTAAGCTGCACTGAAGGCATTGGTGAAAAACAAGTCTCCAGAAACTGACGGAATACCAAATGAAATGTTTCAACAAACGGATGCAGCACTGGAGATGCTCAATTGTCTATGCCAAGAAATTTGGAAGGCAGCTGCCTGACCAACAGACTGGACAAGATATATATTTGGACCCATTCCAAAGAAAGGTGATTCCACCCATTGCCATCGAGTCAATTCCGAGTCATAGCGACCCTATAGGGCAGAGTAGAACTACCGCATAGGGTTTCCAAAGAGTGGCTGGTGGATTCGAACTGCCAACCTTTTGGTTAGCAGCTGAACACTTAACCACTACACCACCAGGGCTCCGGTGACACAAAAGAATGCAGAAATTAACAAATGATATCATTAATATCAGACACAAGTAAAATTTTGCTGAAGATCATTCAAAAGCAGTTTCAGCAGTACATCTACAGGGAACTGCCAGGGATTCAAGCTGGAATCAGAAGAGGACATGGAACAGGAGATACCATTGCTGATGTCAAATGGATCTTGGCTGAAAGCAGAGAATACCAGAAATATGTTTACCTGTGTTTTACTGTCCATGCGAAGGCATTCAACTGTGTGGATTGTAACAAATTATAGATAACATTGGGAAGAATGGTAATTCCAGGACACTTAATTGTGCTCGTGAGGAAACAGTACTTAGACCAAGGGGCAGTCATTCAGACAGAACAAGGGGATGCTGTATGGTTTAAAGTCAAGAAAGATGTGTGTCCGGGTTGTATCTTTTTACCATACCTATTCAATCTGTGTACTGAGCAAATAATTCAAGAAGCTGGACTATATGAAGAAGAAAGGGGCATGAGGATTGGAGGAAGACTCATTAACAACCTGTCATATGCAGAAAGTGCTGAAAGTGAAGAGGACTTGAAGCACTTACTGATGAAGATCAAAGACTACAGCCTTCAATAGGGATTACACCTCAACATAAAGAAAACAAAAATCCTCCCTGTTGGTCCAGTAAGTAACATCATGTTAAATGGAGAAAAGATTGAAGTTGTCAAGGATTTCATTCTACTTGGATCCACAATCAACACCCATGGAAGCAGCAGTCAAAAAATTAAATGACACATTGCATTGTGCGGATCTGCAGCAAAAGACCTCTTTAAAGTATTAAAAAGCAAAGATGTCACTTTAAGGACTAAAGTGTGCCTGACCCAAGCCTTGGTACTTTCAGTCACCTCATATGCGTGCGAAAGCTGGACATGAATGAGGAAGACGGAAGAAGAATTGATGCCTTTGAATTATGGTGTTGGTGAAGAATATTGAATATACCATGGACTGCCAGAAGAATGAACATATCTGTCTTGGAAGAGATACAGCCATAACGCTTGTTAGAAGCAAGGATGGTGAGACGTCGTCTCACGTACTTTGGACATGTTATTAGGAGGGGCCAGTCCCTGGAGAAGGCCGTCATGCTTGGTAAGGTAGAGGGTCAGCGAAAAAAAGGAAGACCCTCAAGGAGATGGATTGACACAGTGGCTGCAACAATGATCTTAAGCATAACAACAATTGTGAGGATGACGCAGGACCCAGTAGTGGTTTGCTCTGTTGTAAATACGATACGTATGAGTCGGAACCAACTTGATGGCAGCTAACAACAAGTGTGCAATTATCTTAATTTGGTCTATTTGGCCTTCTGGTTCATGACCTCTGGGTAAGAGTACTTGGTATTTCCTACCTCAATGATGATTTACTTTATCACAAAGTAAATTGGGAAAGATTGAAGTTTGATCCTATAATAAAGCCATGTCCTTTCACTTGCTTCCCAGTATTTCCGTAAGAGAAAGAGAAGTGGAATTACACTGGCAAGCTTAGCTGTTACACACATCTCTTACTATGCATTGGAATACCACCCTTCATGTGTCAAAAGTGAACAAAAGTTGAAAACCTTTGAAGTAGAAAACTAGCATTCCAGGTCTAAGGCTTCTAAATTTTTAATATGACATTTTACAACAGGTCAAACTGCCCTTCTAAATGCAGATGTCAATTACAGAATATGTCTAAAAAGGGGATGTGAAGTGAATAATTCCAGAGTTAAAATATTTATTTTAGTTCTTTAATATAGAGGAGCCCTGGTGGCGCAGTGGTTGAGAGCTCGACTGCTAAACAAAAGGTCAGCAGTTCCAATCTACCAGCCACTCCTTGGAAACACTGTGGTTCAGTTCTACTCTGCACCTTTTGGGTCTCTGAGTTGGAATCGACTTGACAGCAACAGGTTTTTGTTTTGTTTTGGGTTAATATGGAAGGCAACGGTCAGTTCCTACAAGACATTTTTTCTTCAACCGCAATAGAGGAAAGGATTGTCTGAATTATCCAAATAATCTTACCATTTTTAAACTTTGTTTTGCTCTACTAGACTCAAACATAATTGAAAGTAGAAAAATTAAACTGCTTGATTTGCTTAAAATTTAAAACATTCTATTTTCTAAAGTAAATGGTAAATTTTAAAATATTTGAAGAGTAAATGCTTCACAAAATGCTGTTATTAATATTTATTTTTTAATATGGGAGACTGAAGCAATAGAAAAAATCTATTATGGATGATATACAATCTTTTTTTTCTATTTGATTGACATGCAACATACAATATGAATTTCAAATTAAGATTATTAGCCTTTGGAGCTATATCTTCACTTCCTCAAAGCAGTGAATTTTGAGCATAGCATTGAATCACATAATCATATCATTCACATCTAGCCAATCACTCTATTCTGAATTTGCAGGAAAAAAGATTTACACTTATTCGAATACCAGCTTATGGCCTTTTGTCAAAACTGCAAATAATAGAAGCATTTATAAACTACCAATATTGTCATCCTTCTTACCTTTATTTCTTCTGGACAATGTATGACCTGAGTGTTATTTTTTGTAAGTTTGCTTAGAAAGACAGAATGTTACTTCTTTCGTAAATTATTCTATGATCATTGATTGTGACGTCTATGTTTGTCTTCAGCAAAGCAAGAGGATGTTCAAAAGAGAGACATTAGAGATTTATTTCAATTGTTAATTAAGTCTTTAAATTACAATTCTAGCTGAAAACTAAAACACCAACTAGCTTATTATAAAATTGATAGATGTATGTGTGTATGTTTTTGCTTCCTCACTTCTAGAGAAATTCTGGAGAAAAGTGGGCAAAGTTAGATTACCTAGACAAAACCGAGTTGGCAAATTTGCAAAATATTTGGCATCTACAAGAGTTTTTAGACATTCTGTGCTGTGCCCTTCCCAGAGTTAGATAAGTAATGTCAGAGAAGAACTAAAAAGGAGAAAGAAAGTAGGTGGACATTATAGGATCAATGTTCTTTCATATGCCTTTTCTTTTTGTGTGTATAGTTCTAGTTATGAACGATTTTGCACACTTACTAAGTCTATGCTTACTTTTTTATGTTGCACTCTAAATTTGATGTCCTCTAGGACCTAGAAGAATACCTACTTGAATTTTTCTCAAAGAAAAATAAGCATTTTAGTAAATATAGGATATATTTTTAAAACCTGATGAAAGATTGCTGTTTCCAGTCAAGATGGAGGGTAAATACAGAAGAACACTATTTACCTTTCCATCTAAAAAATAAAAATCTTGACAAAATATATGAAGCAACAGTTTTCAGGACAGTGAATATCAGGCAGCGAAGGGCAGGATTCCCTGAGAAAGGCAAAACAAGCGAGGTGAGACCTATGATTGCCCCAGTTTACTGCCTGCAGAGTCCAGGCAACATCAAAGGAAGGGAGAACCCAGGCAGAGCCAGGTGGTCTCCCTGAGTTAAGAAGAAAGCTGGGAGTTCGGGGAGGCCAAGGCAGCTAGAGTTCATAGGGTAGAGTATCACAGAGGAGAGGGCTGCACAGAGACCCCTGGTAATCTGCAGAAATCCCACTTAAGTCTTCAGCTGAGTACTGATCAGTGCATGCCGGTGAAGAAGTGGTCTGAGGCTGGGGTAAGAACCAACAGAAAAGATTAGAGAAAACAATACTCAGAGCTTACAAAGGACACCATCCAGAGTAGGAAACCTTCAGTAGTAGTAGCAAAATCAGCCCTAGACTAAATGCTGCTCTGGTCCCTGCTAGCAAAGCTTACAAGCAAGATCTGAATGGATCAAAATACTTCTTAGTAACTTAACAGCTTTCCAGAACAATGCTCAAGAATATTTACAGGAATACACAAATATCCAGTATTGAACAAAATAAATTTCTCAATGTCTGTTATTATCCAATCAAAAACTATCAGCATGATCCTTATTAAAATTTTAACAGCCTTTTAGCAGAAATGGAAAAGCAGATACTCAAATTCATATGGAATTGCAAGGGGCCCCTCCCAAATAGCTAAGACAGTCTTGAAAAAGAATAGCAAAGTCGGAAGGCTTACACTTCTCAATTTCACAATTTACTAGAGAGTTACAATGATCAAGTGTGGTACTTGCATACGCATAGACATACAGCCCAAAGGAATAAAATTGAGAGCCCAGAAATAAAGCTGTATATATATTGTCAACTGATTTTCAACAAGGTGACAAGATGATTTAATGGGGAAAGAATATTCTTGTCAACAAATGGTGCTAGGACAGCTGAATATCCACATGCAAAAGAATGAAGTTGAATACCCTCAGTGATGTAACATCTTTATTTCCAAAAATCATATCTTCTCTAAAGAAAGAGTGACATTGAAAATTTGTTAAATAAAGTTGATGATCAAACTGAGTAATTCTTTTAGTGAAAAATGTAATTATAAAATAGACTGATTTTCTTACGTTTCTCTTAAACAGCTTTTGAAGACAATTTTATGTGAGCAGTTGAAAACTAGTTTTGTGTAATGGTAGCATCACTGAAATAAGGAAACTAATTCTTGTGAAGACTGCTTAATTATAAAATTGTAATTTAAAACTAACTTCAGAACTAAGTTTTAAATCCGTTTTTATAGCTTATATATCCAGCCTTACACCTGTTTTTAAAATTACACCCACTTCTCACTTGTCAACATGGTTAAGTTCCAAAGACCAAGTCATTATGAAAAAATTGGCATTATGCAAAAATGGAGGATGACCACATAGATCACAAAATGAAGGATAACTGTATCATTGCATAACTTTCAAATTACATTGTTCCATAACTGCGAAACCACTGAGAATCATGGCTCAGCCAAGTTGACACATAACCACCGGAGCTAGCATTACTCTCTCCTCAAACCTTGGCATTCGTTACTGCCAGATATATGTCATTAATGTGCAAAATAGATGGATAGTAGATTTTTTACTATTGTCGTAAATGCAAAATGTCAGATAACAAGATAGTCGATGAGGGAGGAGTGGCTGTATAATCTTTCAGTTTTAGTTTTCCTTGTACTCTGGATAATCCAATACAATAGATAATATATGCTTTACCATTTTATAGTTTCCTTTGTAAAGGCAAAAATAGATTTAACATGTTTATTAGTTTACTTGAAAACATATTATAGGCATCTTCACCTTGTTTACAACTGACAGTGGTTTCAAAGGAAGTTTCATTGAAGGAAGTTAGATACATTTCATTGATGGAAAAGAAGGTGGAAAGTTTTACAGAAATCAAGTACTGCAAGGAAGTGATATTTATGGGAGCAGATGTGACACAGGACTTCCAGCAGAGGGCAGTACTCCACTGGAAATCAGAAGTGACTAACAATGCTTTTGAATTTTTTGCCTTCTGCTCCTGGGCCTGATGAAAGTGTTGAGGAAAAAAAAAAAAAAATTAATGGAATTTTTAACAATTATTAAATGATAGAACACATTATTTTGGTACTATATATTCTGACTTGTTGTTGTTGTTAGGTACCATCAAGTTGGTTCTGTCTCGTAGTGACCCTATGCACCACAGGACGAAAAACTGCCCGTTCCTGCGCCATGCTCACAGTTGTCGTTATGCTTGAGCCCATTGTTGCAGCCACTGTGTCAATCCATCTCGTTGAGGGTCTTCCTCTTTTTCACTGACCCTGTACTTTACCAAGCATGATGTCCTTCTCCAGGGACTGATCCCTCCTGACAACATGTCCAAAGTCTGTGAAACAAAGTCTCCCCATCCTGTCTCCTAAGGAGTACTCTGTTTGTACTTCTTCCAAGACGGTTTTGTTCATTCTTTTAGCAGTCCGTGGTATGTTCAATATTCTTTGCCAACACCACAATTCAAAGATGTCAGTTTTAATTCGATCTTCTTTATTCACTGTCCAGCTTTCGCATGCATATGATGTGACTGAAAACACCATGGCTTGGGTCAGGCGCACCTTAGTCTTCAAGGTGACATCTTTGCTTTTCAGCACTTTAAAGAGGTCTTTTACAGCAGATTTGCCCAATATAATGTCTTTTGATTTCTTGACTGCTGCTCCCATGGGTGTTGATTGTGGATCCAAGTAAAATGAAATCCTTGACAACTTCAGTCTTTTCTCTATTTATCACGATGTTGCTTATTGGTCCAGTTGTGAGGATTTTTGTTTTCTTTTTGTTGAGGTGTAATCCATACTGAAGGCTGTGGTCTTTGCTCTTCTCCAGTAAGTGCTTCAAGTCCTCTTCACTTTCAGCAAGCAAGATTGTGTCATCTGCACATCACAGGTTGTTAATGAGTCTTCCTGCAAAATCCTGATGCCCCATTCTTCTTCATATAGTCCAGCTTCTTGGATTATTTGCTCAGCATGCAGATTGAATAGGTATGGTGAAAGGATGCACCCCTGACGCACACCTTTCCTGGCTTTAAACCACGCAGTATCCACTTGTTCTGTCTGAACAACTGCCTCTTAATCTGTGTACAGGTTCCTCATGTGCACAATTAAGTGTCCTGGAATTCCCATTCTTTGCAATGTTATCCATAATTTGTTATGATCCACAGAGCTGAATGCCTTTGCATAGTCAATAAAACATAGGTAAACATCTTTCTGGTATTCTGTACTTTCATCCAGGGTCCATCTGATGTCAGCAATGATATCCCTGGTTCCCTGTCCTCTTCTGAATCTGGCCTGAATTTCTGGCAGTTCTCTGTCGACATACTGCTGCAGCCGCTTTTGAATGATGTTCAGCAAAATTTTACTTGTGTATGATATTAATGATAATGTTAGATAATTTCTACATTTGGTTGGATCACCTTTCTAGGGAGTAGGCATAAATGTGGATCTCTTCCAGTCAGTTGGCCAGGTAGCTGTCTTCCAGATTTCTTCATATAGATGAGTGAGCACTTCCAGTGCTGCATCCGTTTATTGAAACATCTTGATTGATATTCCGTCAATTCCTGGAGCCTTGTTTTTCACCAATCCCTTCAGTGCAGTTTAGACCTCTTTTTTCAGTACCATTGGTTCTTAATCATATGCTACCTCTTGAAATGGTTGAACATTTACCAATTCTTTTTGGTATATTGACTCTGTGTATTCATTCTATCTTCTTTTGATGCTTCCTGCATCTTTTAATAGTTTCCTCATAGAATCCTTCAATATTGCAACTTGAGGTTTGACTTTTTTCTTCAGTTCTTTCAGCTTGAGGAATGCCGAGCGTGTTCTTCCCTTTCAGTTTTCTATCTCCAGCTCTTTGCACAAGTCATTATAATACTTTACTTTGTCTTCTCGAGCCACCCTTTGATATCTTCTGTTCAATTCTTTTACTTCATTATTTCTTGCATTTGCTTTTGCTACTCAACGTTCAAGAGCAAGTTTCAGAGTCTCTTCTGATATCCATTTTGGTCTTTTCTTTCTTCCCTGTCTTTTTAATGACCTCTTGTTTTCTTCATGTGTGATGTCCTTGATGTCATTCCGCTACTTGTCTGGTCTTCAGTCATTAATGTTCAACATGTCAGATTTATTTTTGATATGGTCTCTAAATTCAGGTGGGATATACTCAAGGTCGTACTTTGGCTCTCATGGACTTGTTCTAATTTTCTTGTTTCACCCTGAACAATTGATGGTCTGTTCCTCAGTCAGCCCCGGCCTTGTTCTGACTGATGATTTTGAGCTTTTCCATCGTCTCTTTCCATACATTTAGTTGATTTGATTCCTGTGTATTCCATCTGGCAAGGTCCATGTGTATAGTCGCCATTTATTTGCAATGAAGACGTCGTTGGTCTTGCAAAATTCTATCATGCAATCTCCAGCATCATTTCTATCACCAAGGCCATATTTTCCAACTACTGATCCTTCTTCTTTGTTTCTAACTTTTGCATTCCAATCACCAGTAATTATCAGCGCATCCTGATTGCGTGTTTGATCAATTTCGGACTGAATAAGTTGGTAAAAATTTTCAATTTCTTCATCTTTGGCCTTAGTGCTTGGTGTGTAAATTTGAATAATAGTGGTATTAACTGGTCTTCCTTTGAGGTGTATGGATATTATCCTATCACTGACTGCGTTGTACTTCATGATAGATTTTGAAATGTTCTTTTTGACAATGAATGCAATGCCATTCCTCTTCAAGTTGTCATTCCTGTCATAGTAGACCATATGTTTGTCGGATTCAAAATGGCCAATACCAGTCCATTTTAGCTCACTAATGCCTAGAATATTGATGTTTATGCATCCCATTTCTGTCTTAGTCTTCTAGTGCTGCTATAATAGAAAAACCACAGGTGGATGGCTTTTAACAAAGAGAAATTTATTCTCTCACAGTCCAGTAGGCTACAAGTCCAAATTCAAGGCATCAGCTCCCAAGGAAGGCTTTCTCTGTTGGCTCTGGAGAAAGATCCTTGTGATGCATCAGTCTTCCCTTGGTCTGGGAGCATCTCAGCGCAGGAACCTCACGTCCAAAGGACGAGCTCTGCTCCTGGCACTGCTTTTTTGGTGGTATGAGGTTCCTCTGTGTCTCTGCTTGCTTCTTTTTTATATCTCAAAAGAGATTGGCTCAAGACACTATCCAATCTTGTAGACCTCATCGGTATAACCTCATCATAGTGATAGAGTTTACAACACATAAGGAAATCACATCAGATTTTACAATCATACAATACTAAGAATCATGACCTAGCCAAGTTGATACACATTTTTTTTGGTGGGGGACACAATTCAATCTATGACAATTTCATTTTTGCTGATTTCCAATTTTCCTAGATTCATGCTTCATACATTCCACATTCCTATTATTAATGGATGTTTGCAGCTTTTTCTTCTCATTTTGAGTTGTGCCACATCAGCAAATGAAGGTCCCGAAGGCTTGCCTCCATCCACGTCATTAAGGTCAACTCTACTTTGAGGAGGCATCTCTTCCCCAGTTGTCTTTTGAGTGCTTTCCAGCCTGGGGGGCTCATCTTCTGGCACTATATCAGACAATGTTCAGCTGCTATTCATAAGGTTTTCACTGGCTAATTCTTTTCAGAAGTAGACTGCCAGGTCCTTCTTCCTAGTCTGTCTTATCTGGAAGCTCAGCTGAAACCTGTCAGTCAGTTTGTCATACTGTGGGGGCTTGCGTGTTGTTGTGATGCTGGAAGCTATGCCACCGGTATTCAGATTCTGACTTAGTGCCTACTTATTTTATTTTTGCCTATCATACTCTAAAATGTTAATACATATAATAATAATGATTTACTCCAAGATGTAAAAGACAAGTTTTCTGTCTCATAATAATTCTGTGCATGATTAGCATCTTATGTGCTAGATAATCTTCCTGGAAATAATTAAGGCTTGGTGATTTACTTCTGAAAAATCAGCCATTAAAAATCCTGTGGAGTACAGTTCTACTCTGACACACATCCCCATGAGTTGAAGTTCACTAGACAGCAACTGGTTTGGTGTTTTGGTATTGGGGAGAAAAGTTGGGACTTGGGGGAAATCTGGAGTTATATTCCAAATAGAATTTTTAAGTGTAAATATTTTGTAGAGTGCAGCCTAGACTCAAGAAAGGGTATGTTACTGCATATGAAGTAACTGTTCGAAGTAGTCATATTGTTTTATGAACATTTAAGCATTATATATCCTAACATGACAACTTAGAAGAATGTTCCTTAGAAGCAAGAGTGGTGAGACTCCATCTTGCTTACTTTTTGGACTATCGTCAGGAAATACCAATCCCTAGAAGAAGACATCATGTTTGGTCAAGTAAAGGGTCAGTGAAAATGAGGAAAACTGGCGATGAGATGGATTGACACAATAGCCTCAACAGTGGGCTCAAACATATTAAAGATATCGAGGTGGTGCTGGACCAGGCAACTTTTAGTTCTGTTATACATAAGGTTACCAGGAGTCAGAGCTGACTGGATGGTAGCTAATGACAACAACAAGGTGATTAGCAGCGTGGTCCCTGGAGGTGAAGGATTGATTTAATTATTTTTTTCCCTAATTGTCTACAGTGCACATGTGTTGCGTTTGTAACTATAAGTGTTTTTTGAAAAAATAAAAACTAGATAATAAAAAGCTACTCAGTGTAACTGATTAGATCTTTTTTAAGGGTTTTCTGGTAGAAACTAAGATGTAAAAGACAAGTATTTACAGTCTAGTAATAATTCTGTGCATGACTAGCATCTTATATGCTAGATAATCTTCCTGGAAATAATTATCGCCTTGATTATTATTAAAAAGACCATTCCACAGGGTCATAAATCATCTAATGTCCCCTTCTTGCCTCCTGATTATGCGCATTTTAATATGGATCTTAAAATATGTAAAATGTGTTTTTCCCTATTCTTCTATAATTTGGGGGCCCTGGTGGCACAGTGGTTAAACGTTTGGCTGCTAACCGAAAGGTCGTAAGTTCAAATCCACCAGCTGCTCCTTGGAAACCCTATGGGGCAGTTCTGTTTGGTCCTGTAGGGTTGCTATGAGTCAGAATTGACTGCAACAGGTTTGTTTTTTCCTATAATTTTACCATTTTGGTTCCATTATTTTCATTTCTGTAGTTTATTAATGGCAGGAATAGATTGATGAAAAAATCATGAAGAATTGTAGAATTGCCCCTAGGGTTTATATGCAGGTAGTTATCCATAATTGTGAATAGTTTTTATGCTCTCATTTACTTCATTATATATCTATCTATATCTGTATTTTTTAAACATGCACTTCATCTTCCTCCCATTGTTTCATGAAAGCCTGTATCAGAATCTATCAGTTCTATCTAATCTTTATCAACATAAGACATTCTTGTGTTGATTACTTTAATCATGCAAAAGACTGGATAATTTTGTGAATGAGTCAGGGAATTCAAAAGCGAATTTAAAAAAGCTTCTTGTCCTCAGGGAGGTCCCAATCCAGAAAAGAAAGAGGAAAGGAAATATATATCTGTAAAGAAAACAGTTTCTAAAGCAATGTGATAAACTTATTCATTTATTTCTTTACAAATATTTACAGGTATTTACTTACGTGCCATAAGGTTTTCACTGGCAAATTTTTTTCAGAAGTAGATCCAACAGAATGTGGAAATTATTGGAAAATTTTATTAATATCATGTGCGTAAAATTTTGTTAAAGATGACCGAAAAATGTTTGCAGCAGTACCTTGATGGGGAAATGCCAGAAACTCAAGCTGGATTCAGAAGAGGATGTGTAATGAGGGATATCATTGCTGATGTCAGATGGATCTTGGCTGAAAGCAGAGAATACCAGAAAGATGGATTGATAGAGCGGCTGCTACAGTGGGCTCCAACATAGCAATGATTGTGAGGATGGCGCAGGACTGGGTAGTGTTTCATTCTGTTGTACATAGGGTCGGTATGAGTCAGAAACGACTCAACGGCACCTAACAACAACAACATATTTGGTTCTATTAAATAATAATTTTCAAAAAAGACTGCATATGCTAATAGTAATTGGTGTACATTATAGGGAATCATCACAGTTAAAAAACATATTTAAGAAAATTATAGAACTCATTTCCAATGATGAAAATACAAGGATGTTCATTGCAGCTTTAATTTCTAAATAATTGAGAATTTTCCAGATATTCTTCAGTTATTGATTTCTAGTTTAATTCTGTTATGATCAGAATGTATACTTTGTATGATTTCTATTCTTTTAGATTTATTAAGATTTGTTTTATAGCCCAGAATATGGTCTATCTTGTATGCTCCACAGGCACTTGAAAAGCATAGTATTCAAATGTTGTTGGGTACTGTATTCCAGGTGTCAGTTAGGTCAGGTTGGTTGATAGTGCTGTTTAGGTCTTCTATATCCTTACTGATTTGTGGCTACTTGTTCTATCAATTACCGAGAGACGAGCATTAAAATGTCAAGTTATAATTGTGGATTTGTCAATTTCTCCTTTCGTAACTGTTAGTTTTGGCTTTATGCATTTTGAGGCTATGTTCTTAGGTGTGCATATGTTTAGAATTGTTGTCTACATGTAGAATTGACTCATTTATCATTATCTAATTTTCCTCTTAAACCTTGGTAATATTCATTGTTCTTAAGTAACTTTTTGTAATATTAATATAGTCACTCCAGCTTTATTTTTATTGATGTTTACGTGGTGTCTTGGCCATCTATTGCTGCTATTACAGAAATACCACAAGTGGATGGCTTCGACAAACAGAAGTTTATTCTCTTACAGTCCAGTAGGCTAGAAGTCCAGATTCCAGGCGTCAGCTCCGGGGAAGGCATTCTCTCTCTTTCGGCTCTGGAGGAAAGTCCTAGTGACGCATCAGTCATCCCTTGGTCTGGGAGCATCTCATTGCAGGAACCTCAGGTCCTCAGGACGCGCTCTGCTCCTAGCACTGCTTTCTCGATGATATGAGGTTCCCCTGTCTCTCTTTGCTTCTCTCTTTTATATCTCAAAAGAGATGGGCTTAAGACACTACCTAGTCTTGTAGACTCATCAATATAACTGCCACTGATCTGTCTCCTTACATCATAGTGATAGGATTTACAACACATAGGGAAATCACATTGGATGACCAAATGGTAGACAGTCACACAATACTGGGAATCATGACCTAGCCAAGTTGACGGATATTTTGTGGGGACACAGTTCAGACCATGACACATGGTACATCTTTTCTCATCATTTTACTTTTAACCAATATATGTCTTTATGTTAAGAAGGCTTATAGTAGAAAGTATATAGTTTTTATTATTATTTTTTAATCCAATCTGAAAATTTCTGTCTTTTAATTCTTGTGTTTAGACCACACACATTTAATGTTGTTATTGATATGGTTGGATTAAAATCTACAGTCTTGCTTCCTCTTTGGTCTGTCTGTTCTTTGTCTCTTCCGTCCTTTTTTTCCACCTTTTCTATGGTTAGCTGAGCATTTTTTATTATTTGATTTTATCTTTACTATGGTGGCCAGGTGGTTAAGTGCTCAGCTGCTAACCTAGAGGTCAGTTGTTTGAACCCACCACCCACTTCATGAGAGAAAGATGTGGCAGTCTGCTTCTATAAAGATTTACAGCCTTGGAAACTCTATGTGGCAGCTATACTCTGTCCTATAGGGTCACTATGAGTCAGAATTGACTCGATGGCAATTGATTTGGCTTGGTTTTATTGATTTGTTATTAAATATCTCTTTTTAAACTTTTTTTAGTGGTTGCCCTAGAGTTTAAAATATACATTTTTACTTAATCAGGGTTTACCTTCAAATAATACTCTGCTTCATGTGTAGTATAAGAACCTTACAACAGTATTTCATGTAGGGTAGGTCTGCTTTTTTCAACGACATAAATGGTGACTGTATACTTGGACGTCACCAGATTGAATATGCAGGAATCAAATCAACTACATCTATGGAAAGAGGTGATGGAGAAGCTCAATATAATCAGTCAGAACAAGGCTAGGAGCTGACTGTGGAACAGAACATCAACTGCTCATACCCAAGTTCTAGTTGAAGCTGAAGAAAAATAAAATAAGTCCATGAGAGCCAAACTACGAGCTTGAGTATAACCCGCTGGAATTTAGAGACCATCTCAAGAATAGATTTGACACATTGAACACTAATGACTGAAGACCAGATGAGTTGTGGAATGACATCAAGGACATCATACATGAAGAAAGCAAAGGAGCGTTAAAAAGATAGGAAAGAAAGAAAAGACCAAAATGGATGTTAGAAGAGACTCTGAAACTTACTCTTGAACATAGAGCAGGTAACGTGAATGGAAGAAATGATGGCGTAAAAGAGTTGAACAGAAGATTTCAAAGGGCAGCTCGAGAAGACAAAGTATTATAAGGAAATGTGTTAAGACCTGGAGTTAGAAAACCAAAAGGGAAGTACACATTCAGCATTTCTCAAGCTGAAAGAAGTGAAGAAAAAATTCAAGCCTTGGGTTGCAATATTGAAGGATTTTATGAGCAAACTGTTGAATGATGTAGGAAGCATCAAAAGAAGATGGAAGGAATACACAATCACTGTACCAAAAAGAATTGGTCTACGTTCAACCATTTCAAGAGGTACAATATGATCAAAACCCAGTGAAATTGAGAGAAAAAGTCCAAGCTGCACTGAAGATGTTGGCAAAAAACATGGCCCCAGAAATTGACTGAATACCAATTGAGATGTTTCAACAAAAGGATGCAATGCTGGAAGGGCTCACTCATTTATGCCAAGAAATTTGGAAGACAGCTACCTGGCCTAATGACTGGAAGAGATCCATATTTGGGCCCATTCCAAAGAAAGATAATCTAACAAATTGCAGAAATTGGAGAATAATATCATTAATATCACACATAAGTAAAATTTTGCTGAATATACTTCAGAAGCTTGCAGCTGTACATTGACAGGGAACTGCCCGAGATTCAAACTGGATTGAGAAGAGGACATGGAATGAGGGATATTATTGCTGAAAGCAGGGAATACCAGAAAGTTGCTTACCTGTGTTTTATGGGCAGTACAAAGACTTTCAACTATGTAGATCATAACAAATTATGGATAGCACTGCAAAGAATGGGAATTCCAGAACACTGAATTGTGCTCATGTGGAACCTGTATATAGACCAAGAGATAGTCATTCGAACAAAACAAGGGGATACTGAGTGATTTAAAATCAGGAAAAGTGTGCATCAGGGTTGTATCCTTTCACCATACTTATTCAGTCTGTGTACTGAGCAAATAATCTGAGTAGTTTGACTATAATGGAGAAGAACACAGGATCAGGATTGGAGGAGGACTCATTAACAATCTGCTATATTCAGATGACACAACCTTGCTTGCTGAAAGTGAAGAGGACTTGAAGCACTTACTGGTGAAGATAAAAACCACAGCCTTCAGTATGGATTACACCTCAACAAAAAGAAAACAAAAATCCTCACAACTGGACCAATAAGCAATATCGTGATAAACGGACAAAAGATTGACATTGTCAAGGATTTCATTTTACTTGTATCCACAATCAACACTCATGGAAGCAGCAGTCATGAAATCAAACAACGTACTGCATCAGGCAAATCTGTTGCAAAAGACCTCTTAAATATGTTAAAAAGCAAAGATACCACTTTGAGGACTAAAGTACACCTGACCCAAGCCATGGTATTTTCAATCTCATTCACGTATGAAAGCTGGACAATGAATAAGGTAGACAGAAGAAGAATTGATGCCTTTGAATTATGGTGTTGGTGAAGAGTGTTGAATATACCATGGATTGTCAGAAGAGTGAACAAATCTGTCTTGGAAGAAGTATAACCAGAATGCTCCTTAGAAGCAAGGATGGCGAAACTTCGTCTCACATACATTGGGTGTTCTATCAGGAGGGCCCATTCCTTGGAGAAGGACATCTTGCTTCATAAAGTAGAGGCTCGGCGAAAAAGAGGAAGACCTTAATGAGATGGATTGACACGGTGGCTGCAACAATGAGCTCACACGTAGCAAGGATTGTAAACATGGCGCAAGACCAGGCAGTGTTTCATTCTGTTGTACATAGGGTTGCTACGAGTTGGAACTGACTTGATGGCACCTAACAACAACAACAGGTCTGCTAGCAATGTATTCACTCATTTTTAGCTTATCTGAGAAAGTCTTTATTTCTCTTTTATTTTGAAAGGTACTTTTGCCAGGTATAGAATTCTGAGTTGATAGTTTTTCTCTTTTAGTATTTCAGAGATGTTACTCTATGTCTTCTGGCTGGCATTGTTTGTAATGAAAAGTCTATCTTGGTGTCCTCTGAGCTTCTTGGATCTGTGGTTTGGTATCTACCATTAGTTTTGGAAAATTCTTGGCTTTTTCGTTCAAACATTTCTTCTGCCTCATTCTCTCTCTCTCTTCTCCTTCTGGGATTTCAATTACATGTATATTAAATTGTTTGATATTGCCTCACAGCTCTTTGATGCACTTTCTCTTTTAAATTCTATTTTGTATTTATGTTTCACTTTGAAGTAATTTTTACTGACCAGTCTTCAAGCTTATTGATTCTTTGCTCAGCTGTGTTAAATCAACTGATGATCCTATTAAAGGCATTCTTCATTTCTGTTATTGTGTTGTTCATTTCTGGAATTTCCATTTGACTCTTTCTTGTTTCCCTATCTCTGCAGAAATGGAAGGCTGTCACTCAAAATGCCTTGACTGTCTATTCTTTACCTAGTCTGGACATGTGGAACAATTTCTCCTTCACTATCTGGGAAACAAGAAAGGATGGTGAAGTCAAATAATGTTTGTTCATTAGACAGCAGGGAAAATCTGGTGTTAGTTACTTCCATTGCTGAACTGATTGGCATTACAGGCAGCATGAGAGAGAAGATGTAGATAAGACCTGTTTCTATTATTTTTTTTCCTGAACCAATTAATATTTTTTTATTTTTTCCCATACAAAAATTTATACATACATTGTTATGTGACTCTAATTGCTCTTCCCATACTGTGACAGCACTCTCCTCCTTTCCATCCTTGATTCCCCATGCCCATTCAACCAGCTCCTAACCCTCTTTGCCTTCCCATCTCACCTCCAGACAGAAGCTGCCCGTTTAGTCTCTTGTTATCTACTTGAGCTAAGAGGCACACTTCTCATGAGTATCACTTTATGTCCCACTGTCCAGTCCAATCCCTGTCTGAAGAGTTGGCCTCAGAAATTGTTTTAGTTCCGGGCTGAGAGAGAATCCAGGGGCCATGCTTTCCAGGGTTCCTCCAGTCTCAGTCAGAGCATTAAGTCTAGTCTTCTTACTAGAATTTGAGCTCTGTGCACCACCTTTCTCCTGCTTCATCTGGGACTCTCTGTTGTGTTCCCTGTCAGGGCGGTCATTGGTAGTAGCCAGGCATCATCTAGTTCTTCCGGTCTCAGGCTAATGAAGTCTCTGGTTTATGTGGCCCTTTCTGTCTCTTGGGCTACTACTTTCCTTGTGTCTTTGGTGTTCTTCCTTCTCCTTTACTCCAGATGGTAGAGACCAACTGATGCATCTTAGATGGCCTCTTGCAAGCTTTTAAGACTCCAGACACCACTCACCAAAGTAGGATGCAGAACATTTTCTTAATAAGCTTTGTTATGCCAATAGACCTAGATGTCCCCTGAAAGCATGGTCCCCAGACCCCTACCCCTGCTACTCTGTCCCTCAAAGTGTTTGATTATATTCAGGAAACTTCTTAGCTTTGGTTTAGTCCAGTTGTTCTGACATCTCCTGTAGTGTGTGCTGTCTTTCCCTTCACTTTAGATAATTCTTATCTACTATCTAGTTAGTAAATAACCCTCGCCCTCTCTCCTCATCCTCGTAACCATCAAAGAATATTTTCTTCTGTGTTTAAACCTTCTCTTGGGTTCTTATAATAGTGGTCTTATACAATATTTGTCCTTCTGTGACTGACTAAATTCACTCAGCATAATGCCCTCCAGATTCCTCCATGTTATAAGATGTTTCACGGCTTCATCACTGTTCTTTATCGTTGCGTAGTATTCCATATACCATAATTTGTTTGTCCATTTATCCATTGATGGGCATCTAGGTTGTTTCCATCTTTTTGCTGTTGTGAACAGTGCTGCAATGAACATGGGTGTGCATATACCTATTCGTGTGATGGCTCTTATTTCTCTAGGATATATTCTAAGCAGCGGGATAGCTGGATCGTATGGTACTTCTATTTCTAGCTTTTTAAGGAAGCACCAAATCGATTTCCAAAGTGGTTGTACCAGTTTACCTTCCCACCAACAGTGTATAAGTGTTCCAGTCTCTCCACAACCTCTCCAGCATTTATTATTTTGCGTTTTTTGGATTAATGCCAGCCTTATTGAGGTGAGATGATATCTCATTGTAGTTTTGATCTGCATTTCTCTAATGGCTAATGATCATGAGCAATTCTTCATGTGCCTATTAGCCGCCTGAATATCTTTTTTGGCAAAGTGCCTGTTCATATCCTTTGCCCACTTTTTAATTGGGTTATTTGTCATTTTGTTGCTGAGGTTTTGCAGTATCTTGGAGATTTTAGAGATTAGACACTGATCAGATTTGTCATAGCCAAAAATTTTTTCCCAGTCTGTAGGTTGTCTTTTCACTCTTTTGCTGAAGTCTTTTGATGAGTGTAAGTGTTTGATTTTTAGGAGCTCCCATTTATCTAGTATCTCTTCTGGTGCTTGTGCACTGTTATTTATGGTTCATATTATGTTTATGCCATGTATGAGGGCTCCTAACGTTGTCCCTGTTTTTTCTTCCATGATCTTCATCGTTTTCAATTTTATATTTAAGTCTTTGATCCATTTTGAGTTAGTTTTTGTGCATGGTGTGAGGTATGGGTCTTGTTTCACTTTTTGCAGATGGATATCCAGTTATGCCAGCACCATTTGTTAAAGAGACTGTCTTTTCCCTAGTTAACAGACTTTTGGCCTTTGTCAAATATCAGCTGCTCATAGGTGGATGAATTTATGTCTGGGTTCTCAATTCTGTTCCATTGGTCTATGTATCTGTTGTTGTACAAGTACCAGGCTGTTTTCACTACTGTGGGGGTATAATGGGTTCTAAAATCAGGTAGTGTGAGGCGTCCCACATTGTTCTTCTTCTTGAGTAATGCTTTACTTATTCAGGGCCTCCTCCCTTTCCATATGAAGTTGGTGATTTGTTTTTCCATCTTATTAAAAAATGCCGGTGGAATTTGGATCAGGATTGCATTGTATCTGTAAATCGCTTTGGGTAGAATTGACATTTTCATAATGTTGAGTCTACCTATCCATGAGCAAGGTATATTTTTCCACTTATGCAGGTCTTTTTTGGTTTCCTGCAGTAGTGTCTTGTAGTTTTCATTGTATAGATCTTTTACGTATCTAGTTAGATTTATTCCTAAGTAATTTATCTTTTTGGGACTCTTGTAAATGGTATTGATTTGGTGATCTCCTCTTCGAGGTTCTTTTTGTTGGTGTAAAGGAATCCAACTGATTTTTGTATGTTTATCTTGTATCCTGAAACTTTACTGAAATCTTCTATTAATTCCAGTAGTTTTCTTGTGGCTTCTTTGGAGTTTTTTGTGTACAAGATCATATCATCTGCAAATAGAGATACTTTGACTTCTTCCCTACCAATTTGGATGCCCTTTATTTCTTTTTCTAGCCTAATTGCTCTGGCTAGGATCTCCAGTGCAATGTTGAATAAGAGTGGGGATAAAGAGCAGCCTTGTCTGGTTCCTGTTCTCAAGGGGAATGCTATCAAAGTCTCTCCATTTAGGATGATGTGGGCTGTTGACTTTGTATAAATGCCCTTAATTATAGTGAGGAGTTTCCCTTCTATTCCTATTATGTTGAGAGTTTTTATTGTGAATGGGTGTTGGACTTTGTCAAATGCCTTTTCTGCATCGATTGATAAGATCATGTGGTTCTTGTCTTTTGTTTTATTTATGTGTTGGATTACACTGATTGTTTGTCTAACATTGAACCGTCCCTGCATACCTGGTATAAGTCCCACTTGATCATGGTGAATTATTTTTTTGATATGTTGCTGAATTCTATTGGCTAGAATTTTGTTGAGGATTTTTGTGTCAATGTTCATGAGGGATATTGGTCTGTAATTTTCTTTTTTGTGATGTCTTTACCTGGTTTTGGTATCAGGGTTATGCTGGCTTCACAGAATGAGTTTGGGAATATTCTATCCTTTTCTATGCTCTGAAATACCTTTAGTAGTAGTGGTGTTAACTCTTCTCTGAAAGTTTGGTAGAATTCTCCAGTGAAGCCATCCAGGCCAGGGCTTTTTTCTTGTTGTTGTTAGGAGTTTTTTAATTACTTTTTCAATCTCTTCTTTTGTTACAGGTTTATTTAGTTGTTCTACTTCTGTTTGTGTTAGTTTAGGTAGCTAGTGAGTTTCTAGAAATTTGTCCATTTCCTCTAGGTTTTGAAATTTGTTAGAGTACAATTTTTTGTAGTATTCTGTTCTTCAGTCGGGTCTGTTGTGATATCACCCATCTCATTTCTTATATGGATTATCTGCTTCCTCTCTTGTTTTTCTTTCGTCAGTTTGGCCAATGGTTTATCAATTTTGTTGATCTTTTCAAAGGAGCAGCTTTTGGTCTTTAACTCTTTCAGTTGTTTTTCTATTCTCTGTTTCATTTAATTCTGCTGTAATTCTTATTATTTCCTTTCTTCTGACGCCTGAGGGCTTCTTTTCTTTCTCTCTTTCTACTTGTTCTAGTTTGGTTAATGTTTTGATTTTGGCCCTTTCTTCTTTTTGGATGTGCGCATTTATTGCTATAAACTGATCTCTGAGCACTGCTTTTGCTGTATCCCAAAGGTTCTGGTAAGATGTGTTTTCATTCTCGTTTGATTCTATAGATTTCTTTATTCCATCCTTAATTACTTCTATAACCCAGTAGTTTTTGAGCGAGGTGTTGTTCAGTTTCCACGTGTTTGATTTTTTTTCATTGCTTTTTCTGTTGTTGATTCCTAGTTTTATGGCATTATGGTCAGAAAAGATTCTTTGTAATATTTCGATGCTTTGGATTTTGTTAAAGCTTGCTTTATGGCCTAATATGTGGTCTATTCTGGAGAATGTTTTTCATGTGTGTTGGAAAAGAAAGTATATGTGGCTGCTGTTGGGTGGAATCTTCGGTATATGTCTATGAGATCAAGTTGGTTAATTGTAGTGTTTAGCTCTTCTGTGTCTTTGCTGAGCTGCTTGCTGGATGTTCTGTCCTTCACCAAAAGTGATGTGTTGAAGTTTCCTACTACTTTTGTGGAGCTGTCTATCTCTTTTTTTAGTGCTGTTAGAGTTTGTTTTATGTATTTTGGAGCCCTGTTGTTTGGTGCTTAAATATTTATTATATTTGTGTCCTCCTGGTATATTGATCCTTTAATCATTATATAGTGTCCTTCCTTATCCTTTGTGGTGGATTTTACTTTGAAGTCTATTTTGTCAGAGATTAATACTGCCTCTCCTGCTCTGCTTTGAGTGTTGTTTGCTTGATATATTTTTTTCCATCCTTTGCATTGCAGTTTGTTTGTGTCTTTAAGTCTAAGGTGTATCTCTTGTAGGCAGCATATAGCTGGATCGTGTTTTTTAATCCAATCTGCCACTCTCTGTCTCTTTATTGGTGCATTTAATCCATTTACATTCAGCGTAATTATTGATAGGTGTGAGTTTAGTGGTGTCATTTTGATGTCTTTTTTTGTGTGTTGTTCACAGTTTCTCTGTTCCACTTAATTTTCTGTGCTGAGTCGTTTTTCTTTATGTGTTTTCTTTCCATCTTTTTCATTTTTGTTGATTTTGTGTTTGCTGAGTCTTTATATTTTCTAGATTTTTGTTTTGACTTGTAAGATTGTTAGTTTCCTTTGTGGTTACCTTAATATTTACCCCTATTTTTCTATGTTTACACCAGTCTTTTATTTCCATCTATTGCCTTGACTTCCTCTCCATATGAGAAATTTATCTCTACATTTTTTAAGTCCCTCTTTTTTGTTTTAATGTTGTCATCTTTTACGTATTGACATCTGTTTCCCTATTTTCAGTGTTTTAGCTTTGATTTCCTTTTTGACTTCCCTATCTGGGTTGATATCTGGTTGCTCTGTCCTGTGTTCTAGTCTTGGATTGTTATCTGATGTTACTGATTTTGGTTTGGTTTTTGCAAATTCCCTAAACTTCTGTTTATTTGGAAAATGCCCTAATTTTGCCATCATATATAAGAGAAAGTTTTGCTGGATATATAATTCTTGTGGCAGTTGTTTTCCTTCAAGTCTTTGTATATGTCATCCCATTGCCTTCTTGCCTGCATGGTTTCTGCTGAGTAGTCTGAGCTTATTCTTATTGACTCTCCTTTGTAGATGACTTTTCATTTTTCCCTAACCACTCTTAAAATTCTCTATCTTTGGTTTTGGCAAGTTTGATTATAATATATCTTGGTGACTTTCTTTTGGGATCTACCTTATGTGGGGTTTGATGAGCATCTTGGATAGATACCTTGTCATCTAAGGGAAATTTTCTACCAAAAAATCTTCAACAATTCTCTCTGTCTTTTCTGTTACCCTCCCCTGTTCTGGTACTCCAGTCACTCATAGGTTATTCTTCTTGATAGAGTCCCACGTAATTCTTAGAGTTTCTTCATTTTTTAAAATCCTTTTATCTGATTTTTCCTCTCACTCATAGGTTATTCTTCTTGATAGAGTCCCACGTAATTCTTAGAGTTTCTTCATTTTTTAAAATCCTTTTATCTGATTTTTCCTCAAATAAGTTGGTGTCAAGTGCTTTGTCTTCAGTCTCACTAATTCTGACTTCCATTGCCTCAATTCTTCTCCTATGACTTTCTATTGAGTTGTCTAATTCTGAAATTTTATTGTTAATCTTCTGGATTGCTTTCTCTCTATGTATTGTTGCAGTCTGTTAAATTTGTCTATTGCGTGTTCTGTATTTTGCTTAATATCCTTCCTAATTTCTTGAAGAGTTCTGTATATTAATCTTTTGTATTCTGCCTCCGGTAATTCCATGAAATTTTCCTCCTCTGGAAAATTTCTACATTCTTTATTTTGGGAGCTTGTTGTAGCCATCATGGATTGCCTGTTTATGTGATTTGATATTGACTGTTGTCTCTGAGCCATCAATAAGTTATTATATTTATTTATTTCATGTTTGCTTACTGTGTCCTAGCTTCTTGTTTTGTTTTGATATGCCCAAATAGGCTGCTGGTAAGAACTAGTTTGATTATAGGCACCTTTGAAGCTCTAGTGTCCTGTCACCAGGTGGTTAGATCTGTTACTAGGTATGTGAACTCAGGAGTCCGCCCACTCCTCCTGGATGGATTCAGCTCAGGTGCTTAGGTAGATAGCCACCAAGTGTGTGGTGTAGGCTGTCACAGTCCTAGAGAGGCATGGGTGATTGGTGTAGGCACAGGCATCTGGCTGCAGCAGGGGGACATACTCTGAGAAGGCCGGGGGCTGACGGCCGCCCCCAAGAGTCCAGGAGGAAGGCGTGTCTCTGTTCCCTAGAGCACGTAGGTGGGTGGGTTTTGCAGCTGGACTATGAGCACCTAATGCTGTTGGCTGTAGGGACTGGGGGGCACCTCTTACTCATGGGCTCCTATTGCAGGTGGCTAGGTGGTGTGGCTGGAGCCACCAGTCCTCAGGCTGCTGATGTGGGTAGGTGAAGACCGTGCTTAATGGGCAGAGCAGTGTCAAAAGTCAAGAACCTGTCACTTCACAGCTGAAACAGTTGAAGTTAGAGTTCTGGTATATATCCTGTTTTACTGCAGTAACAAGGGCCTATGCTGTTGATATGGGCCCACACAAGTCTATGCAGGAGGAAAGGCCCTCAAAGTCCGTGGATCCCTTATGCTTGTGCCTAGGCAAAGGAGCTGTGCCTACCCTGGGTTCCTGGCTTAGGGGAGCCGGCAGTTTATTTTTTCCCATCTGTTAATTTGTTCATTCTCCTAGGCAGGGAGAATGGCTCTGGGCGTGTGATGGATCCTACTTTTGGCCCAGGGGACTTCACAATTGCTGAAGCCAGTCCTGGACCCATTGCAGAGCAGGGAGCAGGGAGGCAAATGGAAGAGAGATTTTTCCCCAAGGGGGGGTGTTTTTGATCTGTGCAGTAAGCCCTACGCAAGTACTTATCTTTCCCTGATGAGGGCTGCTTCTCACTGGTTCTGGGTGGCCATGTAGACTCTCTGGCGCTGGAACTCTCCTTGTGTGGAAAACACACCTCCCGAGCACCGAGCACCGAGGTTTGCCTGCCTCACTGCTCACCCATGAGCTGCTCAGGCCTGACGGGCTCAGGCTCTTTCCGGGTCAGGTTTGGAGACTCCTCCCTGCTCCCGAACCATCTCTCCCTTCCCCTGCCACTCACTCCGGTTCCTCAACTCTGCCTTTGATGTTCAGGGTTCCCAGATTGCCATATATAATCGAATCACTTGTTTTTTCGGGTCTTTGTTGTAAGAGGGTCTACCGGAAGTTTCTGACTACTCTGCCATGTTGGCCCCGCCTACCCCTTGTTTCTATTATTGGTTTGTGTATAAATGGGTCTGTCAAAAGAATTTGAGCTTGGCAACCAATGTCATGAAACAATTAGTGTATTAACTGTTTAATGAGAAACTAATTTGCTTTGTAAAGTTCCACCTAAATCACACAAACAAAAAAGAATTTGAAACATACCTTGACATGAAATTGTTTCATTGTGGAGCTCTCTCATCGTTAGAAAGAATGGTTTCTTAATTTGAGCCTAAGTCTACGCCACCTTTGACCTTTGACCTCTCACCTAGACCGATGCGAAATAAGGCCAATTTCTGTTACACATGACATGTCTATATTTTTTGATAACAGTAGTATGTTTCTTCCTATGTGTTATTTTCTGTGAGCTAAACCTTTCCAAGTCCTCTAATTACTTCTCATATTACATGAATTCCAGGCCTTTTATCATAGTTTATTCTTAGACACATTGTAATTTGTTAATTCCTTTCACAAAGAGTAATATATACAGTAGAATATAATCGACGAAATGTAGTCTCACCAGGTTAAGAAAAAAACACAAAAACCCACCAAACCCATTGCTGAAGAGTCGATTCCTACTCACAGTGACCATATAGGCCAGAGTAGAACTGCCTCATAGGGGTTCAAAGGAGTGGCTGGTGGATTTGAATGGCCAACCTTTTGGTTAGCAGCTGAGTTCTTATCCACTGTGCCACCAGGGCTCCTCAAATGTAATATCCCTATTTACTTATAAAACACTCATGTGCATTCATTAGTGCCAGGGATTGTTCTACATATATTACTTCATATAATCTTTATAACAATCTTATAAGATACTTATAACGTTGTATGGTTAGGTGCTGTTGAGTCGGTTCCGACTCATAGAGACCCTGTGTACGAAAGAACAAAAAACTTCCCTTCCCTGCACCATCCTCAGAATCATTGTTGTGTTTGAGCCCATTGTTGCAGCCATTGTATCAATCCATCTCTTTGAGGGTCTTCCTCTTTTTCGCTGTCCCTCTACTTTACCAAGCATGATGTCCTTCTCCAGGGACTGATCCTTCCTGATAACATGTCCAAAGTATGTGAGAAGTAGTCTGGCCATCCTTGCTTCTAAGGAGCAATCTGGTTGTACTTCTTCCAAGATGGATTTGTTTATTCTTTTGGTAGTCCATGTTATATTCAATATTCTTTGTCAACACCGTAATTCAAAGGTGTCAATTCTTCTTTGGTCTTCCTTATTTACTGTCCAGCTTTCCCATGCATTTGAGGTGAATGAAAACACCATGGCTTGGGTCAGATGCACCTTAGTCTTCAAGGTGACATCTTGCTTTTCAATGCTTTAAAGAGGTCTTTTGCATCAGATTTGCCCAATGCAATACGTTGTTTGATTTCTTGACTGCTACTTCCATGTGTGTTGATTGTGGATTCAAGTAAAATGAAATCCTTGACAACTTCAGTCTTTTCTCTGTTTGTCATAATGTTGCTTATTGGTCCAGTTGTGAGGATTTTTGTTTTCTTTTTGTTGAGGTGTAATCCATACAGAAGGCTGTGGTCTTTGATCTTCTCCAGTAAGTGCTTCAAGTCCTCTTTACTTTCAGCAAGCAAGATTGTGTCATCTGCACATCACAGGTTGTTAATGAGTCTTCCTGCAATCCTGATGCCCCATTCTTCTTCATTTAGTCTAGCTTTTCGGGTTATTTGCTCAGCATACAGATTGAATAAGAATGGTGAAAGGATGTAACCCTGACCCACACCTTTTCTGACTTTAAACCACCGGGTATCCCCTTGTTATGTTTGAACGACTGCCTCTTGATCTATGTAAAGGTTCCCCAAGAGCACAATTAAGTGTTCTGGAATTCCCATTCTTTGCGATATTATCCATAATTTGTTTGATCCACACAGTTGAATGCCTTTGAATAGTCAATAAAACATAGATAAACATCTCTCTGGTACTATTATTAACCTCAATTTATAAATGTGAAAACAAGGCTCAAAGAGGTTAAGTATATTGTCCAGAGTCATAAGATAATAGGTGGTGAACTGGTATGTATCTCTGCTGTACTGCCTCTTTTGCTGTTGCCTTTTTTGATCTGGACACTGCAATTTAACTTAGAAAAGCAAGCATTATAACAGTAATTCACACTCAGTTATATGTGTGCTCTGTGAAAAATGTGAAATGGAAAACATAGGAAGAAGAAAATAGACATTCATTTATAATCCCCAAACCCAGATAGAGCCACTTTACACATTTTGGTAAATGACTTTCTAGTTTTTTTTCTATGCACTTAAATAAAATCTAAATTTCTGTGTTTTTCTTAATTAGAATCATACTGAAAGGAATTTTTGAATGAATGTTGTGTAAGATTGTAGTGACTTTGTTTAGTGGCCAAGTTGTTTCTTTTCTTTTTTTTTTTTTTTAAGGGTTAATGGTTATTTTTTTTATTTTTTATTTTTTTTTATTGTACTTCAGGTGAAGGTTTACAGAACAAATAGTTTCTCATTAAACAGTAGTACACATATTGTTTTATGACATTGGTTAATAACACCACGACATGTCAACCATCTCCCTTCTCGACTTTTTTTTTTTTTGGGTGAAAATGTACATAGCCAAAGATACATCATTTCAAAACTTTCTACATGCACAGTTCAGTGACGTTGACTACGCTCTTCCAATTGTGCTGCTATTCTCACTTTAGATGGTTTACAGAACAAAATAGTTTCTCATTAAACAGTTAGTACACATGTTGCCCTATGACAAAGGTTACCAACCTCACTACACATCAACACTGTCCTTATTCAACCTTGGGTTCCCTATCACCAGCTTTCCTGTCCGCTTCTGCTTTCTAGCCCTTGTCCCTGGACTGCTGTGCCTCATTAGTTCCGTTTGGTTTTATGGGGCTGTCCAATCCCCAGCTGAATGGTAAACCTCGGAAGTGACTTCACCACTGAGCTAAAACGATGTCTGGGGGCCATACTCTTGGGTTTTCTCCAATTTCCTTTAGGCCAGTAAATCTGGTCTTTTTTTTGTGTGTTAGAATTTTGTTCTACATCCTTCTCCAGCCTCTGTCTAGAAACCTCTGTTGTGATCCCTGTCAGAGCAGTCAGTGGTGGTAGCCGGGCACCATCTAGCTGTGCTGGACTCAGTCTGGTGGAGGCCTTGGTAGTTGTGGTCCATTAGTCCTTTTCCTTGTATCCTGTTCTCTTCATTCTCCTTGCTCCCGAAGGGATGAGACCAGTGGAGTATCTTAGGTGGCTGCTCACAGGCTTTTAAGACCCCAGATGCTACTCACCATGGTAGAATGTAGAACATTGTCTTTATAAACTGTGTTATGCCAGTTGAGCTAGATGTTCCCCGAGACCATGGTCCCCACAGCCCTCCACCCAGCAATTCAGTCCCTCAGGGAGTTTGGATGTCTATAGAGCTTTCATGACCTTTCCTTGTACAAGTTGTGCTGGTTTCCCCAGTATTGTGTACTGTCTCACCCTTCACCAAAGATACCACTAATCTATTATTGCCTATTTAGTATTCCCCCTCCACCCCCCCATCCCTGGTAACCAACAAAGATTGTTACTTTTTTTTTTTCACATTTTGATATTTTTGTTTGATAAAGGTTTCTATGATTTTATAACAATGCTTTTTCTTTGTTGTACTTCAGGTGAAGGCTTACAGAACAAATAGTTTCTCATGAAACAGTAGTACACATATTGTTTTATGACATTGGTTGACAACCCCACAACATGTCAACCCTCTAACTTCTCAACCTTTTTTTTTTGGTGAAAATACACATAGCCAAAGATACACCATTTCAAAAATTTCTACATGCACAGTTCAGTCACACTGACTACGGTCTTCCAATTGTGCTGCTATTCTCACTTAAGATGAAGGCTTACAGAACAAAATAGTTTCTCATTTAACAGTTACTACACTTGTTGCCCTATGACAATGGTTAACAATCTCACATCAACAATATCCTTACTGAACCTTTGGTTCCCTATCACCAGCTTCCTTGTCCCCTTCTGACTTCTGGCCCTTGTCACTGGACTACTGTACCTCATTAGTCCCATTTGGTTTTACGGGGCTGTCCACTCCCAGGCTGAACGGTGAACCTCGGAGATAACTTCACCACTGAGCTAAAAGGGTGTCTGGGGGCCATACTCTCGGGGTTTTCTTTAGGCCAGTAAATCTGGTCTTTTTTTTTGTGAGTTAAAATTATGTTCTATATCCTTCTCCAGCTCTGTCCAGAACCCTCTGTTGTGATCCTGGTCAGAGCAGTCAGTTGTGGTAGCGGGGAACCATCTAGCTGTACTGGACTCAATCCAGTGGACGCCTTGGTAGCTGTGAACCATTAGTTCTTCGGACTAATCCTTTCCTTGTATCCTGTTCTCTTCATTCTCCCTTGCTCCCGAAGGGATGAGCCCAGTGGAGTATCTTAAATGGCCGCTCACTGGCTTTTAAGACCCCAGACACTACTCACCAAGGTAGAATGTAGAACATTGTCTTTATAAACTGTGTTATGCCAGTTGAACTAGATGTTCCCCGAGACCATGGTCCCCACAGCCCTCCACCCAGCAATTCAGTCCCTCAGAGAGTTTGGATGTGTCTGTGGGGCTTCCATGACCTTTCCTTGTACAAGTTATGCTAGTTTCCCCTGTATTGGGTATTGTCTCACCCTTCACCCAAGATACCACTTATCTATTGCCTATTTAGTATTTTCCCCCCACCCCTCCCATCCCTGGTAACCAACAAAGATTGTTACATTTTGTGTGTGAACTTTATCATGGGTTCTTACAATAGAGGTCTCATACAATATTTGTCCTTTTGTGATTGACTTATTTCACTCAGCATAATGTCCTCCAGTTTCGTCCATGTTATGAGTTGGTTCACAGATTCATTGTTGTTCTTTCTCATTGCATAGTACTCCATTGTGTGTAGGTACCATAGTTTGTTTATCCATACATCTGTTGATGGGCAATTAGGTTGTTTCCATCGTTTTGCTATTGTGAACAACGCTACCATGAACATAAGTGTGCATATGCCTATTTGAGTGACGACTCTCATTTCTCTAGGATATATTCCTAGGAGTGGGATTGCTGCATCGAATGGTATGTCTGTTTCTAGCTTTCTGAGGAAGCGCCATATCATTTTCCAAAATGCTTGTATCATTTTGCATTCCCACCAGCAGTGCATAAGTGTTCCGATCTCCCCGCAGCCCCTCCAACATTTGTTATTTCCAGTGTTTTTGATTCGTGCCAGTAGTGCCGGGGTGAGATGGTATCTCATTGTGGTTTTAATTTGCATTTCTCTAATGGCTAGTGATCGTGAGCGTTTCCTCATGTATCTGTTGGCCGCTCAAATGTCTTCTTTGGTGAAGTGTCTGTTCATTTCCTTTGCCCATTTTTTAATAGGATTATTTGTCTTTTTGTTGTAGAGGTGTTGGATTTTCTTGTAGATTATGGAGATTAGACCTTTGTCTGACTTGTACTGTCCAAAATTTTTTTCCCAGTCTGTAGGTTCTCTTTTTACTCTTTTGGTGAAGTCTTTTGAAGAGCATAGGTGTTTGATTTTTAGAAGATCCCAGTTATTTAGCTTATCTTCTGGGGTTTGTGTGTTGATGGTTATGGTTTGTATCCTGTTAATGCCATTCATTAGGGCCTATATTGTTGGTCCTATTTGTCTTCTATGAACTTTATAGTTTTTGGCTTTATATTTAGGTCTTTGATCCATTTTGAATTAGTTTTTGTATATGGTGTGAGGTATGGGTCTTGTTTTATTTTTTTGCAGGTGGATATCCAATTTTTCCAGCACCATTTGTTAAAAAGACTGTCTTTTCCCCATCTGATGGACTTTGAGCCCTTGTCGAATATCAGGTGACCGTAGGTGGAGGGATTTACATCTGGGTTCTTAGTTTCATTTTTAAAGTTGTAGTTACCTAACTTTCCAAGCTTAACTTTTCTCATGAACTATTAGAAAGTTATATTTATGTTCGTTAAAAAAAATTAAGTTCAAGTCTTTACATTTCTTTCCATTTAATTTAAATTTATTGACTTTGACCATGATTCCAGCTTCCTGAATTTACCTTTAATCTTGATTCTGTCATCTATCATGTTTCTATTCTTTGAACTTTGTGTCAAGGGCAAAGGTATCTTGACACATTCTGTAAGAGTTTTTACCCTATTGGGATAATTACAGTAGCCAATCCTCTTAAGCAGAGGGCAGCAATTTTGTTTTGTGAAGGACTAGATGGTAAATAATTTTGCCTTTGTGGGCCATATGGTCTTCATCACAACTACACAACTCTGCCATTGTAGCATGAAAACAGCCATAAATTCAAACTCACTGCTGTTGAGCCAATTCTGACTCATAGTAACCCTATAGGACAGGGTAGATCTACCCTGTAGAGTTTACAGTGCTGTAAATCTTTATGGAAGCAGACTCCCACATCTTTCTCCCACAGAGCAGCTAATGGGTTCATTATGGGTTCGGTTAGCAGCCAAGCACTTTATCCACTGTGCCACCAGGGCTCCTGAAAACAGCCAGAGACAGTGCATAAATGAATGAGCATGAATATGTTACAATAAATTTTATTTGCAAAAATAAGCTGTGGATTGATTAAATCTCAGATTTTAGTTTGGCGACTTTTGCTGTTAGGGTAAGATTGGTTAATTGGTGTGAATCTGCATGATTGTGTTGCCATCCAGATCACCTTTTATGGAGTTCATTTTATCCACAAAAACATCATGATACATTTTATTATATTCCTGAAATAAAAATGAACTGTACCTGTGGTATTTCGTTGACAAATTTGTGACTCTAGCAAAAAAAAAGAATGAAATAGAATACTATTAACTTACTTTTGTAAACTCATGCTGGCTCCTAGTCATCTTTTTGTTTGTTAGCTCTTTAAATGCACATTATCCAGTTTTTGTTTTGTGTTCTTACAAACATAATCACTTACTTGACCAAAATATATCCCCCCACCCCTGAAATGGTGTGATTTTTTTTTTCCTAATTGACCTGAAATTCCCTGGTTACACAATAAAACTTCACTTTTTGATTCAGTTATAATTCACAATTAAAATACGAGTATACAATTTGGTGGGTTTTTTTTTTTTCTGCTGGTCCTCTTTGCTAGAACACTGACTGAAATTAGTCTACTAAATTTACTAGCTGTCATTATGGTCGATTTGGCAATATAAGACAGGGAGCTAGTGAGGAGAAGGGCATAAATGGGTCTTGGGTAGCCAGGCAATTTAAGGCCATGGGAACTAGATTTTCAGAAGGAGAGGGGATCAGAAGCTGAAGCGAGGAAGGATGAATACTTATCTTGTCTAAGGTCAGCCCTAGGGATGTATATATAGCTTTGGTGGGGCAGTGGTTAAAGCACTCGCTGATAAACCAAACGGTCAGCAGTTCAAGCCCACCAGCTGCTCAGAGGGAGAAAGATGAGGCATTCTGCTTCTGTAAAGATTTACAGCCTTGGAAACCCTATGGGGCAGTTTTACTCTGTCCTATAGGGTCACTGTGAGTTGGAATCAACTCGATGGCAGTGGGTTTTGGGTATATATATATTTATATATCATATATATTTATATATTTAATTATATATTTCAAGGAGACTCAAGAATGTTAATAGTAAACTACAGATTATTTTGATTCACTTTTGATTAAATTTTATTAAAACCGTAAGCTATAGAGTTTCTTTTTTTTGAAATAGGGAGAAAAGTTTTAGGAAAATATTGACGTTTTTACTTTTGAAACTGGGAAGTACTAGCTTAACAATTAGCTTTTGTTTAGATAAGAGATGTTTAATAACTATTACAAGTTGTTGTTGTTAGGTGCAGATTACATATTAGGTACAATAAAATGTAGTTAAATTTATTCTTACTATGTATTTTAGCAAAATAAAATTGACTTTTTGTCTAAATCTGTTTGCTAGGAAGACCAAAAAAATTTCATTGAAATAATAATAAGTTGTTTTAAAAAGTTCCAGAAACTTTGGCATTTTGTACTAAGTATAAATCTCAGCTCAAACTCATATGTGAAAAAATATATTTTTCTATGCGTTGTTTATTTTTCAAGCACACTGCTCACCCAAATTCATGCTTTTTCTTTTTCCTGGGTGAACAGATAGACTTCATTTCTTAGCATTCTTTGTAGTTAGATATGGCCATGTTACTGAGTTCCTGCCAATAGAATGTGAACAGAAGTGATGTATGCCACTTCTATGGCTGGTTCATAAAACCTCCTCCACATATTTCTCCATGCTTTTTTCTTCTTCCAGTTGGCTAGAATGGAGATATCTTCTACAGCAACCTTGGAAGACACGTGTTGAAGATGGCAGCTCCTCCTGTAATCTGGATCCTTTAATGACCTGTTCACCTTCCCAGTACTGTTATTTGGAAACAGGTAAATTTTTGTTGTATTTGGCCATTATATATAAATTTTTGGTTCTATTTGTTAGAGCAGTTATCCTACCCTAACTGGTACATTTACATTCTGCTGGGATGGTAGAATTTTAATTGTAGGTGGTATAAACGGTTAATGTGCTCAGCTGCTAACCGAAAGGTTGGTGGTTTAAGTCCACCCAGAAGTGCCTCAGAAGAAGGTGTCTGGTGATCTACTTCTGAAAAACCAGTCATTGAAAACCCTAGGGAGCAGAGTTCTACTCTGACACACATGGGGCCACCATGAGTCATAATCAACCTGATGGCATCTTTTTTTTTTTTTTTTTAATATTCTCCATGGCTGGAAGTTATTCGTAGGCTTGTGTATACTACCAAATGATAAAGGGAAGGACTGTCTGGGACCTCAGACATACTATTCAGTTGCCATTGACATGACTCTTATGTATAAATATATGCCCTTTCTGGTCAAAGGACCCTCAGTCTTCTTTGGCCTTTCTTAAAGGCACAGAATATATTCTGCTGCATTTTTTTTCTATTGAGTCAGGGAACTCTCTTTGAAGTTGGTTTGATTAGAAAGCCTTCAGGAAGGACACGTGCTTTCCAGTAACTCAGAGGTCTCATTTCTCCTCATTATCAAGGAGGGATAATCCACCTACAAAATTTCTTACACACCTGTCCTTAGCATTCACTATACCTACTATAGGAGCCCTGGTGGTGCAGTGGTTAAGCACTTGGCTGCCAACTGAAGGGTAGGCAGTTCAAACCCACTAGCCACTCCACAGGAGAAAGCTGTGGCAGTCTGCTTCTGTAAAGATAACAGACTTGGAAACCCTACAGGGAAGTTCTACTGTATTATCCTAAAGGGTCACTATGAGTCAGAATTGACTGTATGGCAACGAGTTTTGGTTTATACCTATTATATTAGAAACTCAAATGGTATATATTAATGGTACATATTAATAACATCCCATTTTGCATGTGAGGTGAATAAGGCTGAGGTACCCCAGCTATTAATGTTTTGATTGGAGAATCAATACTTTAGCTTTTTTTTCTCCATTATATAGCACTGACATTGAAAGAGTACACAATCATGCATACCACTAATTACATTATTAAACATGCTGAAAACTATACACCTTAGTTAGGGGTGTGATAACAAATGCTTAATAGCTTCCTCTCAGGGAAAACAAGCCCTGATTTGTAGGATTTGATGATCTATGTTTTAACCACTCCAACCATGGCCAGTCTCAAGCTACAACCATGACATCACTGAATGTGGAATTGGGAAGAGATGCCAGTGCAAGCTGGCTCCAACATACCACTGCTTAGCCCATAAAGTCCTCTGGTGTTATTGGAACATGGCCTTGGCTCTTGCTTGCTATTTATATTTCTTAGGCCTACAACTTTAACTTCTCAGGCTTCCTATTAGCCAGGGAATCTGCAACTACAACATGTTTTACCCTTCTTCAAGTTTATTTTCTCTTATTGCTCAACACTTGAAGTACATTCAAAATGATCTTATACCCTTCAAAGGATTTCTTTCTAGATTCAAAAATAAAACCAGAGGCTCCCGTGTACCAGTATATATTAACCTTACCTGAATCAGTCTGAAAAAATACAAAGCGATTATGTCAAACATTTTGCAGTTAACAGTTGTTTTAATAGATGTCTAGCTTGGAGTTGGTTGCCCTAACCTAGGAGTTTAGTGGAGACTTGATTTGGGGAAATGATCTGAGAGGGTTAGAAAGAGCTTCTTAACATTTTCTTTCTAAAAGGATGTGAATTATTGGTTTGATTTAAGTAAGCCAGAAGGTGTGTGTTTTAAAGAGCTACAAATAGCTGTCTTGGTACATATAACCAGCTGCTAACTCTACCGTGATGAGTCAAGTGGCGACTATGGTCCAACAAGATGACATCCTAAGTTGTTATTTACGGAACAAATTCTGAACATTTGAAATCTTCTGAGATAGTCTTTGTTGTGAGACAGTTTTAGGAGTATTTTGATTCTAATATATGAAATTTCTTTATTAAAAAAAAAAGCCTGATCCACTCAAGGTAATGTTAAAGAGTTAATGGGGTGGAGAGGGGAGGGGGTATGTATTGAATAGCATAACAATGATTGTGAGGATGACGCAGGACTGAGCAGTGTTTCATTCTGTTGTACACAGGGTCGCTATGAGTCGGAACCGACTCAACAGCACCTAACTACAACAACAACATGTACTGAATAGGAGAATTACAGAAGTTATTGGTCAAGACTTTTGATGGGAACTCACATGCTAAAGGAACAGGCAAGTTCATAAAGAGAGTACCGTATGTATTCAGGATAACATTTTGAATAATTATGAACTTTACTGAGAAAATACATAGGTTAATACTTTCTTGTGTTATCATTTCTCCACGTACTAGAATGAAAACAGTAAAAAAGAATTAAAAGAATCTCAAATCTCATTTTCATCCTTTACTCCCTTTTCTTTAATCTTCATGTAACACATCATCATCAATTTATTAACATTCTTCTAAAGGAGCAAATTGAAATATAAAACACATCTTTATGATTAAGTAAAAGCATATGGACAGTTGTTGTAAATCATTTAAATTTCTTTAGGATAGTGATTCTAAAACATTCCTTAGTAAACTACTATTGCTATTAATCACCTTTATAGTAAAAAAAATTCAGATTATTTTTTGGCCAAGTGTATGCTTTCCTTTCTTTGTGAGTTAAAGAACACTTGCTTAGATTTATCCTAATACCTTAAATACACAAATAGCCATTTTAAGTCACACTTTAGCTACCTCCACATTTTGTGTTTCTTTTTAACCAAGTATTTTTTTCTGAGATAAAAAGAATACGTACATGTTATAAAAATTTTTGGAGAATGTAGACAAGATTTATAAATAAAACAGAAAAATCAACCATAACCCCAACACTCAGAGAGAACCACTGTTAGCATTCATACTATTTATCTGGATCTTTACTAGGCAAATAAATATTTAAAAAATTATAATTATACTGTATGCACAGTTTCAAATGCTAACATTTCTACCACACATATATAAAAATCCTTTTCATGTACTATAGAATATTTTGATTCTGTAATTTTTATTTGCTGAATCATATTCTATCAAGTGGATGCTTTATAATTTAAAACATCATTACAGTTCCTCAGTCCCTTATTTATAATTTCAAACTCCAAACAACTCTGGAAACAAATGTTTTTGAAACTTATTTGGGGGCACCTGAGCTGGTGTGATCAAATTTGGTGGCAAAACCCACCTGAACTGATATGAGCCTATTTATTATCTATAATTATCTCAATTAAAATGAGCTATTTCACAGCAGAAATGTTAATGAGCTTGAGTATGTGGTGTTGCTATAGACCCTTAGGGATCATTATATAATATTCACTATATGCATTTAATATCCAAAAAAGGTGAATTCCAAAATAATTCCTCTCTGAGTTTCAGATAAGAAATTATGGATTTATTTTAGATATTTTTGTTTTCATAAATAATATTGTAACAAGCATTCATGTGCTTAAATCTTTTGTGTACCTTGCATAATTTCCTTAGGAGTACACTTGACTGAATAAAAAAAGAAATACGTGAACATTGTTAAGGCTCTAGTTTTTCCATTATTTCCCGGGGAGCTTTACTACCAATACTACATGAGATTGCTTAGCGTATGGCATCCTCACTTGGCTCGATAATTAAAAATTTTATTTATGTGATAGACATTCTCCAAATTCATTGCTGATTTAATTTATGTATCTTTGATAAATAGCAAGATTAAAATTTCTTTATTTTTTTTAAGATATTCGTATTACATTTATGAATAGTCAGTCCTTTGCTCATTTTTCTATTGGGTTGCTAGTGTTTTTCTTAATAATTTATTTTTCCTTACAAAAATTAATTTCTCATTCTTTATTATTCATGCACATATTATTCCATTTTCCTGTTAATTTTCTTTGTGATAGTTCATGTAGTCAAATGTATTGATTTTGCAATTATTTTATTTTTAAAAGAGTGATACTTGCAGGATATAGCATACTGTATATTGTCTATATAATATAAATTGGCTTAAATAAATGTATAATTAATATCCTCTAGAGCCTGATTTTTCCCTACTACGTTTGCCAAAATCTGAAGGAGGAATTGTTATAGACTTCTGATAACTACCATTTCTGTCCATTACTTTAGTGCATTCTAGTTTTGATATTTGATATTATTAAACAGAAAGTTTTCTGATAGCTATTATTTTATTATGAATTGAAATGTTTATCAATATAAAATGATCCTCCTATATAATTTATTTACTTTGAATTTTCTTTCATCTAATGTTAACTATTGCCACCTTTTTCCTTGTTTGCATTTTTCTAAATATGTTGACCCATCATTTTTCTTTTAATCTATTAGCGTCATTTAAAAATTTTTTTTTTAAAGTTTTTTATGCTGCAGAGTTTAAACCATTTAGATTTACTGTTGCAATCGTTGTATCTAGCCTTCTGTTGTTTTCCTCTGTTAATAATTCTTTGATATTTCTTTTTAAATATGTTGTATGTTTCTCCAGTATTTGTGATGGTAAATGCCCTATTTTAAATTAAATATTTAAGATAGTTTTATATTTAAGTTTAAAAATTTTGTAATCTATATTTATCTAATTGTCAGGCTCAGTAATTAAATATTGTCATTTGAGTCCCCATGATTTAAATCCCATAACTTATCTTACTTTCTTTCCTTACTCTCTATCATTCCTCTCTCAATTATTGTTAACACAATTTATTATATTATTTTCATAATACACCCTAGTAGAGGAGACATGCAGGCAGTCCCCAGATTATGAACAAGATCCATTCCTAACTAGGTCCTTAAGTCAAATTTGTAGGTAGGTTGGAACAGGTGCATACAATTCTTATTTAGCCTTACTTTAGTGCAAGAAAAGGCTGGAAGCCTTTTCAGTGATTTAAAAGCTGTACTTGCAGCAAGTGAAGGTGATTGTGATGAAGAATTTGTTGTGAGTAGGGGTTGGTTCAGTCATTTCAAAATAAGGACAAATTTTCGTAACTCAGGGACTGCCTATAGTAAACAAAAAAAGTTAGATATTGTGGGCTTGCAACCCATTGTGATTCTAAATCTTATTCATGGGATTTGTAATAGATTCTAACAATAGCTATTCATCAATTTTATTTTTTTCAGTGGTGTTGTGGTTTTATATTTTTGTGTTTTTTTTATAAGCATTTTAGTTGGAAAATGGAGGAAGCTGGCAGAACCAACTTGATAATATTATCCTGATACAAGGTGGAACCTCTTAAATTAACTTCTGCAGACTAAATAAATCATCTCATCTTCTTTAAACTGGCTCTATAGACCTCAAAAATTATATTAACTGTAGCGAGTGTTTGAGGGATAGCTCAGCTAGGAATGTGGTCATTTGTGGTAGTTGGATAGATGTTTGACTTCGCATTATAAGAACATCAGAGCTCACTCTTCTAAGTCTAACTTCTTCTTGGGCTTTGAACCAGCTTCCTTTTTGGACTGTGTCACGGAAACTTCCTTTAGAGCAGGAACAATTATTTTCCCCTGCTTTCCCTTGCCTATAGAACAGTGGTTCTCACTTCTCTTCTGGTCAGGGGAGTATGAAGGTAGGTAAAATCCAAGTGGCTAGGCTGAAGTGCACTTCAGTCAGATCTTCTTCAAGTCAGGTTCTGTTCAGTAGATTTTCTATCCACTCTACTTCTCAATTCATTTCACCATGACATAGATCCAACCTTAAAAATTTCTTGCCTGCATTGGGCAGCAAGATCCTCTTAATTGATTTCCCTACATCCAGTTTGCCTCTTTCTAAGCTCTTCTCCAAACTTTCACCCTGTGATATTTCTATCATAAAACTGTGCCGTTACCCTGCTGAATACTCTGATGCTTCCCATTGCCTTCAAGGAGACATTTAATTCCCTTCACAATATATGCTAACTAATCTCTATTTATTTAATAACTTATTCAAAAAGTCTAGAACATTATATTTGTTAACTGAATGTTTTTAGACATAGGAGTAAATATTTGTGGATATTGCCAAAGACGATGCTTTTATTTGGGTGCAACATTTAAAGAAATAGCACTGGAGGGGCAGAAACAAACAAAGTTGATATTAGAACAGCAGTGAGAAACTAGTATTCAATGTATTTACTGGAATTTTTGCAACTACATTGGGTTAAAAAAAAACAGCTACTATTGAGTCAACTCATGGCAACCCCATGTGTGTCAGAGTAGAATTGTGTTCCTTAGGGTTTTCGACGGCTGAGTTTTTAGAATTAGATCAACAGGCCTTTCTTTGGGGGCACCTCTGAGTGGATTCGAACCTCCAGTCTTTTGGTTAGCAGCTGAGCATGTTAACTATTTGCACCACCCAGGGATTCCTACTAAGGAATGAGGTACACATTTAGCATAAAATTTAAAGAATGCCAAGAGAAAAATTCCAGGTTTGATGGTGATGGACTAGGAGGATGTACAGGAGAGTGGTTAAGAGTGTTCTTGAGGAAGACTGCCTGAATTACAATTGTGGCACTTCGACTTACTAACTTGGAAGAGTTGATTTGATTTCCTGGGCTAACAGGGTAATACTAGTGTATAAGCTTGCTGAGAGAACTAACTCAATTCCTTCAAGTAAAGTGCTTGACACATGAGCTTTCGATAAAACCTAGCTGCTACTACTATTACTACTAACCTTATTGGTGAAAAAGAGAAAACAGAGCCTTTTGCTAACTTGGTTTGAGAGAGTAAAAGGACCTAAGCCATCAACTGCTCCTTAGTTTATAGGAAATGTCCAAATGTTAAAATACAAATAAGCAGAGTAAGTCTGTTGCCATCTGATTCTTAGTTTAAAAGGTGGAACTCTTTTGTTCGCTTCATCCCACACTCAATTATCTAAAATATTCTATTGAATTCTCTTTTTTCCTAAGACTTGAAGACTAGACATTTGACTCATAAAGTACACTTCAAATTCAGCATTCAGTTATTCTAGTAATAATCCTTGAAACCATAACTTTTTTTGTTCTGTAAATTTAGAAAACATTGCATAAAGTCAAATGAGAGTGGTCCCCAATCCCTGAAATAGTTCAAACAGGATTTTAGAGTGTGTTCAACCCATGTTGTGTTATAAAATTTCCCATTTAACTTGAAATGATTTTCTTCTCATAGTCTCTACTTCCCTGACTTGTATGGCCCATTGTTTGACATAGCCATCCAAAGCAAGGTTTACTATGCATTTGACAAAGAGCAAAAAGCTGTTGACCATAAAATTGCTTTCACTTGGGTAAAAGATACAGGAAAAGATAAGACAAGGAAGGGCTGAGTCATTTTCATGGATTTTTCTTGAGTTATTTAAAGACAAATCTAGCCTACTGTTTACTCCCATTCTGAAACAAAATTGAACTTTGTATGAGCTGAGATCTAGGGAACAAAATGTGATGCTGCTGCTTAAATTCATGTACTAAATGCAGAGAGTTTAGAAAGATCCCTTTCTCAGAATTGTGTTTGTTTTGGGTGTTTGTATGACTTGTGAGCTTTGTTCTGTTATTCAAGTGTTAACACAAGGCAAGCTAGCCCACAGATCCCAGATTATGTTATTATTAGGTCTCAGAAGGCGTAACACCACAAAAATGCAAACATGTTCCAAATACAAGGTGAAGGTGTGTGAATCCTTAAACACTTCTGTTGTTGCTGTTTTTCTCATACAAGAAAACAACAGCTTTTGGGTAGACAAAATAATAAAATTTTAATATTTATGTAAATTGTTGTGATTTATTTTTATTTTCATTGCTCTTCAACATGAAAATGCTACAGTCTTTCTGCTTTTTAAAAAGAACAAAATGTCCTCCAGTTTAAATGATTTAGCCTTTAATGCTTGAGTTCAGTTCCATGCAAGTAAATGCGACATTTTCTCTAATCAGAAAAAAAAAAAATGAAACAACACAAGAGAGCCTGTTTACGAATACACTACAATCTAAGAATAAGCAGTGTTTTTACAGAAAAAGCGGGCCTATATGATTATATGCTAAATGGGAGGCAATTAGACTTGTTTTTTGTTAGAGATTAGTACATCATGTTAGCTTAGAAATTTTTTAAAATAAAATAGAAATCATAAATATCAGCTCCATCCTAATACAAAGCAACTATTACTGATTTCAACCTGACTCCTCGGTGGCACATCACAAATTCCTTGAACTACTAATGTTGAGCTGACCTGCCCTGGGGAGTTGAATATTTTTTTTCAAAGGCTTTCTTCAGATCTCTGTCCATGCATGCTCACATGTTTCATTTTCAGTTGGAGGGTCCTCGAACTTCTGAGTTCAGCTTAGGGACTGAAATACTATAGAAATAGAAAACTATACAGGGGTGTGAATAAGTTCATTGTGAGGGCTGTTATTACAGAGAAGTGACCTTGAAACTTTTCCACGTTTACACAAGACTGGAAGATTTTCCATTATTGTTCTCAGCATCAGTGTATTGAAAGGTAAGGAAATGTAATGTTCAAATCAATTAATGACATTTTTGTTTATGTGCAATTTTACCATCTCCCTATTGTAATAAAATGAATCACATTTCTGTCAGTATTTTCATGAGTCTGTGTGCAAATCCCTCTTACTTCTGGGTCTGATAGAAGGCTAACTTCTTTCATGGGCCACATCATGGGGAAAAGCTTAGAAAAACTAAGAAGGGGGAAACGAGGGAACGTCTTGTGTATTAACTTATATGATACAGCTAAATACTATCTCTGCATGTTCATTTGTACTACATGGGTTGGGTAGATGGGGTAGCTAGAGGAAGAGACAGTGAGAGTGGATGGGCAGGAAGATGTAAGTTATGTGAAGTGACTTCTTTTCTGCCCTTTCTTCTTAATCTGTTTAATGGCCCCTTATCCTTCCTGTTGTTCAGGCCAAATATCTTGGTCTCAATCTTGATTATTTTCTTTTTCTCACCCCCATACTTGATCTGTTAGAAAACTAGTTGGCTCTAGTTTTTAAAATATATTTAGCCTGCTGACATAAAACAAATCAACAAAGAATAAACACAAACAAAAACCAAGGATATAGAAGATCTGAACTACAAAATTAACAATTTGACTTAACTGAGTTATGTAGAACACTGAACCACCTGTGACAGAATTTACTTTTTTTTTTTTTCTTAATTGTCCTTCAGGTGAAGGTTTACAGAAGAAATAGTTTCTCGTTAAACACTAGTACACATATTCTTTTATGACATTGGTTAACAACCCCATGACATGTCAACCCTCTCCCTTTTCAACCTTTTCTTTTTTTTTTGGTGAAAATATACATAGCCAAAGATACACCATTTCAAGAATTTCTACATGCACAGTTCAGTGACATTGACTACGCTCTTCCAATTGTGCTGCTATTCTCATTTTAGATGAAGGTTTACAGAACAAAATAGTTTCTCATTAAACAGTACACATGTTGCCCTATGACAATGGTTAACAACCTCACTACACATCAACGCTGTCCTTATTCAGCCTTGGGTTCCCTATCACCAGCTTTCATGTCCCTTCTGCTTTCTAGCCCTTGTCCCTGGGCTGCTGTGCCTCATTAGTCCCATTTGGTTTTATGGGGCTGTCCAATCCCCGGCTGAATGGTGAATCTCGGAAGTGACTTCACCACTGAGCTAAAAGGGTGTCTGGGGGCCATACTCTTGGGTTATCTCCAGTCTCCTTTAGGCCAGTAAATCTGGTCTTTTTTGTGTGTGTTAGAATTTTGTTCTACATCCTTCTTCAGCTCTGTCCAGAACCCTCTGTTGTGATCCCTGTCAGAGCAGTCAGTGGTAGCCGGGCACCATCTAGCTGTGCTGGACTGAGTCTGGTGGAGGCCTTGGTAGCTGTGGTCCATTAGTCCTTTTCCTTGTATCCTGTTCTCTTCATTCTCCCTTGCTCCTGAAGGGATGAGACCAGTGGAGTGTCTTAGATGGCTGCTTACAGGCTTTTAAGACCCCAGACACTACTCACCAAAGTAGAATGTAGAACATTGTCTTTATAAACTGTGTTATGCCAATTGAGCTAGATATTCCCTGAGACCATGGTCCCCATAGCCCTCCGCCCAGCAGTTCAGTCCCTCAGGGAGTTTGGATGTGTCTATAGAGCTGCCATGATCTTTCTTTGTACAAGTTGGACTGGTTTCCCCAGTATTGTGTACTGTCTCACCCTTCACGAAAGATACCACTTATCTATTGCCTATTTAGTATTCCTGCTCCACCCCCCATCCCTGGTAACCAGCGAAGATTGTTAGTTTTTGTGTGAACTTTTTCATGGGTTTTTACAATAGAGGTCTCATACAATAGTTGTCCTTTTGTGATTGACTTATTTCACTCAGCATAATGTACTCCAGTTTTATCCATGCTTCACAGATTCATTATTGTTCTTTCTCGTTCCATAGTACTCCATTGTGTGTAGGTACCATAGTTTGTTTATCCATTCGTCTGTTGATGGGCATCTAGGTTGTTTCCATCTTTTTGCTATTGTGAACAATGCTGCCATGAACATAGGTGTGCATATGTCTATTCGAGTGAAGACTCTTAATCCTCTAGGATATATTCCTAGGAGTGGGATTGCTGGATCGTATGGTATGTCTATTTCTAGCTTTCTAAGGAAGCGCCATATCATTTTCCAAAATGCTTGTATCATTTTGCATTCCCACAGCAGTACATAAGAGTTCCGATCTCCCCACAGCCCCTCCAACATTTGTTATTTCCAGTGTTTTTGATTTGTGCCAGTAATGCTGGGGTGAGATGGTATCTCATTGTGCATTTCTCTGATGGCTAGTGATCCCGAGCATTTCCTCATGTGTCCTTTGACTGCTTGAATATCTTCTTTGGTGAAGTGTCTGTTCATTTCCTTTGCCTGTTTTTTAATAGGATTATTTTTCTTTTTGTGGTAGAGGTGTTGGATTTTCTTGTAGATTATGGAGATTAGACCTTTGTCTGACTTGTACTGTCCAAAAAATTTTCCCCAGTCTATAGGTTCTCTTTTTACTCTTTTGGTGAAGTCTTTTGAAGAGCATAGGTGTTTGATTTTTAGAAGATCCCAGTTATTTAGCTTATCTTCTGGGGTTTGTGTGTTGATGGTTATGGTTTGTATCCTGTTAATGCCATTCATTAGGGCCTGTAGTGTTGTTCCTACTTTTCTTCTAGGAACTTTATAGTTTTTGGCTTTATATGTAGGTCTTTGATCCATTTTGAATTAGTTTTTGTATATGGCGTGAGGGATGGGTCCTGTTTCATTTTTTTGCAGGTGGATATCCAATTTTTCCAGCACCATTTGTTAAAAAGACTGTCTTTTCCCCATTTGATGGACTTGGGGCCCTTGTCGAAGATCAGGTGACTGTAGGTGGATGGATTTACATCTGGGTTCTCAATTCTGTTCGATTGGTCAATGTATCTGTCATTGTACCAGTACCAGGCTGTTTTGACTACTGTAGCTGTATAGTCGGTTCTGAGGTCAGGTAGTGTGAGTCCTCCAACTTTATTCTTCTTCTTCAGTAGTGCTTTACTTATTTGGGGATTCTTCCCTTTCCATGTAACATAATGATTAGTTTTTCCATCTTTCTGAAGAATGTTGTTGGTATTTGGATCGGGATTGCATTGTATTTGTAAATTGCTTTGGGTAGAATTGTCATTTTCACAATGTTGAGTCTCCCTATCCATGAGCATGGTATGTTTTTCCATTTATGTAGATCCCTTTGAGTTTCTAGCAGTAGTGTTTTATAGTTTTCTTTGTATAGGTCTTTTACATCCCTGGTTAGATTTATTCCTAAGTATTTTGTTTCTTAGGGCCTATTATAAATGGTATTGCTTTCCTGGTTTCGTTTTCATTGTTCTCTTTATTGGTGTATAGGAATCCAACTGATTTTTGTATGTTTATCTTGTATCCTGCTACTCTGCTGAATTTTTCTATTAGTTCCAGTAGATTTCTCGTGGAGTCTTTAGGGTTTTCTATGTATAGTATCATATCATCTGCAAACAGGGACAGTTTAACTTCTTCATTACCAATTTGGATGTCCCTTATTTCTTTCTCTTGCCTTATTGCTCTAGCTAGAACTTCCAGCACAATGTTTAATAGGAGTGGTGATAAAGGGCATCCTTGTCTTGTTCCTGTTTTCAGGGGGAATGTTTTCAGCCTTTCTCCATTAAGAATGATGTTGGCTGTTGGTTTTGCATAGATGCCCTTTATTATGTTGAGAAATTTCCCTTCTATACCTATTTTATTGAGAGCTTTTATCAGGAATGGGTGTTGGACTTTGTCAAATGCCTTTTCTGCATCAATTGAGATAATCATGTGATTTTTTTCTTTCCTTTTATTTATGTGGTGGATTACGTTGATGGATTTTCTAATGTTAAACCATCCTTGCATACCTGGTATGAATCCTACTTGGTCGTGGTGTATTATTTTTTTGATATGATATTGAATTCTATTGGCTAGAATTTTGTTCAGAATTTTTGCATCTATATTCATGAGAGATATTGTTCTGTAATTTTCTTTTTTTGTGATGTCTTTGCCAGGTTTTGGTATCAGCGTTATGCTGGCTTCATAGAATGAATTTGGAAGTGTTGCTTCCTCTTCTATGCTCTGAAATAGCTTGAGTAGAACTGGTATGAGCTCTTCTGTAAATGTTTTGTAGAATTCTCCAGTGAAGCCATCTGGGCCGGGGCTTTTTTTGGTTGGGAGTTTTTTTATTACCTTTTCAATCTCTTCTCCTGTTATGGGTCTGTTCAGATTTTCAATATCACTTTGTTGTAGTTTGGGTAGGCCGTGTGTTTCTAGAAATTTATCCATTTCCTCTAGGTTTTCAAATTTGTTGGAATATAGTTTTTCATCATATTCTGTTATAATCCTTTTTATTTTGGTTGGGTCTGTTGTAATGTCCCCCATTTCATTTCTTATTTGGGTTATTTGTGCCCTCTGCTGTTTTTCTTTTGTCAGTCTGGCCAGTGGTTTGTCGATTTTGTTGATTCTTTCAAAGAACCAACTTTTGGTTTTGTTGATTCTTTCTATTGTTTTTCTGTTCTCTATTTCATTTATTTCTGCTCTGGTCTTTACTATCTCCTTTCTTCCGGTGGTTGTAGGCTTTTTTTGCTGTTCTCTTTCTATTTGTTTGAGTTCTGTAGTTAATGTTTTGATTTTGTCCCTTTCTTCTTTTTTGATATGTTCATCTATTGCTATAAATTGTCCTCTGAGGACTGCCTTTGCTGTGTCCCAAAGGTTTTGGTATGATGTGTTTTCATTTTCATTTGATTCTAGGAATTTTTTAATTCCATCTCTGATTTCTTCTATTACCCATTGATGTGTAAGCAGATTATTATTCAGTTTCCATGTGTTTGATTTTTTTTCCTTGCTCTTTCTAGTGTTAATTTCTACCTTGATGGCATTGTGGTCAGAGAAGATACTGTGTATTATCTCAGCGTTTTGGATCTTGTTGAGGATTGCTCTGTGGCCTAAGATGTGGTCTATTCTGGAGAATGTTCCATGTGCACTGGAAAAGAATGTGTACTTTGCAGCGGTTGGATGGATTGTTCTATATATGTCTGTGAGGTCAAGTTGGCTGATTTTGTCCTTTAGGTCTTCTGTACCTTTGCTGAGTTTGTTTTTAGTTGTTCTGTCCTTTACTGAGAGTGGTTTGTTGAAGTCTCCTACTATTATTGTGGAACTGTCAATTTCTCTTTTCAGTGCTGTTAGAGTTTTTTTTTATGTATTTTGGAGCCCTGTCATTGGTACATAGATATTTATTATGGTTATGTCTTCATGATGGATCGTCCCCTTAATCATTATATAGTTTCCTTCTTTGTCTTTTATGGTAGATTTTGTTTTAAAGTCTATTTTATCTGAGATTAGAATTGCCACTCCTGCTCTTTTTTGTAGTTGCTAGCTTGATATATTTTTTTCCAACCTTTGATTTTTAATAAATTCACATCTTTGTTTCTAAGGTGTGTCTCTTGTAGACAGCATATTGATGGATCCTGTTTTCTTATCCATTCTGCCACTCTCCGTCTCTTTATGGGTGCATTGAGTCCATTTACATTCAGTGTAATTATTGATAGATGGAAGTTTGTTGCTGTCATTTTGTAGTGCTTTTGTTTGTGGTGCTGAAGTTTTCTTTGCTCTTCTTACTCTCTTGTGCTGAGTTACTTTGGTTTGTGGATTTTTTTTTCATTTGTTTTTGTAGGTTTTGTTTTTGCTAAGACTTTATGTTTTTCCTCTTTATTTTTATGAGTGTGTTTGTTAACTTTCTTTGTGGTTACCATGAATTTTACCTTACTTGGTATCACCTTGCCTTCCTCTCCTTTAGAAGGTTCTATACCTATGCCGTTTGTTCCCTCTTTCATTGTTTTGATGTTGTTGTCATCCTTTGATTGATTTCTCTGATTCCCTGTTGTATTTCTTTTGTTTTTGGATAGTCCTTAATAGTTCATTTCCTAGAATGGTATCTGGTTCATATGAACTTGCATCCTAGGTCCTAGGTCCTGCCTGAGGGCTGAAGCTATTTGTCCTCAGATCAAAGAACTCCCTTTAATAATTCTTGTAAGTTTGGTTTGACTTTGCATATTCCCTTAGTTTCTGTTTATCTGGAAATGACCTACTTTCACCATCAAATTTGAACGAGAGTTTTGCAGGATATATTATTCTTGGCTGACAATTTTTTTCTTTCAAGATTTTGTATGTGTCATCCCATTGCCTTCTTGCCTGCATGGTTTCTGCCGAATAATCTGAGCTTAGTCTTATTGTTTCTCCTCTGTATGTGACTTCTTGTTTTTCACGAGCTGCTCTCAGGATTCTTTGTTTGTCTTTAGTTTTGGTGAGTGTGAATTTGATATGTCTTGGTGATTTTCTTTTGGGGTCTCTTCTATATGGGGTTCGTTGAGCTTCTTGGATGGCCAGCTTTTCATCTTTCATGATATTGGGAAAGTGTTCTGTCAACAGTTCCTCAATGATCCTCTCTGTGCTTTCTGTTTTCTCCCCCTGTTCTGGGATGCCAATCACTTGTAAGTTTTTGCTTTTAATTGTGTCCCACATAACTCTCAGGGTCTCTTCATTTTTCTTTGTTCTTTTTTCTGAGTTTTCCTGAAACAGAGTTGTATCTAAGTGTTTGTCTTCAGTTCCACTGATCCTGTCTTCCACAGTTTCAAGTCTACTTCTCAGCCCTTCTATGACACTGTCCATTTCTGAAATCTTGTTGTTTATCTTTTGGATTTCTAATTGTTGTTTTTGTATAATTTCAAGTTGTGAATTTATTTTGGCATTTTGTTCCTGCATCATCTTCCTGAATTCTCCCAATTTTTTATTTGTCTATTTTTTCCTCATGTTTGTCAGCTTTTTGCCTCAGTTCTTGGAAAATTCCAAGTATTAGTGATTTGAGTTCCCTATCAGGTACTTCTAGTGCATTTTCTTCCACAGGAGAGTTATCTGGTGTTTTAATTTGGACGCCTATTGGAGCCATCTTGTCTTGTTTTTGTAAATGTTTTGATATTGTTTTCCTGTTTTTGGGGCGTTCAGTAGATATTTCTCTCGTTTATTGAGTGTAGATTTTTTTATGTTTCGTCCTTGTAGTACAGCTGGGCAGATCTAGCTGAAGAGGAGCCACTGGGACGGGTTGTTTGTGGCACTCACCGCAGCCACCAGGACGGTCGGTAGTCAGTGCTGGGCACGTTCCAATAGTGCGTGCCTGCACAGCTTGGTGGTGTGATGTCAAGTGCACGGTGCAGGTAGGCAGGATGCAGCGGGGAGATGGTTATGTGTGAAGCTAAGCTGGATATGGGAGAGAGGAGAGAGGAGCAGGAGCAAAAAGCATACAAACATAAAAGAATGCTAGGGGAGCTTGTCGTTGGAATGGACAGATGAGAGACTATGGGATGGAGAAGACCAGAAGGGGGAAGAGAAAGAAAAGGAAAGAATGACCAAATAAAAATCAGAAAAGTTAAAGAACTGCAAAGTTCCCAGGGATCCCACCGATGCAGCTATGAGGTCTGGGGGTGTCGGTCTCAGTTTTCACAGCACAGCCTGGCCAGAAGGTGCAGAGGCATGCAACGCCTGGTATTCAGGGATCAGAAAGAGAAGGAAGAGATAGAGGGACGAGAAATTAAGCAATGAAGAAAGACAAAAGGGAAAAAGAGGGAAAAGGAAACAAAACTAATCAAAAAAGAAAAAAAAATAGAATTAAAAAAAAAAAAATAGCAACACCAGCAGTCAATGAATGGCACTCAGAGAGCCAGCCAGTGCGGGTTGGTGTTTCTGGACAAGAGACTGTGTCCGTGGGAAACAGAGGAGGCCGAGTGTGAGTGAAGAAGGGTGAAGAGTGGAAAGCGTATATCACAAATTGTCTGCACTCTGGGGACCCTCAGAAAGGAGCTAAGAGGGTGTAAGGAGCCAGGCACCCGAGTGAAAGGATGGGAAGGGCGGTGAGAGGCAAGCGAGAAACCAAAAGGAGCAGGAGGAAAAAAAAAAGGCAGCACCAGCAGCCAACAAACGTCACCTAGAGAGCCACCCACCCGGGCACGCGGAATCCAAGCAGCCGGCAGACCCCAGTGAAGAGACTGCAGCCACGGGAAGCAGAGGGGCGAACAAACAAAGGCCCCGGGATCTCACCAGTGTGGCAGCCCAGACCTGGAAGCAGCCACACGCCTGAACGCAGCCCCACAGCCCCGCAGGATAGAGCAAAGACGGTGCTCGGAGCCAGGCACCCGAGCAAAAGGAGGGGGAGGCAGCGAGAGGCAAGCGAGAAACCAGAAGAAGCAGAAAAAGCCACACCAGCAGCGAACAAACGGCTCTCAGAGAGCTGCCAGCCCGGGGGTGCGGAATCCAAGCACCGGCGCCACCCGGCCCAGGGACCCTGGTCACGGGAAGCAGGGGAACCGCAGCCGAGGCGGAGAGGGGTGGGAGGTGGGAAAGCACACACCGCAATTTACTGGTTGTTCTGTCTCCCACTGGACGCTCCGCGAGGCTGCTCTCCCATTCTCCCATTTGCTGGTCTCTGATAGGAGTCCAAGATGGTGGATCCGCGCTGTGTTAGCTGGTAAGGAATCTCTGCATGAGTCTCTCCTTGCTCTTCGTTCTCTTTCAGTATTCTCACTCCGTTTGGTGTTTGGCTGAGTGCTTTATCTCTTCATTTGATGTTCTAGGGTTTCAGGATTGTTGATTCTCTGTTAGGCTTAGTTTTTTGGATCTTTGCTGTGGAGGGACGGCGTGGTGCTTCTGCATAGAGTGCCATCTTGCCCCACCCCCCAAAATAAACCATATTTTGGGTCATAAAGTAAGCATCAACAAATTTCAAAGGTTTGAAGTCTTTCAGATTTAGGGGAAACAACCCAGCCACCATGATGCCATATTAAACGGAGCAATATTACTAAACCAGATGAATCCCATTCACTTTAAAGAATTTTTAGTTTGCATTGGAAGGGCTCCTTGTAACTTAATTAGGTATTGTTACTGGCTGTACTTTAACAAGAAATGCTTATGCAGAAGCAGATTCAAATGTTAGCAGTCAAGGAGTAGCTCAAGCAACTGATTTTGGTGTAAATAAACGCATTAGATATGATTAGTGTAATTAAATTTGAAGTGACATTTTAAAGCCAAAATAACTATTAATTCAGAATTATCTCAGAAATTAGCAGTCTAAATTCCCTTAAGACCATAACAAGTTGCTGTAGAGAAAAAATGGGAAGAAGACATTAGATTGCTAAGTGACTACCATAATTTTGGTAATTTTCTTTAAAGCTCCCTTTGCATATATTTAAATATATTTATCTTGGGATCTTATTGCAGCCTGACCCAATTAGACAATTTGAAGATACATCAGAACGCACACTCAAAACATGAGCAGTAGTCAGGTGTTCAGTGTGCCCTATATTATTTCTGTACTGTGTTTGTTGTACTGCTGGAGTCAGAGACACCTACCCAGTAATAATTTATTAATCCAGGAAACATTTCACCAAAATACCTCCCCATTTCTTCCCATGTCAGCAGCTGCTCTACGTTCATTCTTGCTCAGAGATTCTACTTTCGATTCATACCTAGGAAACATCTCTATGAGCTACATGACTGCTGGGCTATTTGGCAATTTAGCCATTAGCATCAATTTCACTAAGACTAGGCGAGGGGAAGTATGGCAGACACAGGATGTTTCACCTGGTAGTGCATACTGGTTCCTGAGGGATGACCTAGTAAGTTACAGTAGTTATATATAAAGTGGGATTTAGATCTGGGATGAGATCTCTATTTCTTCCTTGACTATATGCTGTAATGCAATAATCATAAAAATGTATTCATAATTTTAAAATATTTATGTTGTCAATGTTGTTCTTAGGTGCCCTCGAGTCTGTTCTGACTTATAGTGACCCTATGTAAAACAGAATGAAACACTGCCCGGTCCTGCACCATTGTCACAATCATTATTATACTTGAGCTCATTGTTGCAGCCACTGTGTCAACCCATGTTGTTGAGGGTATTCCTCATTTCCCTGACCCTCTACCTTACCAAGCATGATGTCTTTCTCCAGGGACTGATCCCTCCTGATAACATGTCCAAAGTATGTGAGACGTAGTCTTTTGCTTCTAAGAGCATTCTGTCTGTATTTCTTCCAAGACAGGTTTGTTTGTTCTTTTGGCAGTCCATGGTGTATTCAGTATTCTTTGCCAACACCATAATTCAAAGCGTCAGTTCTTCTTTGGTCTTCCTTATTCATTGTCCAGTTTTTGCATGCATATGAGGCGATTGAAAACACCATGGCTTGGGTCAAGCGAACCTTAGTCTTCAAGGTGACATCTTTGATTTTTAATACTTTAAAGAGGTCTTTTGCAGCAGATTTGCCCAGTGCAGTGCGTCATTTGATTTCTTGACTGCTGCTTCCATGAGTGTTGATTGTGGATCTAAGTAAAATGAAATCCTTGACAACTTCAATTTTTTCTCTGTTTATCATGATGTTGCTTATTGGTCCAGTTGTGAGGATTTTTGTTTTCTTTATGTTGATGTGTAATCCATACTGAAGGCTGTAGTTTTTGATCCTCATCAGTAAAGTGCTTAAAGTTCTCTTCACTTTCAGCAAGTAAGGTTGTGTCATCTGTATATTGCAGATTGTTCCAATCCTGATGCCCTATTCATATAGTCCAGCTTCTCAGATTATTTGCTAAGCATACAGATCGAATAAGTATGGTGAAGGGATACAACCCTGATGCACACCCTTCCTGACTTTAAACCATGCAATAGCCCCTTATTCTGTTCGAACGACTGCCTCTTGATGTATGTACAGGCTTCTCATGAGCACAATTAAGTGTTCTAGAATTCCCGTCCTTTGCAATGTTATCCATAATTTGTTATGATCCACACAATCAAATGCTTTTGTGTAGTCAATAAAACACAAGTAAACGTCTTTCTGGTATTCTGTTTTCAGCCAAGATCCATCTGACATCAGCAATGATATCCCTGGTTCCGCATCCTCTTCTGAATCCAGCTTGAATTTCTGGCACTTCCCTGTCAATTACTGCTGCAGCAGCTTTTGAATGATCTTCAGCAAATACTTACTTGCGTGTGATATTAATGATATTGTTCGATAATTTCCACACTCAGTTGGATCACCTTTCTGTGGGAAAAAAACCCATTGCCATCAAGTCAATTCTGACTCATAGTGACCCTATAGGACAGAGTAGAATTGCCCCATATGGTTTCCAAGGAGTGGCTAGTAGATTTGAACTGCTGACCTTTTGGTTAGCAGTCAAGCTCTTAACCACTGTGCCACCAGGGCTCCTTTCTGTGGAATAGGCATAAATATTGATCCCTTCCAGTTGGTTGGCCAGATAGCTGTCTTCCAAATTTCTTCACATAGACAAGTGAGCACTTCCAGCACTGCATCTGTTTATTGAAACATCTCAATCGGTATTCCATCAATTCCTGGAGCCTTGTTTTTCTACAGTGCCTTCAGTGCAGCTTCGACTTCTTCCTTCAGTACCATTGGTTCTTGATCATATGCTACCTCCTAAAATGGTTGAACATCGAATAATTCTTTTTGGTGCGCTGACTCTGTGTATTCCTCCATCTTGTTTTGATGCTTCCTGCGTCATTTAATATTTTCCACAAAGAATCCTTCAATATTGCAACTCAAGGCTTGAATTTTCTCTTCAGTCTTTCAGCTTGAGAAATGTGGAATGTGTTCTACCCTTTTGGTTTTCTAACTCCAAGTCTTTGCACATGTCATTATAATACTGTTCTTTGTCTTCCAAGCAGCCCTTTGAATTCTTCTGTTCAGCTTTTTTACTTCATCATTTCTTTCATTTGATTTAGCTACTCAACATTCAAGAGCAAGTTTCAGAGTCTCTTCTGACATTCATTTTGGTCTTTTCTTTCTTTCCTGTCTTTTTAATGACCTCTTTCTTTCTTCATGTATGGTGTTCTTGATGTCATTCCACAACTCATCTGGTCTTTGGTCATTAGTGTTCAATGTGTCAAATCTGTTCTTGAGATGGTCTCTAAATTCAGGGGGGATATGCTTAAAGTCATACTTTGGCTCACATGGACTCGTTCTAATTTTCTTCAGTTTCAACTTGAACTTGCATATGAGCAGTTGATGGTCTGTACTGCAGTTGGTCCCTGGTTTTGTTCTGACTGATGATATTGAGCTTTTCCATTGTCTCTCTCCACAGATATAGTCGATTTGATTCCTGTGTATTTCATCTGGCGAGGTCCTCGTGTAGAGTCGCCATTCATGTTGTTGAAAAAAGATACTTGCTGTGAGGAAGTCATTGGTCTTAGAAAATTCTATCATGCAGTCTCTGGCATCATTTGTATCACCAAGGCCATATTTTCCAACTACCAATCCTTCTTCTTTGTTTCCAACTTTCGCATTCCTATCACCAATTAATATTAATGCATCCTGATTGCATGTCGATCAATTTCAGGCTGCAGAACTTGGTAGAAATCTTCAATTTCTTCATCTTTGTCCTTAGTGTTTGGTGCATAAATTTGAATAATAGTCATATTAACTTGTCTTCCTTGTAGACATTTGGATATTATTCTATCACTGATAGTATTGCACTTCAGGATGGATCTTGAAATGTACTTTTTGACAATGAGTGCAATGCCATTCCTCTTCAATTTGTCATTCCTGGCATAGTAGACCATGTGATTGTCCAATTCAAAATGGCCAGTACCAGTCCATTCCAGCTCACTACTGCCTAGGATATTGATGTTTATGCATTCCATTTCATTTTTGATGATTTCCAATATTCCTAAATTCATACTTCATACATTCCGCATTCCAGTTATTAATGGATGTTTGCAGCTGTTTATTCTCATTTTAAGTCATGCCACATCAGCAAATGAAGGTCCCGAAAGCTTGACTCTGTCCACGTCATTAAAATCGACTCTACTTTGAGGAGGCAGCTCTTCCACAGTCATATTTTGAGTGCCTTCCAGCCTGAGGGGCTCATCTTCCGGCAGTATATCAGACAATGTTATGCTGCTATTCATAAGGTTTTCACTGGCTAGTTCTTTTCAGAAGTAGACTGCCACGTCCTTCTTCATAGTCTGTCTTAGTCTGGAAGCTCAGCTGAAACCTGTCCACCATGGGTGATCCTGCTGGTATTTGAATACTGGTGGCATAGCTTCCAGTATCATAGCAACATATAAGCCCCCACAGTATGACAAACTGACAGACATGTGGGGGAAAATATTTATAAATAGTTTTAAATATTATCCAGCTGGCTGGCTGATATCAATGATCCTCCCTTGATCTTCCCTCTTACTCTGTGTTTGCATTTTCAGGATCCTTTATGTCCCATGTATAAAATCTGGATATTAAAGCCTTGGAATACTGCCTAGCTTAGGGTCGTAAGGGAATTTTGCTAAATGCCATTCATTAAATCATTCAAAAAATGACAGTGTAGTAGGCAATCTTACAGACAATGGAAATATATAAAGAATTTATAGTCACTGCTTTGTGGTGCTTATAGTGGAGTGGAGGGGGTGAGACATTCAACAAGTTTATAAGTTTATGCCAATATAAAAGATCAGTGATGATGACTGCTATGAAGAAGTCTTGGTGGTGGGAAGTTCAGAAAAGCCTTCTCTGAGAAAATGATGTTTGAGCTGAGATCTGCAAAGCAGAAGTTAACCAGGAACCACCCCTCTCCGTGTATGACTAATTATCAGGAATAGTTGTTGTTATGTGCTGTTGAGTTGGTTCCAACTCATAGCGACCCTTGCGCAGTAGAACGAAACACTTCCCGGTGCTGCATCATCCTCACAATTGTTGCTATGCTTGAGCCCATTGTTGCAACCACTGTCAGTCCATCTTGTTGAGGGTCTTCCTCTTTTTCACTGACCCTCTTCCTTACCAAGCCATGATGTCCTTCTCCAGGGACTGGTCCATCCTGATAACATGTCCAAAGCATTTGAGATGAAATCTCACCATACTATTTTCTAAGGGGCACTCTAGCTGTACTTCTTCCAAGATAGGTTTGTTCATTCTTTGGGCAGTCCATGGTATAGACAATATTCTTCCCCAACACCATAATTTAAAGGCATCAATTCTTCTTCAGTCTCCCTTATTCATTGTCCAGCTTTTGCATGCATATGAGGCAATTGAAAATATCATGGCTTGGGGTCAGACGCACTTTAGTCCTCTAAGTGACATCTTTACTTTTCAACACTTTAAAGAGGTCTTTTGCAGCAGATGTACCCAGTGCAATACATCTGCTTCCATCTGTGTTGATGGTGGATCCAAGTAAAATGAAATCCTTGACAACTTCAATACTTTCTCCATTTATCATAATGCTGTTTATTGGTCCAGTTATGAGGATTTTTGTTTTCTTTATGTTGAAGTGTAATTCATACTAACGCTGTAGGCTTTGATCTTCATCAGTAAGTGCTTCAAGTCCTCTTCACTTTCCACAAGCAAGGTTGTGTCATCTGCATATAGCAGGTTGTTAATGAGTCTTCCTCCAATCCTGATGCCTATTCTTCTTCACACAGTCCAGCTTCTCAGATTATTTGCTCAGCATAAATATTGAATAAGTATGGTGAAAGGATACAACCCTGACACACACCTTTCCTGACTTTAAACCGCACAGTATTCCCTTGTTCTGTTCAAACAACTGCCTCTTGGTCTGTGTACAGGTTCCATATAAGCACAATTAAGTGTTCTGGAATTCCCATTCTTCGCAGTGTTATCCATATTTTGTTAGGATCTATACAGTCAAATGTATTTACATAGTCAAAGAAATAGGTAAACATCTTTCTGGTATTCTTTGCTTTCAGCAAAGATCCATCTGACATCAGCAATGGTATCCCCAGTTCTGCATCCTCTTCTGAGTCTGGCTTGAATTCCTGGCAGTTCCCTATCGATGTACTGCTGCAAATGTTTTTAAATTATCATCAGCAAAATTTTATTTGCATGTGATATAATGATATTGTTCAATTATTTCTGCATTTAAGGAATCGTAACAATTGCTTAAAACTCTTATGCTTGCAATTTTTAGTTATCATTATTTTGAACAGCCATTGTAGAGTTTTCTATTTTTTTATAATTATTCTAAGTAGAGAAATAATATCATTTTAATGGTATTTTAAAAGAAATATTTGGCCATGGAATGAGAAGCAGAAGAGGAAAAATACAGCAAGCAAAATGTGTAAATGCCTACTCTTCATCTTCTTGGCTTTTGGACCCATTAATTTTAATATCAGGCCAGGCAAATTCATTAACATTATATGGTAGAAGGATGGATCTTTATGTCCTTACTCTTCACTACCAAAGAAGAAACATTTTCTTCCTCCACCACTGAATAACTTCCTGCATTTATATTGCCTTTTCTCATCCTCATCATCCTAAACTTTATCCCATCTTACCTCCAGGACAAAACTCAAATTCTAGATGAATTAATAGGTTTCTCAGAATGTCCCTCTCTGTCTCATCACCATCCTGCGTGAGTCAACATTCATATTAATATCCCTTCCAATATCTGACCCTCACAGTTCCTCAGCCTCAACTAAAGCACTGACCTTCATACCCACTCCAGCCTCCCATGATCATACTCTTCTCTAGTGTCTTAAACCATAAGCTTTCTAACTTTGACCACAATCTACTCTTGAAGAGCTTTCATCAACTGAATAGTTTCTAGAATGGAAGATTGTTTACGGTAAGGTCTTTTCAGCAAGTAGCGTGCCTTAGTGTTTCTACTGCCAGATTTGAAGACTTTCTGCAACATCCAGTTATATTATTCTACCAGATACTAAATTTATGGTATATTGATTTAAAAAATACATTTTTAAACTGTGAATTATGTCCTTTGAATTGAAGAATCCAATAAAATTGAGAGGAGAGAGCCATGATCACACTATAAACACTGATAGTGTTTTTTGTAACCTGTTTTTTTATGTAAAAACATATTATGAATACTTTTTATGGACTTAAGTATTATTGAATAGCATTATTTCTAATGGCCGTGTTTATACCTTCCCTCTTTTGTAAATTAATTCAGCAAATATTTATTGAGTATCTACTGGGTTCCAGGTGATGGGGATAAGGCAGTGAACAAAATAAACAAAAATTCTCATTTTATGGAACTTACATGGGATTTCTTTATATAGCTGTTAACCAGTCATCTCTTTTCTGGTCTTATTAGAGTCTTCTTTATTTTCTGTTATAATAAATTATCTTGCTTTGAACGTGCTTTTAATTACAACTTTATGCACACCAATTTTTTTTATATATGTAAGTTCTTAGAAATGAAATTATTAGGTTAAAACAATTGATGTTTCTAAGGCACCTTACATAAAAATGCCAATTTCTTTCTAGAAAAGCTAGGTCTTCCAGAACTCTTTTCACCACTGGTTAGTATCACTTAAAATTAGTTTCTCATTTTTTTGGTAATTAAAGCAAGCAAACTTTCATTCTCGGCTTCTTCTTTCGTGAAAAGACTGATTGTATCCTGTATTTTTAGTTTATTGGCTTATACATCACAACAAGATAGTGGTGAACACAACTATAACCTTAGTTGAAAGAACGAATTGTTGAAGATGTAATTTGTGCCAACAGCTCTAAACTGATATTATTTGTTTCTGTTTTCCCAGAAGTGGGCACAAGGCCTAGCATATAGTAGGCACGCACTAGATGTTTAATTTTTTCACACATCCTTATTATTATTAAATGTGAGTTCTGTTTTAAATGAAAGAAACTCTCAATGTTTGTCTAGTCTCATTCTTTTGTTTGATACACTTAGGAATGATTTAAGAAAAGAGTATGATTTGGAGTTTCTCACCATGGTGACATCAGAGTTTTTTGTGTGACATTAAATATCAAAAGAACTGAAAAAGTTTTCATTTATATAGTGATATCTTGCTGGTTAAGAGTGATAGAATAAGATATAACATAGATATTCCAATAAAAATATTTAATATTGATAATTTTTTGAGCCATGGAACAAGTTTTGAAGTCAATGAATTTCAGAGATGGATATAATTGGCTTATCTGAAATCTATAAAGCATTGTACAATGAAAATGGCCTAGCTTTTTATCACTGTTGGTTGTGATTTGGATTTCTATATTTCTGTAAACTAATCTGTTTGTGAAATGTTTTGGCCCAAGCTGTTTTATCATCCATTCCTTCCTTTAATGCCCCAAACAGATCAGACCCAGACTCACACAAAACATACTTACAGATTTGGAAACAGTCATGCCTGTTGCAGCCTTTTTCTTTTTTAAACTTAAGAATCGTATTAATCTTTGGCCAATTTAAATTTAGTGACCAGAATGTTTGTTGATGTTTTTCCAATAAGAAACAAAACAAAATAATGGTGAGAGCCAATAGATAATTTGTTAAGGTGACAAATGTACAGGGGGGGACCTTTGATAGGTACAGAGAATTTCAGAAATAATAAAGCTAAAATCCTAAAATAATGCATGTAATACTAAATTGAGTAACCAAATAAATAAATAAATTGTAGAAACACTTGAATATATAGGATCACAAAAATCACACATAAATATTTAAAAATCATTAGGACTGAAGAAAATTATTTAGTTTTAGAAAATTGGTCACTTGTATAGATTCAGAATACTTTCTGTATCTCTGAAATGTAGGCTGGCTTTCCTGCTTCAAATAAAAAGAAATTAGAATGGAGTAGATATAACCATAAATAGTCAAAAGTCTTGATTCCAGTTCAATTTCTGCCACTTGGAAAAATCACAGAAGGTTTCTGGTCTTTTAATTTCTGTCTGGAAAAAATGGGCAGGGGTGGCTTGGTGTCAAGTTTCTTTGAGCTGTAAAATTCTGTGAATAGTGCTTTTGAATTTTCAGTTGAAAGGGACTTTAAAGACCATGAAGTCCATCCTCCTCATCTTACAGATGTAGAAACTGAGGCACAAAGGCATTTATTGATTTATCTAAGTGAGTGTATAGCTGGTATTTCAAAGCTGGCTAGCAAACTGTCAAAAGCAATTGATGAAGATCTGATACAAAGAGGAAAAATGAAATGCCTCTCATATTTCCTCCCCCAAACTGTCAGCCATTCCTGTCCCTTCTCACTTCATTCCAAATGGCAAAGTGGAGTAGAAAAGATACAGCAGGAGGAAGATACAGCAGAAGGGAAACTGGAGAGGGCTCTTCCTCTGTCCTGATATACATTGAAGCCCTTCCCAAGAAATTGGAACAGACTCTTACCCTGGTCTCCCTCATTCAAGATTCCAATTATAACATTTTTTTGCCTCAAAAGTATAGTTTTTGATGGTGCTAGATAAACAACTCTTAGGAGAGATATTTTGAGCTAGTCTCATATAGTGCTTCTACCTTAGCTAATCTTAAAACCTAATTGGAATAAAAGTTTATAAATACACTTCCAAACCATTTTCAGATCTGTGAAGGTGTTTAAAATGAAGATTTATCCTTTTCCTTTCTCCACAAGCTACTGAATCAGTAAGGTGATCTTCTTTAACCACTGGAGAAGAAATCTCTCCTCGTACTCAACCCTCCATCTGCTCTGTACATTGGCTATTTTCCAGAGAATAATTCTCTCAACTGTTGGAGAACTTTGCTTTAGTATATTTTTGTTACTTTTCTTCCTGAGGAAGAGTTATTTCCTCCATGCTTATGCAGCTGCATAGAAATTGACCAAATTGTCCATCTGTGCTACATCACCTCTCTCTCACCAATAGGGGGTACTTGAGGATTTTAGCCAAAACTTTAAATCCATTTCTATTTCAAGGAAGCCACATTGGCCAAGTGAAATCTAGTTGTAGCCCTCTTTTTCTTCCACCCAAGCAAGCTTTTTGGATACTCCATTCAAAAAATGTCAATGACTCTCCATTGTCTATCAGTAAAGTTTCAACCCCTTAACTTGGAACCCAAGGCCCTCTGCGATCTAATAGTTTTCTTGGTAGAGCCTTGATTCCCTGCTCCTCTCTCTGTATCAAGTGCTATCATGTGCCTAATGTGTTTGGCACTTTTGTATTTCTGCACCTCGACATCTTTTTCCTTGGCCTGAAGCACTGTCCTGAGTTTTCATGACCCGTTGAAATCACAGCTCAATTGCCACCCTTCCATCATCGCACCACTCAGAAATACTGGTATCTTCTAACGTTTAGTAAACAGTTTCTGAAAGTCAATGCTCTGCATGAAAGAGCTAACCAGGAGTTTATTTCCCATTATTTTAAAGGAGAAAAATTGTAATGTGTTTTATATCAAGCCAGAGAACCCTAAATGATTTTCTAAAATGCTGCTAAAATATAGCAAAATGCCTACATATTAAGATATTAAAATACTTTTAATTTAGTTTTATATTGATATAAAATATTTAAACCAATAGCAGTTGCTTTGTATGAAATAACGTGTGATGTGTAATTAAACACTTTTAGAATATGAGTGGAAAATAACAGCAATAAACACATTTTTATGAGTGTAAACAAAAATTACATTAAAAATAATTAATTTCCTATGTGAACTGTTACTCACCAAATGAGGTTTAAATGTAAAGCTTGAAGAAAGTTGAGAAGGAAGACAGGAACAATGAACAGTCATTGTTCATCACTTGCTGTGGGCGGTGATAGTGCTAACAAATTGGGAGGAATTTCAGGCAAACCATTAGACTCAGAGGAATTGATTGTAATTCTTCTTACTTTGGTTTTGCTGTAAAAACAGAAAAGCCTTGGTAAATGTTCATATGAAATTTGTGAAATCTTTAAGCTTAAAAAAATTTTCAAAATGGAGCTTTGCTTACACTCCTATGGTTCATGGTGATAATTTTTTTTTGGTATGGTGCGCTAGGAGACTAAAGTCCAGTGTTAAAAGAAAGGCTTTTAGCATCTTGTCATATGGAATATGACACCATGGTACCACTCAGGCACCACATATGTGATTCTAATGTTCTATTTATTGTATTTTAATGTAACTTGCAACATTTTCTGCACATCCTTTTGTTTAAAATGTTGTATTGAGTTTAAAGCATGTAAACATGGATTTTTTTTCCCATATAGACATTTTCTACAATAGAGGTTAGCAAACATTTTTTTGTAATGGGCCAGGTAATAAATATTTTAGTCTTTTTGGGCATAAGCCTCTGTTGCAACTACTCAGCTCTACTGTTGTAGCATGAAGGAAGTCAGATAATACTTGCATATTTTTTTCTTTATTATGTTCCATACATTAATATGTACACTGTGCATTTAGAAATGGCATAAATTAAAATATGTGTAAAAATGGCTTAGGGGCAGTGTCTGACCTTCTCCAGCTTCGCAAGGGGGAAGGAGAATAAAGATCAACCGCCCAAGGCTGATTCCTATGAGGCAGGGGTCAGATATGCCTCCTTTCTTTGCCACCTTTACCAATTCTGACACCAAATGTCCCACCCACAGCACTCTCTACTGGGTTTGATAATTCATTGCAGTGGCCACACAGAACTCACAGAACATAGTCACAATTATGGGGTTTATTAAGGAAGTAACCATTATAATTCAGGCTCAGGAACACTCAAGATAACAGTTCTTCCATTAGGATAGCCTCTTCCCAGCCATGCTTGTGGGCATGCCTCTCCTGGTCCTCAATCTTTGCCCAAAGGCACTTAGCTTTCTTGCTCCATGGGTCAAGAAACCCACCAAGCTGTCTTCTCCTGCTAGTCTCTTCTTCCTTGGTGATACGCTCCTCCTCTCTTCTCTGGAATTGGTTCTCTTTTAAGGCAAAACTGACCAGTCCCCCTGGTAGGCCACAATTACCCTATCACACAATCATCTGGGTAGGAGTTACAAGACCATGGCTAGAAAGGCCACATGCAAAAGAAATTAACTGCACCACACTATGTATATTGTATTTTATGGAAGATTTAAGGGATTTTCAAAATAAATTTTTAATTCAATGTTTTTTACTGCCTAATAACTGACTTTAGATTCTAAACCTCATGTTAACTGTAATGAGCTGCAACTGACTTGTATTAAAATTATTTGAAAAGTATTATCCTCCCACCAAGATTGTAAATTTGTAAACTATTCAAGGACGAAAGTCTATATTATTCTTTCTGTTCCTCAAATGTAGTATTCAATAACTATTTGCTAACTGAGTATAATCCATGTATAAGTGTTAAATCTAACAGAAAGGACTTTTCTATTGCAAACAGTCCTAGACTGAGCGAGTCCTTAATCATTGGCTCTATCTACCTAGGTGTGACGTGCAAATTGCCTTAGGAGACCTAACTATTGATCACATATCAATAGTCTTCTTTTTAATACACTTAAACATGACTGAAAAATTATGTAATCCTATACTTTACTGCATTTGAACAGCAAGGCCATTCCTCTAGTGGAATGGAATTAACAAATAGTAGATTAACCTCCGATATATCTAGTTGTTGATGTTGGTGTTAGGTGCCATCAAATTGGTTCCGACTCATAGTGACCCTATGTACAGTAGAACAAAACACTGCCTGGTCCTGTGCCATCCTCGCAATCGTTGTTATGCTTGAGCCTGTCATTCCAGCCACTGCCTCAATCCATCTTGTCAAGGGTCTTCTTCTTTTTTGCTGACCTCTACTTTGCCAAGCATGATGTCCTTCTCCAGGGACTGATCCCTCCTGATAACATGTCCAAAGTATGTGAGATGTAGTCTGGTCATCCTTTCTTCTAAGGAGCATTCAGTTTGTACTTCTTCCAAAACAGATTTGTTTGTTCTTCTGGCAGTTCATGGTATATTCAGTATTTTTCACCAGCACCACAATTCAAAGGTGTCAATTCTTCGGTCTTCCTTATTCATCGTCTAGCTTTTGAATGCATATGAGGCAATTGAAAACACCAGGGCTTGGGTAAGGTGCACCTTAGTATTCAAGGTGACATCTTTGCTTTTTAATACTCTAAAAAAGTCTTTTGCATCAGATTTGCCCAGTGCAATGCATTGTTCAATTTCTTGACTTCTACTTCCATGGCTGTAGATTGTGGATCTGAGTAGAGTGACATCCTTGACAACTTAAGTTCTTTCTCTGTTTATCATGATGTTGCTTATTGGTCCAGTTGTGAGGATTTTTGTTTTCTTTATGCTGAGGTGTAATCCATACTGAAGGCTGTGGTCTTGGATCTTCATCAGTAAGTGCTTCAAGTCCTCTTCACTTCAGCAAGCAAGGTTGTGTCATCTGAATATAGCAGGTTGTTAACAAGTCTTCCTCCAGTTCTGATGCCCCATTCTTCTTTATTTAGTGCAGCTTTGTGGGTTATTTGCTTAGTATACAGATTGAATAAGTATGGTGAAAAGATGCAACCCTAGTGCACATCTTTCCTGAATTTAAACCACTCAGTATCCCCTTGTTCTGTTTGAACAACTGCCTCTTGATCTATGTACAGGTTCCTTATGAACACAATTAAGTGTTCTGGAATTCCCATTCTTTGCAATGTTATCCATAATTCGTCATGATCCACGTAGTAGAATGCCTTTGCGTAGCCAACAAAACACAGGTAAACATCTTTCTGTTATTCTCTGCTATCGGCCAGGATCCATCTGACATCAGATGGAGTTGGGTAATAATAGTGGTTACTCTTTGTTTACTATTCACATGTAATACGAGATCCACACAAGACAGTTTCTCGCATTCTAGTTATTTGCCCGTATTTGGTACCATGAGAAACATAATTTGGAATAACTATGGAGAAGAAGGGGAAAAAAAATCCAGAAAGAAAGGAAAAGAATGAACAATGGATTTGGGAAGAATCACATGAAGCTGGTTCTCACCTGAAAACAATGAGACATTGTAGTGTTTCTGTTAAGTTATTGCTAAGGAACTTGGCATTCCAAGAAGCTGGAGTCCACTCAGTAACAAGAAAGAAATTGGTCACATACTGGCTCAGAGATAATTTCAGTTAATGATGCAACAAAGTCATATGTTCGATGCAATGGGTTTGTGCGCCTTTTCTCACAATGGTCTTGTAACTCCCACGCAAATGATTGGGTGAGACTGTGCAGATAAGGTAATTGTGGCCTACCAAAGGGAACAGTCAGTTTTTCCATCCTGCTAGGCTTAAAATGAGCCATCCCAGGGTTGGGAAGAGAGGATCTCACCACTACCAAGGAAGAAGGGCCAAGAGCATGTCCTTTGGGCCCAGGATACCTGCACTGAGAAGCTCCTGGAATCAGGAGACCGAGAGAGAGAGAGAGAGAGAGAGAGAGATAACACCGAAGACAGCAAAAAACAGTGGCAGGGAAATAGCAGCAGGAGAGACGGCAGGAGATGGCACAGTGGGCTTCCTGGCCCACGGAGTGAGAAAGCTGAGCATCTTTGGGCAGGAGGCTTGCTGGAGGAGTACAGTGCCTCTGAGCACTTGGTGGAGCTAGGTTTGCTGACCCATGGAGCTACAGCTGAGCACCTCTGGCTGAGGCTTACTGGCAGAGTGGGTTGTCTCCTGGCACATGTTGGCACCACTGAAAGAGCTTTGTAACACTTGTCAGAGCAGGACAGAGGCCAAGGGGCCAGTGAGAGGCATGCCTGCTGGCAAGGCTGAGAAGACACTGTTCTGATGGAAGAACTGTATCCTGAGCAATCCTGAACCTGAATTGTAACCTGTTACTTCCCTAATAAACCCCATAATAATGAGTATTTTCTGTGAGTTCTGTGTGGCCCTTGCAATGAATTATCAAACCCAGCAGAGAAGTAGAGAGTGCCATGGGAGGGAGGGTTGGTGTCAGAATTGGTAAAGATAGTGGAGAAGGGAGATATGTCTGACCTCCACCTCATAAGAATCATCCTTGGAATGTTGATCTTTATTCTCCTTCCCCCTTGTTAAGTTAAAGGAGGTCAGACACCATCCCCACACCGTTTTTACAATAAATCATGAAACCAAAACACCAAACTCATTGCTGTCGAGTTGGTTCTGGCTCATAGTGACCCTGTAGCTCCAGTGCAGCTGGTGGATTGAACTGCTGACCTTTCGGTTATCAGCCAAGTGCTTAACCACTGCACCACCAGTGCTCCTTAATAGGTCATGGGAGTTCCATTATCTTACATTAAGATGAACCTCTTTTAAAGAAGAGCCATGTATTGACAGAGGCTTATCAAGGATGCATGCCTCTGACCCTTGTTGAGAGATTTTTAGGGAGCTAGCCATACCAGGGAGACCTGGTGTTACAGTGGTTAAGAGCTCAGCTGCTAATTAAAAGGTTGGCAGTTCAAATCCATCAGCCACTCCTTGAAAACCCTATGGGGCAGTTCTACTCTGTCCTTTAGGGTTACTATGAGTCAGAACCAACTCGATGGCAATGAGCTTGGTCTGGTTTTGGTTTAGGAATACCAGAGGAATCCCTGAGTGGCGCAAACAGTTAAGTGCTTGGCTACTAAAAGAAGGTTTGGCTGTTTGAACCCACTCAGAGGCACCTGGAAGACAGGCCTGACCATCTGCTTCCAAAAGGTCACAGTCTTGAAAACCCTGTGCAACAGTTCTGCTTTGCACACCCCGTGTTGCCATGAGTCATAGTCAACTCGAGGGCAACTAACAACAAGACATACTAGCCTGATTTGTGCTTTCCCTCCTGATTCCAGAAAAGGCTAGTCCGTGACCAGAGGTGTAGAAAGTAAATTTGGGCAGCAGGTTAAAAATATTTTCAGAGGGTTTTTTTTATATGCAATATGGTCAGGACTGGACCTGTTTCCAGACCTCTGGGCCGAGTAGTTTGTCCTGGCTTCCTCCCCTCCCTCTGGGTCTTGACTGTGGCCTACTTCTCTGTGCCTTAGGACCTTGTGTTTTATGTGCGTAGATGTGTCTAATAAGAGTCTCATAGGAACCATTGGTGTGGTCCTGATCAGATTGCTTTGTTGCGGGGGAGGGGGGGGTCTCTTTGAGTCCTCCTACTCAGAAAAACTTTACCATGGATTTCATTATTAAAACATTGGTACTGTTACGTTTTTGCTAAAAATATTCTTTGCATAATTTCTGCTTGAATTTTTAATGATTGTGTCATGGTTTGAATTATGTCCCCTCAAAAATGTGTGTATAAATTTGGCTAGGCCATGATTCCTGGTACTGTGTGATTTTCCTGTATGTTGTAAACCTGCCTCTATGATGTTAATGAGGGAGGATGGGTGGCAGTTGTGTTAGTAAGGCAGGATCTGATCTACAAGACTGGATTGTGTCCTGAGGCAATCTCTTGAGATAAAAAAGACAGAAGTGAGCAGAGAGACAGGGGGACCTCATACCATCAAGAAAGCAGTGCCAGGAGCAGAGTGCTTCTTTGGACCCGGGTCCCTGTGCTGAGAAGCTCCTAGTCCAGGGGAACACTGATGAGAAGGCCGACAGAGAAAGACTTTCCCTAGCGCTGACGCCCTGAATTTGGACTTTTAGCCTACTTTGACTGTGAGGAAATAAACTTCTCTTCGTTAAAACCATCCACTTGTGGTGTTTCTGTTATAGCAGCACTAGAGGACTAAGATTGAAACTTGGAGTTTTTGCTTTTAGCACTTTTAGGTTTCTAATTATGCTATATTGGCTATATAACTAAGCTGATCTATGGTTCAACACTGTTCCAGATTGATGGGAAATCTTGAGCTGGTTTCACCTATTATGCTGTAGGCCAGGCAGGGGCTTTCATTCACCCGTCACTAACAGCTGCCCAGAGCAGAGTCTTGAATATAGGTATCATTCCTGCTCAGTGCTCAATAGATAACCTGCTGTCTACCATCAGGTGGCAGTCTCCACTGAAGAGTAATGCTAAGGGCAACTAAGGCAGCAGTTCCGGGCAGGTGTTAAACACAGTTCTCAGTAAATGGAGACTAAAATGTCTCCAAGTCCTAACACCTGATCTAGCACCTACCTGCTCTCAGCTGCTCCCTACTTCTGTGTATTCTCAACAATCCGTGACCCACAGAACCAAGACAATGACTTAGTGTCTAGACTTCCAGTCATGTACTTCTAGTGTTTTCCTTCTTTCTATCCCCCCGCTGTGGAATCTTTATCTAGGCTGGGATTCTGAGTGTGTGCATGTGTTGGGGAGGGGACTTGAATCTTCTAAATATTTTCAGCTCGTTTTTGTACTGTGTCTTTAGAACTTGAAAGTGAAGAATTTGCTACCTTTGATCTCTGGTTTTGTACTGCTGGAGGTAAGGGTACACCTGATTGAATTGTAGTGGACTGAGTGGAGCTCTGTGCTTTACACTTCAAAATGTTAACACCTTCCCCTTTGTCTGATTTGAAAAAAAGGAAATACTGTCGAACATGTTAGCGTGTGGACTCTGAATGCAGGATGCAGCTCTAATCCTTCACATTCCTGTCTCATCATTCACCTACTGTTATATAATTGGTTGTTTACCAGTCTTTCTCCCACGCTGGACTAAATGTTTCTTGATGGCTGAAATAATATATTTATCTTCATACTCCCATCACCCAGCACATGTTGGTATACCCCATTACCTGTTGCTATCAAGTTGATTCCAACCCATAATGACCCTATAAAAAAAACCCATTGCCATTGAGCCAGTTCTGACTCATAGCAACCCTATAGTACTTACAAAATACTTACTGATTACTATAGTAAAAATCTATGTTTTCATGGATTTAAGTTAACTCTAAAGAAGGACATCCTGATAAACTGTTCTGGCATACACTCACCTTTTGCTTAAGTTCCGTTTCTATGTAGTGGTATGGCAGTAAGGGAAAAAATTTTAAATTACTTGTTGTCGTACTTATCTGGTGCTGCTGTAACAGAAATACCACAAGTGGACGGCTTTAACAAAGATACATTTATTTCCTCACAGTAAAGTAGGCTAAAAGTCCAAATTCAGGGCATTGGCTCCAGGGGAAGACTTTCTCTCTCTGCTGGCTCTGTAGGAACAGCCTTCTCATCAATATTTCCCTGGACTAGGAGATTCTCCGCACAGGAACCCTGAGTCCAAAGGGCACGCTCTGCTCCTGGCACTGTTTTCTTGGTGGTATTAGGTCCCCTTGTCTCTTTGCTTGCTTCTCTCTTTTATATTTCAAAAGAGATTGGCTTAAGACATAATCTAATCTTGTAGATCTCATCAATATAACTACTTCTAATCCACCTCATTAACATCATAGTGATAGGATTTACAACACAGGAAAATCACATTAGATGGCAAAATGGTGGACAATCACACAATACTGGAAGTCATGGCCTAACCAAATTGATACACATATTTTTGTGGGACACAATTCAATCCACGACACTTTTTTAAAAAAATTTTTTATTGTAGTTTAGATGAAGGTTTACAGAACAAATAATTTCTCATTAAACAGTCAGTACACATATTGTTTTATGACATTGGTTAACAACCCCACAACATGTCAACACTCTCCCTTCTTGACCTTTTTTTTCTTTTTTTGGTGAAAATATACATAGCCAAAGTTACACCATTTCAAAAATTTCTACATGTACAATTCAGTGACGTCGATTACATTCTTCCAGTTGTGCTGCTATTCCTCACTATCCTTTTCCAAATTATTCCATCACCATTGTCTTCAACTCAGTGCCCCCTAGGCTTCCTGTCAAACCTTTTGAGTTCCTGTTGTTAATTTGATCGCACATAGATAATTCTTTTCTTTTTTTTTTAATACCTTAGAGGAAGGTTTACAGAACAAACAGTTTCTCATTAAACAGTTAGTACACATATTTCCCTATGCCAATGGTTAACAACCCCACGACATGTCAACACTGTCCCTTCTCAACCTTGGGTTCCCAATCACCAGCTTTCCTGTCCCCTCCTGCCTTCTAGTCCTTGTCCCTGGACTGCTGTGCCTCGTTAGTCTCATTTTGTTTTATGGGGCTGTCAAATCCCTGTTTGAATGGTGAACCTCGGGAGTGACTTCACCACTGAGCTAAAAGGGTGTCCAGGGGTCATCCATAACACTTATTAATTAAAAAATAACCACATCAAATTTGCCAACTGTGGTCTTGTAGTGCAGTGGTTAAGAGCTCGACTGCTAACCAAAATGTCAGCAGTTCAAGTCCACCAGCCACTCCTTAGAAACCCTATGGGACAGTTCTACCTTGTCCTATATGGTCACTATGAGTCAGAATTGACTAGATGGCAACAGGGTTGTTTTTGTTTTTTCTGTCACCTATGGATGAACATTTTTTGTTTTGGGAAGAATCGCTTGAATTTTTTTTAAACTTATGTGGATGTGATGCAATTAGGCGACCAAACATCATCCTTCCCCCGATGCCTTAATTATGCTAAGCTCAAAATATATAGAGGGAAGGTGAGAAAATTTACTTGGGAATCAAGTAGTCTTCTGGAAGAAAGAATCAGAGATATCGGATTGCTTTTCCTTGAGGTTGAACATTGTTAGAATTGCTGATAAATTATACAAATTGAAGAAACCCTAACTAAGAGCAGCTATCAGAAATCAAAGACCAGGGGCTCCAAAGGAAATTCATGATGGTGGAGTGTTTAACAAGTGGTCTGAATACAACACCAGGACCTATATTGTCCTGGGGAGGAGGGAGTATGCTGGAACCCCTGGCTCTGTAGATGCTCTGGAGGAAAATGTGTGTGTGTGCACAAGCACGTGTATGTGTGCTTATGTATGGAAGGATCTGCATTACTAAAGAGCTGTAACATTGGATGTCCAGGCCTGATGCAGAAACACGCTCTGAGAAACTTCTGTTCCAGTGGGAGTAGAGGCCAAAACCAAAACCAAACCTGTTGCAGTTGAGTCGATTCCAACTCACAAAAACCCTATAGGACAAAGTAGAACTGCCCCATAGGGTTTCCAAGGAGCAGCGGGTGGATTCAAACTGCTGACCTTTTGGTTAGCAGCTGTAGCTCTTAACCACTATGCCACCAGGACTCCAAGAGTAAAGAGGGAACTGAAATTTTCTGTGAAGCACTCTCTTCAGTGAGCCTGGACTCTCATAGGCTTCTGAGTTTCTAGATTTTGGTGGCAATGAATGACTCAGTCATTATAAAGCTTCTGATAGCAAACTAGGACTGCATGGGCTTCTAGAATGTCATGTGGTGTTGAGGTGAGCCTGAGGTCACCATTGAACTTCCCGCAGGGAACAATGGCTGCATTGGGTTGCTGGACTCAGAACTTTCTAACAGCATCCCTGTGTACAGTGATGTCAGTGATGGCGGAGGCAGCGTGATGTAAAGGATTAAGGACAAGGCCCCTATATCCAGATGGGTTGTGTGTGGGCTTCAGATTCTTCATAAACAAAATGAGTATGATGATAGCGCTTGTCTCATGGGTTTGTTGTGAAGATTAAGTACGTTAATACAACAGAAGACTTACAATGGTGCTTGTTACAAAACAGCACTCAGTAATATTAGGTAGTGATAGCAAAGAGTGGGAACCCTATAGTGGATTGAAAAAAATTTTCATTTTTTTCTCCATAAGTGCCTAGAATCACACCTGGGGCTGAGGGGTTTACTATGGGAGACAAGACCTCGAGGCAGGAGGGACCTCTCCAATCATTTGATTTGAATAGTAAAAGAAGGGTGAATGCCACTGTTTACTGTAGTTCGGTGAAGTTGAACATTTTTTTTTTTCATATTTTCACATAGATGTCCTTGTTAGTTTATCTAAAACTCTTCTCCCCAAATTATCTTCTTGTTTGTTATTTCTGTCAGACAACAACCAGGATACCATCCAGGCTAAAAAATCTGGACCCTGCTTTGAGTCCCTTTTCTTCCTTGGCCTCCACATCTAGTCAGTCATGAAATGCTCTCAATTTTTCTTTCATAATGATTCCTGACTCTGTCCTTCCTGTCCATTCTCACTTCTATTTGTCCAATCTACTCCACACATATTCCCAATAACCTGCACGTGCTCAAGTGCCACAGGACAGAAATAGGTTTTATGAGCTTGTGCTCAGTTGAAATCAAACAGGGCTGTACCCTGGCAAAACTTGAAGTAGGTAAAGTTTAGCTTTGGCACCTCAGCTTTCACTGGCGTTTTCTCAGAGGTGAAAAAAAGCTGACGTGGCTTCTGGCCAGTCAGTACTGCACATAAGGAAGAAGATTCGCCATGAATTCAACACTAGTTAATAGCTTCTGGCTCAGCTGCAGAGACCAGACCTGAGACTGGTTTCTAAGCTTCTCTACAAAACCATATGTTCCATAAGGAGAGGGAATATAGCTATATTTTTATTCCCATAGCCTAACCACATTATAACAGGATGGAGTTACAAGAAAAAAATGTCAGACAGCCAGTGTCTTTAGGGGAGTCCCTGGGTGGTGCAAATGGTTAATGTGCTCAGCTGCTAACCAAAAGATTGGAGGTTCAAGTCCACCCATAGACACCTCAGAAGAAAACCTTGGTGATCTACTTCCCAAAAATCAGACATTGAATACCTATGGAGCACAGTTCTACTCTGACACATACGGGGTCGTCACGAGTCGGAATTGACTCAACGGTAACTTTTTTTTTCCTTAATGTCTTTTCTTGGTTGAGGTGAGTGTGGTGTTTACCCTAAGGAAAGATATTTAATGAAGAGGCTTTCCAGTATTCCTCCACCCTGCTCTTGTGTTCTCACTTCTCCATACTCTGGCCAAGAACTTTTGGCCCCTTTATTGTGATTTGTAAAAAATCTAGAGAGAGTTAAACTTAATCCTTACCCCCCACTTCTGACTTGTGTTTGTGTTGTAAAAAATTTGAATCAGTTATCAATATTTAAAAATCACAGGAAAATGAAGATTTCCTGCTTCTTTTGGAAAGCATGAAGGCTTAACAACACTGAGCTGGCATATCTGCGTGGGGACTATTGGCTAGAGCTGAGTAGCTGCTGTACCCTGTGGACAGGGCAAATGCTCTTCTCCGCAGTACTTACTGACCTGACCCTATAAGCATCTGAGTTTGTGGCTCCTGTGTTCATGCACCTAGAAATGAGTTTAGGACCCAGTCCAAAGCTCTTCTGGCCTTGTCACACTGACTCAGAATCGTACTATCTACAGATCACAGATACCTGCTATCTGATGGAAACTCGGGAGAGCGAGTCTACTCAGTCCCAATCAGCTTGGGTTCTCTCAAGGCAGGGATGCATGAGCCTTCAGCCTATGAGCTCTTCTGAGCCATTGGCTTTGTGTTTGACAGAACAGCTTCCACATTCATGCAGCAAGGCTATCCTAAGACACACTTTCCAGACCTAGGCTTCACATCTACTTGCAGATTTATAGAATGTTCCAGAGCACTGCTTTGTAAATTTTTATATGTTTATAAATCACCTGGGAATTTGATAAAATGTAGATTCTGATTTAGAAGGTCTGGAGTGGGGTTCAGCATTCTACATTTCTAACAAACTGCTAGGTGATGCCAATGCTGCTTGCTTGTAGCTCTCACTTTGAGTTGAAAGGGTTTAGAGCACTGATTATCAAACGTGGCTATGTTTTGAATCACCCTGGGACCATCAAAAAATACTGATGCCTGAGTACCACCCCTCAAAGATCTGTTTTAATTAGATGGGATGAGACCTGGACATCTGGACTTATAAAATCTTGCTAGATGATTCTAATATACAGCAATGTATAATAGCATATATTGTATTATATGATATATGTATTGTTTCATATTATATTATACATATTGCTGCACACATACACACATCCATATATATATATCCACATATATATGTATATATATGCCATTTTTGATAAATACAAACAATTTTCACATTCTCCACTAATCCCTGAAATTGTGAAATGACATTCCTCTTATCTATGGCTATTAACAGTTGAGAATAACATTCAGCAATTTGTCTTATAAAAACAAGTATATTTGTAAACTATGAATAAAAAATAATTTGACATATTGAATATGCTTTTAAAAACTTTACTTATTCACTACATATTCTGACATGCATCCCTAACTGAGAACAACTGCTTTAGTGCACATAGGCATTTTACATAGTAGTTAAGTATGTATACTATTTAGCTAAACAGGTGTGAGTTTAAATCCCAGCTCCACAATTTGCCAACTCCGCAGTTGCCTTCAGCATGTAATTTAACCTCTCTGCATCTCAGTTTCTTTACCTTCTTCACAGGTTTATTAAGGACATAATAAAATAACATACACAAAATGCTTAGCCCAATGTCTGGCCCATAGAGAGCACTCAGTAAAAGGATGCTCAATTTATTAGCTAAAAAGGACCTTAGGTATCTGTTCACTCAAGCCTATTCTTTTTTCAGATAAGAACATGGGGTTCGAGACTGGCACCCAAGTCCCATGACTCCCTGTAAGCAGGTTTGGGTTCATTAAAGACTATGGATTTTGGAACCTGATGAATGAGTTTAATTCTGGTTTTTTTGAATTATCTCATAAGCTTTTTTTAATTTTCTTAGAGTGGCTGATTTACACTCAGTGAATAAGGATGTCTTTAGTAGAAATATATTAAAGTATATCTGGTAGAAACATTAAGTCCTTTGAAGAGAGAACTGACACCAACTTCTTTTTTTTTTTATTGTTGTAATTAAATGAAGTTTACATTTCATGTTAGTCTCCCATACAGAATGTTTTTTTTTTTTTACATACATTGTTAGGAGACCCCAGCTGCTCACCCCATTCTGCAACAGCACACTCCTCCACTCCACCCCTGATTCCCCATGAATGTTCAGCCAGCTCCTAACTCTCTCTGCCTTCCCATCTGACCTCTGGACAGAAGCCGCCCCTTTGGTCTCTTGTATCTACTTGTCTAAGAGGCACATTCTTCACAAGTATCACTTTATGTCCCACAGTCCAGTCCAATCACTGTCTGAAGAGTTGGCCTCGGAAATTGTTTTAGTTCTGGGGTGATGGAGAGACCAGGGGCCATGCTTTCCGGGGTGCCTCCAGTCTTAGTCAGACCATTAAGTCTGGTCTTCTTACTAGAATTTGAGTTCTGCATCCCATTGTTCTACTGCTCCATCAGGGACCCTCTGTTGTGACACCAACTTCTTGTTGTTAGGTTCCATCGAGTAGGTTTTGACTTATAGTGAGCTCATGTGACAGAGTGGAACTGCCTCATAGGGTTTTCTAGGTTGTAACCTTTACAGAAGCAGATCACCAGGTCTTTCTCTAGCAGAGCCTCTAGGTGGTTTTTTCAACGGCCAACCTTTTGGTTAGCAGCCAAGAACTTAACCATTGTCCCACCAGAGCTCCTTGATACCAACTTGGATAAGCACAAAAAAAAAAAAGAAAGAAATAATTAGTTAAAGACAAAAAAGCAGTGACCTGGGGGAGTGTGGTCAATACAGTTAGTTTCCAATCTACTGGCCATTCTCGATCCCTTTTTTCCATGCTCATCTCCAGCTATAGAGGCTGAATAAGATACAGGTGGCATGTAATCCAGTTCTGAGTAATGAGAAACAAAGGGACAAAAAAGCAGTGACCTGGGGAAGTGTGGCCGATACAGTGAGTTTCCAATCTGCTGGCCCTTCTCGATCCCTTTTTTCCATGCTCATCTCCAGCTATAGAGGCTGAATAAGATACCGATGGCATGTAATCCAGTTCTGAGCAGTGGGATACAAAGGCAGATCTGCAAAAATTCTGCAAAAGATTTCCCTCTCTAATAAGAGGAGAGAGACATAGGAAGAAAGTTCTGTTTCCCCCATTTTTATCTTTTCTTTTTGGGATGTTGTTATATGGTAATGTGATGCTTTGAATTGCAACAGCTATCATGCAACTATAAAAAGAGTTAAAGCTGAAACACTAAAGTAATAGATTAAAAAAATAAAAAAGCCTGGCTATTCCTTAGCATAATTAAACCATAAGCCAACCTTGGGATATTGAGACTTCTTTTGTACATATATAGCCTTAGATAAACAATATTTTTATTTGATTTTATCTGTTAGTGATAAAAAATCTTATGTCCTCAATATATTAAAATTTCATTGTTAATATATATATTTCAAGTAAGAAATAGAGTATGCATAATTTTTTGCACATCTTTTTTTTTGGATACTTTATGATACAATGAATCTAACAGTCTGGTTGTAAAAATCTGATTATTTTAATATGCCATTGTAATGGCTACTATATTTGTAAAAAGATAACAAATGGAAAATGGAGGAAGAGTATGGTTGGCTCTGGTCACTAAATCATGATACTCATTTTTCAATTCTATCACTGGCATAAAGTTTTTTTAAAATGGCATAAAGTTTTTTTTTTTTGTTTTTTATTGAAAACTTTTGTTGAAATAAGGGGCCTTATATTTCATCTGTCAGTTTAAGGACTAAGATGCATGGGACCCAAGCCATGGGGTTTTCAATCGCCTCATATGCATGCAAAAGCTGGACAATGAATAAGGAAGACTGAAGAAGAATTGATGCCTTTGAATTATGGTGTTGGCAAGGAATATTGAATTTACCATGGACTGCCAAAAGAACAAACAAATCTGTCTTGGAAGAAGTACAACCGAATGTACCTTGGAAGCAAGGATGACAAAATTGCGTCTCACATACTTTGGACATGTTGTCAGGACGGATCGGTTGCTGGAGAAGGACATCATGCTTGGTAAAGTAGAGGGTCAGGAAAAAAAGGAAGACTCTCAATGAGATGAATTGATACAGTGGCTGCAGCAGTGGGCTCAAGCATAACAATTGTGAGGATGGTGCAGGACTGGGCAGTGTTTCGTTCTGTTGTACACAGGGTCTCTATGAGTTGGAACCAATTCAACGACACCTAACAGCAACAACAACGTATTTCATCAGGTTAATCAGTTAATCTGTTATTTGCAGCCAAAAGCATTCTCACTTTTAAAGGGAGTGATATGGAATCAAAGCAGGAAATTGATTAAGCAGCAATGTTTAGACAGTGCTTAAAATGACTGTTTTTTTTCCTCTACATTCCAGGCAACAGAAAGAACAAAAGAGAATGTGTCTTTTATTTCCAGTTCAAACTGGAAGACATAAAGAAAGCAATCTAGGATCTTCCCATTCTCCAAATAAAGAATCAGTTTATTCTAATTTATTTATGTTCAGCAGAGACTGGAGAAACAGCTATTCCTTACATACCTGAGGAAAATTAAAACACACCTGAGAAGAACATAGTGTGTAACCACAGCTTCCATCTGACATGGGGCTTTAGGGTATGCTATTCTTAAAAACCTGCAAATGGTGTCAGGACAATTATTAGGGAAGAACCCCACTGATAGAGCCAAACTCACTGAGACACAAGTGACTGAGAAGGTGTATATAGTAGGAAAGTAGTGCTGTGACTCTCAATTGTTTAAGAGAAAATTAGTATAAAATGTTAAGAAACCGGAAATGTAAGCCTGAACCATGTGTTTAGAGAATGAAGCGAAAACTGGATATATATTTCAAGATTGCTGACTGAGTATTACCTCCCTCTCTTCTACTTCCCTTTGAAATGACATAAAAATGTAAGAAAATAAATCAACAAAAGTATTTGAAAGACCAGACCTTTGATAAATTATCTATAAGAAAACAAGATGTGGATCAAATTAATAGAAAACCAGAGAGGAAAAAAAAAAAAGGTAAATGCAAGAAAAGGCTGCTCCAAAGGCAATAGATAATCTTTTAATGAAGCCTCAGAGATACTCCTAGCTCAGAATCAAGGGGCACTAGGAGGTCAAATTAGCAGGCTAGCGGGTGGGAGGGGAAAACTATCAAGGATTATCTAAACAGTTTAAACCCATAAATTATCTCCATTTAGCTATAATCAGAGCAACTGGCTAAGGCATTTGTCCTCAGGAAAGAATTCCAAAACCAGGTCTTTTTATGTCAATGGCTCTTATCCAGGATGCACATTAGAATCTCTAACCAAAAAAACAAAACAGAACAAAAACCTGTTGCTGTCAAGTCAATTACGAGCTCCTATAGGACAGAGTAAAACTGCCCCCTAGGGCTTCCAAGGAGAGGCTGGTGGATTCCAACTGCTGACGTTTTGATTAGCAGCCATAGCTTTTAAGCACTGTGCCACCAGGGTTCCCTAGAATCTCTAGGGGATACTTACTAAAAACAAAATTAACACTTGGGCTCTATCACCAAAACAGTTCAATCTGAATCTTAATGGTAACGAGAAAGAACTAAAATCTGTAAGACAGAAAAAAGATTATCACTAAAGAGGATTAGACTGACATCAGACTTCCCTTCAAAAACGTAGGATGCTAGAACACAATGGAACAACATCTTCAAAGTTCTGGAGGAAAGTAATTTTTTTTTTACTTATTAAATTTTACTTTTTATTATGGAAATTTTCAAACACCCACAAAACTAGAAAGAATAGCATAATGAACTCCCATGTACCCATCTCTCTGCTTGGACAACCATCCACATTTTTCTGTTCTTATTTAATTCCTCCTCCCAATCATTTTTTTAAAGAAAATTCCAGACATAATATCATTTTATCCATAAATATCTCAGAATGTGTCTCTCGCAGACAAGAACTTTATAAAAATAATCTCAATGCCATTATCATACCTAATAAAATTAACAATTCCTGAGAATCATCTAATACCTAGTCCATATTTAAATGTCCTCATTTTTTTCAAAAATGTCTTTTTAAGATCCATTAATTTGAATCAATTTGTCATACTGTGGTGGCTTTTGTGTTTCGGCATGCTGAAAGCTATGCCACCAGTATTTCAAATACCAGCAGGGTCACCCATGGTGGACAGGTTTCAGCAGAGCTTCCAGACTAAGACAGACTACGAAGAAAGACCTGGTGATCTACTTCTGAAAATTAGCCAATGAAAACCTTATGGATCATGACAGAACATTGCCTGACTCGCTTGCTTTGGACACATCATCAGGAGGGTTCAATTGCTAGAGGAGGGCATCATTTTTTGTGACCTTTGGTGAGAAGGATTGGCACATCAGCTGCAATGATGGACTCAAACATGCCAGCAATCATGAAGATGACACAGGAACGGGTAATATTTTCTTCTGTTGTACATAAGGTCATCATAAGTCAGAGCTGACTTGATGGCAGCTATTGATCTGTCTAATTTGAGTCAGGATCTAAACAACGTCTGTACATTGCATTTGGTGATACATCTCTTAAATCTGTTCTAATCTGTAACAGTCCCTCCCTTTTTTTTTTTTAGGTCATTTTACTTGTTGAAGAAACCATATCGTTTGTCCTGTAGCATTTTCCCCAGTCTTGATTTGGTGGGCTGAAACCTCATGATGTCATTTAACATGTTCCACTGTTCCCTGTATTTCCTGTAACTAGTATTTAGATCCAGAGGATTTATCTGATGTAGACTGAATTATTTTGGCGGGCAGACTTACTGGGTGGTGCTGTGTTCTTCCCATTGCATCATATCAAGAGGCACTTAATACTGGGCTTTCCCTTTTGGGTGATGCTGAGAATAATCAAGGGTTCTGTTGTCACCAGCCTGACCCCTTCATTATAAAGCCCCGTGTCATCTTACCCAGTGGTTTTAGCCCTTTTCATAGAATCTTCTTTTTTAAAATTTTTTTTTATTGTACTTTAGATGAAGGTTTACAGAACTAATAGTTTCTCATAAAACAGTTAGTACACATATTGTTTTATGACATTGGTTAACAACCCCATGACATGGCAACACTCTCCCTTCTTGGGTTCACTATTACCAGCTTTCCTGTCCCCTCCTGCCTTCTAGTCCTTGTCCCTGGGCTCTTGTGACCCTTTAGTCTTGTTTTTTTTTACAGGCCTGTCTAATCTTTGGCTGAAGGGTCAATGGAGGGAAGTAATTTTTAATCTAAAATTCTGTCTAGTCAGGCAAGAGCTAAGCTATGTGATAAAATGATGGCAAGTTTGGATATACAAAGAATCAGGAATTTAATCATTCTTTCTGAAAAAAATTCTCAAAGATGTGTTCCTCCTAAACAAAACATGTACCGTATTTTTATGCAAATAATGAGTGCCTTCTTTGTTTGCCAGCCACTCCCTCCTCATTTGAGGTATTTTGATAAGCTGACTATGCTCGCTTTTTACAGCAACCCGTAAAAAAAATTAGCATAGTGGCACTTATGAAAATAACTCGAGGGGGGAGGGAGTGGTTGGCAAACAAATGAAGAAGACGTGTTATTTGCCAAAAAATACAGTAATATAAGACGGAGTAGCGAGCTAAGAAGTAGTAAAACATGTAGTTAAGTCTAAGTGATTGTTGATAGTATGTCCATAAAGCATAACATAATTGCAAGGAAAGCATTAATAAAAACAATGGCATAAAGTAAAAAAAAAAAAAAAAAAATTCAATGAGAATTTGGAACTATAATTTTAGATTGTTTCATCCAGTCGTGGGAGCTGGGTGTGGAATGGAAAGTAAGAAGAGGAAAGTTAAAGTGAAGAAAATATTAAGGAAAGAAAAGATGAAAGTCGTTTTGTTTCCAGGGAAGGTAAAGACACTGGATAATACGTAACACTTATGGAAAAGTATGTTTAAACTTCAACATCAAGTGATAAACACTAGAAGACTTAGAAAATAAATCTTAAACCTGCTAGAAGGGGAAAAAAAAAGGAAAAGAATAAATAAATCAACAAAAGGGAAGAAATAATTTTTTAAAAAAAGCGGGTTAAATTAAAGAAATGTGACTGGAATATTCTCAGGGGTGTGACGTTCAGAGCACCATGCAGGTAGGCAGGAAGGAGGAAGGAGGTTGTTAAGTGCGGAGCTAATATGGGCATGGGAAAGAAGAGAGAGAGGAGAGAGAAACAGGAACCAAACAAGCAAACAAAAAAAGGAAAGATTGCTAAGGGAGCTTACCATTGTAGTAGAAAGATGAGAGACAGAGAAATGGAGAAAAAGAAAAAAGAAAAAATAATAAGTAAAAATTAGAAAAGAAGAGGAAAAGAAAACCAAAGCCCCCAGGGATCCCACCGGTGCAACTGCAAAGACCGGGGAAGTGGCTTCCAGGCTGAGCAGTACAGCCTGGCTAGAAGGGGCAGTGATGTCAGACAGCACCAGGTATTCAGGAGACAGGAAAAGAAGGTAAGTATAGAAAGGCAAGAAACTGAGAAATGAAGAAAGGCAAAAAGAAAAAAAGAGAGGAAAAAAAAGAAATTCAGGGATCCCACTGGCACCGCTGCGCAGACTGAGGAAGTGGCTCCCAAGCTGCGCGGTACAGCCGGGCTAGAAGGGGCCCCCAAACTGTGAAAAGAAAAAGAAAACAAACAAACAAAACAAAACAGAACAGAACAAAACAGAGCAAAGCAAAACAGAAAAGGCCCCAGGTATCCCACCAGTGTGGTGGCAGAGACCGGAGAAGCAGTTCCCCAGACAAGCAACGTTTCACAGCCTTTAAGAAGAAGCAAAGAGGGCATGTGGAGCCATGTGTTCGAGAGAAAGGAGGATGAGGAGGTGAGAGTCAGGGAAGAAACAAAAAAATGGCAGAAAAAAGCAACACCAGCAACAAAGGAATGGCACTGAGAGAGCCGGCCAGTGTGGCTGGGGCGAATCAAAGTTGCAGACAGCCAGAGCTTCCTGGCCAAGAGACTGCAGCCAGCAGGAAGTGGTGCAGGCCAAGCTGGTGGGGGAGGGTGGAAGAAGGGTTGGGGGTGGGGAAGCCTATATCGCTGGTTACTGGGTGCTCTGTCTCCTGCTGGGAACTCTGTGAAGCTGCTTTCCCGTACTCCCTGTTCGCTGCTCCTCGATGTGAGTGGGGCGAATCCAGGCAGCACAGAGCCTGCACTTCCTGACCGGCCCAGCAACCACAGCCAGCTAGGAAACAATGTAGGCTGAGCAGGGTGGAGAAGGATGTGGGTGGGGGTGTTCTTCTGGGAGCTCCATGAAGCTGCTTTCCCATATTCCTGTCCGCAGATCTCTGACAGGAGTCCAAGATGGTGAATCCGTGCTATGTTAGCTGATAGGGGACCTCCACATGTATCTCTGCTTGCTCTCTGTTCTCGGTCAGTTTCTTATTCCATTCGGCACTTGGCTGAGTTCTTTATTGCTTCATTTGGCACTTAGGGTTCTAGGATTGACATTTGTCTCTCTTTGGCTTAGTTTTTCGGGTCTTTGCTGTGGAGGGACAGCATGGCGCTTCTGTTTATAGCACCATGTTGGCTCTGCCTGCCTTCATGTCTTTTGATTTCTTGACTGCTGCTTCCAGGGGTGTTGATTATGGATCCAAGTAAAATGAAATCCTTGACAACTTCAATCTTTCCCCCATTTATCATGATGTTGCTTATTGCTCTAGTTATAAGGATTTTTGTTTCCTTTATGTTGAGGTGTAACCTATACTGAAGGCTGTGGTGTTTGATCTTCATCAGTAAGTGCTTGAAGTCCTCTTCATCTTCAGCAAGCAAGGTTGCGTCATATGCATATCGAAGGCTGTTAGTGAGTCTTCCTCCAATCCTGTTGCCCCGTTTTTCTTCATATAGTCCAGCTTCTCAGATTGTTTGCTCAGCACACAGTGAAAAGATAACAAGCCTGATACACACCTTTCCTGACTTTAAACCACTCACTATCTCCTTGTTCTGTTCAAACTACTGCCTCTTGATCTACGTACATGTTCCTCATGACCACAATTAAATGAAATTCCCATTTTTCACAATGTTATCCATAATTTGTTATGATCCACACAGTTGAATGCCTTTGCATAGTCAATAAAACACAGGTAAACATCTTTCTGGTATTCTCTGCTGTCAGCAAGGATCCATCTGACATCAGCAATGCTATCCCTGGTTCCATGTCCTCCTCTGAATCCCACTTGAATTTCTGGCAGTTCCCTGTAGACATACTGCTGCAGCCGCTTTTGAACGATCTTCAGCAAAATTTTACTTGTGTGTGATGTTAATATTGTTAGATAATTTCCACATTCAGTAAGATCACCTTTCTTGGGGGTAGGCATAAATACAGATCTCTTCCAGTCAGTTGGCCAGGTAGCTGTCTTCCAAATTTTTTCACATAGATGAGTGAGCACTTCTAGCACTGCATCTGTTTATTGAAACATCTCAATTGGTATTGTTTTTCACCAATGCCTTCAATGCAGCTTCGACTTCTTCCTTCAGTGCCATCAGTTCCTGATAATATGCTACTTCCTGAAATGGTTGAATGTTGACCAGTTCTTTTTGGTATAGTGACTGTATTCCTTCCATCTTCTTTTGATGTTTCCTGTGTCATTTAATATTTTCCCCCATAGAATCCTTCAATATTTCATCTTGAGGCTTGAGTTTTTTCTTCAGTTCTTTCAGCTCGAGAAATGCTGAGCATGTTCTTCCCTTTTGATTTTCCATTTCCAGGTCCTTGCACATGTCATTATAATACTTTACTTTGTCTTCTGGACCTGCCCTTTGAAATCTTCCATTCAGCTCTTTTACTTCATCATTTCTTTCTTTTGCTTTAGCTGCTGGACATTCAAGAGTAAGTTTCAGAGTCTCTTCTGACATCCATTTTGGTCTTTTTTTCTTTTCTGTCTTTTTAATGATCTCTTGCTTTCTTCATTTCTGATGTTCTTGATGTCATTCCACAACTCATCTGGTCTTTGGTCATTAGTGTTCAACATGTCAAATCTGTTCTTGAGATGATCTCTAAATTCAGGTGGGATATACTGAAGGTTGTACTTTGGCTCTCATCAACTTGTTCTAATTTTCTTCAGTTTCAACTTGAACTTGCATATGAACAATTGATGGTCTGTTCTGCAATCGGCCCTGGCCTTGTTCTGACTGATGATATTGAGATTTTCCATTGTCTCTTTCCACAGATGTAGTCGACTTGATTCTTGGATATTGCATCTGGTGAGGTCCACTTGTATAGTCAATGTTTATGTTGGTGGAAAAAGGTGTTTGCAATGAAGAATTTGTTGGTCTTGCAACATTCTATCATACGATCTCCAGCATCGTTTCTATCACCAAGGCCATATTTTCCAACTACTGATCCTTCTTCTTTGTTTCCAACGTTCATATTCCAATCACCAGTAATTATAATTATCAATGCATCCTGATTGCACGTTTGGTCAATTTCAGACTACAGGAAGTATAGAAAGTGACATGATAGAGAGAAACTAGGGTGAATGTTGTGTCATTTAGGATTATGCTTTTCTATGAGTACCAGAAAATTTAATAAATAGTAGCTTAAACAATAAAGAAGTTAGTGTCTCATGAAACAAGAAGTCTGGTGGTTTTCAGTTCAGAGCTGATGGTGTTTCAACAATGGCATCAGGCTCCTTTCTCTCTGCTTTGTGCTCATTAGCAGGACTTACTGTATGTCCAGCTTTCTGCCTTCATTTCAGGAAGAAAGGATGAAATAGCAGAGATCAAAGTTAACTTCAGCTTATGTCTCGTTGACCATAGCTGAGTAGCATGGCTTCCCTTAGCTACCAGGAAGCTGGGAAGTGAAGTCTTTATCTTTCCAACTGCTATATGAGAAAGGAAAGGGAAGGGAGATTGAAATGTGGTGGCTGTATCTGTCATGGCTTGCTTCCTTAGGAAGTGACATTTAAACTAAGACCCCAAGGATGAGAAGTCAGCCATGTAAGAACCAGGAAAGTAGCATTTCATGCAGATCCCTCTTGGTGTTCTCAAGGACAGGAAAGGAGGATGATGGTGGCTTGGACTAAGTGGATCAGAGATAAGAGCAGACAGATTCAAGATGTATTTTGCTCAGAGAGCACTTGTGTGACTTGCTGATTGATTGCATATAGAAACCAAGATCCAAACCCATTGCCATCCAGTTGATTCCAACTCATAGTGACCCTACAGGACGGAGTAGAACTGCCCTACAGAGTTTCCAAGGCTGTAAATCGTTACTCAAGCAGACTGCCACATCTTTCACGAAGTGGCTGGTGGGTTAACCGCCAATCTTTTGGGTACAGCTGAGCTCTTAACCATTGTGTACCAGGGCGTCTAATGGGATATAGAGGGAGCAAAAAAGGAAGAATCAGGGATGAGTCCTAGAGTTCTGACTTGAGCATCCAAGTAGATCATGGTACAATTTACGGACTTTGGAAAAGCTTGTGGTGAATCAAGATTGGGGCAGGGAATGGAGTAGGATCTAAAATTCTATTTTAGATGTGTTACATTTGCAAAGTCTATTAAACCTACAAGCTGGAAGTTGGCTGTATGAATGCAGAGCTCAGTCAAAAAGTCATGGTTAGAATGAAAAATTTTGGAGTCATCAACATATAGATATTTTTCCAAGCCACGGATTAAGCATATTACAATTGTGGTGATAACCACCAGAAGATCAAAAGAAGAATTAGCTAAAAGTAATTTTTCTACAGGGAAGGGGATTTGGGTTTGTGAGATTGGTGGGAAACTAACTTTTCATTTGGTACTGTGTAATTTTTCCCAAAGTGTGCATTTTAATTTCATATATATCTTTTAAAAAGAACCAGAACGTGAAAGAACAAAGAGAGAGAAAGAATAAAAACGTGACACAAAAGCCAAATAAAAATGTATGCTTTGGTATAGTCATCTCACACTTATACTGATCTAATTATTCACGAAGATGGTGGGAAAAAGTTACTTCACAAGGACAAACTAGAATATTTAGTTTAAAAAATGCTAGAGAAAACTCAGAGATATTTTAGTGTTCAGTACCATACAATTAACAATTTGGTTTCTTCTACAGTCTGGGTTAATTTTGGAAACACTTTGGTTACATCTTTCTGAGCAAGAAAAATTGATTTAGGCTTGAGATATTCTTAGTGACACAAAAGGTTTAAAGGAGTTGAGTGGGGTCCTTGACCCACTGTGTGCTTGACTGTCTCAATTCATTGTTTTAATTCGTCCTTCCTTTACCTTCCTAAAATTACACCCCGCAAAACCCACTGGAACTTCAAAGTAGGTAGATTTGGCAGGTGTTGGGGGGTGGAAGAAATTGAGACCAAAAGGGACAGGCCAATTCATAAATACAGAAGTTCAGTGGTAGAATTCTCACCTTCCATGTGAGAGACCCAGGTCTGATTCCCATCAAATGTACCTCATGTACAGTCTTCAGTGGAGGCTTGCATGTTGCTATGATGCTGAACAGGTTTCAACAGCTTCTAGATTAAGAAGGACTAGAAAGAAAGGCCTGGTGATCTACTTCTGAAAATCAGCCAATGAAAATGCTACGGATCAAAAATGTTTGATCTGCAACCAATCATGAGGATGGCATAGTACCAGGCAGTGCTTCATTCCATTGTATATGAGTTTGCCATGAGTTGGAGCCGACTTGATGGTCACTAACAACAACAATGTTGCAAAAAGTATTGCAAATACTTTTTTTAAACAACATAAATGGTGACTATACATGTAGACCTCGCCAGATGGAATACCCAGGAGTCAAATCAACTACATCTGTGGAAAGAGATGATGGAAAAAGCTCAATATCATCAATCAGAACAAGGCCAGGGGCTGACTGTGGAACAGACCATCAATTGCTCATCAGCAAGTTCAGGTTGAAGTTGAAGAAAATTAACACAAGTCTGTGAGAGCCAAAGTATGATCTGATTACATCCCACCTGAATTTAGAGACCGTCTCAAGAATAGCTATGAAGCATTGAATACTAATGATCAAAGACCCGATGAGCTGTGGAATGACATCAAGGACATAATACATGAAGAAAGTAAAAGTCATTAAAAAGACAGGAAAGAAAGAAAAGACTAAAATGGATGTCAGAAGAGACTCTGAAAGTTGCTCTTGAAAGTAGAGTAGCTAAAGCAAAAGGAAAAAATGAAGTGAAAGAGCTGAATAGAAGATTTCAAAGGGCAGATGAAGAAGATGAAGTGAAGTATTATAGTGAAATGTGTAAAAACCTGGAGATAGAAAACCCAGAGGGAAGAACATGCTGAAAGAAAAATTCAAACCTTGAGTTGCAATAGTGAAGGATTCTATGGGGGAAATTATTAAAAGACGCAGGAAGCATCACAAGAGATGAAGGAATATACAGAGTCACTGTGCCAAAAATGATTGGTTGAAGTTCAGCTATTTCAGGAGGTAGCATATGATCAAGAACTGATGGTACTGAAGGAAGAAGTCCAAGCTGCACTGAAGGCATTGGCAGAAATCAAGGCTCCAGGAATTGACAGAATACTAATTGAGATGTTTCAACAAACAGATGTAGCACTAGAAGTGCTCACTCACCTAATGCCAAGAAATTTGGAAGACAGCTACCTGGACAACTGACTGGAATAGATTTATATTTATGCCTATTCCCAAGAAAGGTGATCCCACTGAATGCATAAATCATCGAACAATATTATTAATATCACACACAAGTAAAATTTTGGTGAAGATCATTCAAAAGCAGTTATAGCAGTACATCAAGGGGGAACTGCCAGAAATTCAAGCTGGATTCAGAAGAGGACGTGGAATGAGGGATATCATTGCTGATGTCAGATGGATCTTGGCTGAAAGCAGAGAATACCAGAAAGATGTTTACCTGTGTCTTATGAAGTATGCAAAGGCCTTTGACTTTTTGAATTATAACAAATTATGGATAACATTGTGAAGAATGGGATTTCCAGAACACTTAATTGTCCTCATGAGGAACCTGTGCTTAGACCAAGAGGTGTCCAGGTTGTATTCTTTCACCATACTTATTTAATCTGTATGCTGAGCAGATAATCCAAGAAGCTAGACTATATGAAGAAGAATGTGGCATCAGGTTTGGAGGAAGACTCAACATCCTGCCATATGCAGATGACACAACCTTGCTTGCTGAAAGCAAGAGGACTAGAAGCACTTACTTATGAAGACCAAAGACCACAGGAGGTAGCGTATGATGAAAAACTGATAGTACTGAAGGAAGAAGTCCAAGCTGTACTGTAGGTGTTGGCAAAAAAAAAAAGGCGCCAGGAATTGATGGAATACCAATTGAGATGTTTCAGCAAACAGATGAAGCACTAGAAGTGCTCACTCATCTAATGCCAAGAAATTTGGAAGACAGCTACCTGGACAACTGACAGGAAGATTACATTACACCTCAACATAAAGAAAACCAAAATCCTCACAACTGGACCAATAAGCAACATCATGACAAACAGAGAAAATAGTGAAGCTGTCAAGGATTTCATTTTACTTGGATCCACAATCAGTGCCCATGGAAGCAGCAGTTAAGAAATCAGAAGATGCATTGCATTGGGGAAACCTGCTGCAAAAAATCTCTCTAAAGTGTTAAAAAGCAAAGATGTCACTTTTAGGACAAAGGTGCTTCTGTCCCAAGCCATAATGTTTTCAATCGCCTCATATCCCATGTGAAAGCTGGATAATGAATAAGGAAGACTGAAGAATTGATGCCTTTGAGTTAGGGTGTTGGCAAAGAATATTGAATATACCATGGACTGCCAGAAGAATGAACAAATCTGTCTTGGAAGAAGTACAACCGGATTTCTCATTAGAAGCAAGGATGGCAAGACTTAGCATAACATACGCTGGACACGTTATCAGGAGGGACCAGTCCCTGCAAAAGGACATCATGCTTGGTAAAGGAGACGATCAGCGAGAAAGAGGAAGACCCTCAACGAGATGGATTGACACAGTGGCTGCAATAATGGGCTCAAATAACGATTGTGAGGATGGTGCAGGACAGGGCAGTATTTCGTTCTGTTGTACATAGGGTCGCTATGAGTCGGAACCCAACTCCATGGCTCTTAACCACAACAACAACAATAACAATTATTGAACAAAACAAATACCCTGAATGCATGCAGATGGCTGGCAAGTGGCTGCAAAGCTGTAGTGGATTTTCACATCTATTTATATGGAGTTAAAGGTACAATTATGACCCATCGTCCTACTTTTAGTAAACAGTCAGCAGATATTCAGTTTGTGTCAGTGGTTACACTGAGCTTACTCTGAAGTCCTGCTTTTCATAATTCTTTATCAGGCTCCCTCTGATGTTTTGTTCTTCATAATTTGTTGTTCTTTACGTTTGCCCTGACAGTTTATCTAACACATATGCACAATAGCACACATTAGTTATTTCCTTCAGCATTCCTCAGTGAGGTTAGAGTAAGTTCAGTTTTTCCACATGAGAGAAGAGCATGGAGGAGTTGGGGAATAGAAGCACACAGTCTTTTGGTGCTTTTCAGAATATTTTGGGTCGTAGGTCTAGATACCTAAAATGTGAGGGGCACAGGAGTGCAGGGGTGAGGGAGGAGAGGGAAGCACAGATTATTTGGACATTCTAGTCTTAGGTTTCTTCTGAGACGAATATAAGCAAGCAAGAAAGTCTCAGTTTATTTTGCAAATAGATAATTAAAAACAAATATGGGATATTTTAAATGAAGTATAAATGTCAATTGCCACCATGCCATCCAAGTAACAGTATCAACATCAAGTCAAAAAATAATAAAATCTAATCTTCTTTTCTATACATTTAATGCACTTCATTGTCTGATTTTGAGTTATTTCCCCAGTTTTATTCCCCTATAGTAGTGATTTGGGGCTGCGGTAAGGGGAAGCAAAAGTATACCTACCTTCTAGGACCACATATCTTGATCACTTGAGGGACTTTTGCAAACTTTACACATCATCCAAGAAATTGTTACGCTAGGATTGAGATTTGTGGTTCATCAATAGCATATAGTATATAGATATATTTCTCAAATATATTGTTCTAAAAAAATCTAGGGTAAAGATTGAGATCTGTTGTTATAGTGGCATCTGTTATTTTCTTTTTTGTCTGTTTAGCACCTCTGATGTCTCTGGGGGAATTGCTCCTCTTCCATTTCCTGCACACCTCCCCACAGTCATCACAGGGTTTAGGTTAGGTACATGATGAAGACTGAGGAAATCATAATAGTCTCATTCCGCTGGCCACAATACTTGTCCATTTGGATACATGAACTGTGCCGAGCCAGTAATTCTTATTTGACTTTGAAAGCCACTGGAGTCAAAAATAGAACTTGGGAAGACAAGATATAACACAAGATAAGAGTAATATAATTGGAGAACTTTTGGGCTGAAAGCTGGATCTATGCAATAATCAAATTTTCTGTGGTATAATGATATTATTTCATTTTCTGTTTGCTTGTTTGGGGGAGTGGGTAGGGGAAAGGACAAAATCAAAGTTATGCCTACAGCACGAAGAGCAATATTTTATGTAATATTTGACTGTTACTGAAAAAAACAGTTAATGCTTTAGATGAGGGGTCAGCAAACTACTGCCTGACTGACACCTGTTTTGATAAATAAAGTTTAGTTGGAGCACAGCCAGCCCCATTCACTTATGTATTGTCTATGGCTGCTTTCAGGTACAAGGCAGATTTGAGTAGTTGCACAGAGACTCTATGGCTGCAAAGCCAAAAATGTTTACTGTCTGGCCCTTTACATAAAATGTTTGCCAGCTCTTGCTTTAGATTGTTGTGCTTACCTTTTAATTAAAATATAGAGGAAATCAGCCACAGCATTTAATGGTGGGAAAATGAACTGAAATTTAAACATCCTCTAACAACCTCTGAGAAGCTTCTGTTTGCATCCAGTCTTAACATGAAGCGCTCAAGTTTGCAGTACACAAAAAAGGCCCAAGGGTTTAGAACTACCTTCTTTGGCAGGGAGAGTTGGCATTTCCAGAGCATAGGAGATGAGAAACTAGACTTGAGAACACTAAAAAAGGGATTGGAAGTGTTAAAGAGGAGACAAAAAGATAGGAAAAAGAAAACAGACAAGAATACAAGCCTATAATTGACTTCCCTTCTATTATAAGATAGATAAAATTATAATCTTGTTTCTTTTCATACTGTAATGTTTTGGGAGCTACTTGATCCTTGAGTAAAGGGACTTCATCTTTCTAATATGATGGTCTGGTACATCTTGGGTCTGGGGAAGATTTGGAAGGATCAAAAAAAACCAGTTGCTGTTGAGTAGATTCTGACTGATGGTGACCTTATATGTATCAGAGAAGAAGTAGATGACCAGGCCTTTCTTCTAAGGCACTTCTGGGTGGACTTGAACCTCCAACCTTTTAGTTAGCAGCTAGGCTGTTAACTATTTGCACTACCCAGGGACTCCATTTGGAAGGAAGAGGATACTAAAGAAAGGCTGCTACCACTCATCAGTCATCAGTCCTTTCTTGGGCATATTGAGAAGCTCCATCTGAATTAGCCTTTCCTCATAGGAAAGGGAGAGCTTTACAGCACTTGGTTCACACATTAAAAAAAAAATAAAACAAGAAAAATCCATGGATTTTATTTTTGCATGGCCTCTATTAACTGAAGTTATTATTTATGCTCACTGCAATTAGAGTTCAATACTTGGTTAATTTATTTAAGCTAATGGTGTCCGTGTCGATAGAAATATGTGAAAATAAAGCTCTTTGTTCTATAGGTGTTATCTTAGCTACATTATTTGGAAGGGGATTATCTGAGTATTTGCAGAATATGAGGCAAGGTTGTGAGAATGCACCCCCCTCCCCTTTTTTTAACCTTATATTAAGGATCCTAAAATTGAGACATGCTTCACAAAAATCTAAGCATATTCCACTGGCAAATTAAAAGAGCCATAGGAAACCCTTCTAGGAGTTAAGCTGCCAGTAAATGGAGGGTTTGGTGTCTTCTTGATGACAAGCCTTTAAAAAGAGAATGCTCTGATGTTGCTTTGAGCACTTTGCTTCCTTAAATCCTCGGGTTCTACCATGCAGTTCTATTCCCCTTCCCCAGTGGAGAAAATACATTGGCAGGACTTGGGGTATAATCCTTATCTGATAAGTAAGCACCCAAATTCTGTATGTCCCAAAATAAAGCTTAGCACTTTTTAATTAAACATGTTAAAGTGGGAAACCAGTTATAGGTAGATTTGGAAATGCCAATTGATGATTGGCAATTGATTGATAATGTTTTATTTAATCAGAATTGTCACCAATAAAAGGGATTGTCAAAGCAGGAAACTTGACATAGAATGATATTCTGATACCAGCCATTCCAAGAACTGGTCTTATTTTTGCTTGTACCTTCTGTTTAATCCCGTGATTTATCTTCCTTTCCATTTTCTATAAAATGGAGATGTAAATGCTTTATTGTCTTCCCTCAATTAAATTATTACACTGAGTTAAGTATTATTAATGTGGCTTTATTCATGTGGACGTTCCAAGTTTAACAAGCGACCTTGACTATATAAATGTAATATGCATCTTCATTGAAATTTAGTTCAAATTCTCTAAGTGGTTAACATGTAATTCAGCCTGTATTTTTTTTAACACTTAATAGCACGCAAATACCCTTCATTTCTTTTCATTGGTTCTCTAGGTTGCTGTAAGCATCAGGTTGGGTCACTGTTCATGAAAATAAAAATGCAAGACATAGGATATTTTCACAATGACCCTCCGGCTCTTCAAGATCTGACAACTCATCACCTCTCTGGACTGTCTCACCACTCTCCTCTTCCATTACTGTTCCACTCACACTGGCCTCCTTGCTTGACCTTAAACTCATCATGCAGGCTTGTGCTTCTGCACATATGTACTTGCTCTTCATCTGTCAGTATGCCCTTCCTTTAAATATCTACTTGTCTTTCTTGTTTTTATACTTGCTGAGGACTTCTCTAACCTTCTGTGGTAGACACATCCTAGTATGAGCCCCAGTGAATCATGTTCTTGTGTAATCCTTTCTCTCTAAGTATGGGGAAACTGTGACTTGCTTCTAATCAATAGAATATGACAAAAAGAATGGAATATTACTCCCATGATTATGTTACTGTATATGGCAAAGGGGAAGGAATTTTGTAGATGTGATCAAGGTCTCTAATCAGTATGACTTTGAGTTAATCCAAATGGAGGTTATCCTGGTTGGGCATAACTTAATCAGGTGAGCCTGTTAAAGAGTGAATAGGTCTTCCTTATGCTCAGAGACTCTAAGATGTAGAGACTCTCTTTCCTCCTAGCCCTGAAGAAGCAACCCACCATGAATTCTAGAGCAGTAAGGAAATGATTTCTGCCAGCAAGCACAAGAGCTTGGAAGAAGACTGTGAGCCTCAGATGAGACCATAGCCCTGGCTTTGGTCTACATGATTCACTGGGAGTCAAACTAGGATATGTCTACCACAGGCAGTTAAAGAATTCCTCAGCAAATATAAGAACAAGAGAGACAAGTAGATATTTAGGGGTAAGGCATTCTGACAGATGAGAAGCAAGTACTTACGTCCGGAAGCACAAACCTGCATGATGAGTTCAAGGTCAAGCAAGGAGGCCAGTGTGACTGTAATAGTAATGGAGGAGGAGAGTGGTAAGATAGTCCAGAGAGGTGATGGGTTGCCAGATCTTAAAGAGCCAGGGGGCCATTGTGAAAATATCCTATGTCTTGCATTTTTATTTTCATGAACAATGACCAAACTTCACTTGATTGCAGCTTTGAGAGATCTGGAACAGAGCACATACCTAAACTGCATCTGACAATGGATATTGTTTTAAGCTGCTACATTTGTGATAATTTCTTATAGAAAAATAGAAAACAAATACACTGTCCTTGTATAAAATGTACCCCACAAGCACTCTTTATCCCCTTTTCCTACTTAGTTTTTCTCAATAGCCCATATACCATTTACATTCTAAATAATTTATTTTGTGTGTATGCGTGTGTGTCTCCATCAGTCTCTCCCCTCTACAATGTAAGCTCCATGAGTATAGGTAGTTTGGTCTCTTTTGTTTACTGCTATGTTTCCAATATTTAGAAGACACTGTAGCCCATAATAAACAATAGATATCTGTTGAGTGAATGAATAATGATGTTCTCCTGATTTCATTGTTCCTTCTATCACTCAACTGGCTTCCTTATTTCTAAGTTTACCAAAACATAACTTCTTTTATCTCTTTAGTTTGTATCTCACCTCTTAGTAAAACCAAAATCCAAAACCCATTGTAGAGTCAATTCTGACTCATAGCGACCCCAGAGGCCAGTGTAGAACTGCTTCATAGGGTTTCCAAGGAATGGCTGGTGTGGATTCGAACTGCTAACCTGGTTAGCAGCTGAGCTGGTAACCGTTGAGCACCCAGGGCTCCTACCTCTTAGTAAAACAGAAAAATGTAACAGTTATTATCTCAATATCTACCTGCTCTAATGAAAGAGGTTCACAAACAATCTTACTTCCCAAAGAACAGGAAATAAGGATGAGATTGTCAGCTTAGTTATTACCTATGGCACAGAATACTGCAAAAAAAAAAAAAATTAGAAAAAAAAGAATTAGAGTAAATAAACTACAGTTTCAATATTTGCTGTATGCTTTTTCCAGAAAGAACAGAAGATATAAAATCCCTTTACACACACACATACACACACAACTTAATGTTGACCTAGAAATATCTGGAGTTTGTAGATGGGGATACAACTTTTGCAGCCTACCGAGTGAATCTAAACTCTTTTAAGCAGCTTTGTTTGTCTTTAAGCATAACTGAGTAAAGACTGAGATCCCCAGCTTCAATTAAGGCCACTCTAAATACAAACCGCTGGAGTTCCTGGGTGTTGCAAACAGTAAACAGCACTTAGCTGCTAACCGAAAGATGGCATTTCCGGAGACATCTTGGAAGAAAGGCTGGAGATCTACTTCTGAAAAATCAGCCCCTGAAAACCCTAGGAAGCACAGTTCTGACACACATGAGGTCACCATAAATCAGAATCAACTTGACGGCAACTGGCTAAAATACAAACTGTTAGATTTGAATCACTAGATCTAACTGGTCTCTGTCCTTGAACTTGCAACAGGGAATGAAGCAAACTCTTCAGCAGCCTTCTCCTGCCCTTCTCAGAACTGTGTCGCCAAAGAGATTTGCTAAATCTCTATGGAGTTTGACAACTGTTGTGACACTGCAAATGCAGAAAAATGTGCAGGTGAAATAGAGGAAAATGGGCAGGCCTTTCAGGATTCAAGTTGTCAGGAATAAGAGCCTTTTGTTTCTCCATGAAAAGCATACCTTTGAAGAATATTGTACCATGCTTTGAGCCTTTTGCTTCCTATGTTCTCAAGTACTTCCATGAAATGATTTCCCCTCCCTCAGTGGATGAACCAGATGGGAGGCTTATTGACATGACCATCTTCTGGGCAATGTTATCCCAGATGGCCCTGGGCAAGCTGTTTTTTAACTAAGTAGTAGAGTCAGAGGACACTTGAATACAGTAGGATTTGAGTGATGTTTATTTCCTATTTTTGAGGAAGTTCAAAGAAGGATCCCACTTATATGAAATATCTAGAATAAGCAAATGCATAGAGACCAAAGTTTATTAATGGTTACCAGGGGCAGGTAGGAGGGGAAAATGGAAAGGCACTGTACGAGGGATACCAATGGAAATAAACTGTAACATTTGCAGCTGATATATGTGTGATGACACTGTGAAGCCCACTTCTCTGTATTCCTCTTAGGCTACTTTCACATTTGTGGTATCTGTTAGATCACACAGAACATATAGTAGATAAGAGCTGTGTTTATTTCATGATACCCACAAAAATCATTCACACATTGAAAATCTATCTTTTACTTTCCTTCAAATTGACTGATTGCTCTGTAGGCCTTCCATCCATCATAGCCTTTCTCTTTATGCATTTACTTGCACTTTTCCCTGAAGATGGGCATGCTTTATATTCTTGGACCTCAGCTCCTGGCTAGGAGTTGTACATGGTGGTAGGACTTTTGACACGAACCCTGAATATGAGTCTAGTGCTTGTTCTACCCAAGAAAATAAAGACTGGCCCCAATTTGGCGTGATAATTGGCCTTGCTGATTTTCAAAGGTTTTCATTCCATCTTGTGACTAGTACTAAACTTCATTTGGAAAAAGGTAGTTTCTCCAATCAGCACTTGTCCTTGTTGTTCTAGTTTCAAAAATAGCATGCTTCCATATCAACTTTGAAAATGGTGACATATTCATTTGTGAAGAGAATGATTCTACTGCACATTATGAATAGATTATTTCTAAGTGATTTATTTTATTTAACAAGATAATAACATTTTAAAAATTATAATTAAAAACCTTTGTGTATAGAAGCCAGTCTTAGAGTTTCTCAAAAAATGTGTAAAAGAAACTCATTATTTCTTTTGTGCAACTAAAAATATATTTGTTCATAAATAGAAAGTTTTTACAGTTTTATTACTTGCTACTTTGGTTTTCTTTCTGCATATTAAGCCCTTTGGATAATGAAAAGCAATAGTAACAAATTATATCGTTTTGTTAGTGGATTATTAATTTTTTAAAAGTTGTTACCATGATAAAATATATAAAACAGAACACTTGCCAATTCAACCATTTTTACATGTACAATTCAGTGACATTAATTACATTCACCATGTAGTGGAAACATCACCACTATCCATTTCCAAATTTTTTCATCACCCTTAACAGAAACTTGGTATCTCTTATACATTACCTTCCCATTTTCCCACACCACCTGCCCCGATAACCATTAGTACATTTTTGTGTTTATGCATTTGCCTGTTCTAGGTACTTCATATAAGTGGTATCATGCAATATTTTCCTTTTGTGCCTGACTTATTTCACTGAACAAGGCTGATTCAGTGATAGAATTCTCATCTTCTGTATGAGAGACCTGTGTTCAATTCTAGACCAGAGTACCTCGTGTTCAGTGACCACACATCTGTTAGTGAAGGCTTGACTGTTGCTATGATGCTGAAAAGGTTTCAGTGGAGCTTTCAGACTAAGACAGACTAGGAAAAAAGGCATGGTGATCTACTTCTGAAAACTAGCCAACAAAAATTCTATGGATCACAATGGTCTGATCCACAAGTGATCATGGGGATGGTGCAGGACTGGGCAGCGTTTCATTCCATTGTGCATCCATAACTGGACAGCAGCTAACAAAAACAACAAAGTTTTCAAAATTTATATATATCATAGCATTATCAGAATTTTATATCTATGACTGAATAATATTCCATTGTGTATATATCACATTTTATGTATTCATTCATCTGTTGATGGACATTGGGTTTTTTCCACCTTTTGGCTATTGTAAATAATACTGCAAGGAACATTGGTGTACAGGTATATGCTTGAGTCCTTGCCTTCAAGTCCTTTGTATATATATCTTGGAGTGGAATTCCTGGGTCATATGGTAATTCTGTGTTTAACTTTTTGAGGAACCACCACATTGTTTTCCATAGCGGCTGCACTGTTTTACAATCCCACCAGCTACTTTACATAAAGTTCACTCAACAATACAATTAAGTCTGGACAAGTTGGGGTATGGGTTTGCTGATCTCAGTGAACATCCAGAGATGTTTTCTGAAATTTCCTGCACATATAGTGTCTTATTTAGTGCTGCTATAACAGAAATACCACAAGTGGGTGACTTCAGAAATCTATTTTCTCACACTTTAGGAGGCTGTAAGTCCAAATTCAGGGTACCGGCTCTAGGTGAAGTCTTTCTCTCTCTGTTGCCTCTGGGGGTTGGTCCTTGTCTCTTTTTAGCTTCTGTTCCTAGGTTCATTGGTGATCTTCACATGAAGTGGTGTCTGTCTTCCCCCATCTGCGCTTTCTTGCTTCTGTGCGTAATCTGGTCTTTTATATCTCAGAAGAGATTGGTTTAAGACACATCCTGCACTGATATGACCTCATTAACATAACATTATGGATTGAATTGTGTCCCCCCAAAATATGTATCAACTTGGCTAGGCCATGATTCTCAGTTTTGTGTGGTTATCTAACATTTTGTGATCTGATGTGATTATCCTATGTGTTGTAAATCCTAACCACTGTGATGTTAATGGGAAACCGTGGTGGTGTAGTGGTTAAGAGTTCAGCGCTGACCAAAAGGTTGGCAGTTCAAATCCACTAGATACTCCTTGGAAACCCTGTGGGGCAGTTCTACTCTGTCCTATAGGGTTGCTATGAATCGGAATCAACTCAACAGTAACAGGTTTGATTTTTTTTTTTAATGATGTTAATTTGACAGAATTCAGTCTGCAGGATTAAGTTGTATCTTGAGTCAATCTGTTTTGAGATGTAAAAGAGAGAATCGAGCAGAGAGGAAAGGGACCTCATACCACCAAGAAAGAAGAGCCAGAAGAAGAGTGTGTTCTTTAGACCCTGGGTCCCTGTGCAGAGAAACTCTTAGCCAAGGGAAGATTGATGATACGACCTTCCCTGAGAGACAACAGAGAGAAAAAGCCTTCCCCTGTAGCTGGTGCCTTGAATTCAGACTTCTAGCCTCCTAGACTGTGAGAGAATAAATTTCTGTTTGTTGAATCCATCTACCTGTGGTGTTTCTGTTATAGAGCACTAGATAACTAGGACACATAACAAAGTAAAACTCTTCTCAAATGGGATTATATCCATAGATATAGGAATTAGTATTCCAGCACATGTTTTGGATGTACACAATTCAATCAATAACACATAGTTTTGAGAACAAAGGCACAGAGATTGTAATTGAAATCTCTAAACCTACTCTGATTTTCATAATAAAGTTTACTGAATAGAATCCAAGGGGCAGCAGGAGAGCACTGGCCATTTGACAAGGAAAAAAGAGAAAGGAGAAGTAGCTAAATGAAAGAAAGAGGCATACAGGTAGTAAAAGAAGATGGTGCAGTGTGGAGGGGTATGAGACAGATTTTTCTTTCATATGCATATCAGTTTCCTGGTGGCGCAGTGGTTAAGCACTTGGCTGCTAACCCAAAGGTCGGCAGTTCAAACTCACCAGCTACTCCAGGGAAGAAAGATGTGGCGGTCTGCTCCCGTAAAGATTTACAGCCTTGGAAACTATGGGGGTAGCTCTACCCTGTCCTACAGGGTTGCTGTGAGTCAGAATCAACTTAATGGCAGTGGGTTTGGTTGGGTTTTATTATTTTCCTAGGGCTGTTGTAACCAATACCAAAAACAGAAATTTATTATCTTACAGTTCTGGAGGTGGAGTCTGAAATCAAGGTGTTGACGTCTTCTGAGGGCTCTGAGAGAAAATCTGTTCAATGCCTGTCTCCTAGCTTCTGGTGACAGCCGGTGATCCTTGGCTTTCCTTGATTTGTAAATGCATCTTCACATGGCCATCTTTCCTCTGTGGGTCTCTATGTCTGTTCTTCTGTTTTATAAGATACCACTCAGATAGAATTGAGACCCACCCTACTCTGGTATGAACTCATGCTAACCTAACTGATAACATCTTCAAAGACCCTATTTCCAATCGGGAGTTATTCACAGGAACAGTAGTTAGAACTTCAAGTTATCTTTTTGGGGGACATAATTCAATCCATAACAATGTATTATACATTTGTTCATGGTTGACACTATATACTAGGAATTCATGTATTTTGACAAAAGACTTTTAATTCTGGAATCCGGATTTCTGGCTCATGCAAGTTGGGGTAACACACACAGGCCATTGCCCTTAGGTGTCCTTTTGAACCTTGAACCTTGAAAAAACTGGTTCTTAAAAGCCATCTTTGAGTCAAACAACGGTCCAGATAAACTAGTAAGACCATTTTGCTTTGGGCATTGTGCTCTTTTGAAGAATTCAGTTAGTTTTGGAACACAGACTCCAAAGATCAGACTGAGAGCTATGTTTAGGGTAAATCAGTAATTATTTCAATTGTTCTTCAGGACAATGCTGTATGAAATTCCTGACCACAAATTTATCTGTTCTGTTTCCACCATTTCTTCATGGCAATGACAAAAAAGATTTGACATAAGAATTTTGGAAGTTTTTCTCATCTTTGGAACATTTCTGACACTTTCTTTGAAATGTTATTTCTATTTGCAAATTGTATATTCAGTAAACTTCAGTCAATTTCTGTTATTGGCTTAATATGATTTTTGTTTTAAAAGTTTGTTTACTGCAATCCACTTATTAATAAATATTTATTTAGCAACTACTATATGCCAGGCCACTTTGAGGTCTAAGGTGTGCCTGAACCAACCCATGATATTTCCAGTTACTTCATATGCATGTGAAAGCTGGAAAATGAATAAGGAAAACCAAAGAATAATTGATGCCTTTGAATTATGGTGTTGGTGAAGAATATTGAATATACCCTGGACTTCCAAAAGAATGAATAAATCTGTCTTGAAAGAAATACAACCAAAATGCTCCTTAGAAGCAAGGATGGTGAGACTTCAGCTCATGTACTTTGGACATGTTGTCAGGAGGGACCAGTCCCTGAAGAAGGACATTATGCCTGATAAAGTCGAGGGTCAGCGAAAGAGAGGAAGACACTCAACAAGATGGATTGACACAATGGCTACAACAGTGGGCTCAAATGTAGCAACAGTTGTGAGGATGGCCCAGGACTGGGCAGTGTTTCATTCTGTTGTATATAGGGTTGCTATGAGTTGAAGCTGACTTGATGGCACCTAACAACAACAACAACATATGCCAGGCCACATTTTTCTTCCCAGACAGGCTTGGAAGAAGGACATGGTGATCTATTTCTGAAAAAAGTGGCCAGTGGAAACCTTACAGATAGCAATGGAGCATTGTCTGATATAGTGCCAGAAAATGAGCCCTTCAGGTTAGAAGGCACTCCAAGTATGACTGGGGAAGAGCTGCCTCCTCAAAGTAGAGTTGACATTAATAATGTGGGGAGTAAAGCTTTCAGGATCTTCATTTGCTGATTTAGCACAACTCAAAACAAAAAGAAAGAGCTGCAAATATCCATTAATAATCGGAATGTGGAATGTATGAAGTATGAATCAAGGAAAGTTGGAAGTTGTCAAAAATTAAATGGAATGCTTGAAGATCGATATCCTAGGCATTAATGAGCTGAAATGGACTGGTATTGGCTATTTTGAATCAGACAATCATACTGTCTATTATGCTGGGAATGACAAATTAAAGAGGAATGGCATCACATTCATCATCAAAAAGAACTTTTCAAGATCTATCCTGAAATACAATGCTGTCAGTAATAGGATAATATGAATACACCTACAAGGAAGTACAACCAGAATGTTCCTTAGAAGCAAGGATGGTGAGACTACGTCTTACATACTGTCAGGAGGGATCAGCCCCTGGAGAAGGGCATCATGCTTGGTAAAGTACAGGGTCAGCGAAAAACAGGAAGACCTTCCACAAGATAGATTGACACAGTGGCTGTGGTGATGGGCTAAAGCATAATGACAATTGTGAGCATGGTGCAGGACTGGGCAGTGTTTCGTTCTGTGGTGTATAGGGTCGCTATGAGTCGGAACCGACTCGATGGCACCTAAAAACAGAAACACAAGGAAGACCAGTTAATACGACTGTTATTCAAATTTATGCACCAACCACTAATGCCAAAAATGAAGAAATTGAAGATTTTTACCAACTTCTGCAGTCTGAAATTGATCAAACATACCATCAAAATGCATTGATAATTACTGGTAATTGGAATGTGAAAGTTGGAAACAAAGAAGAAGGATCAGTAATTGGAAACTGTGGTCTTGGTGATAGAAACAATGCTGGATATTGTATGATAGAATTTTGCAAGACCAACAACCTGTTCATTGGAAATACCTATTTTTGAACATCATAAATGGTGACTATACACACGGACCTCACTAGATGGAATACAAAGGGATCAAATTGACTACATCTGTAGAAAGAGACTGTGGAGAAGCTCAATATCATCAGTCAGAACAAGGTCAAGGGCCGACTGAGGAACAGAACATCAATTGCTCATATGCAAGTTCAAGTTGAAGCTGAAGAAAACTAAAATAAGTCCAAGAGAACCAAAGTAGGACCTTGACTATATCCCTCCTTAATTTAGAGACCATCTCAAGAATAGACTCATTGAACACTAATGACTGAAGATCAGACAAGTTGTGGGATGACATCAAGGATATCATACATGAAGAAAGCAAGTGGTCATTTAAAAGGCAAAAAAAAAAAAAGACCAAAATGGATGTTGGAAGAGACTCTGAAACTTGTTCTTGAAAGTAGCATAGCAAAAGCAAATGGAAGAAATGATGAGAAGAGCTCAACAGAAGGTTTCAAAGGACAGCTTACAAAGACAAAGTAAAGTATTATAATGAAATCTGCAAAGACCAGGAATTAGAAAACCAAAATGAAGAACATACTTGGCATTTCTAAAGCCGAAAGAAGTGAAGAAAAAAATTCAAGCCTTCAGTTGCAATATTGAAGGATTATGTGGGCAAAAATAATGGTTGAAGTACAAACTTCAACTTTTTTTCCCCACTCTGAGCACTAACCATGAAATACTACCACACTGAGACCAGGTTAGTCCTCAGAGCTCCCACACCAGTCCTTTTCGCAAGCCTAGCATCAGTCAAAGAGGTATACCAAAACCTGTTGCCATCGAGTTGATTCTGACTCATGGTGACTCTGTAAGACAGAGCAGAACTGCCCCATAGGGCTTCCAAGGAGCAGCTGTTGTATTCAAACTGCCTAACTTTTTTGGTTAGCAGCTGAGCTCTTACCCACTTAACCACTGGGACTCCCAAAGTAGTATGACCAGTCATTAAGCCAGTTATCCTCCCTACCTGAGGAAGCTGCCAGCCTGGAGCAGACATCACTTGGAGAGGCAGCCTCCAGCCCCTGCTGTTAAGATAGGAATCTGATGGATTGAACCTTCAATCAGACCTTAATTCCCCGAGCAGTAACCAGCATGCAGTTGTTCCCTAGATCATGGCTCTCCTGGAACCAAGAGTCCCCTTCAGTCCCAACCAGGTATGGCCACCTCCCAAGTTTGTACTAACGTCTAGCAGTCTCGGCCCAAGAGGTTTACTGGCCTCACTCAGACACAGGTCACTTCAGCCCCTCACTGGGAATCCATTTTGGCTTGGAATTTGGTGGGTAGGGATGTGTGCAAGTGTTTTGCTTGACTTTGAGGGAGTACCTGGGAAAAGGCAGCAGGCAGTGCAGGCAGCACCCTCAGCTCTGTGGCATTCAACTGTGTGGATCATAACAAATTATGGATAACATTGCAAAGACTGAGAATTCCATAACACTTAATTGTCCTCATGCGGAACCTGTACATAGACCAAGAGGCAGTCATTCAAACAGACTAAAGGGATAGTGTGGAGTTTCAAATCAGGAAAGGTGTGTGTCAGGGTTGTATCCTTTCACCATACTCATTCAGTCTGCATGCTGAGCAAATAATTCAAGAAGCCTGAATATATGAGGAAGAATGGAGCATTAGGATTGCAGGAAGACTCATTTTGCAGATGACACAGCCTTGCTTGCTGAAAGTAAAGAGGACTTGAAGCACTTACTGATGAAGATCAGAGACTATAGCCTTCAATATCGATTATACCTAACATAAAGAAAACCAAGATTCTCATAACTGAACCAATAAGCAACATCATGATAAACAGATAAAATATTGAAGTTGTCAAGAATTTCATTTTACTTGGATCCACAGTCAACGCCCATGGAAGCAGCAGTCAAGAAATCAAACGATATATTTCATTGGGCAAATCTGCTGCAAAAACCTCTTTAAAGTATTAAAAAGCAAAGATGTCACCTTGAGGACTAAGGCACACCTGACCCAAGCCATGGTATTTTCAGTCGCTGCATATGCATGCAAAAGCTGGACAACGAATAAGGAAGACCAAAGAAGAACTGACACCTTTGAATTATGGTGTTGGCGAAGAATATTGAAAATACCCTGGACTACCTAAATAACAAACAAATTTGTCTTGGAAGAAGTACAGTCAGAATGCTTTTTAGAAGTGAGGATGGCAAGACTTCCTCTCACAGACTTTAGACATGTTATCAGGAGGAACCAGTCCCTGGAGAAGGATATCATGCTTGGTAAGGTAGACAGTCAGTGAAAAAGAGGAAGACCCTCCACAAGATGAATTGACACAGTGTCTGTAACAATGGGCTGAAACATATAAATTATTGTGAGGATAGTGCAGGAGTGGGCAGTGTTTCGTTCTGTTGTACATAGGGTCACCATGATTTGGAGCTGACTCGATGGCACTTAACAATGACAACACGTGAGGCACTGTTCTGTGTGTTTGAGATACTCTGTGTAGAAAAGAGAAAAAAATGATGTCTCAAGAAGCTTACATTTCAGTGAGGGGATACAACACAAATAAGAAAGTCAAATAGTTCTGTGGGCAGAATAGTTTGAGCAGAGTTAACAGCATCAGGATGCCTAGGGGCAGAGAGAGGAGCAGATTGTCACTATTTAATAGGGCAGTAAAGGAGGGATTCACTGAGAAGGTAATACTTGAGCAAAGACTTATAGGAAGTGAGGAGGCTAGCCAAGCAGCTTTCTGGGGGAGAGTGATCCAGCAGAGGGAGCAGCTAAAGCAAAGGCCTACAGGTCTGTGGTGTATCAAGGACCAGATGGAGGCCAGTGCATATGGGAAGGGGGTGGTAGAAGAAGTCAGAGAGGCTTTGTATTAACTTGAAGGCTATTAATTTGAGTGAAATAGGGGACCACTGAAAGCCTTAGAGCAGAGAAGTAACATGAGCTAACTTTTCATTTTAAAAGGATAATTCTGGCTCCCATGTCGAGAACACACTGTTGGGCAACAAAGATGGAAGCAAGGAGACCTATTGCAGTCATTCAGTCAAGAGACAATAATGGTGCAGACCAGGGTGGTAAGTGGAAGTAGTAAAAATAGGTCAGATTTTGGATATATTTGAAGATGAACCAAAAGAAAGTTCTTTATAAATTGTATATGGATATCTTAGGCTGGGTTCTCTAGAAAAGCAAAACCAGTAAAGCATATAAATATGTATACATAGAGAGAGTTATATCAAGGAAATGGCTCACATGGTTGTAGAGGTTGGAATGTCCCAGGTCCATGGGTCAGAATAGAAGCTTCTCCTGATGCACATAGCCACCAGGGCTGGCAAACCCAAGATCAACAGGGCCTTTGCTCACAGGCTGTGAAAATTGATGAATCCCAAAGATCAGCATGCAAGACCACAGGTAAGCTGCTAGCTCAAGTCCCAGGAACCTGAGATCAGATGAACAGTAGGCAGATGCAGGATCCAGAATGAACAAAATCCCATAAGCTTTGCCAGAAAATCCTCTTATATTCAGTGCAGGCCACAGGCCCAAGGAAACTCCCTTTCCGCTCATTGGCTACTCACAGCATATCCCGTTGTGGAGGTGATCACCTAGTACCAAATCTCATCACGGAAGTGATCATACCATCACATGGCTATCAAACCACTAAGAATCATGGCCTAGCCAAGTTGACACACAACCTTATCCATCACAGTGGGGGTGAGTAGGGTTGCTAGATTTAGCAAATAAAAATACAGGCTGGCTGGTTAAGTTTTAATTTCAGATCAAAGTGAATAATTTTTTTAGCATAATTATGTACCAAATATTTCATAGGACAGAATTATACTAAAATATTATTCATTGTTGATCTGAAATTAAAATTTAACTGGCAAGTCTGTATTTTATCTGGTAACCCTAGGTGTGAAAGAAAAAAAGGATGAAGTTGCCATCAACTGCAACATGCAAGACTGGGGTTAGAGTGGCTTTATGCAAGGAGTTCAATTTTGGGCATGCTTAGTTAGCATGCTATGAGACATCCAAGTGGAGATGTCAATTAGGCAGTCAGATATGCGTCTGGAGTTTGGAAACAAGGTCTGGGCCAGAGGAAAGAATTTGCCAGCCATTAGCTGGATGAAATCACCAAGAGAGTGAGTATAGCTAAAGAAGATCAAGTCTGTCATGAGATGCTCCAAATTAAGAGGTTGGGGATAACCTGAGAAACAAGCAGCTGAGATTGAGGAGAGGTTCACTGAGGGAGGAAGGAAGAGCACAATTACTTTTTATAATGTGAGGGGAGCTATTATCAGAGCTTTTTATCTGAAAATCCATTTTTCTTATTATTAAGGCAATAATCCAAGTCCTAACCATTCTGGTAACAGTGGAACACTGGCAGTTAGTTTTCCTTGAATTCTCAGACACTGGGATGAAAAAGGCATTTGTCATCCAATCACTGTGTTAGATTAGCTAGAAATGAAGGCTGATCATGTCCATGCTTGATAAAAATGTGCATATAAAACTAGTAGTAACTCAATTTCACCTATTGGTAAGAATGGCTAATAATTTGTATTTACCTGCATTTTAAATGGAAAAGGCTGAGGTGCCATCTAAATGCAAATGCAGTCATTTCATTGCAAAAAAAAGCTTAGATTAATTACAGATAGACACATTCAGCAGTTAACAAGAGCAATTTCAAATGATTACCATAAACTAGAAAATGGAAATTACCTTGATTTACTATTATCCAAAAGAGAAATTACTGTCTCAGTTCTCTTGGTTTATTTACCCAAATTTTAAAGAGCTCCAGATTGCTTCAATTAAAAAGCTTTTCATGGTTATCAAACAAAAGGTGGTAAGAGCAATTTCTTACATATTTTTAGAAATCTACAGAAAATACCTTAAGATTTTACAGCTCTATTCTTTTATCCTAATTAATTAGCTAAATAAACCTATCTACTGTTTGGCTATTAGATTGTGAAGCAACTCATGATCTAATGTGCCTAGTAGGGTGAGTGTAATTTGAAGGTGGTTTGGAAGAAAGCTTAACGTAGATCAGAGAAGCTGGCCTCATTAGACATAGTAATGTATTTTGAAGAATTTAAGTTAGGTTTAACAGCTAATATTCCTATAAATATTATAGGAACTCATAGGACTGTTTGCAATAAGCAATACCCAGAGGAGAGTTAAGAATAAACTATAAAAAGATGTTCTTCATTTGATTTCAGGACTAGAAAAACATTTGAGCTTGTGGTCAACATAGCCAAACAGTCATGAATGACTAGAGCTGCTGAGAGATCGCTGATGACTGCCAATGAATGATATTCTTGGGAAACTTGAATAGTTCTTCATGTTTATTAACATTTGAGAAGCTACTGTTCATGGCCAAAAGCACTGGCAAATTTTTTCCAAGGTGTTTGTTGGTTCTCACTGTAGATGGCTTTCTTTAAAAATGAGTTCTCTTGATATTTGGCAAAATGCAAAAGAACTATTTTATAGGTAATTGTTCTGTATTTATTTATATTATATGCTTCTATGTTTGTTTACTATTAATGTGTTTACTCGCTGAGTTGATTTTTCATTCATATTTTAATACTAAATAAAATGCTAAAAATACAATAAAATAAATAATAGTCTTAATTTTGGAACCTGACTAAACCAGCATATGGACAAAAAATCTTTCACTTTTTATTTATACATAAGACCATAGCCAGGACTAGGGTGAGGTGAGTGAGGCATTCACCACAGGTACAAGATTTAGTGGGTTGGGAACAGATAATGCAGGATCTTCTTACAGAGTTTGAATAATAGAATTTTACAGGTGAATAATAAACAGGTGAGGAGTTAGCTGGAGTTCTGAAACAAAGAAGTGATGTGATCAAATCTTCCCTTCAGAACTGCTCTTATTACTCCAGAATGAATTGAAATTATAAATGAATAACAAGAGTAGGGAGCACTAGTATTACATGTTATGAACATAATGTCAAGGAATTTCCAGTAGATACAGCACAGATGAGACCAGGATAAAGGAGCCACCAAAGACTCCAGAGCTTCCTAAGAAGGTAATGAGGGTTTTCAGCCTTTGCAGGAAATAAGGAAATTCTAGCCTACCTTTTGCTGTTGTTGTTAGGTGTTCTTGAGTTGGTTCCAGCTCATATTGTGTTGACCCCATGTACAACAGAACAAAACACTGCCTATCCCGCGCCATTCTCATAATTGTTGTTATGCTTGAGCCCATTGTTGCAGCCACTGTGCCAGTCCATCTCACTGAGCCTACCTTTTAAGGCCTCCTAATATGAAGGGGTTAGGTGAAGACATAAGAAAAATTGATACATTTGAAGTGGTTTTGGTAAAGAATATTGAGTACACGATGGACAACCAGGAGAACAAACAAATCACTCTTAGAAGGAATAAAACCAGAATGCTCTTTAGAACTGAGGATGGTGAGACTTGCTTATTCTGGACCCTTAATCAGGAAATACCAATTGCTAGAAAAGGACATCATGTTTGATAAAGTAGAGGATCAGCAAAAACAAAGGAAACCCTCAATGAAATGGACTGACATAATAGCCACAACAATGGACCCGAATATATCAAAGATCATGCAGATGATGTAAGACCAGGCAATGTTTTATTCTGTTATATATAAAGTTGCCATGAGTTGGAGCTGACTCAAAGAAACTTAACAGCAACAATGAGTTAGTTAGTGGCAAAACAGGGATCATTCCTCTTGGAGCCTGTGATCATGAAGGTTGTGTATCAACTTGGCTGGGCTATGTTTCTCAGTGGTTTGGCAGTTATGATGTAGTTTGCCAGTCATATCATTATATCACCTCTGTGGTGGAATCTGCTGTGAGTAGCCAGTCAGTTGAAAGGGAGTTTCCTTGGGTTATGGCCTGCATCCAGTATAAGTGGACTTTCTGGCAAGGCTCAGGGGCTTTTGCTCACTCTGGATCCTACAGCTGGCTCCTGATCATCTGACCTCTGGTTCTTGGGACTTGAGCTAGTAGCTTACCTGCCATCCTGCCTGCTGATCTTGGGTTTAGTTGATCTTTGCAGCCTGTGAGCAAGAGACCTGCTGTCAGACTTGCCGATCTTGAGTTTGCCAGCCCCTGCAGCTATGTGATCAGGAGAAGCCTCCAGTCTGACCCAAGTTCCAGCCCCTACAACCGTGTGAGCCATTTTCTTGATATAAATCTTTCTCTGTATATATTTATATACTTTACTGGTTTTGTTTCTCTAGAGAACCCAGCCTAAGACAGAGCCCTTAACAATAAGCATCGCTTGAAGACATAGTCAAGCAAGAGATACATTGAAATAAAGGACTCAATCTGTAAAGTTATGTTAGGAAAGGACTGATGTTGAGCACTGAAACCATGTAAATTAATAAACTATATATGTCTACAAAATGAAACAAGTACATTATGTTTGAAAGTGATGATACAGTTACAAATAATCCCAGATTATATTACAAAATTCTAGATCACAGCGAAAACATAAAGTAACACCAATGAGAGGATATGGGTGTTGAGGGAGATATGTTGTTGTTAGATGCCGTCGAGTTGATTTTGACTCCATGTGACAGAGTAGAACTGCCCCATTGGGTTTTCTAGGCTGTAAGGAGCCCTGGTGGCACAAATAAGGGCTCAGCTGCTATCCAAAGGTTGGCGGTTTGAACCCACTCAGCAGCTCTGCAGAAGAAAGATGTGGCAATCTGCTCTCATAAAGATTACAGCCTGGAGAATCCTATGGGGGCAATTCTACTCTGTCGCATGGGGTCACTATGAGTTGGAATTAACTTGATGACACCTAATGACAAACAACAATCTTCATGGTAGCAGCTCGCCAGGTAAACATAATGCTAATTATCTGTTTATCACTGAAAGAGCAAATGATTGCTGTTTTATTCCTGGCATTAATAATTAGAAAATAATGGCTTGATTTTAAGACCTAAAAGTAAAACAGCATATATACCTTCTAGATTACTAGAGGACAAAGCTACCAATGAATATCTGGACCATATAGCAAAAGACTGAAAACAAAACAATTGCATGTAAATGGTAACCACCAATGGCATAGGATGAGGAAGAGGCAGTGATCAGCAAGAACTGCTGTAGGCTTGTCCCACTTCTCAGGTACAATGTGAGATAAAGTGCCACAATTTCCTTTAGGTTTATCTGTGGCCACTTACTCTTTTATGCAGGTAAATTGAAGGATGCTTTGAAAATTTTCTTTCTCTTCATTGACTTTCTAAAGCCCTAAATTCCACCAGTAGAATATACTACCTCTTGCCTTTAGGCTAGAGATTCTTTCTTAGAAAGACACTAGACATTTTCCAGTTTCATCTTAAATCAACCATCCAGCCTGTTTTTTTGCTTTCAAATATATTTTAGTGTTTTTAATCCAGTTATCAGCTACCAATCCCTTAGCTGAGGCAGTTTATCACAGATAGTTTTCTGAGATTACAGGAGAATAAGAACACTCAGGCATAGCTCATAAGCACTGATGGCAATGTATTTGGAACAGTGATTTCCTTGCTGAAGTTTTCACTAGACTCTTATGAGATGAGAAAATAATAAAAATATAGTGAATTTCTAGAACGGTTAAAAATACTAATTTGTTTCTGATGTAATGGATCTTTTTTTTTTTAGTCTTTTAAAAAGTGAATTGTGGTAAAATACAAATAACAAAATTTGCCATTTTAATCATTTTTAAGTGTATAATTAAATAGAATTGATTATATTTAAAGTGTTATGCAACCATTACCAGTATTTATTTCCATAACTTTTTCATTACCCCAGACAGAAACCCTGTACCCATTACATGGTAACTCCACATTCCCTTTGCTCTCTAGCCCCTAGCCTACTCCAGATATTTCATTTAACTAGAATCATACAATATGTGTTTATTTGTTCTCAGTGTTTTTTGGTGTTAAAAATTCCTTTGTTTTAGGAAATGAGTCATTACTGGGTAGCAATCTTCTAAGTGTCCATACTTCGAACAATAAACTGTTGGTCACTTTATGCTGGTGCGGGGTGATAGATCACTTTTGTTTGGTTTTTCTAGCCATGGTCTTGTAACTCCCACCCAAGTGATTGGGTGGGACGTGTGAACTGGTAATTGTAGCCCACCAAGGGGATTGGTTAGTTTTGCCATCTCACTGGGCTTGAAATAAGCCACCCAGAGGCGGGATACAGAAGAGCCCACCACCACCAAGGAAGGAGAGTAGGACAGGAAAGATCTGTAGGAGAGACTCACAGGAGATGGTGCAGTGGGCTTCCTGGCCTACAGAGTGAGAAAGCTGAGTGCCTTTGGGCAGAGACTGAGGGCCAGGGAGAGGCATGACTGCGAGGGCTAGGAAGTGGCTGTCCTGGTGGAAGAACTCTATTTTTGAGTGTTCCTGAGGCTGAATTGTAACCTGTTACTTCCCTAATAAACCCCATAATCGTGAGTATGGTCTGTGAGTTCTGTGTGGCCATTGCAATAAATTATAGAACCCAGAAGAGAAGTAGAGAGTGCCTTGGGAGGAACAGTTGGTGTCAGAATTGGTAAAGGTGCTGGAGAGAGGAGGCATATCTGACCTCCGCCTCATAGGAATCAGCCTTGGGCTGTTAATCTTGATTTTTCCTTCCCCCTTGCGAAGTTAGAGGAGGTCAGACACTGCCTCGTTTTTACATCTGGTTTGCCTTTTAAAAATGTATATATTGTGTGCTCGCTTCGGCAGCACATTTACTAAAATTGGAACGATACAGAGAAGATTAGCATGGCCCCTGGGCAAGGATGACACACAAATTTGTGAAGCATTCCATATTTTTGTATGTAAAAAAATTTTGTATGGGACACTAACTTGAAATGTAGACTTCATTCAATTATAACAATTAAAAAAAGAAAAATTTATATATTTTACTGTTTATTGAGGACAGAGAGACTCCTTTTCATTCATTTATTCATGCAACAAACATCTATTGAGCATGCACACATAGTAGACAAGCACTGGTTTTGGTCCTGGTGATTCAGCAGGAACAACAAAAATATACGCTTTTGTGGATCTTAAATTCTGGTGAGGATGAGTTCAAGTTATAAGCAAATAAGTGTGTATCAGTGGACATAGGTGCAAAGAAAAAAATAAAGCAGAGTAAGGAGACAGTAAGTGGTGGGGTACTATTTTTGATAAGGGGAGAATTGAGCAGCTAACTTAATGAAGTAAGGGAGCATAACAGAAGGAATTGGGAGGGGAGGTATCTATTTGGCATGTTCAAGGAACAGTGAGGAAGCCCTCAGGCTGGAACAGAGTGAGCTAGGAGGAGGTAGATGAGATGAGATCTAAGGACTATTTCATAGGCCTTAGCACAATGTCTTGCATATGTTGTTTTTGTTAGTTGCTGTTAAGTCAATTCTGATTCATGGGGACCTCGTGCATGCAGAGTAGAATTGTTCCATAGGGTTTCCAAGGCTGTGACCTTGAAAGCAGATCTCCAGGCCTATCTTCTGAGGTGTCTCTGGGTGGATTCAAACCAGCAGTCTTTAAGCTAACAGTCAAGCAGTTAACCATTGTCGCCAACCAGGGACTCCTGTCTTGCCTATAATATGGTTCAATAAATTTTTGTTCCCGCACCCATACTTCATATCTATATTTGTTCACCAGAGAAGACACATGTTGATAGAAAACCCAAAGTATAGAAACTTTGAACAGTCAAGAAAAGAGACAGTATGGTGACTGTGCCAGTTAAGTTATATGACAGACATTTTTTATAACTTGAGAGAGTTAAATCTGTAGTAACAAAGTTTTAACAAAAATATATTTAAGACACATGATAAAATAAAAATAGATGATCACAAATTATATTGGCAAAGGTGTACTCAAATAAGCAGCATTTTTTCCAATTCCATTGGAGTATATCAGTTTAAATAAATTGCTTCTAGGTAAAAGAGTAAAAGATGCAATTAATAGTTATGTTATAGTGTTAGTAAATCCATGTGTTATACTTTCCAAAAGTAGAGAAAGTACATTGTTCTCAAGACCGTGTAACAAATTGCTTTGCAAGTCAGGTGATTTCCAATTCTTCTGTTTTAATGATATTGAAAGAACACATAATTGATTTGTCAACATAATTGAGTTGTCAGATGATAGATCATTGAAAATAATTTTGATGATGAATCAGTATGTGATTTTTGTTGTATAAGTTGGAAGGAGTTCAAAGAATTGAGTCATATTGGTATACAAAACTTCCATTCTCATCTATATAGTTATGTGAACAAGATTTCTCAGCACTTAACATCAGTAAAAAAACGAATAATAGGAAGGGAATGTATGTTAAACCCTATATCATCCTAGAAATAAGTAATATTTATCCATAGTTAACACAAACCAATTGCAAAAACCAATTGCAAAGTGTTGTTCAAAGATCATGGTATTCTGAAACAGCCCCAGGATATTTCTACATCTGAACAAGTTTGAGAGCCACTAAGATGGATCTTTGCTTTGAAAATTATTAAATAGTCTGAAGAAACCAGCTAATTTTATTTAGGGTGTCAAATGGCTAGACTTTTGTCCATATGCACAATTCATATAAATTCTAAAACAATATGCATTCTTTATAAAATTATTGTGCAATAAATAGATTTTCTCCAGGACAACTTAATCCCCAAACATGCTATCAATATTCTTAGATAATTACAAAGAGCACTCAAGGTTAAATCCTAGATTTTCAAAGGCCTCATTAAATAGTATTGAATGGAATAAAAATATTGTAATAGTGAAGAATTATTAAATACATTTTCTACTCTTTAGTAAAAAAACCCAGAACCGTATTACTTTACATCCCCCCAGCGTGTGCTTTTTAGTCATGTCTAGGGATCAATAGTTTTGTTTAAAGCATCATGTTTATTGACAGGGGTTTCTGACATCTGGCTTTTTGAATCAGCTTATTCCCGGAAACACCTCCTTGTCAACTACATTAGAGTGTCTTTAGCGTTGATTTAATAAAGCTGGATATAGCTTTATATTGAAGATGAGGATGATTTTAAATCACTTACGAAAAGTCTTGCTTATAGAATTTGTGAAAACACCCCGTGTTCATATTTTTACTTTCTCATGAATTCTGAGTGAATAGTTTTATTATTTGAGCTCCAGAGCTCTTCACAGGATTGAATGAGACCTCTCTTCTAACTGTATCACAGTTCATGTCTCCATTACACTAGTGGATCTCAACTGAGGGTAGTTCTACATCCCCCCCACCCCACCCTAAGGGCCATTAGCAATATCTGGAGACATTTTTTTTTGTCACTACTGGGAGGGTGGGCTTGCTATTGGCATGTAATGGGTAAAGGCCAGGAATGCTGCTGAACCCACTACAATGCACAGCATAGCTCCCCACAACAAATAATTATTTGGTTCAAAATATCAATAGTGCTGAGGCTGAGAAACTGTCTTAAATCCAAGGTGTTATTCCTATTAGCCTTCCCCAAATAACCACTTGCACTCAAATCTTAGAATCTCAGAATCTGAACTTGACTTATAATAGGATTTTAGAGCCAAAATTTTGGGCACGTCTAACATAAAAAATGTAAATATTGTGACAATTCAATTTTTCTTCCCCCGTTTATTGAGGTTTGATTTTATTGACTCTAGAAGAATTCCTGCAGTAGCTTCCCCATTAAATGTATTTAGAAGCAGCTGCAATATATTTTCTGGTAACAATTCCAACAGTTTTGGGTATCCATCAGACCCTGGCACTTTTCCTCACAAAAGATCAATAATCCTTCACTGAAGTTACGGGCACAATTACAGACAGTTTAGAGTTTCTCAATAGCTATCATCAAATGAAAGCAGCTTTATATTCCTAAAGTAATCAGTATTTGCCAACTTCAAAGAGTTTCTATTGTAAACAACCTGATACTACAAAATCAGGGCTTCGAACCTGTTCCTTTGAACTAGTAGAGCAGTGGTTCTCAAAATTTATTATAATAAGAATCACCTGGGGATCTTGTTAAAACTTAGATTCTGATTCAGTATATCTGGGAGTGGAAATGCAAATTCTCAACAGGAGTTCAAACCAAACCGGAATGAACCAGTTGGAAGTCCTGTACAAAATATTATGCACTATATGTACTCATCAATTATATAGAATTAGATAGTATTTTTTTCTTTCTTTGCCCCTGAGTTGGTTAACTAAAGTTCTGCTCAAGATTGTCATAGTTTTTTGAAACAATGGGTTTCTTAGAAGCTGTAAGTAAATTCAATTCTTATAAATCAAATTATATTATAAAAACATGTAGGAAACAACTTCCCCAAAGTTATGCAGTGTTACCTTTTTTATAACGTAAACAGTATATTACAAAATAAAAATCCTCATCTCTTTGTGAACCTGAGTTAAATAATGGATTTGCTTCAAGTGACTAGCCCTATATTGTTGTTCAAAATGAGGCAAAGTTTCAGTAAGGGATCATTCACAATGATTTTACTGTTAATGGGAGCTTTGGTTGCACAGTGGTTAAGAGTTCAGCTGCTAACCAAAAGGTCAGCAGTTCCAATCCACCCTATGGGGCTGGTATGCTCTATCCTGTATGAATTGGAATTGATTTGGATGGTGGCATCGATTTTTTTTGTTGTTGTTACTATTAATGACAGAAGGCATAGTTCAACCTGGTTAAAATCCACCAGCCAACTCATCTGGGACAAGTTTTAATAAATTAATTAGTGTATTTGAGTGTGTGTGTGAACGAATTGCCCAAGAATTTCTTAACAGCACTAATGTTATGTTCCATTGGGTGGATTCCGACTCATATTGACCCTGTAAGACAGAATTGAACTGCCCCATAGCATTTCCTAGACTGTAGTCTTTACCGGAGTAGATCACCAGGTCTTTTCTCCCCTGGAGCTGCAGGTGGGTTACAACACTGACTTTTTGGTTAGCAGCTGAGTCCTTAACAATTGTGCCACTAGGGTTCCTAACAATACTAATGTGGTGGTGGTGGTTGTTAGGTGCCATTGAGTCGGTTCCGACTCACAGCAACCCTATAGGACAGACTAGAACTGCCCCATAGGGTCTCCAAGGAGCGGCTGGTGGATTTGAACTGCAGACCTTTTGGTTAGCAGCAGAGCTCTTAACCGCTATGCCCTGCAGGGCTCCAGCAGTACTAATGGTAGTAGCTAAACCAAATAAGGTCTATTTGACTTTTTCCCCAACTATTGTTAAAAAATACATGCATACATATGTGTGTATATATATATCCCCTGATATGAGTTAGTCAGGTTTTTTTTTAAGTTTTACTGAGGTATAATTTACATACAATTAACTGTACGTATTTAAAGTGTACAATTTGTTAGGTTTTGACATATGTATGCACTCATAAAACCATCACCACAATCAAAATAATGAACATAGTCATCACCCCTAAAGTTTCCTCCTGCTCCTTTGTAGTCTCTCCTTCCCCCACCTCCCTACCCACCCCCTCCCCCATTCATTCCCAGGAAATAACTGACCTACTTTCTGTTACTATACATTAATTTGCATTTCCTAGAATTTAAAATAAATGGATCCATACAGTGAGTACTTGTTTTTGTCTAGCTTCTTTTACTCAGCATAATTATTTTGAGATTCATCCATATTGGAGCATGCATCAGTAGTTCATGGACTAATATTGATGGACTTTTGAGTTGTTTCCAGTTTTTCACTATTACAAATAAAGCTGCTGTGAACATTTGTGTAAAATCTTTGTATGGGCATATGGGACATATGCTTTCATTTCTCTTGGGTAAATACCTAGGAGTGGAATGGCTGGACCATGTGTTAGACATATGTTTAACTTCTTAAGAAACTGTCAAACAGTTTTCCAAAGTGAATATATCATTTTACATTGCAACTAGCAGTGTATGAGGCTTTCCGTTCCTCAGCAAAACTTACTATAGTCAGATTTTTTTAATTGTAGCACTTCTAATAAGTATTCAGTAATATCTTATTTTAGTTGTAAGTTTTGTTTTCCTGTAAACTAATGATATTGAGCATATTTTCATATGCTTATTTGCCATTCACATATCTTCTTTGGTTAAGTGTCCTTAGCCTATTTTTTTATTTTTACATTAAATCTTTAACCTATTTCTATTTTATTTTTGTATGTAGTATCAGCTACATATACAATTTTATTTTCTTCCAGATGGAAAGTTAGTGTGGCAATGCCATTTATTTACTAGGCTGTATTTTTCCCATATGTGTTTCTAATTTCTTACTTGTCTCTTAGTTATTCAATAAGATCACTGAGGTTAGAGACCATGTTTTAATCAGCCTTATATTCATATAATCTTGGAGAGTGCTAAAACATAATAAATCATAATGCTTATTTGTCTAATGAATAAACAAATTATCTTAAGACTTCAAAAGGTCACTTGTAATTATATTTGCAGGTAAATTTGTCCTGAACTCAGAAATAAAGACACACAGAATAACACATGGAACAAACAAACAATGTGACTGATTTTATCCTCTTGGGGTCACTCAGAGCCTCCAGGAAAGAAAATATTATTTGTTGTGTTATTGCTCGTTTACATTGTAACACTGGTGGACAACCTACTCACTGTTACTGTGATGGTCAGCCCAACCCTGGATGCCCCTGTGTATTTCTTTCTTGCTTTTGCCTATTTTTTACTGAGTTATTTTTTTTCTTATCATTTGTTGTTAGGTGCTGTTGAGTCAGTTCTGACTCATAGCAACCCTGTGTACAACAGAACAAAACACTGCCTAGTCCTGCGCCAACCTCACAATCGTTGTTATGCTTGAGCCCATTGTTGCAGCAACTGTGTCAATCCATCTCATTAAGGATCTTCTTTTTTGCTAACCTTCTACTTTACCAAGCATGATGTCCTTCTCCAGGGACTGGTCCCTCCTGATAATGTGTCTAAAGTATGTGAGATGAAATCTCGTCATCCTTGCTTCTAAGGAGTATTCTGGCTGTACTTCTTCCAAGGCAGATTTGTTCATTCTTCTGGCAGTCCATGGTATATTCAATATTATTTGCCAACTCCATAATTCAAAGGTTTCAATAAAGTGAAATCTTTGACAACTTCAATCTTTTCTCCGTTTATCGTGATGATGCTTATTGGTTCAGTTGTGAGGAATTTTGTTTTATTTATGTTGAGGTGTAATCCATACCGAAGACTCTAGCCTTTAATCTTCATCAGTAAGTGCTTCTAGTCCTCTTCACTTTTAGCAAGCAAGGTTGTGTCATTTACATATTGCAGTTTGTTAATGAGTCTTCCTCCAGTCCTGATGCCTCATTCTTCTTCCAGTTTCTCAGATTATTTGCTCAGCATACAGATTGAATAAGTATGGTGAAAGGATACAACCTGACACACACCTTTCCCGACTTTAAACCATGCAGTATCCCCTTGTTATGTTCAAACGACTGCCTCTTGGTCAATGTACAGGTTCCTCATGAGCACAATTAAGTGTTCTGGAATTCCCATTCTTCACAATGTTATCCATAATTTGTTGTGATCCACGCAGTGGTCACACCTAACAACAACAACAACAATCTCTGAGGGTTGTTGTTAGGATTAAATAAGTTATTGCATAGAAAGCACTTAAAACAGTATCTGGCACATAGTATGCACTTAATATATGTTATTGTTATTTGCATTCGAAGGAACTTTTTGACAATAAAATATTGTAATTCCATAATACTTTGCATAGTCAATAAAACATGGGTAAACATCTTTCTGGTATTCTCTGCTTTCAGCCAAGATTCATCTGACATCAGCAATGATACCCCTTGTTCCATGTCCTCTCTGAAACCAGCTTGAATTTCTGGCAGTTCCCTGTTGATGTACTTCTGCAACTGCTTTTGAATGATCTTCAGCAAAATTTTACTTGCATGTGATACTAATGATATTGTTGGATAATTTCCATATTCTGTTGAATCACCTTTCTTTGGAATGGGCATAAATATGGATCTTTTGCAGTTGCCTGGCCAGGTAGCTCTCCCCCAAATTTCTTGGCATAGTTGAGTGAGCACTTCCAGCACTGCATCCATTTGTTGAAATATCTCAATTGGTATTCCATCAATTCCTGAAGCCTTGTTTTTCACCAATGCCAACAGTTCACCTTGGACTTCTTCCTTTGGTACCATTGGTTCTTAATCATATGTTACTTCCTGAAATGATTGAATGTTGACCAATTCTTTTTGGTACAGTGACTCTTTGTATTCATCTTCTTTTGCTGCTTCATGCATCCTTTAATATTTTCCCTGTAGAATCTTTCACTATTAGAACTTGAGGCTTGAATGTTTTCTTCAGTTCTTTCAGCTTTAGAAACACTAAGTGTGTTCTTCCCTTTTGGTTTTCTAATTCCAGGTCTTTGCACATTTCATTATAATACTTTACTTTTTCTTCTCACGCTGCCTTTCCGTTCAGTTCTTTTACTTCATCATTTCTTCCTTTTGCTTTAGCCCCTCTATGTTCAAGAGCAAGTTTCACTGTCATCTGACATCCATTTTGGTCTTTTCTTTCTTTCCTGTTTTTTTAATGACCTGTTGCTTTCTTCAGGCATGATGTCCTTAATATCATTCCATTACTTGTCTGGTTTTCAGGTATTAGTGTTCAATGCAGCCAATCTATTTTTGAGATGGTCTCTAAATAGATGGGATACACTCAAGGTCGTATTTTGGCTCTTGTGGACTTGTTTTAATTTTCTTCAGCTTCAACTTGAACTTGCGTATGAGCAATTGATGGTCTGTTCTGCAGTCGGCCCCTGACCTTGTTCTGATTGACAATATTGCAAAATAACAACTGGCAGGCCAAACAGTAATCCAAATATTAATTGATAGTGACTTCATATTTATTATTTCTTTTAATCCTCCTGGCCATATTGAATGAAATAATGAAATAAGTATAAATAGTACCAATTTATAGACAAACAGACACTGAGGGATACAGGTGATGTCACTAGCTCATAGGCCGTGGAGGCTGACAAATCCTAAGACTGTCAGGTAAGCTTCTAGCTCAAGTTCCAAGAACTGGAGGTCAGATAAACAGGATTCAGCTGCAGGATCCAGAGGGAACAAAAGCTAGCAAGCTTTGCCAGAAAATCCTCCTATATTGGATACAGGCCACACCCCCCAGGAGACTCCCTTTCAACTGATTGGCTGCTCATAACAGATCTCATCATGAAGGTGATTACATTATACCAAATCTCATTATGGAGGTGATTATATCATTACATAGCTGTGAAACTATGTCATAACTGCGAAACCACTGAGAATCATGGCCCAGCCAAGTTGACACACAACCTTAACCATCACAGGGAGGGAAGGGAAACCCTTACCAGGAACTCATGTCTATCTCTCAATATCTAGAGAAGGATCATATGTAAAGGAAGAGAAACCCTGGTTGTACAATAATTAAGCGCTTGGCTGCTAACTGAAAGGACGGTGGACTGAACCCACCCAGTGGCTCTGTGGGAGAAAAGACCTGGAAATCCACCCTCATAAAGATTACAGCCTAGGAAACCCTATGGGGCAGTTCTACTCTGTCCTATAGGGTCAATATGAGTTGGAATCGACTAGATGGCAAACAACAACACATGTAAAGGAAGCTGGGAAGTCAAGTATTTTACTTTAAACCTCTTTACTTATGGAAGGTGTTATGGATTGAATTGCATCCTCCCAAAATATTTGTTGCAAATTCTGACCCCTATACTTATGGATGTAATACCATTTGGGAATAGGGTTTTCTTTGTTATCTTAATAAGGCCGTATCAGTGTAGGGTGTGTCTTAAGCCAGGTAAGTTTGAGGTATGAAAGGAGCAGATTAGCCTCAGAAGCAAAGCAAGCACAAATAAGGGAGAGATAGATGCCACGTGGAGCACTCCAAGGAACACCAAGAATGCTAGAGAAACTGAGACAAGGATTTTTCCTCAGAGTGGACAAAGGAAGCCTTCCCCTGGAGCTGGCACCCTCCTAAACTGTGAAAAAATAAATTTGTGTTCATTAAAGCCACCCACTTGTGGTATTTCTGTTATAGGAGAACTAAGAAACTAAGACAGAAGACAAGGGAGAAGGAGATGAGAAAGACTGTATGTTTGCTATACAAATTCAAACAAGATTTGGCTGGTTATCAAATTCCAGCTCTGCCATTTACTTCCTTGTGACTTTGGACAAGTTATTTAACTTTTCTGTGCCTCAGTTTCTCCATCTTTAAAATGATGATGATAATATTAATAGTATCTATGTCTGAGGGCATATGAAAGCTGGATGATGAATAAGGAAGACCAAAGAAAAATTGATGCCTTTAAATTGTGGTGTTAGAGAAGAATGTTGAATATACCATGGACTGCCAAAACAACGAACGAATCTGTCTTGGAAGAAGTACGACCAGAATGCTCCTTAGAAGTAAAGATGACGAGACTACGTTTCACATACTTTGGACATGTTATCAAGAGGGATCAGTCCCTCCTGAAGGACATCATGCTTGGTAAAGTAGAGGATCAGCGAAAAAGAGGAAGACCCTCAGTGAGATGGATTGACACAGTGGCGACAACAATGGGCTTAAGAATAACAATGATTGTGAAGACGGTGCAGGACCACGTAGTGTTTTGTTCTGTTGTACATAGGGTTTCTGAGTCAGAACTGACTCAATGGCACCTAACAATGACAACAGCAATCTGAGGGCTGTGGTCAGGATTAAATAAGTTATTGCATAGAAAGCACTTAAAACAGTATCTGGCACATAATATGCACTTAATATATATTAGTTATTGTTATTTGCATTCTAAGAAACCTTTTGGCACTGAAGTATTATAATTCCATAAATAATTGTTTGATGATAAAAGGCAAATTTCACAAGAATTACAAACACTTTATTTTGCAGTTAGATGATCTCCGTACAAAAAAGAAAATGTTCAGTTTTTGTGCTGGCAAACCAATGCCGGTAAATACTTTGATTGGCTTAAAAATGTTTTTATTAGAAGAGAAATATGACTTGTATAGTTGGATGAACTCTTGAGCAGGGAGACTAGTGTACATTGAGTGATTATAAGGACTTGACTTTAAAAACATCTGGAAAGAATCTCTTAAGGGAGTTGTTCTACCTTATTTTCCTTCAAGTTTATAAACTATATTTAAGTTTTCCTAAGCAAGCAGTAATGTGTCCTATGGGGAATTGTCACAACTCCTTTCCCCATCAGCCAAAGTTAACTCACCATGACTACAAATTTATGAAGACTCTCTTTGTCCCATGACCTAAAACTAAGGTTTATCCTAAAGAAGGAAGTCAGCTAATAGAAAGGCAAATCATTCTGGATGAAAACTTACTAAAGGCTGAAATGAAGGCTCATATCTGGATTAAAAATTCATCTCTCAAAGTGCTTACAGTCCACTGAGAGAAGAAAATTCACAAATAACAAAGCACAGCAGTTAAAGTCTTATTAGCTATAGAGGAATATGGGTAGTGATGCTTTCAGAAAGACAGTTACATGCTATGGGATGATGAAAGAAGGAGATGGTATTTGAGTTTCTCATTAATAGATAGGCTGGATTTGGACAGGTAGGGTTGGGAGGAAGGATATTTATTTCAGAGGGAAAGGAACAGCCGTAAAGGAAGGAAATTGTAGGACAGATATTTTACTAGACATTGGGAACTGATAGTCATGAACAAGCCATGAATATTCCATCTCTCAAGGAGATTACCTTTTGGTAGAAAAGACAGAAAATAAGTAAGAAGGCAACTAAATACATAAACATAATAAAGATTATGAAATAAAGTAGTATAATGGGAAATATGGTGACTAGGGACAGTCCAAGCATGGGGCAGAGGTGAAAGTTACTTTTTTATATAGGGTTTTCTGAAGAGGTGACATATGGGCAGAGACCTGAAAAATTAAAAAGATCATCACCTCTGATAATCCAAAAGAAGAACGTCCCAGTTAAAGGGAATAGCATGTGTAAAGGCTTTGAGATGAGCAAAGCAGGAAGGCCTGTGGTGATGGAACACAGTGAATGAGAAGCATAGCAGAAGATGTGGGTAGAGAGGGAGGCAGAGTCCAGATTACCAAGGGCCAAGTAGGCCTAGGAGGTCTTTTGGGTTTTATTCTAAGTGTGATGAGAAAGTGCTGAAGGATTTAAAAAAAGAAAGCAATATGACCTGATTTACATTAATAATAATAATAAAAATCATTTTGCCTGCCTGCAAAATAGACAGTAGGGGGCAATAATGGTAGCAAGAAACTAGTTTAGAGGCTGCTGCAAGAGATAGTTGATAGTGGTGCCTTGGCCTAGGGGAGGTTTAGAGTCAATATGTCATGGTACTTACCAGTCAGAAGGATCAAGATATGGTAGGCTTCCTGCTGTGTCAGGTGTTGACCTTTTAGTTTCTATATCAAGGGCAGTCAGAGGGGTCTTGGGGGGACTCAAAGTGGCTGGCAGGGGCACTTGGTGGGCTCAGCACAATGGCTAAGTAGCTATTACCAGCTGTTGAGAAGTGTTTCAGTATTTTAATAACCAGTACAGTTGTACGTATGCATATTGGCTGCTGTCAGTCCTGGTTGTGGTTGGAGGTTATGGAGGTGATAAGTGGTCAGACACTGCATTAATTTGCAAAAATAATTTATGGACTTGTTGACGAATATTGTAAATAGGACCCACGCCTTACAAAGGTGACCTTGATAAGGCTGAATGCTTAATGCTTGTTATAAATTCTTCTAAAATATATTGCTTTACTTTATAGTCTTAATAAATTAAAAAAAAAACTTAAAATAATTAAAAAATTTTTTTACCTTTTTTATCTGAGTGTCTTACAGGGTTTCAGGGTTCTGATCATCTTTTCTTTGGGTAGTCGTGTAAGGGCAAGAAAGGAGACACTGGGATAAATGACAATTGACTTTAGGACAAAAGCATTATTTTAATTAAGTCTTTGTTATTGACTCAATTTCTTGTGGTTAATATCTTTTTCTTTAAGTTAAATTTGGAAAAGTAATTTTGTTTACTGCAAACACTGGCTAATTATTTTCTGGTTAAAAAATAGAACATGAACTCCTGAACATAAAGAACTTTAAAGATGACAACACTAGTCTTCCTATATTTCACAATTTTAAATAAGCCACCATTTCTTCAGGATTCCTTTTCTCCCCTTTGATTTAATGTGCATTTTCACATTGCAAGCCACATAACACCGGAGCGTATACGAGACCTTGGCAGAGAAGCTGGAGGATATAAATCAATCTGTAAGTAAAACTGAAAAGCTTCAGAGCTTCATAAAGAAGCTATTTTCCAAGCTGGGCTCAGAATTTAAAAGGCACTTTCAAAACAAACTCTCCACCTTCAGACTTTTTCCTTCTTTTAATTTTAACAATTTATTCATTGATTTCCTTGGCCAATATTAGATCATGAGAGCAGGGTACCACGCCATGATAAGTAATTCCATCTTGAGTTAGTCACAAAACTTCTTTTGCTTTACAGGCTAAGAGCAAAACTGTAACCAGTCGGAATTAGATTGTGTTTACCAAGTAGATACCATTTAAGAGAAAACAAATCACCAACTTTATTGTTATCAATTAATATAGAAATCAGTGTCCATATGAATTTAAAAACGTAAAGACTAGTTGAAAGCCAGTCTCTGAAAGGTGAAAGACTCGTTAGTTGTGTCTTGTTTTATGTAGTGAATATATACCTGAAAAATTGCATGTAAATCAAACTCAATATTAATCAAGTAGTAATCAGTTGAAACATAAATACTGATTGATCCTTTCTAAAGAAAACAGATGAACTCTAGTTATTCTGAGTTTGTGTAAATTTTATTGTTGTTGTTAGGTACCATTGAGTCGATTTTCGACTCAGCAACCCCACATGACAGAGTAGAGCAGCCCTATGGGGTTTTCTTGGCTGTAACTTTACTGAAGCAGATTGTCAGATCTTTCTCCTGTAAGCGGCTGGGTGGGTTCAAATTGCCAACATCTCATCAACAGCCAAGTACTTAACTGTTGTGCCACCAAGACTCCTTGTGTAAATCTTATTTTGGCTTAAAATGGAGTATACCTCTAATAAATAGTAAAATTCCCCGATAGATAGTTCATGAAAGATTTCAATGCTGTAGTACTTGAACAGTCAGTTGAAAAGTGGAAAACAATTAAGTCAATTCTTTAATACCATAAAAGTAAAAATAGTTGGGGATTGTGAGTTAATTTAGATAGAACCAAATTTCCTTTAGGGCAGATTGAGACCAGGAGTCTGCTGATTTTAGTGTATCATATATTGCTAGAAAATGAATTCCTCACTGGTGCCGGAGATGACAACAAATATCACGGTGTTTATCTCTTGGGCTCAGAGAAGAACATCACTTAGGGTCCCATTATAAATTTTAGTTTCCTCATCTCAACATAAACAGCAGTGAGGAAAAGCTGCAGGAAGTGCACTGTGAGTTCTAGAAAATTTCTTATCCCAAACATTACCCATTCACCTGTGCTGTAAGCAATATGTCCAGAATATACACACACATTATACTTTATTTGAAATGTAGTAACTATTTCTTGAGCATTTAGTATGTGCTGGACATTGTGCTAGGTGCTAGGAATGCAAAGATGCATGATAAATTTCTGCCTCTGAGTTGTTTACAGTTCAGAGAAGCAGAGAATCCTATTGGTAGTAAACTTTGCTAGGAGCTTCTTGTTTGATTTGAATGATCATCAGCTTTCCTTGCATTAATCGGTAACTAACTTCAGCACTGCCTGAATCCAGATGGTTGACATAAGCCCATCTCCTTTCAAGAGGTGTGACAAAAATGTCAAAGTGGGTGAATTATTTCTTTACTATTCTTTACCTCTTTGTTTTTAGTGCTGGTCACCTTCCTAGGAATCCATTCTGAAACATTATGTTGCCTCAACCTACCTTTTCTGGCTCAGTGTTAGGGATTGAATTGTGTCCCCCAAAGGAAGTATACTGAAGTCCTGACCCCTGGTATCTATGAATGTGACCTTATTTGGAAATAGGATCTTTGAAGATGTTACCAGTGAAGTTAGCATGAGGTCATACCGGAGTAGGATGGACCCTAATCCAAATCTGAGTGACTCATTATAAAAGAGAAGAGACTCAGAGAGACACACGGGGGAACATAGCCTTGTGAAGATACATCTAAAAGCCAAAGAATGCCAAAAAACCAGGGGCTACCAGAAGCTTGGAGGGACAAGGAAGGACGTCCCCCAGAGCTGATAGATCTTGGCCTTGCTGACACCCTGGATTCAGACTTCTAGCCTCTAGAACTGTGAGACAATAAATTTCGCTTCTTATAAGACACCCAGTTTGTGGTATTTTGATATGGTAGCCATAGGAGACTGATATATTCAGGGACTTCATTTTGCTCCAGATCACACAAGGGTTATTAACACCACACCTTTCCTTGCTCAAATTTATCTGTCCAGCATATCAATATCTGGGATATCTGACCAGAACACATGGAAAAGCAAATCTGTATCATTGCATTATCAGTAAAGGTGAAAGAGTTAGTGGAAAGAATACCAGATTTGGTTTCTGAAGTTTGTGGAAATGATTCTGGGCTTCATTTTATCATTATAAGGTAAAAGTAATAAAACATGTTCTATCTTGTGGGGTAGTTTTCAGTATTCAATGAGATAATCTCTGTAAATGCGTTTTGTTAGCCTAAGGCTCTTTACAAAATATAAGGTATTATAACATATTTATCCTTATGATTTTAATGCTTAGTCTTCAAGAAACATGTATCTGGTAAGAGGAGGTAAGGGAAATATAAAAATAACTATGAGAAGTGGCAGAAAATAATATGGGATGGGAATCCATAGATAGGATCTAATTATAATTAAGTGTAAAGAGCATAGCATGCCTAGATTCCCTGTACTTATCTCAAAAGAACTAAACGTTAAAAAGTTATGGTAACTCAGCAAACATTTAGGTGTAGTATAACTATATCCTGGTATATTCCCCACTTATGGATTGTGGCATACATTCCCCTCTTACTATATAAAAGTAAGAAAAAAAATAAGGAAAAGAAAAATAAATTATTTTTCTTAAGCAAACCCCAAATTTTTAGTACCTGTAGTTATAAAATATCAACTCATGCAATCAAATAGGATCTTAAAACTGTTGATGGGTTAATTGTGTTCAGAGAAGTATGGAGGGGATGTCTAAGCTTTCCCAAGTAAAAGATTTGTTTTTAAAGCAATTTTACTTTTCTGCTATACTATAAAATCCTTGTCTGTTTGCCAGTAAAATAAACTGTCATTAGAATCTAATGAAGAATAAAATTTCCATGAAAATTTTGTAATGTGCCTTGGATTTGGTAAATGTATAATTCTTGAATGAATGATCACAGATATGACTATTTAAATGAACTAGAAAATAGCACACGTAACCAAAATAAAGTGTATATCACCAATGAAATGCCTCATTAGAAAAGAAATAAACCTTGATATTCTAATAAATTAAGCTCAATTTTTTCATTTTCAAAAGTAACTTTTTGTCCCTCAATAATTGAATTTACATAATTTTTGTTTCTTTTTGAGTTTAGATTAAAAAATGATCACAGGGAAAATAACACTACTTCAGTTAAACAAATGTCACCTCAAATCTTGGTGTAGCACACTGAAAAGTTAAAATATTGTCACTTTTCAATCTTAATGATTCTTTAGAAAGGCTTTTGGAGGCATAACATAAATAACAAAGGACATTATTTAAAATATTTATGTGAATTGCTCTTTGGCATTTTATATAATTTTTTTTTAAGTTTTTAATTTGTTTTTAACCACAAATTTTATTACTTTTCTGAGTCTAATTATAACGTCATAATTGTATGTAGTACAATTCATAATATAAAAAGTACAAAAAAGGAAAGTAAATGACTTATAAAAGTTTACTTCCATGAGGAAGTAAATACTTGTTATTAACACCATTATAAGAATTTCTTTAGTTATCTATTTTAAGCTCTCGACTGCTAACCGAAAGTTTGATAGTTCGATGCACCTTGGAAAGTAGGCCTGGCAATCTGCTTCCAAAAGGTCACAGCCTTAAAAACCCTACGGAGCAGTTCTACTCTGCACACATGGGGGTTGCTAGGAGTTGGTCAAAGGTTCTTGTCTCTTCTGAACTTCTGCTCCTGGGTGATCTTCATATGGCTTGGCATCTCTCTTTTCCTGTCTCTGCTTCTCTTTCTTGCTTGTTTAATCTCTTTTGTATCTCGAAAGAGATCAACTTTAGACACACCCTACACTAATCCTGTCTCATTAGCATGACAAAGACAACCCATTCCCAATAGGGATTATAACCACAGTCATAAAAGTTAGGATGTACAACACATATTTTTGGGGGGACACAATTTAATCCATAACAAGAGCTTAACCAGGTTGCAAAACACAAGATTAACACACAAAATTGCATTTCTGTAGGTTAGCAATGAGCATTCTAAAATGAAATTAAAAATACAATTCTATTTACAATAGCATCAAACAGAATAAAATATTTAGGACAAATTTTAAACAGGAAGGTGCAAGACTTGTACACTGAAACTGAAACCTTGTTGAAAGGAATTAAAGAATACCTAAATAAATGGAAAGACATCCCAAGTTCATGGATTGGAAGACTTAATGTAGTTAAGATGGCAATACTACCTAAAGTGATCTACAGATTCAAAGCAATTTCTTTGCAAATTCCAATAGTCCCCCCTTCTTTTTTTTTTGGAGAAATGGAAAATCTGATTCTAAAATTCATATGGAATTACAAGGGACCCTGAATAGTCGATACAATTTTTAAAAAGAAGAACAAATTTGGAGGATGCATACTTCTCAATTTAAAAACTTACTACAAAGCTACAGCAATCAAAACAGTATGGTACTGATTAAGATACAGAACTCTTCAAGAAATTAGGAAGGAAATTAAGCAAAATGCAGAACCCGCAATAGAGGAAATTAAAAAGATTAGAGAAGAGCATAATGACAAATTGAACAGGCTGAAAGAATCCGTAGAGAGACAGCAATCAGAAATCCAGAAGACTAACAAAAAAATTTCAGAATTAGACAACTCAACTGAAAGTCACAGGAGCAGAAATGAGGCAATGGAAGTCAGAATTAGTGAGATTGAAGGTAAAGTACTTGATACCAACTTATTTGAGGAAAAATCAGATAAAAGCAATTAAAAAAATGAAGAAACCCTAAGAATTATGTGGGACTCTATCAAAAGGAATAAGCAACAAGTGATTGGAGTACCACAACAGGGGAGGGTAACACAAAATACAGAGAGAATTGTTGAAGATTTGTTGGCAGAAAATTTCCCTGATATCATGAAAGATGACAAGATATCTATCCAAGATGCTCATTGAACCCCACATAAGGTAGATCCCAAAAGAAGGTCACCAAGATATATTATAATCAAACTTGCCAAAACCAAAGATAGAGAATTTTAAGAGTGGTTAGGGAAAAACGAAAAGTCATCTACAAAGAAGAGTCAATAAGAATAAGCTCGGACTACTCAGCAGAAACCATGCAGGCAAGAAGGCAATGGGAAGACATATACAAAGCCTTGAAGGAAAACAACTGCCAGCCAAGAATTATATATCCAGCAAAACTGTCTCTCATATATGATGGCAAAATTAGGGCATTTCCAGATAAACAGAAGTTTAGGGAATTTGCAAAAACCAAACAAAATTACAAGAAATACTAAAGGGAGTCCTCCAGTTAGAAAATCAGTAACATCAGATAACAACCCAAGACTAGAACACTGGACACAGCAACCAGATATCAACCTAGATAAGGAAGTCACAAAAGTAAATTAAAAGCTAAAACACTGAAACTAGGGAAACAGATGTCAATATGTAAAAGATGACAACATTAAAATAAAAAAAGAGGGACTTTAAAAATGTAGACATAAATGTCTCATATGGAGAGGAAGTCAAGGCAATATAAGGAAATAAAAGACTGGTATATACTTATAAGAAAAGGGGTAAATATTAAGGTAACCACAAAGGAAACTAACAATCCTACAAGTCAAAATAAAAAACTAGAAAAATATACAGACTCAGCAAACACAAAATCAACCAAAATGAAAAAGATTAAAAGAAAATACATAAAGAAAAATGACTCAGCACAGAAAATTAAGTGGAACAAAGAAACTGTGAACACACAAAAAAAGACATCAAAATGACAGCACTAAACTCATACCTATCAATAATTACGCTGAACATAAATGGACTAACTATACCAATAAAGAGACAGAGAGTGGCAGATTAGATAAAAAAACATGATCCATCTATATGCTGCCCACAAGAGACACACCTTAGACTTAAAGACACAAACAAACCAAAACTATAAGGATGGAAAAAAGTATATCAGGCAAACAACACTCAAAAAAGAGCAGGAGTGGCAATATTAATCTCTGATAAAATAGACTTTAAAGTAAAATCCGTCACAAAGGATAAGAAAGGTTAAAGGGTAATGGTTAAAGGGTCAGTACACCAGGAAGATATAACTATAATAAATATTTATGCACCCAACGACAGGGCTCCAAAATACATAAATTCTAACAACACTAAAAAGAGAGATAGACAGCTCCCCAATAGTAGTAGGAGACTTCAACACACCACTTTCGGTGAAGGACAGAACATCCAGAGAGAAGCTCAACAAAGACATGGAAGAGCTAAATGCTACAATTAATCAACTTGATCTCATATACATATACTGAACACTGCACCCAACAGCAGCCAAGTATACTTTCTTTTCCAGTGCACATGGAACATTTTCCAGAACAGACCACATATTAGGCCATAAAGCAAGCCTTAACAAAATCTAATGGCTAATGATTGTGAGCATTTCTTCATGTGCCTGTTAGCTGCCTGAATATCTTCTTTGGGAAAGAGCCTGTTCATATCCTTTGCCCATTTTTTAACTGGGTCATTTGTCTTTTTGTTGAGGTTTTACAGTATCTTCTACATTTTTAGAGATTAGATGCTGATAGGATTTGTCCTGGCCAAAATTTTTTTCCCAGTCTGCAGGTTGTCTTTTTACTCTTTTGGTGAAGTCTTTTGATGAGCGCTAAGTGTTTGATTTTTAGGAGTCCCAATTATCTGGTCTCTCTTCTGGTGCTTGTGCATTGTTACTTATGGTCCCTATTGTGTTTATGCCATGTATTAGGGCTCCTAGCATTGTCCCTATTTTTTCTTCCATGATCTTTGTCATTTTCAATTTTATATTTAAGTCTTTGATCCATTAGAGAAATGCAAATCAAAACTACAATGAACTATCATCTCACCCCAGCAAGGCTAGCATTAATCCAAAAAACACAAAATAATAAATGCTGGAGAGGTTGTGGAGAGACTGGAACACTTATACACTGCTGGTGGGAATGTAAAATGGTAGAACCACTTTGGAAATCGATTTGGTGCTTCCTTAAAAAGCTAGAAATAGAAGTACCATACAATCCAGCTATCCCGCTTCTTGGAGTATATCCTAGAGAAATAAGAGCCATCACATGAATAGATACATGCACCCCCATGTTCATTGCAGCACTGTTCACAATAGCAAAAAGTTGGAAACAACCTAGGTGCCCATCAACAGACCAATGGATAAACAAATTTTGATATATCCACACAGTGGAATACTATGCAATGATAAAGAATGACGATGAAGCCATGAAACATAACATGGAGGAAGCTGGAGGTCATTAAGCTGAGTGAATTTAGTCAGTCAAAGAAGGACAAATATTGTATAAGACCACTATTATAAGAACTCAAGTAAAGGTTTAAATGCAGAAGAAAACATTCTTTGATAGTTACGAGGGTGGGGATGTAGGGGGAGGGTTATTTACTAACTAGATAGTAGATAAGAATTATCTTAGGTGAAGGGAAGGACAGCACTCACTACAGGGGATGTCAGCACAGCTGGACTAAACCAAAGCTAAGAAGTTTCCTGAATACAATTGAACACTTTGAGGGACAGAGTAGCTGGGGTAGGGGTCTGGGGACCATGCTTTCAGGGGACATCTAGGTCAATTGGCATAACAAAGCTTATTAAGAAAATGTTCTGCATCCTACTTTGGTGAGTGGGGTCTGGGGTCTTAAAAGCTTGCCAGCGGCCATCTAAGATGCATCAACTGGTCCCAACCACCTGGAGTAAAAAAGAAGGAAGAACACCAAAGACACAAGGAAAGTATTAGCCCAAGAGAGAAAGGGCCACATAAACCAGATACTTCATTAGCCTGAGACCAGAAGAACTAGATGGTGCCTGGCTACCACCAATGACCGCCCTGACAGGGAACACAACAGAGAGTCCTAAATGGATGGAGCAGGAGAAAGGTGGTGTGCAGAACTCAAATTCTAGTAAGAAGGCCAGACTTAATGGTCTGACTGAGACTGGAGGAACCCTGGAAAGCATGGCCCCTGGATTCTCTATCAGCCCAGAGCTAAAACAATTTCCAAGGCCAACTCTTCAGACAGGGATTGGACTGGACTGTGGGACATAAAGTGATACTTGTGATGAGTTTGCCTCTTAGCTCAAGTAGATACAAAAGACTAAATGGGCAGCTTCTGTCCAGAGGTGAATGGGAAGGCAGAGAGGGTTAGGAGCTGGTTGAATGGACATGGAGAATCAGGGGTGGAAAGGAGGAGTGTGCTGTCACAGTATGGGGAGAGCAATTTGAGTCACATAACAATGTATGTATAAATTTTTGTATGGGAAAAAAAAAAACAGTATGGTACTGACATAAGGATAGACATATACATCAGTGAAATAGAATTGAGAATCTAGAAATATATCCATACATCTATGGTTAATTGATTTTCAGTAAGGGTGCTGTAATGGTTAAAGTTTTATATCAACTTGGCTGGGCCATGATTCTCAGTGGTTTGGCAGTTAAGATGTAATGTGACAGTTATGTAATGATATAATCAACTCCATGATGAGATCTGCTATAAGCAGCCAGTCATTTGAAAGGGAGTTTCCTTGGGCATGTGGCCTGCCTCCAGTACATAAATGATGTTCTGTCAAGTCTCTAGTTCTGGATCCTGCATCATCTGGCCTCTGGTTCTTGGGACTTGAGCTATCAGCTTACCTGCCGATCTTGGGGTTCATCAATCCCTGCAGCCCATGAGCCAGCAGCCTGCCATCTGATCTGCTAACCTTGGGTTCATCAGCCCCTGCAGCTGCATGAGTCAGGAGAAGCCTCCAGCATGACACCTGACCCAAGGACTTGTCAGCCTCTACAACAGTGTGAGCCATTTCTTTGAGATAAATCTCTCTCTCTCTCTCTCTCTCTCTCTATATGTATATATATAAACCCATTGCTGTCGAGTTGATTCTGACTCTTAATGACCCTATAGGACAGAGTTGAACTGCCTCATAGCATTTCCAAGAAGTAGCTGGTGGATTTGAAGTGCCAACCTTTCAGTTAGCAGCCGAGCTCTTAACCACTGCGCCACCAGGGCTATATATATATATATATATATATATATACACACTTATACACTTCACTACTTCACTGGTTTTGCTTCTCTAGAGAATCTGCTGTAAGATGGGTGCCAAGATGATTGCATGGGGAACCAATACCAGTTGCTGTCAAGTTGACCCTGGCTCATGACAACCCCATGTTGTCAGAGTAGTACTGTGCTCCATAAAGTTTTCAAAGGCTGATATTTGGGAAGTAGATTACCAGGCCTTTCTTCCAAGGTGCCTCTTGGTGGACTCAAATCCTCAAACTTTTGGCTAGCAGCCAAGTTTGTTAACCCTTTGTACCACCCAAAAACTCCTTCAATGGGGAAAGAATAGGCTTTTCAACACATAATGCTAAGAAAACTGGATTTCTGGATGCAAATGAGTGAAATTGGAGTCTTACCTTACACCACACACAAAAATTATCTAAAATAGATCCAAGACTGAAATGTAAGAGATAAAACTTTAAAACTCTTAGAAGACATCATAGGGGTAAATCTTCATGACCTTGGGTTTAGCAGTGGAATCTTAGATATGACATCAAAAGCAAAAGTAACGAGAAAAAAAATAGATAAATTGTACTTCATCACAGTTAAACACTTTCGTGCATCAAAAAACCCTCTCAAGAATCCAACACCTCTACAACAAAAAAAAACAAATAATCCAATTTAAAAATGGGCAAAGGAAATGAACAGACACTTCACCAAAGAAGACATTCAGGTAGCCAGCAGATACATGAGGAAATGCTCACGATCACTAGCTGTTAGAGAAATGCAAATTAAAACCACAGTGAGATACCATCCCCCACAACATTACACTGGAAATAACAAATGTTGGAGAGGCTTCGGGGAGATCAGAACTCCTATGCACTGCTGGTGGGAATGCAAAATGATACAACCATTTTGGAAAATGATATGACACTTAGAAAGCTAGGAATATAAATACCATACGATCCAGCAATCCCACTCCTAGGAATATATCCTAGAGAAATAAGAGCCATCACATGAATAGACATATGTACACCTATATTCATTGCAGCACTGTTCACAATAGCAAAAAGATGGAAACAACCTAGATGCCCATCAACAGATGAATGGGTAAACTATGGTACATACACACAATGGAGTATTATGCAATGATAAAGAACAATGATGAATCTGTGAAGCATCTCATAACATGGATGACACTGGAGGACATTATGCTGAGTGAAATAAGTCAATCACAAAAGGACAAATATTGTATGAGACCTCTATTGTAAAAACCCATGAAAAAGTTCACACACAAAATGTAACAATCTTTGTTGGTTTCCAGGGATGGGAGGGGTGGGGGGAAATACTAAATAGGCAATAGATAAGTGGTATCTTTGGTGAAGGGTGAGACAGTACACAATACAGGGGAAACTAGCACAACTTGTACAAAGAAAGGTCATGGAAGCTCCATAGACACATCCAAACTCCCTGAGGGACTGAATTGCTGGGAGGAGGGCTGTGGGGACCATGGTCTCAGGGAACATCTAGCTCAATTAGCATAACACAGTATAAAGACAATGTTCTCCATTCTACCTTGGTGAGTAGCGTCTGGGGTCTTAAAAGCCTGTGAGCACCCATCTAAGATACTCCACTGGTCTCACCCCTTCAGGAGCGAGGAAGAATGAAGAGAGCAAGATACAAGGAAAAGATTAGCCCAAAGGACTAATGGACCACAGCTACCTCGACCTCCACCAGACTGAGTCCAGTACAGCTAGATGGTGCCTGGCTACCACCACTAACTGCTCTAACTGGGATCACAGCAGAGGGTTCTGGACAGAGCTGGAGAAGGATGTAGAACAAAATCCTAACTCACAAAAAAAGACCAGATTTACTGGCCTGACAGACTGGAGAAACCCTGAGGGTATAGCCCTCAGACACCCTTTTAGTTCAGAGTTGAAGTCACTCCCAAGTTTCACTGTTCAGCCAGGGATTGGACAGCCACATAAGACAAAACAGGACTAATGAGGCACAGCAGTCCAGGGACAAGGACTAGAAGGCAGGAGGGACAAGAAAGCTGGTGAAGGGAACCCAAGGTTGAGAAGGGACAGTGTTGACATGTTGTGGGGTTGTTAACCATTATCATAAGGCAATATGTGTACTAACTGTTTAATGAGAAACTATTTGTTCTGTAAACCTGCACCTAAAGTACAATAAAAAAATTAAAAAAAAAAAAAAACCCTCTCAAGAAAGGAAAAAGACAACCCCCAGAATAGCAGAAAACATTTACAAATTATATATCTGATAAGGGCCTAGTATCCAGAATATATAAAGAACTCTTACAACTTAACAACAAAAAGACAACTCAATTACAAAATGGGCAAAGGACTTGAAGAAAACATATACAAGTGGCTAATAAGCACATGAAAAGATGTGCAACATCACTAATCATTAGAGAAGTGAAAATTAAAAAAAAAAAATACAATGAGATATCACTTCACATCCGTTAAGATGCATATAATAAAACAGACAATAGCAAGTGCTGATGGGGATGTGGGGAAATTGGAACCCTCATATATTGCTAGTACCCATTGCCATCGAGCCAATGCCAACTCATAGCAACCCTGTAATGACAGGGTAGAAACTGCCCCATAGGTTTTCCAAGGCTGTAAATCCTTATGCAAGTAGACTGCCACATCTTTCTCCCATGTAATGGCTGGTGGGTTCAAACTACTGACCTTTTGGTTAGCAGCTGAAACTTTAACCACTGCCACCAGGGCTCCTCTACATTGCTGGTAGGAATGTAAAATGGTGAAGCCACTTTGGAAAACTGTTTGGCAGTTCCTCAAAATGTTAAAAATATAGATTACTGTATGATCCAGCCATTATACACCTAGATATATTCCCAAGAGAATTTAAAACATATATCCACATAAAAACTTGTACACCAATGTTCATAGTAGCATTATTCATAATAGCCCAAAATGGAACAATCCAAATGTTAATCAATTGATGAATAGATAAACAAATGTGTTACATCCAGTCATGGATTGAATTGTGTTCCCCAGAAATATGTGTTAACTTGACTAGGCCATGAGTCCAGTATTCTGTGGTTGTCCTCCATTTTGTGATCTGATGCAATTATCCTCCATTTTGTGATGTGTTGTAAATCCTAATCTTTATTTGTAAATGAGGCAGGATCAGTGTGGGGTGTATCTGGAGTCACAGTTTTATAAGAGGGTGTGAATCAAGTCACTCCCTCTTACTCAGGTCACACCCTTACCTAAGTCACACCCTTACTCAAGTCACACCCTTGCTTGAGTCATACATTTTATCTTAAGAGAGATAAAAGGAGAGAGAAGTGAGCAGAAAAAGGATGGACTTGACTACCACCAAGAAAGAAGAGCTGGGAGCAGAGTGTGTCCTTTGGACCTGGGGTCCCTCTCTTCACTGAGAACCTCCTAGACTCAGGGGAAGGTTGATGCCAAGACATGTGGAGATCTCCAAGGAACATTGCGTCCACAGGTGTTGAAAGGAGATAAGGGCCTTCCCCCAGAGCTGACAGAGAAAGTCTTCCCCTAGAGCTGGTTCCCTGAGTTCAGATTTCTAGCCTCCTAAACCATGAGAGAATAAATTTCTGTTTGTTAAAGCCATCTGCTTGTGGTATTTCTGTTACAGCAGCACTAGATAACTAAAACACATCCATGCAATGAAATATTATTTGTCAATAAAAAGGAATGAAGTACTGCTGCAACATGGATGAACACTGAAAACATAATGCCACATGAAAGAAGCCAGTCACAAAATTCATATATTATATGAATGAATGTAGATAAATTACCCAGAATAGGGAAATCTATAGAGACAGAAGGTAGCTTAGTAGTTGCTAAGGGCTGAGGGGAGAGGAGAATAAGTAGTGACTGCTAATGCGTGTAAGATTTCTTTTGGAAGGGAGGTGGAATGTTCTAAATTTACATGCAGTAATGGTTTTACAATGATGTGTATATACTAAAATAGATTGAATTATACGCTTTAAATGGATGAATTGTTATCTGAATTATATCTCAATAACACTTAAAATTATGAATTACAAAATAGTATGGCAAATGTTACAATATGAGAGTACAACTCATCTCAATTTCCTTTAAAACTTCCTTATATATATGGCCTTTTCTTTGAAACTAAGCCTATCTCAGCTTCATTTCAAATATTATACTAAGAGGCCTTCTCCAACTCAAGTAAATATGTTTCGTCTGTTTGAATGCTGCCATTTCCACACTGCCAATGGATAGAAATAATTCTGAAATAATTGCATATTTTAGCATCATAATCAGAATGTTTATTAATTTTGAATTGATTGCTAAACAAGCTAGTCAAATATAGTGAGATTTTTGGACCTTATCCCATACTGAAAACTTTTGCTTATGTAGGATTGGTCAAACAGTGGCAAAGACTCCCTAAACCTGCTGCCCAGTCAGGGAGTCAGGTAATCTTCAGACTGGTTTCAATATTATGGTTCCCTTTATGTACCAAGTCAAATGGACACCTCATTTTCCACCATGTTCATATGAGAAGCCCACCATTTGGTAAGCATTTATTTCCTGCATTTCCATGGCTGTAGGTTTAAAACAAATTTAACCTTGAAAATAGCCATTAGAGTTAAGTGACCCCTCAGTTCACAAACAAGATGCACAAACCATTAAATATCAAAAGATGATGTTGCCCAGTTTTTTGTTCTGTTTCCTGGCAAGTTAACCAGCAATGTTCCCTGTGTAAAATCCAGGACAAATGTTAATGATTTTAACCTTAAGATCTATCCGAGCCTGAGATCATTTTGCACAAATAGAATTGAGCTTTATTCACTATTAGCAAGAAACCTCATCTACCACGTTCTATTTGTCTTAATGAATAAGGTCAGTCAGCATCTAAACAACCCAGAAAAATTACCTAAAAAGCAAAGACTTAGCTTGCTACCAAAATTAATAAATGATTTAGATGTTACAGTCCTTCTATGAGAAATAGATAGAATACAAACAAACAAAAACAGCAAGTAACTGGTAATTGCCCTGCTAATATGGAAAGTCATGTCAGTGTCGTCTAAATTGATATACAAGCACAGAAAAGAAATAAAAAAAAAAAGAATTCAGAAAACAGAGTCCTGATGATAAAGGAGGAGATGTGATTAGATGGTAAATTAAAAGAAATATATGTTCTCCATTTTCTTCCTCAGATGTAATTTGTTTATCTCAGAAAAAAGACTGTGTTTGTTTGATGTTCTTCCCTCATAGATTTGAAAATTTCTTCTGTAACAGTGACCTTCTGCCAGGGTTTGGATATACGAAGTCGAGACATAGTAGAGCCAACTTTGATTTAACTGTGGAGGCCTTCTAATTTGTCTATGCCTTCTTCCTTCTTTCTCATTCTTGCCTTTTCGTACAACCTTCTTGCCTCTCTGAAGGAGAAGACCTGCCCTTGCTCTCGTCACACTATGCTTTCACCATGACCAGAAGTATTACTTTATCTCCATCAAGAAGTACATCTCTTCAGAATCTGATAATGTCTGTGAGTTGCAAGTGATTTGGGATCTCAGTTTAAAGATTAAATATGAGAAACTATATTTGATAAGAGCAAACTTGTCAATGGGAAGTAGTGAATATCTGATGATTTGCACATCGAGAATTGAAGTGAGGGTGAGGGTTGAAGACTATCTTGGAGAAAGTTCTGCTTTTAGCCCAACTGGAGTCCCTGGGTGGTGTCAGTGGTTAATGTGCTTGGCTGTTAACTGAAAGGTTAGAGGTTTGAGCCCACCCAGACGTGACTCAGAAGAAAGGCGTGGCCATTTACTTCGAAAAATCAGCCATTGAAAACCTTACTATGACACACACGGGGTTGCCATGAATTAGAATCAACTCAAAAGCAACTGGTCTAACCCCCTAGAAGTGAGTGTTGATACCACTTGTACTGAAGTTTGGCTTTCTGCACCTCTTCCTGCTTAGACTCTTTTATGTTAAATCAAGGAAGGCACTTTAGAGATCTAGTCCCTTGGCCTTTCATACCATTCTCTATGGACAGAGACCTTGAATTTCAAGGTTGTTCCTAAGAGATCACTTTGGATGGTAAGAAGAAGAGAGAGAAAATAGGTGGGACTTGAAGGGGTTCATCTGTGCTTTGGGAACATTAATCTAATTTAAAAATGCGTTTTAGTTATCTAGTGCTGCTGTAACAGAAATACCACAAGTGGGTGGCTTTAACAAACAGAAATTTATTTTCTCACAGTTTAGGAGGCTAGAAGTCCGGATTCAGGGTGCCAGCTCTAGGGGAAGATTCTTGTCTCTTTTCAACTTCTAGTATTTAGTGATCATGTGGCATGGCATCTATCTTCCCCCATCTCTCCTTGCTTAATCTGCTCTTTTAAATTGAAAAAGAGATTGATTTAAGACACACTTTACACTAATCCTGCCTCATTAACATAGCAAAGAAACCCCTATTCCCAAGTGGGATTATAACTACAGGTATAGTAGGATTTACAACATATTTTCTGGGGACACAATTCAGTCCATAACAAAATGTATTTAATGTATTGATATCCCTAGTAAGATTTTGTTTGAACAAAAAGTTTTATTGTTAGGAAAAAAACTGTGAGAACCAATGCTCTAGCCCCTCTATTTTAGAGAAGTGCCATGACTTGTTCAGGTGTCACACATGAACTTGGTGGTGAGGCTGGGTCCCAGGTCTACAGGTTTTCGACCCAGTGTCCATACATACCATGATGCTTCCATTTGGGAATCTCTGCATCCCTTCACCAATTCTATCTAGTTCATTATTTGTGCAACACAAAATGAGGCAATGTTGTAAAAACTGTGTGGTATTCAGTTATCACCCCCTCACTCTTCCAAGCCCCCCAACATTGCCATTGAAACAAAATTAATTTATTTTAACCATCCTAACCATCAACATATTAAATAAAATTCCCTAAATCTTTCATTCTAAGCCCACAGGTGAGCTACCTACATACAGCTGATCCTTATGATTTGTGGATTCCATATTTGTGAATTGGCTACTCACTAAAATTTATTTGTAACCCCGAAATCTATACTTGCAGCACTTCCATGGACATGCACAGAGCAGTGAAACATTTGAGTCACCTGATGCTCATGTTCCAGCTGAGGTCGAACAAGGTGATGCTCTGCCTTCTTGTTTCAGCTTTGATGCTGTAAGTAAATGTCCTTTCCACAGTATATTTAGTGCCACGTTTTTCACATTTTTGTTGTTAATTCACTGTTTATAATGGCCCCCCAAGCATAATGCTGAAGTGATGTCTAAGTGCAAGATAGCTGTGATGTGCCTTATGGAGAAAAAACATGTATTAGATTGGCTTTTCTCCCGCATGAGTTACAGTGCGATTGGCTATGAATTCAACATTAATCAATCAACATGTATTTAATCTGGTGTCTTTAAGCAGAAACACACATAAAACAATGCTATGAATTGATCAGTTGAAAATACTGTGACCAGAGCCTCACAGAAACCTAACCATGTATTTCCTCTAGGAGCATGGTTCAGGATTCACTAATTCAGTGTTCATGGTGACTTTACAGAATACAGCTACTGTGAATAATGAGAACTGACTGTATGTCTTGTGACAGAGGATGTTTAGTGAATTTAGTTCTTTAGCCCCAGCACACAAGCTATAAGCCTGGAACTGAATTGTTCAGCCTAGATAAATCTGTGTACAATATGCAGGGTTTTGTTTTGTTTCCCATGTCCGTGTTGCTCCCTGTGGGTGTTGCAACTAAGGCAGATTTTCTAGGTGAAGTGTGCCCTGGCAAAGGGTTCAGGCAATGGTGTTGGAGCCTGCTGATGTCTTGAAGTTCTGTCTTCTGGTTCCAATATTGGCAGAACATTTCTGTTCCTTGTGAACTTCTCCATCTTTGTTTGCTGCAAAGAAGTATGCCAGGAATGCTTTCTCCTCCAAAATTGCATGCCACAGTTTACAAAAAGAACACTGAGGAAAGAGCCTTCTACCTATGAAAACAGGCCCCACCTCTTAAATAGAAGACAGACTCCTGTGCCTCATAGAAATAGGGATCAAATGACTATTCATAGAATGCCTCCAAGAGCAACACAGTGCTCAAAGTAAGGACACAAAGCAGGGTCTACTATCTCAATCTAGCAATAGGCTGGATCTAGCAATTATCTGCATATGTTCAAATCTAAGCTCCAATAATTTAAACTTTAATGCCCCCAGTTTCCTTATTTGTGCAATAAAGATAATACAAGTTCCATCCTCAGAGGGTTGTTTTATTTATGTAAATGGTTTAAAATACATTATCTCATTCACACTTTGCATTATTACTTTTGCTGGAGAAATGAGACTATTTTAACTACTAAGAAATATTTTAGAACTCAGAGGATTTTCTTGTACTGAAAAGACAAAGCTGTTAGACCAACACAGATTTTTCAGAGATTAAGAGGGCCCACTTTATAATGGATGGATAGAGCTGACAATAACTAAACTCGGTGAACAAGCTTAATATCCAAAAAATGGGACACCAGGTGTTATATGTGATGCAATGGAAAGTACGACCTCACCTGTGAAGTATTCCTGCTAAAAAAATTGAATCAATCTAATCAATCTAACCATAAGTTTAGTTAGGAATGAAATAATACATTAAATGAAATCCTAAGCATGCTATTAGCCAAATTCAGAATGTGGGAAATACTATGAAAAAAAAAAAAGACTCTGTTTATTAAAAAGAGCACAAGGCATAAAAAGGGGAAGGAGAGATGCTAGAAATTAAAAGAGACTTAAAGAGACATAGCAACCAAATGCAATATATGGACCTCATTTGAATCCTTATTTGAATAAACTAATAAATGTCCATTTGAGAAAATAGAGGAAAATTTCACAGACTGAATGCCAGCAAATATTAAGGTATTACTGTTGATTTTGTTAGGTTGTAATAATGATATTGTGGCTTTGTTTAAAATAAAGTTCCAAAAAAATCAAAAACCTGTTGCAATTGAATCGATTCCAACTCATAGCAACTATCCATACTGGAGTGAATTTGTTAAATAATATGATGCCTGTATTTTACTTTAAAATAAATTAGGGAATAGATGAAACAAAAATGGTAGAATAATGACAATTATTGAAGTTGGATGGTAGTACATGAGTGTCATGCTATTGCGTTCACTGTGTATGTTTGAAAGTTTCCATAATAAAAAATAATGAAAGAAAGAAAAAGGAAGGAAAGAAGGAAGGTCCGTTGTTCAAGAAACAGATTCAAGGATTATGTAGTCCTAGCTGACAGAAAAAAATATTGGTTTGTTACCCATGTACTTGGGTTTTAGACATCTGTAGAAAACAAACATTGTGGAATTCAAATATATGTTTTGTAAGACTTTTTTTTTTTTTTTTTTTGGTTTGAGCTGTTTTTAACTATAGATTTGTTGTAAGCATTTTCATCACAGTGTTTCTAAACTTATTATTTGCATTATCTGTAGTATTATTTACTATTTCTATTTACTTCAATTTGTAAATAAGAATAACTTGGCAGTATTGAAAATAAAATAACCTACTATCATTGAGTCGATTCCGATTCACAGTGACCATAAAGGATAGAGTAGAACTGCCCCATAGGGTTTCCAAGGAGCAACTGGTGGATTTGAATTGCTAACTTTTTGGTTAGCAGCCGAGCTCTTAACCACTGCACCACCAGTGCTCCAAAATAAAATAGCTCTTTTATTTAAACCTACAACAAACCACAATTGAATTACTGAGCCCTGTGCTCCCATCCTTTTGAGTCCTGAGAAATGGCTAACCTTAAAGGACCACTCTATCCTCACATATACCAACCTCCACCCTCCGTCAAGGACTCAGAAATGACCTATCTCCATCCTTCTTCACGACTCCCTCATTTGTCTGCCTCTATAAAATCTCAGACCCTTATTTATTTTTTTAGATGTTTCTCATTAATGAACATTCTCCCTATTGTAACACCCTGAATAACTCATCTCCTTAATTGTCTGGTGCATTTTGTCTTTCAAAGGGGATCACCACTTCTTTTATAGATGTCTTTTATTTTGGACTTTCTAGCTATTTTCACATCAATTCTGATTATTATCAAATGTAAGAAATGTTGGAAAGTAAGCTCCATTTGTGGCCCTACCAGCATCAATAGCATTAAAAATGTCCAGGTCTTTCTTCCTTTCCCCAGACACACATTCTGCAGAAAACTAGGCCAATAATGTGCAACATTTCTGCTTCTGGATAAAAGATTGCTTCCTGTGATTCAAATGTGAATGACTAGAACATGGTGCAAAGTTCAAACACCTTTTCTTTCATTCTATCTGATTTGCAATTTTAAAGTAGCTCCTACTTAGATGGACAAAGTTTGGCCCACAAGCGGTTTTTCTAAAACCATTCCCTTTGATTGACTAAAGGAGCTTGTAAAAGTTCTTCAAGAAGTAAGATTTAGAAATACCAAAAGGGTACAAATTTACCTGACCTTCATTCTCTTTCAGTTGTTAACTTTATTCAGCCTCTCCTAGTAGCTCTAAATCTAATATTTTCCTTTGATGAGCTGATTTGCTTGATATGGTAGAGTTGACTTCACTGAGATCATTTTCCATTTCTGTTGTAACTGCTTTTCTGCATTATTGGAATGATATGAACTTGTATGAATTTGTTTCAATTTTAATTAGTAACTAGTCATAAACATAGCTTTTACTTTTACTAATACTGTACTGTGCATACTATGTTTAATTCTTTCATTTTCTTACATTGAAATACTATACATTTGTCCTAGATCTTTGTTACTAAATTCTGTTCATTTGCGATCGTGACACAGATCATTTTAAAACTTCAGAAGCTAACTTTTTGGACCCGTCTTTTGGGTTTGCAATTACGTTAAGGGAGAGGCATTTTAGCTTTTTTTCACCAACCTAAATTTAGAATAGGTTAGCATCCTAACGCTTGAGGTCTTCATGTACTGTTTTTTAGCTGAGACTGAACTGATCTAATACGTCTATTTTTTAAAGCACAGTGACTTCCAGACTGTGCTCAGAAAAGTTCTTCAGTAGTTGTGGTGTCTAGGCGGTCACATTCTCCTCCTGGAAGGACCCTCCCTGAGTACTCAGGTCTTCAGAAAGAGCCTTGGCCTTCAGCAATCACAGACTTAATTTACTTCAGTCTGGTACAGAGCTCTGGCAAGTCCATTTTGTTCTAATTTAGAGTTTATTCATACCTTATTTCTCTCATTGGAATTGTCAGTCCTTGATGAGGAGGCACTGCATCTGATGGTTCATGAAAACCTTCAGGTTTGCTCATGACTTTGTATCCCTGATCCAGGCTCACCACCACCCTGACATTGATTTTTCTGTCTAATTTCAACGCAGTGGCTTACCCTTCTCTGGCAGCTTGTCCCTCACTCCTGACCCTTATTAAGTGAGAGAAGCTTGCTTGTTGTATTTTATATGTGTATTTCTATGTTGTATTTTCTCTGTTTTTTCTTCCTGACACCCTATGAGGCTTCTCTATACCTGGAAACTTCATACTTGTGGGATTTGTGCATCACTTCTGGATTTTTGGGAGGCACCTAGCCTGTTAACAGTCCTATCCCACATGCATTCATGTTTCATTGATTTTTACATTTACAGTGGTTAAGAGCTTGGCTGCTAACCAAAAGTTCCACAGTTCGAATCCACCAGCTGCTCCTTGGAAACTCCATGGGGCAGTTCTACTCTGTCCTATAAGGTCACTATAAGTTGGAATCAGTTTGGTTTTGGTTTAACTAAGATGCCAGCTTCACCCATTAGGGATGTTCTGAGTGGCTCCTGAATATAAGCATAGCTCATGAGTGCTATAATAGTAGTACTTCTTAGAAAAGTATCCAGAGGAAATCTAGGTTGCCACTGGTTATAAGTTAACATGACAACCTCATGTAACGTCGTTGTTGTTAGGTGCCACTGAGTTGGTTCAGACTAATAGTGACCCTGTGTACAACAGAACGATACACTGCCTAATCCTAAGCCATCCTTACAATCACTGCTATGCTTGAGCTCATCTTTGTAGCCACTGTGTCAGTTCATCTCATTGAGGGTCTTCTGCTATTTTGCTGACCCTCTACTCTACCTAGCATAAGGTCCTTCTCCAGGGACTAGTCCCTCCTGAAAACATGTCCAAAGTACAGAAGATGAAGTCTTGCCATCCTCGCTTCTAAGAATATTCTGGCTGTGCTTCTTCCAAGACAGATTTGTGCGTTCTTCTGGCAGTCCATGGTATATTCAATACTCTTCACCAACACTATAATTCAAAGGCATCAATTCTTCTTTGGTCTTCCTTATTCATTGTCCAGCTTTCCCATGCTTATGAGGTGATTGAAAATACCAGAGCTTGGGTCAGGCACACCTTAGTCCTCAAAGTGACATATTTACTTTTTAACATTTTAAAGAGGTCTTTTGCAGCAGATTTGCCCAATGCTTTACACCATCACTCATATGTCAGTCATGATACTGTGGTGCCTTGCATGTTGCTGTGATGCTGGAAGCTATGCCACCAGTATTTCAAATACCAGCAGGGTCACCCATGGTGGACAAGTTTCAGTGGAGCTTCCAGACTAAGACAGACTAGGAAGAAGGACTCGGCAGTCTACTTCTGAAAAGAATTAGCCAGTGAAAACCTTATGAATGGCAGCAGAACATTGTTCGGTATAGTGCCGGAAGATGAGCCCCTCAGGTTGGAAGACACTCAAAGTACGACTAGGGAAGAGCTGCCTCTTCAAGATAGAGCTGACTGTAATGATGTGGATGGAGTGAAGTTTTCAGGACCTTCATTTACTGTTGTGGTATGATTCAAAATGAGAAGAAACAGCTGCAAACATCCATTAATAATAGGAACACGGAAAGTACAAAGTATGAATCTAGGAAAATTGGAAGTCGTCAAAAATGAAATGGAACACTTGAACACCAATATCCTAGGCGTTAGTGAGCTGAAATGGAGTGGTATTGGCCATTTTGAATTGGACAGTCATATGGTCTACTATGCTGGGAATGACAAATTGAAGAAGAATGGCATTGCATTCAGCATCAAAAAGAACATTTCAAGAGATCTATCCTGAAGTACAACACCGTTAGTGATAGGGTAATACCTATAGGCCTACAAGGAAGATCAGTTAATATGAATAGTATTCAAATTTATACACCAGCTACTAATGCCAAAGATGAAGAAACTGAAGATTTTTACCAACTTCTGCAGTCTGAAATTGATCAATAAGTACTGAATATTATCGGTAATTGTAATCAAAAGTTGGTAACGAAGAAGGATCAGTAGTTGGAAAATATGGCTTTGGTGATAGACATGACACCAGAGAGCGCATGATAGAATTTTGCAAGACCAACAACTTATTCACTGCAACTGCCTTTTGTCAACAACATAAACAGCAGCTGTACATGTGGACCTCACCAGATAGAATACACAGGAATCAAATCGACTACATCTGTGGAAAGAAACGATGGAGAAGCTCAATATCATCAGTCAGAACAAGGCCAGGGGCCAACTGCGGAACAGACCATCAGTTGCTCATATGCAAGTTCAAGTTGAAGCTGAAGAAAATTAAAACAAATCCACGAGAGCCAAAGTATGACCTTGAGTATATCCCACCTGAATTTAGAGACTATCTCAAGAATAGATTTGACGCATTGAACACTAATGACCGAAGACAGATGAGTTGTGGGATGACATCAAGAACATCATGCATGAAGAAAGCAACAGATCATTAAAGAGACAGGAAATAAAGAAAAGACCCAAAAAAATATCAGAAGAGACTCTGCAACTTGCTCTTGAATGTAGAGGAGCTTCCACCTCATGCAATTAAAAAAAAAAAAAAAACCCAAACCTGTTGCTGTCAAGTTGATTCCGACTCATAGTGACCCTATAGGACAGAGTAGAACTGCCTCATAGGGTTTCCAAGGAGCACCTGGTGGATTTGAACTGCTGATCTTTTGGTTAACAGCTGAACTCTTAACCACTATGCCACCAGGGCCCTCAAAATTGTGTGGTCTTGTCTGCCCAATATTAAATGATGATAGTAGCAGCTAATAATTATTGAATATTTGCTAAGTATTAGAGCACTACATCCATTGCTGTATTTGATCTTTGTTACAACTTTGTAAACTGGACATTATTATCCTCATTTGATACATGAGGAAACTATGTTAAGTAGCTTGCCCATGGGTATCCAGAAGGAATGGAACTCAGATTTTAAATCTGGCTGACCCTAAGTCCTTGTTCTTAATGCTGTACGACCTCAAAAGAACATTAGTAGGAGAAATATTTCATTTTGTTCCTATATAAATCCTCAGTCAGTGTCTAGACTAGCATGATGCCTGGTATAAGAACTTAACTAAATAACCAAGATTCGATTGTAGTATAATTAGACTAGCTTATAAGATCCTCTAATTGCTGTAGGTGGTTTGTCCTCATGATAGTTATTGAAACTATAGCCTATCACGCCAATCGCTACCCTAGAATATGCTCAGAGTCTTTAGATTGCACTAAGGTACGTGCTGTGACCTAATATACCTAAAGTAGAATGTGTTGCAGTGGAGTTCTTTGTTACCAGGACTTGGATACTAGGACATGCATTTCCTGAGTTAACACATTTTATCAAGGGAAAGATGTTGGTCATCCCCTCCAGCAACCAACATATTAAAGGTTTTTGTTGTTGTTGTTGTTAACTGTCATTGAGTCAGCCTTGGCTCATAGCGACCCCATATACAACACAACAAAACACTGCCTGGTCCTGTGATGGGCTGGTGATAGGACCATTGTAATACATAGGGTTGTGATGGATAACATTATGAGCTGATTTGGCCAGGCTATGATTCTCAGTGGTGTGGCAAATATTATGTAAACATCTTTCATTTTGTGATCTGATATGAGCAGCCATCAGTTCAAAGGGGAGTTTCCTTGGGGGTGTGGCGTGCATCCAATACATATGATGTTCTGGCAAAGCTCGCTCTCTCTCAATCCTGCATTCGATCCTACATTTGCCTCGTCATCCTCTGGCCTCTGGTTCTTGGGACATGAACCAGCAGCCTGCTGCCTGACCTGCAGATTTTGGGATTTGCCAGCTCCCACACCCTCATGAGCCAGCAATCTTCCATTTGACTTGCCGATTTGGGGTTCATCAGTCCCTGCAACCATGTGAGTCAGGAGACGCCTTCAGCCTGACACCTGATCCAGTGGCATCACTAAGGGAATGCAGGGGATGCAGACTGCACCAGATGATACTATCAGAGGCAGTGACACCAAAATGACTGTCTGTAAAATTTTTGTGCAGTGTTTCAGCAGAAATTTATTATTTATTATAAAAATATCACTGTAGTTAGTTATAACAACAAAATTTTTTTTCATAAGCCCGGCCTACATGTATCAGTATACCCACATGGCTAAAACTCTATGCTAATTTACTTTTTGAATCTTTTAATGTGCTCTGTTCAAAGCTGTCATTATTATCCAATTACAGTGATGCTTTGAATCACATGGTTTTGCCTGCACACGCTATAAGCATGCGCTATTATTTTTGTTGCTGCCTGTGTTTTTATAGTCACTGATTTTATCAAAATTTCTGTTGTTTTAGCTACGATATTGTGGTAAATAGTATCTGTGAACCTTAACAATTTTTTTTTGAGAATTAAGTAGTAATTAGAGGAAAAGAAGAAGTGATATACAGGAATTACAATTTACGGTAACAGTAACAGTACAAAAAACATTACTAAGGCTTCTATATGGTCTGGTATAGGAGGAAGTCCATGACAGGAGGGGGTGACATTGTGAGTTACTACACTGGGTGACACCAAACCTAGTGACACCACTGGCCTGACCCATGGATTTGGGATTTGCCAGCCTCCACAATTGTGTGAGCCATTTCCTTGAAATAAATCTCTCTATATTTATACATATATGTTTCACTGGTTTTGCTCCTCTAGAGAACCCAGCCAAGACAGGGTTGTCATTGGCTGATTTTCAGAAGTAGATTGCTAGGCTGTTCTTCCTAATTCATCTTAGTCTGGAAGCTTCTCTGAAACCTGTTCAGAATCATAGCAACCTGCAAAGCTCCACTGAGAGATGGGTGGTGGCTGCACATGAGGAGCATTGGTTAGGAATCAATTCCAGGTCTCCCACATGGAAGACAAGAATTCTACCACTGAACCATCTATCTAGGCTTATTCAGAGTCAGTTCTGTTCCTCTGTGTCAGACCAGTTACTGTCCAGCTGGATCCGTGCAGTTCTATAATCTTAGCTCTATACCTCAGGCTCTGCCTATATTAGGTTAGCAACTTTGTGATCTCCACCTCAACCACAGATTCTGGCCTGAATACCACTCCTTTGGAATCTCTTGCCTCACTAGATAAGCCTGTAACTTTCAGTTCTAACCTGAACTGTCTCCTCTTTGGGAATCTCTGAGGTTCCTAACTCTAGCTGCCACACTTACCTGCTGCCCCAATAACCTAACAACTTTCTCCCTGGGTTTGTGTCCCCTGTGTCTGCCATCTTCTCTGTGGTCCTGAGGCTTGTAGCCATCCTAAGAGACTTCAGTTCTTTGGGGAATGAGGCAGGGCAAAAAAAAAAAAAAAAAAAAATCCAAATAATTGTAGTGCCAATTCAATAGGTGGCTTTTGTCTGATGCAAATTATCAGTTCAGTTGTAGCCCAAGTGCCTAGCACAGAGCCTGGCTCATAATAAGCATTCAAAAGTTTTTTGAGAAGTAAATGAATGAGAGCAGGGGTTCTATCAAGAAACAAGTCTATTCATCTCATATGCAGAGGAATGGACCACAGTTTGATGCAATTAGCAGTGGACTGCTGTAGTGATATTTCTGTGGGTTACCCTGGTAAAATTTTTCTGAGAACTCAAAGTACATAACCTCTCTTTTACATGCTGGTATGTGAAATGTCCTTGACCTAAAAATCAGAGATGGTTTTAAATCCATGATATTGGAATATTTCCTGAGAGCAAATATTCCTTTCCTTTGAAGGAGAGAACATAAGATCGCTGGGTTCCTGTAGGAAGGGTAAATAATGCAGAAATGAGTTTCTCAGGGAAATCAAAATAGATTTTACCACTTCTCAATTTTGCCAGTGATTAGCCCTGCTTGGGGTAGACAAAATTCTTCCCCTATGTCCTTGGCAACATTTTGGGGACTCTTTGACAGAATAACAAGTGCCAAGAACTTTTAATGTAGGGCCTTGAGATGGGGATGAAAGGCAAGGAGTTACTAAGAAATTAAACCATGGAGTCCAGGGAATTTGCCCCATTTAAATCATGTGGTTCTTAATAAGGTGAATTTCCAAAGAAGCATATATCTAATTAAGTTATAAAAAAAATACTCTTTCGGTAGACTATTGTTATGTTAATCAGCTTTCCTTTCCATCCAAACCATGCTTGGCCTTTCTTTTGCTTTATCATTTACTTTCCTTTTTTAACTCAATTATTTATAATTCAAGCAGAGTTATATTATAGCTCATGAAAGCTTTTGCACACAGTATTCAGCATATTCATTATTCCTTATTGTTGTTGCTATAGAGGTTCAATTATTCATTTTAAAATCATAATGTAGCTTTAGAATATTTTGTAACAAGTTTGTGCTAGGGAAATTTTATTTGATGTGTTCCTTATGAAATCAGTATGTAATAAGACCTAAACTATTTTTAATTTTTATATTTGTTAGCATCTCTAGCTCTTCTACTTCCAAGACAGATTTGTGCATTCTTCTGGCAGTACATGGTATATTCAATATTCTTCGCCAACACCATAATTCAAAGGCATCAATTCTTCCGTCTTCCTTACTCATTGTCCAGCTTTCGCATGCATATGAGGTGATTGAAAATACCATGGCTTGGGTCATTGGGTCAGGCTCACCTTAGTCCTTAAAGTGACATCTTTGCTTTTTAACACTTTAAAGAAGTCTTTTGCAGCAGATTTGCCCAATGCAATACATTGTTTGATTTTTGACTGTTGCTTCCCTGGGCTTTGATGTGGATCCAAGTAAAATGAAATCCTTGACAACTTCAATCTTTTCTCTGTTTATCATGATGTTGCTTATTGGTCCAGTTGTGAGGATTTTTGTTTTCTTTATGCTGAGGTGTAATCAATACTGAAGGCTGTAGTCTTTGATCTTCATCAGTAAGTGCTTCAAGTCGTCTTCACTTTCAGGAAGCAGGATTGCATCATCTCCATATAGCAGGTAGTTAATAAGTCATCCTCCAATTCTGATGCAGTATTCTTCTTCATATAGTCCAGATTCTTGGATTATTTGCTCAGCAAAGAGAATGAATTTGGACTGAATTTTTACGAACTTCTGAAGTCTGAAATTGATCAAACATGAGTCAAGATGCATTGATAATTACTGGTAATTGGAATGCAAAAGTTGGAAACAAAGAAGAAGGATTGGTTCTTGGAAAATATGGCCATGCTGATAGAAATGATGCCAGAGATCGCATGACAGAACTTTGCAAGACCAACGATTTATTCATCGCAAGTGGCTTTTTCAGCAACATAGATGGTGAGTATACACGTGGACCTTGCCAGATGGAATACAAAGGAATTAAATCAACTACATCTGTGTAAAGAGACGATGGAAAAGCTCAATATCATCAGTCAGAACAAGGCCAGGGGCCAACTGTGGAACAGACCATCAATTGCTCATATGCAAGTTCAAGTTGAAGCTGAAGAAAATTAAAGCAAATCCACGAGAGCTAAAGTATGACTTTGAGTATATCCCACCTGAATTTAGAGACCATCTCAAGAATAGATTTGACGCATTGAACACTAATGACGGAAGATCAGATGAGTTGTGCAAGGACATCATACATGAAAAGAAAGCAAGAGGTCATTAAAAAGACAAGAAAGAAAGAAAAGACCAAAATGGATGTCAGAAGAGACTCTGAAACTTGCTGTTGAATGTAGAGTAGCTAAAGCAAATGGAAGAAATGATGAAATAAAAGAGCTTGAACAGAAGATTTCAAAGAGCAGCTCCAGAAGAAGGTAAAGTATTATAATGAAATGTGCAGAGACCTGGACATAGAAAACCAAAAGGGAAGAATACACTTGGCATTTCTCAAGATGAAAGAACTGAAGAAAAATTCAAGCCTCGAGTTGCAATACTAAAGGATTCTACAGGGAAAATATTAAACAACGCTGGAAGCATCAAAAGAAGATGGAAGGAATACATAGAGTCACTGTACAAAAAAAAAAAAAAAAAAATTGGTGAACGTTCAACCATCTCAGGAGGTGGCATATGATCAAGAACCTATGGTATGGAAGGAAGAGGTCCAAGCTGCACTGAAGACATTGGTGAAAAACAAGGCTCTAAGAATTGGCAGAATAACAATTGAGATATTTCAACAAACAGATGCAGCGCTGGAAGTGCTCATTTGTCTATGTCAAGAAATTTGGAAGATAGCTACCTGGCCAATGAACTGGAAGAGATCCGTATTTGTACCCATTCCAAATAAAAATGATTGTACAGAAGGTGGAAATTATCAAATGTTTTCATTAATAGTATACACAAGTAAAATTTTGCTGAAGATCATTCAAAATTGATTACAGTAGTACACTGACAGACAACTGCAAGAAATTCAAGCAGGATTCAGAAGAGGATGTAGAACAAGGGGTATCATTGCTGATGTCAGGTGGATCTTGACTGAAAGCAGAGAATACCAGAAAGATGTTTACCTATTTTATTGACTATGCAAAGGCATTCGACTGTGTGGATCATAACAAATTATGGATAACATTGTGAAGAATGGAAGTTCCAGAACACTCACGTGTGCTCATGAAGAACCTGAACATGGACCAAGAGGTAGTCGTTAGAAGAGAAGAAGATGCTTGCATGTTTTAAAGTTGGGAAAGATGTGTGTCAGGTTTGTATTATTTTGCCATATTTATTCAACCTGTATGCTAAGCAAATAGTGCAAGAAGCCTGACTATGTCAGAATTGGAGGTATGCTCATTAACAGCCTGCAATATGCAGATGACAAAACCTTGCTTGCTGAAAGTGAAGAGGACTTGAAGCACTTATTGATGAAGATCAAAGACCACAGCCTTCAGTATGGATTATACCTTAATATAAAGAAAACAAAAATCTTCACAACTGAACCAATAAGCAATATCATGATAAACAGAGAAAAGATTGATGTTGTCAAGGATTTCACTTGGATCCACAACCAATGCCCATGGAAGTAACAATCAATAAATCAAATGATGCATTGCATTGGGCAAATCTGCTGCAAGAGATCTCTTTAAAGTGTTAACAAGCAAAGATGTCACTTTAAGGACTAAGGTGTGCCTGACCGAAGCCATGGTGTTTTCAATTGTTTCATAAGCTTGTGAAAGTTGGACAATGAGTAAGGGAGACTGAAGAAGAATTGATGCCCTTGAATCATAGTATTGGCGAAGAACATTGAATATACCATGGACTACTAGAAAAATGCACAAATCTGTCTTGGAAGAAGTAAAAGCTGCAATGCTCATTAGAAGCAAGGATATTGAGACTTTGTCTCACATACTTTGGAGATGTTATTAGGAGGGATCAGGCCCTGGAGAAGGACATAATGCTTGGTAACATAGAGGGTCAGTGAAAAGAGGAAGACCATTAATGAGGTGCATTGACATGATGGTTGCAACAATGGGCTCAAGCCTAGCAATGATGTGAGGCTGGCGCAGGACATGACAGTGCTTCATTCTGTTGTACATAGGGTTGCTATGAATCAGTTTCAACTTGACAACACCTAACAACAAGTAACAACACAGAGTGAATAAGTATGGTGAAAGAATACAACCCTGATGCACACTTTTCACGACTTTAAACCACGCAGTATCCTCTTGTTCTGTTTGAATGACTACCTCTTGGTGTATGTACAGGCTTCTCATGAACACTATTAAGTATTCTGGAATTGCCGTTCTTCACAATGTTATCCATAATTTGTTATGACCCACGCAGTTGAATGCCTTTGTATAGTGAATGAAACACAGTAAACATCTTTCTGGTATTCTCTGCTTTCAGCCATGATCCATCTAACATCAGCAATGATATCCCTTGCTCCACATCCTCTTCTGAATCTTGCTTGAATTTCTGGCAGCTCCCTATCGATGTACTGCTGCAACCACTTTTGAATGATCTTCAGCAAAATTTTACTTGCTTGTAATATTAATGATATTGTTCGATAATTTCACCATTCTTTTGGATCACCTTTCTTTGGAATGGGCACAAATGTGGATCTCTTCCAGTTGGTTGGCCAGGTAAGCTGTCTTCTAAATTTCTTGGCATAGACAGGTGAGCACCTTCAGTGCTGCGTCCCTTTGTTTAAACATCTCAGTTGGTATTCCATTAATTCCTGGAGTCTTATTTTTCACCAGTGCTTTCCATGCAGCGTGGACTTCTTCTGCTACCATTGGTTCTTGATCATATGCTACCTCCTGAGATGGTTGAACATTGAACAATTCTTTTTGGTACGGTGACTCTGTGTATTCCTTCCATCTCCTTTTGATGCTTCCTGCATCGTTCAATTTTTTGCCTATAGAATCCTTCAATATTGCAACTCGAGGCTTGAATTGTTTTTCAGTTCTTTCAGCTTGAGAAATGCCAAGTGTGTTCTTCCCTTTTGGTTTTCTAACTCCAGATCTTTGCACATTTCATTATAATACTTTACTTTGTCTTCTCGAGTTGCCCTTTGAAATCTTCCGTTCAGCTCTTTTACTTCATCATTTCTTCAGTTAGATTTAGCTACTCTATGTTCGAGAGCAAGTTTCAGAGTCTCTTCTGACATCCATTTTGGTCTTTTCTTTCTTTCCTGTCTTTTTAAAGACCTTTTGCTTTCTTCATGTATGATGTCCATGTTGTCACCCCACAACTCGTCTGGTCTTCAGTCATTAGTGTTCAATGCATCAAATTCTTGAGATGATCTCTAAACTCAGATGGCATATACTCAAGGCCATACTTTGGCTCTCGTGGACTTATTTTAATTTTCTTCAGCTTCAACTTGAACTTGAGTATTAGCAATTGATGGTCTGTTCCGCAGTTGGCCTCTGGCCTTGTTCTGACTGATGATACTGAGATTTTCCATCGTTTCTTTCCACAGAAGCAGTCAATTTGATTCCTGTGTATTCTGTCTGGTGAGATCCACGTGTACAATTGCTGTTTATGTTGTTGAAAAAAGGCATTTGAAATGAATATGTTGTTGGTCTTGCAAAATTGTATCATGTGATCTCTGGTGTCATTTCTATCACCAAGGTCATATTTTCCAACTACTGATCCTTCTTCTTTGTTACCAGTTTTTGATTCCAATCACTGATAATTATCAATACATCTCAATTGAAAGTTTGATGGATTTCAGTCTGCAGAATTTCAAAAAATATCTTCAGTTTCTTCTCTGGCCTTTGTCGTTCGTGCATAAATTTGAATAATAGTCACAGTAACTGTTCTTTCTTGTGAGCATATGGATATTGTCCTATTACTGATAGTGTTGTACTTCAGGATAGATTCTGAAATGTTCTTTTTGACATTGAAAACCAAACTGATAAAACCCCTTAATACTAGATAACATAATGAAAAAGGAAACACACACCTGGATATATCCTGGTAAAATTATTGCATTCCAAGAATAAAAAGAAATTACAAAAACCTCTATACAGAAAACAAAAATTATTTATAAAGGCAAATACTAAAAATTGCTGGAAGCTAGAAAATGGTGAAATAGCATCTACACACAATAGAGAGGAAATGATTTAGATGCAGAATCCTGTAGTCACCCAAAATTTCATTCCCCTTTCATGGTGAAAGAAAGATATTATTACATAAGCGAAGAATTAGAGAGCATCTTAACATTTTACCTGTCATTCTCCTGCACCACCAAAGAAAATACAAAATGGCTCTGACTAAACAGCATGTTAAGCGCAGCAGAGATCTCTGATGGAACCAATAAATAGTTAACTCTAAATAGTGTTAGAGTGACTGAGAGTTTGCATCATAAATGCTAAATAATGATTCTTGAAGTAAAAGCAACACTTCGTTAGGGAAAATGTAGTAACTAACTGGGTCTCAAAATACTAAACTGATGTAGCATACCCAGTGTGTTCGGAAGAGTGTATGTGGGGGTGGAAGGTAGGCTGTAGAAGGGGGAAGTAAATCATTCTCAAAGTCCTGTCTTTTAGGTAGCGAGCAGCAGTGAAGGAACAGAAAATAGAGAAGAAAATAAAAGGTCTCTTGGTAATATTTACCTTTAGAATGCAGAATTTTCTATAGCACTTTTAGTAGTGTAGTTCTGTTGGCAATACATTTTCTCAACTTTTATCTGAAAATGTCTTTATGTCACTTTTATTTTTGAAGAATAGTTTCAGTGGATATAGAATACTAGTTTCTCCCCTGGCATATTAAACATGTCATTCGATTGTCTTTTGGCAATTGTTTCTGATAACAATAAGCTTATATTCTTATCATTGTTTCCCTATACATAATGAGTCTTTTATTTTTCCTGATGTTCAAGGAGCATGAAACTATATTGAAACTATTCCTGCTCTCCCTTTCAGTGCCTTTGAGCTTACAGCTCTCTCTGCCTGCCTCACTCTGGTTCTCCATCATTGGTCTGGCTAACATCTACTCATCTTAGAACTCAGTTCAAAGGTCACCTTTGTTAAGAAGCTTCTACGCCTCTCTGGTGAACCATCTTTTCTCTGTGCATCCCAACTATGCTGAACTTATCTCTATCACAACATTTATGACAATGTATATGTACTTCCCTTTGTCGTTCACTAGGTTGTGACCTCTTGGAAACTCCAGGAGGGTTTCTTTGATCTCTGCATTTGCAGCACTTAGTACAAGGCCTAGCACAAAGCAGGCATTCAATAAGTATATATTGAGTCAATACACGGCCAATCTACCTTTTTAAGAAGAATTGCACTTATAACAAGAAATAGAGCATTCTCCAAATTTCATACTTCTATAGGACACAAAACTCTGAAATATGAAGAAGAGACTTATGACTGTAGGGGCTGAATACATTAGTTTGAAATTTGTTTTCTATTGCCATCGACATGGAACCATTTCTAAGAGAAATAAATGTCAGAGACTTATGAGGTGTGGATAGGACAGGAATATACAAACTTATCATTTTTTCCAGGTCCTGGAGCTGATGACAGTTTAGAGCTGAGAGGCTTTGGTGCAATGTGAAGAGTGCCATGCTCTTCAGGTAAAGGCAGCTTGAATACGAAGCCCCTGGGACACAGTTTTTGCAAAAAAAGAAGCCTCTTTCAAAATCTGGAAAGATGTTCTAACTAGTCAGAGAGGCAGAAGGTATGAGAAAACCCTCTAAACAGAGAGAAAATAAATTATCTCTTGCACTGTTATTTCTAATGTTCTCAGTAACTTGAAAGTTGAATCTTGTTTAACTATGAAAGACAGCAGAGAAGGTCTTCTTTTTCCTTTTCTGGATTTTTGTAAGGATGTTTTGGAAGAGATAGTATCTCTCATTATGTAACAGAATGTCCCCTAATGGAGCCTGGTACAAAGATGAAACTGTGCTTTGAAATATTGGATAAGAATATGAACAGTATATATATATTTTTTAATTGAGAAAATCCAATACCAAACCAAAGCCAAACCCACTGCCATCAAGTCGATTCTGACTCATAGAACAGAATAAAACTGCCCCATAGGGTTTCCAAGGCTCTAAATCTTTACGGAAGCAGATTGCCACATCTTTCTCCCACAAAGCGGCTGGTGGGTTTGAACTGCTGATGTTTTGGTTAGCAGCTGAGCACTTTAACCACTGTGCCAACAGGGCTCCTAGAAAAACCAATACCTTGTTCCAATTAATTTCACAGAGTAATAGAGTATCAGGGTTAGAAAAAACTTTAGATATCTTTTAATTTAACTCATTTATTTGTCAAATGAGGAAATTAATGATAAGTATGATGAAGTAACTTGATCAAGGTCTCAAAAACATTGATATCCTGAGGGATATATATAAACAAATAATACAAAGCCTGGTAAAAATACATGTTATAATACATTGAAAATAAACAAATATTGTTAGTTTCTAACACTGAACACTTATTTTTTAGAGGAAATATCTCCTCATCCACAATGGCAATCAAAATGTCCTCAGTCATTAATGGTAACGATATTTTTGACGTTTATGTATACATGGAAAGCAGACCCATCTTAGAGACCTACTGAATTGCTTTTTCAATAACTTGAAAAGTACATAAAGACAGGGATGTAAAAATGGGGAAAATGTCCCAATAATAAAAGGGTAAATTCTAAGGAATACTGAGAAGTCATCATATAATCTCTGCCCTTGGGAGGGTGTCATGGATTGAATTGTGTCCTCCAAAAATATCTGTCAACTTGGCTGGGTCATGATTCCCAGTATTGTATAATTGTGTACCATTTTGTAATCTGTTGTGATTTCCTTATGTGTTGTAAATTCAATCAATATGATCTAATAAGATGGATTAGCGGCATTTATACTGATGAGGTATACGAGATTGGATAGTGTCTTAAGCCAATGTCTTTTGAGATATGAAAGAGAGAAGTGAGCAGAGACACATGGGAACCTCATACCACCAAGAAAGCAGTACCGGGAGCAGAGTGCATCCTTTCGACCTGAGGTTCCTGTGCAGAGAAGCTCCCAGACCAAGGGAAGACAGATGCATCACAGGGACGTTTCTCCAGAGCCGACAGAGAGAAAGAGCTTTCTCCTGGAGCTGATGTCCTGAATATGGACTTGTAGCCTACTGGACTGTGAGAGAATAACCTTCTCTTTGTTAAAGCCATCCACTTATGGTATTTCTATTATAGCAGCACTAGATGACTAAGACAGACTTTGGTACTGAGAGTGGGGTGCTTCTCTAACAGATACCTAAAATGTGGAAGTTGTTTTGAAACTGTGAATAAATAGAGGTGCGGCAGTGGCAGAGAACCAGCAGCAGCAGAACCAGGAGACTAGCACAAGATGGCACTGGAGCCAACCCACGGAGTGAGAGAGCTGAGTGCTTGTACACTGGAGGCTTCCTGGCAGAGTGGGGTGCCTCTGGGCCCTTATTAGTGGAGCTGCTGAGTTTTGGAACACTTGCCCCAGCAGCAGATGTGGGCATGAAGCCTGAGGGCCGAGAAGCCACAGGAAGCAGAAGCTAAAGAGACAAGGAACACAAAAAGCTGAGCTGCCTCAGTCTCAAAAGGTATGGCCATGATCTCTGGGGTTCCAAAGGGTGGAGCCATGGCCTCTGGTGTTCCTAACGGTGGAGTTGTCACTCCGATGGACTAGGAGAATGGTGTGCCTGAAGCCAAAGGAGCACAGTTGCCGTCCCAGTGGGCCTGGAAGGTGGAGCTGAAGCCCAGGGCTGAGGGGCCTCCACTCAGAATCTGGAGACTGTGGCCAACATCTAGAGTCTGGAGTGCAGGGCTATTGTGTAAATTGTCTCAGAGAACAGAAGATTATTTTCAAAGCCTTGAGGGGTAACATAATGTGTTCTGCTGACTTGCTAGGTGCCTATTATCCCTTCTTTTCCTTCCAGTTTCTCCCATTTGTAATTGAAATGTCTAGCTTGTGCCTGTTCTGCCATTGTACCTTTGGAAGTGGATAACTTGTATTCTAGATTTCACAGATGAAGAGGAATTTTTCGATTTTGGACTTAGAGTTGATTTAAGACTTTTGCTATAATATAATGGGATGAATATATTTTGCATGTTGCAAGGATGTGATTTTTTGGGGGCCAAAAGGTGGAGTGTCATGGATTGAATTGTGTCCCCCAAAATATCTGTCAACTTGGCTGGGTCGTGATTCCCAGTATTGTATAATTGTGTACCATTTTGTAATCTGATATGATTTCCTTATGTGTTGTAAATTCAATCACTGATCTAATAAGATGGATTAGCAGCATTTATACTGATGATGTATACAAGATTGGATAGTGTCTTAAGCCAATGTCTTTTGAGATATAAAAGAGAGAAGTGAGCAGAGACACATGGGAACCTCATACCACCAAGAAAGCAGTACCGGAAGCAGAGTGCATCCTTTGGACCTGAGGTTCCTGTGCTGAGATGCTCGCAGACCAAGGGAAGACAGATGCATCACAGGGACGTTTCTCCAGAGCCGACAGAGAGAGAGAGCCTTATCCTGGAACTGATGCCCTGAATATGGACTTGTAGCCTACTAGACTGTGAGAGAATAACCTTCTCTTTGTTAAAGCCACCCGCTTGTGGTATTTCTGTTATAGCAGCACTAGATGCCTAAGACAGAGGGATAATACTTAAAGCAGTCTTAGAAAGTTATATTTAGCTATATTTTCATGATTACTGGAGGAAATATCATAACCTCCTTCAATCAGGAGATCCTCTATATACTGAACTTGTATGTCTAAGGCCATTTCTTCCTAAAGATAATCATTATAATTTCTACCCAAATGCAAAATAACATTAAGGAATAATGTTGCTGTTAAGTGCTATCGAGTTGATTCCAACTCATAGCAACCCTGTGTACAACAGAATGAAACACTGCCTGGTTCTGTACAATTCTCACAGTCCTTGTTATGCTTGAGCCTATTGTTGCAGCCACTATGTCAGTTCATCTCATTGCTGGTCTTCCTCTTTTCCCTGACTCTCTACTTTACCAAGCATGATGTCCCTCTCCAGGGACTTGTCCCTCCTGATAACATGTCCAAAGTATGTTAGATGAAGTCTCATCACCCTTGCTTCTAATGGGCATTCTGGCTGTACTCCTTCCCAAGACAGATTTGTTCATTCTTCTGGCAGTCTATGGTATATTCAATATTCTTCCCCAACATCGTAATTCAAAGGCATCAGTTCTTTTTTGGTCTTCCTTATTCACTCTCCAGCTTCCACATGGATATGAGGTGACTGAAAAAACCATGGCTTAGGTCAGCGCACCTTTGTCCTTAAGTGACATCTTTGCTTTTTAATACTTTAAAGAAGACTTTTGCAGCAGATTGGCCCAATGCAATGCATCATTTGATTTCTTTCTTATTGTACTTTAGATGAAGGTTGACAGAGCAAATTAGTTTCTCATTAAACAATTAATATACATATTGTTTTGTGATGCTGGTTGCCAACCCCATGACATGTCAACACTCTCCTCTTCTCGACCTTGGGTTCCCCATTACCAGCTTACTTGTCCCTCCTGCCTTCTAGTCCTTGCCCCTGGGCTGGTGTGCCAATTTAGTTTTGTTTTGTTTTATGGGCCTGTCTAATCTTTGACTGAAGGGTGAACCTCAGGAGTGACTTCATTACTGAGCTAAAAGTGTGTCTGGGGGCAATACTCAGGGTTTCTCCAGTCTCTATTATACCAGTAAGTCTGGCCTTTTTTTTTTTTTTTGTGTGTGTGAGTTAGAATTTTGCTCTACATTTTTCTCTAGCTCAGTCCAAGATTCTCTATTGTGATCCCTGTCAGAGCAGTCAGTGGTGGTAGCCAGGCACCATCTAGTTGTGCTGGGTTCAGTCTGGTGGAGGATGTGGTTAGTTGTGATTCATTAGTCCTTTGGACTAATCTATCCCTTGTGTCTTTGATTTTCTTCCTTCTCCCTTGTTCCAGACAGGGTAAGACCAGTGGAAAATCTTAGATGGCCGCTTACAAGCTTTTAAAACCGCAGACGCTAGTTACCAAAGTAGAAAGTAGAACATTTTCTTTATAAACTGTTATGCCAATTTAGCTAGATGTTCCCAGAGACATGGTGCCCACAGCCCTAACAGTAATTCGGTCCTTCATGGAGTTTGGAAGTATCTGTGGAGCTTCCGTAACCTTGCCTTGGACAAGGTGTGCTAGCTTCCCCAGTATTGTGTACTGTCTTACCTTTCACCAAAGCTACCACTTATCTATTGCCTATTTAGTATTTTTCCCTCTCATCCCTCCCCCCCATCATAACCATCAAAGATTGTTTCTTTTTGCGTGTAAACCGTTTCATGAGTTTTTATAGTAGTGGTCTCATACAATATTTGTCCTTTTGTAATTGACTTATTTCACTCATTGTAATGCCATCTAGATTCATCCATGTTCTGAGATGTTTCCCAGATTCATCATTACTCTTTATTGTTGTGTAGTATTCCATTTTGTGTATGTACCATAGTTTGTTTATCCATTCTTCTGTTGATGGGTACCTAGATTGTTTCCATTTTTTGCTATTGTGAACAATGCTGCAATGAACATGGGTATGCGTATGTCTATTTGTGTAACACCTCTTATTTCTCTAGGATGTATTTCTAGGAGTGGGATTGCTAGATCATCTGGTATTTCTATTTCTAGCTTTTAAGAAAGCGCCATATGATTTTACAAAATAGTTGTACCATTTTACACTGCCACCAGCAGTACGTAAAAGTTCCAGTCTCCCCACAACCTCTCCAACATTTGTTATTTTCTGTTTTTTTGATTTGTGCCAGTAATACTGGGGTGAGATGGTATCTCATTGTGGTTTTGATTTGCATTTTTCTAATGGCTAGTGATCTCAAGCATTTCCGGATTTATCTGTTAGCCACTCGAATGTCGTCTTTGGTGAGGTATCTGTTCATATCCTTTCCCCATTTATTAATTGGATTATTTGTCTTCTTGTTGTCGAGGTGTTGAATTTTCCTGTAGATTTTAAAGATTAGAACTTTGTGGGATTTGCATAGCCTAAACTTTTTCCCCAATCTGTAGGTTCTCTTTTTACTCTTTTGGTGAAGTCTTTTGATGACCATAAATGTTTAATATTTAGAAGATCCCAGTTATCTAGCTTATCTTCTGGTATTTGTGTATTGTTAGTTATGGTTTGTATCCTGCTAATGCTGTGTATTAGGGCCTCTAGAGTTGATCCTATTTTTTCTTCTATGATCTTTATAATTTTTGGTTTTGTATTTAGGTTTTTGATCCATTTCTAATTAGTTTTTGTGTATGGTGTGAGGGATGGGTCCCATTTCATTTTTTGCAGATGGACATCCATTTTTGCCAGCACCATTTGTTAAAAAGACGGTCTTTCCCCAATTGATGGACTTTGGGCCCTTGTCAAAGATCAGGTGACCAGTTGTTGTTGTTAGGTGCTGTCGAGTCAGTTCTGACTCATAGCCACCCTACACACTACAGAACAAAACACTGCCTGGTCCTGCGCCACGCTCACAGTCATTGTTATGCTTGAGCCTATTGTTGCAGCCACTGTGTCAGTCCTTCTCATTGAAGGTCTTCCTCTTTTATGCTGACCCTGTAGTCTACCAAGCATGATGTTCTTTTCCAGAGACTGATCCCTCCTGACAACATGTCCAATGTAAGACGTAGTCTCACCATCCTTGCTTCTAAGGAGCATTCTAGTTGTACTTCTTCCAAGACAAATTTGTTCATTCTTTTGGCAGTCTGTGGTATATTCAGTGTTCTTTGCCAACACCACACTTCAAAGGCATCAATTCTTCTTCAGTCTTCTTTATTTATTATCCAACTTTCGCATGCATGTGATGCGATTGAAAATACCATGACTTGGGTCAGGCGCACCTTAGTCTTCAGAGTGACATCTTTGCTTTTCAACACTTTAAAGAGGTCTTTTACAGCAGATTTGCCCAATAAAATGTATCTTGATTTCTTGACTGCTGCTTCCATGGGTGTTGATTGTGGATCTGAGTAAAATGAAATCCTTGACAACTTCAATCTTTTCTCCGTTTGTCATGATGTTGCTTATTGGTCCATTTGTGAGGATTTTTGCTTTCTTTATGTTGAGGTGTAATCCATACTGAAGGCTGTGGTCTTACTATTCATCAGTAAGTGCCTCAAGTCCTCTTCACTTTCAGCAAGCAAGGTTGTGTCATCTGCATAATGCAGGTTGTTAATGAGTCTTCCTCCAATCCTGATGCCCCTTTCTTCTTCATATAGTCCAGCTTCTCGGATTATGTGCTAAGCATACAGACTGAATATGCTTGGTGAGAGGATACAACACTGACACACACCTTTCCTGGCTTTAAACCACACAGTATCCTCTTGTTCTGTCTGAACAACTGCCTCTTGATCTATGTACAGGTTTCTCATGAGCACAATTAAGTGTTCTGGAATTCCCATTCTATGCAATGTTATCCATAATTTGTTATGATCCACACAGTCAAATGCCTTTGCATAGTCAATAAAACATAGGTAGACATCTTTCTGGTATTCTCTGCTTTTAGCCAGGATCCATCTGACATCAGCAATGATATTCCTGGTTCCATGCCCCATTCTGAATCCAGCCTGAATTTCTGGCAGTTCCCTGTCGATGTACTACTGCAGCTGCTTTTGAATGATCGTCAGAAAAATTTTACTTGTATGTGATATTAATGATATTGTCTGATAATTTCCACGTTTGGTTGGATGACCTTTCTTGGGAATAGGCATGAATATGGATCTCTTCCAGTCAGTTGGCCAGGTAGCTGTCTTCCAAATTTCTTGGCATAGATAAGTGAGGACGTCCAGCACTGCATCTGTTTGTTGAAACATCTCAATTGATATTCCGTCAATTACTGGAGCCTTGTTTTTTGCCAATGCCTTCAGTGCAGCTTGGACTTCTTCCTTCAGTACCATCGGCTCCTGATCATATGCTACCTCTTGAAATGGTTGAGTGTTGACCAATTCTTTTTGATATAATGACTCTGTGTATTCTTTCCATCTTCTTTTGATGCTTCCTGCATCTTTTAATATTTTCCTCATAGAATCCTTCAATATTGCAACTTGAGGCTTGAATTTTTTCTTCAGTTCTTTCAGCTTGAGAAATGCCAAGTGTGTTCTTCCCTTTTGGTTTTCTATCTCCAGGTCTTTGCACATGTCATTATAATACTTTACTTTGTCTTCTTGAGCTGTCCTTTGAAATCTTCTGTTCAGTTCTTTTACTTCATCATTTCCTCCTTTTTCTTAACTATTTGACGTTCAAGAGCAAGTTTCAGAGTCTCTTCTGACATCCATTTTGGTCTTTTCTTTTTTTCCTGTCTTTTTAATGATCTCTTGCTTTCTTCATGTATGATGTCCTTGATATCATTCCATAACTAATCTGGTCTTCAGTCATTTGTGTTCAAAGCATCAAATATATTCTTGAGATGGCCTCTAAATTTAGGTGGGATATACTCAAGTTTGTAATTTGGCTCTCATGGACTTGTTCTAATTTTCTTCAGTTTCAACTTGAACTTGTATATGAGTAATTGATGGTTTGTTCCACAGTTGGCCCCTGGACTTGTTCTGACTGATGATATTGAATGTTTCCACAAATGTAGTCGATTTGATTCCTGTGTATTCCATTTGGTGAAGTCCATGTGTATAGCCACCGTTTATGTTGGTGAAAAAAGATATTTGCAATGAAGAAGTCGTTCATCTTGAAAAATTGTATCATGTGATCTCTGGCATCATTTCTATCACCAAGGCTGTATTTTCCAGCTACCAATCCTTCTTCTTTGTTTCCAACTTTTGCATTCCAATCACCAGCAATTATCAATGCATCCTGATTACATGTTCGATTAATTTCAGACTACAGAAGCTGGTAAAAATCTTCAATTTCTTCATCCTTGGCCTGGTGGCTGGTGTGTAAATTTGAGTAATAGTCATATTAACTGATCTTCCTTGTAGGCGTATGGATATTATCCTATCACTAAAAGCGTTCTACTTAAGTATAGATCTTGAAATGTTCTTTTTGACGATGAATGCAATGCCATTCCTCTTTAAGCTGTCGTTCCTGGCATAGTAGACCATATGATTTTCTGATTCAAAATGGCCAATACCGGTCCATTTCAGCTTACTCATGCCTAGGATATTGATGTTTACGTGTTCCGTTTCATTTTTGATGACTTCCAATTTTCCTAGATTCATACTTTGTACATGGGACATTCCAATTATTAATGGATGTTTGCAGCTGTTTCTTCTTATTTTGAGTCGTGCCACATCAGTAAACGATGGTCCCGAAAGCTTAACTCCATCCACATCATTAAGGTCAACTCTACTTTGATGAGGCAGCTTTTCCCCAGTCGTCTTTTGAGTGCCTTCCAACCTGGGGGGGCTCGTCTTCTGGCACCATATCAGGCAATATTCCACTGCTATTCTTAAGGTTTTCGCTGGCTAATTCTTTTCAGAAGTAGACTGCCAGGTCCTTCTTCCTAGTCTGTCTTAGTCTGGAAGCTCAGCTGAAACCTGTCCATCATGGATGACCCTTTTGGTACTGAATACCGGTGGTATATCTTCCAGCATCACAGCAACGTGCAATCCCCCAGAGTACGACAGACTGACAGACACACAAGTGACCATAGGTGGATGGATTTACATCTGGGTACTCAGTTCTGTTCCCTTGGTCAATCTGTCTGTCGTTGTACCAGTACCAGGCTGTTTTGACTACCATAGTTATACAGTAGATTCTGAGGTCAGGTAGTGGGAGTACTCCTACTTTATTCTTCTTCTTCAGTAGTGCTTTACTTATCCAGGGCCTCTTCCCTTTCCATATAAGGTTAATGATTAGTTTTTCTATCTCTTTAAAGAATGTGTTGGTATTTGGATCAGGAGTGCTTTGTATTTGTAGATTGCTTTGGGTAGAATTGACATTTTCACAGTGTTAAGTCTACCTATCCATGAGTATGGTATGTTTTTCCATTTACGTAGGTCTCTTTTGGTTTCCTGCAATAATGTCTTATAGTTTTCTTTGTGTAGGTCTTTGAAATCCCTGGTTAGATTTATTGCTAAGTATTTTATTATTTTAGGGGCTATTATATATGGCATTGTTTTCTTGATTTCATTTTCATAGTTCTCTTTGTTGATGTATAGGTATCCAAGTGATTTTTGTATGTTTATCTTGTATCCTGTTACTCTACTGACTCTTTCTATTAGTTCCAGAAGTTTTCTCATGGAGTCCTTTGGGTTTTCTATGTATAGTATCATATCATCTGCAAATACGGACAATTTTACTTCCTCCTTACCAATTTGCATGCCATTTATTTCTTTTTATTGCCTTATTGCTCTAGCTAGGACTTTCAGCACAAAGTTAAATAGGAGTGGTGATAAAGGACATCCTTGTCTTGTTCCTATTCTCATGGGGAATGTTTTCAGTCTCTCTCCATTAAGAATGATGTTGGATGTTGGTTTTGTACATATGCTGTCATGGATTGAATTGTGTCCCCTAAAAATATGTGTCAACTTGGTTAGGCCATGATTCCTAGTGTTGTGTCGTTGCCCTCCATTTTGTGATTGATGTAATTTTCCTATATATTGTTAATCCTAATCTCTGTCTGTGGTAAATGAGGCAAGATTGGATTATGTTGAAGAAGATTAGGGTGGGATGCAACACCTGTGCTCAGGTCACATCCCTCATCAAATATAAAGGGAGCTTCCCTGGGGTGTAGCCTACACCACCTTTTATCTTACAAGAGATAAAATGAAAGGGAAGCGAGTAGAGAGTTGGGGACCTCATACTACCAAGAAATCAGTGCCAGGAGTAGAGTGCATCCTTTAGACTTGGGGTTCCTGTGCAGAGAAACTCCTAGTCCAGGGGAAGATTGATGACAGGGACCTTCCTCCAGAGCTGACAGAGAAAGCCCTCTCCTGGAGCTGACACCCTGAATTTGGACTTTTAGCTTACTAGACTGTGAGAAAATAAATTTCTCTTTGTTAAAGCCACCCACTTGTGGTATTTCTGTTATAGTAGCACTAAATAACCAAGACAGAATTTGGTACTGAGAGTGGGGTGCTTCTCTAACAGATATACCTAAAGTGTGGAAGTGGTTTTGAAACTGTGAATGGATAGAAGACTCAGAAGGAAATGAGGAGAACTGTTAACACCAAAGAAGGCACAGATGGTGAGAAACAGCTGCAGAGGACTGGAAGCAGCAGCAAACCAGCAGCAGCAGAACCAGGAGACCAATGCCATACAGTGCTGGAGGGGACCCATGGAGCAAGAGGACTGAGTGCCTGTGAGCAGAAGGCTTCCTGGCAGAGTGGGGTGCCTTCAGGCACTTATTGGTGGAGCTATAGAGCTTTGGAACACTTGCCCCAACAGGGCAGATGTGGGCGTGAGGCCCGAGGGCTGAGAGGCCAAGGAACCAGGAAGCAGAAGCTGAAGAGATAAGGAACACAGGAAGCCAAGCTGCCTCAGTCTCAAAAGGTATGGCCAGGACCTCTGGGGTTTCAAAGGGTAGAGCCATGGCCTCTGGTGTTTCTGAGAGTGGAGTCACCACTCAGATGGACTAGGAAAATGGTGTACCTAAAGTTGAGGGGGCAGAGTTGCTGTCCCAGTGGGTCTGGAAGGTGGAGCTGAAGCCACGGGCTGAGGGTCCTCTACTCAAAATCTGGAGGGTGTGGCCAATACCTAGAGTCTGAAGGGCAGAGCTATTGTATAAACTGTCTCAGAGAATAGAGGATTATTTTCAAAGCCTTGAGGGCTAATGTAGTGTGTTCTGCTGACTTGCTTGGTGCCTGTTACCACTTATTTCCCTCTAGTTTCTCCCATTTGTAATATAAATGTCTAACTTGTGCCTGTTCTGCCATTGTGCTTTGGAAGCAGATAACTTGTATTCTAGATTTCACAGATGAAGAGGAATTTTTCAATTTTGGATTTAGAGTTGATTTAAGACTTTGGCTATGATATGATGGGGTGAATGTGTTTCACATGTAACAAGGACATGACTTTTGGGGGGCCAAAGCATGGAGTGTCATGGATTGAAATGTGTCCCCCCAAAATATGTGTCAACTTGGTTAGGCCATGGTTACCAATAGTGTGCAGTTGTCCTCCATTTTGTGATTGAGGTAATTTTCCTGTACGTTGTAAATCATAATCTCTGCCTGTGGTTAATGAGGCAAGATTGGATTATGTTGAAGAGGATTAGGGTGGCATGTAACACCTGTGCTCAGGTCTCATCCCTGATCCAATGTAAAGGGAGTTTCCCTCATGTGTGTCCTGTACAACCTTTTATCTTCCAAGAGATAAAAGGAATCAAGCAGAGAGTTGGGAAGCTCATACCACCAAGAAAGCAGTGCTGGGAGCAGAGTGAATCCTTTGGACCCAGAGTTCCAGCATGGAGAAGCTCCTAGTCCAGGGGAAGATTGATGACAAGGACCTTCCTCCAGAGCTGACAGAGAAAGCCTCCCCCTTGGAGCTGACACCCTGAATTTGGACTTGTGCCTACTGGACTGTGAGAGAATAATCTTCTCTTTGTGAAAGTCATCCACTTGTGGTATTTCTGTTATAGCAGCACTAGATAACCAAGACAGATGCCCTTTATTATGTTAAGGAATTTCCCTTCTATACCTATTTTGTTGGGAGTTTTTTTTTTTTTTTTTTGGTCAGGAATGGGTGTTGGACTGTTGTCAAATGTCTTTTCTGCATTGATTGAGATGATCACGTGATTATTTTATTTATATGGTGGATTATACTGATTGATTTTCTAATGTTGAGCCATTCTTGCATACCTAGTAAGAAATCCCACTTGTTCGTAGTGAATTATTTTTTTGATATTATCCTGAATTCTAGAATGGCTAGAATGGCTAGAAATTTGTTGAGAATTTTTACATATATATTCATGAGAGATATTGGTCTGTAATTTTCTTTTTTTGTGGTGTGTTTGCCTGGCTTTGGTATCAGGGTTATGCTGGCTTCATAGAATGAATTTAGAAGTATCCCTTCTGTTTCTATGTTCTGAAATAGTTTGAGTAGTACTTGTGTAAGCACTACTCTGCATGTTTGGTACAATTCTCCAGTGAAGCTTTCTGGGCCAGGGCTTTTTTTAAAGGATTTTTTTTTATTACCTTTTCAATCTCTTCTCTTGTTATGGGTTTATTGAGATTTTCAGCTTCAGTTTGTACTAGTTTGGGTAGGTAGTGTGTTTCTAGAAATTTGTCCATTTCCTCTAGGTTTCCAAATTTGTTGAGTATAGTTTTTCATAGTACTCTATTATTATCCTTTTTATTTCAGTTGAGTCTGTTGTAATGTCCCCCATGTCATTTCTTATTTGGGGTATTTGCATCCTCTGTTGTTTTTCTTTTGTTAATTTGGCCAGTGGTTTGTCGATTTTGTCCATCCTTTCAAAGAACCAACTTTTGGTTTTGTTGATTCTTTCTATTGTTTTTCCATTCTCTGTTTCATTTATTTCTGCTCTGATCTTTATTATTTCCTTTCTTCTGGTGGCTGTGGGATTCTTCTGTTTTCTATTTGTTCAAGTTGTGTAACTAATGTTTTGATTTTGGCCCTTCTTTTTTGATGTGTGCATCTATTGCTATTAATTGTCCTCTGAGCACTGCCTTTGCTGTGCCCTAAGGTTTTAGAATGATGTGTTTTCATTCTCATTTGCTTCTAGGAATTTTTTGATTCCATCTTTGATTTCTTCTATTACCCAGTAGTTTTTAAGCACAGTGTTATTCATTTTCCATGTATTTGATTTTTTTCCTTGCTCTTCTTGTTATTAATCTCTACTTTGATGGCATTGTGATCAGAGAAGATACTTTGTAGTTTTTAAGCAGAGTGTTATTCAGTTTCCATGTATTTGATTTTTTTTTCCTTGCTCTTCCTGTTATTAATCTCTACTTTGATGGCATTGTGATCAGAGAAGCTACTTTGTATTATCTCAGTGTTTTGGATTTTGTCAAGGGTTGCTTTGTGGCCTAAGATGTGGTCCATTCTGGAGAACATTCCATGTGCATTGGAAAAGAATGTGTACTTTGCAGCTGTTGGGTCGAGTGTTCTACATATGTCTATGAGGCCAAGTTGGTTGACTGTGGCCTTTAGATCTTCTGTATCTTTGTTGAGGTTCTTTCTAGATGTTCTGTCCTTTACTGAGAGTGGTGTGTTGAAGTCTCCTACTATTATTGTGGAACTGTCAATTTCTCTTTTCAGTGCTGTTAGTTTGTTTTATGTATTTTGGAGCCCTGTCATTGGGTGCATAGATATTTATTATGGTTATGTCTTCATGGTGGATTGTCCCTTTAATCAATATATAATGCCCTTCTTTGTGTTTTATGGTGGATTTTGTTTTAAAGTCTATTTTCTCTGAGATTACTATTGCCACTCCTGCTCTTTTTTGGTATCTGTTTGCTTGATATATTTTTTCCATCCTTTGATTTTTAATAAACTTATGTCTTTGTTTCCAAGGTGTGTCTCTTGTAGACAGCATATGGATGGGTCCTATTTTTTTTATCCATTCTGTCACTCTCTCTTTTTGGGTGCATGTAAGCCATTTACATTCAGTGTGATCATTGATAGCTGTGCGTTTATTGCTGTCATTTTGTAGTGCTTTTTTTTGTGGTGCTGACATTTTCTTTGTTCCTCTTACTCTTCTGTGCTGAATTCCTTTTGTTTGTGTATTTTTTGTTTCTTTTGTTTTTGTAGATTTTGTGTTTACTGAGACTTTTTCTTCTTTATTTTGATGAGTAGGTTTATTAACTTTCTTTGTGGTTTCCTTGAAATTTATCCTTATCTTCCTAAGTTTAAACCAGGCTTTTTTACTTGATAACAATTTGACTTCTTCTCCATTTTAAAGTTCTATACCTACACCATTTATTCCCTCTTTTATTGTTCTGTTGTTGTTGTCATTTAAATATTGAAGTCTCTGGTTCCCTGTTGTAAACTTTTTGTTTTGTTTTATCCTGAGAATTCATTATCTAGGTTGGTGTCATGGTTTGCATTATGTCCCCCAAAAAATGTGTGTATCAATTTGGCTAGGCCATGATTCCTGGTACTGTGTGATTTTCCTGGATGTTGTAAACCTGCCTTTGTGATGTTAATGAGGGAGGATGGGTAGCAGTTGTGTTAGTAAGGCAGGACCTGATCTACAAGACTGGATTGTGTCCTGAGGCAATCTCTTGAGATATAAAAGATAGAAGTGAGCAGAGAGACAGGGGGACCTCATACCATCAAGAAAGCAGTGTCGAGAGCAGAGCGCATCCTTTGGACTGGGGTCCCTGCACCGAGAAGCTCCTAGTCTGGGGGAACATTGATGAGAAGGCCGACAGAGAGAAAAAGCCTTCCCCTGGAGCTGACGCCCTGAATTTGGACTTTTAGCCTACTTTGACTGTGAGGAAATAAACTTCTCTTCATTAAAACCATCCACTTGTGGTATTTCTGCTATGGCAGCACTAGATGACTAAGACAGTTGGTATCTGGCTGATGCTGTCATACGTTCTAGATCTAGGTTGTCATCTGATGTTGTTGGTTCTATACAGGACTTCCTTTAATAATTCTTGTAAGTTTGGTTTGGTTTTTACATATTTCCTCAATTTCTGTTTATCTGGAATTATCCTAATTTTGCCATCATATTTGAGCAAGAGTTTTGTAGGATGTATTATTCTTGGTTGACAGTTTTTTTTCTTTGAAGATTTTATATTTGTCATCCCATGCCTTCTTGCCTGCATGGTTTCTGCCAAATAATCAGAGCTTAGTCTTATTGTTTCCTCTTGTATGTGACTTTTAGTTTTTCTTGAACTGCCCTCAGGATTCTTTCTTTGTCTTTGGTTTTAGTGAGTGGGGTTATGATATGTGTTGGTGTTTTTCTTTTGGGGTCTAGCCTATATGGGATTCACTGAGCTGCTTGGATAGTTGCCTTTTCATCTTTCATGATATTAGGGAAGTTTTCTGTCAGCAAATCTTCAATGATCCTCTCTATGTTTTCCATTTTCTCCCGCTGTTCTGGAACTCTGATCATGTGCAGATTTTTGCTTTTGATTGTATCACACATCATCCTCAGGGTTTCTCCATTTTTCTTCATTCTTTTCTCTGATTTTTCATCAAACAAAGTGGTATCCACGGATTTGTCTTCAATTTTGCTGATCCTGTCTTACATTGTTTCAAATTTACTCCTAAAACCTTTTATTGCACTGTCCATTTCTGAAATTTTTTTGTTCATCTTTTGGATTTCTAATTCCTGTTTTTGTATTTCTAGTTGTTTATTTATTTTTACATTTTTTCCTGTTTTATTTTCCTGATTTCTTCCACTGTTATGTCTGTTTTTTCCATGATATTGTCTGTCTTTTTCATGATTTTGTCTATTTTTTCCTTATTTTTTGTCTGCGTTTTCCTTCATTTATTGGAGAACCCTGAATTGTAGACTTCTGAATTCCTTATCAGGTAGTCCCAGTGCTTTTTTGTCTAGCAGAAGGTTATCTGGTGTTTTATTTTGGTTGCTTTCTAGAGGCATTCTGTCCTTTTTAAATATGTTTTGATATTGCCTACTGTCTCTGGGACATTCAGGAATTATTTTCTTCATTTATTGATTGTAGATTTAATTGTTTCATCCTTCTTTTTTTTATTATTTGGTTATGTATGCGCAGGTGGGCTGGATGTTTTTTATTGCTTGCTCACCTGTGGGAACAATGCTTCTCACCACCTTGTCGAGGCAGGCAGGGTTGGTCCCTCAGCTATGGTGCAGCAGGGTGGATCCAGTGGGGGTGGAGGGGTGGGGATGGTTAGTTTGTGATATGAACTGTGGGTAACAGGGCGGGGCTGGGGTGTACTGCAGGGCAGGGTCCAAGGAACCAAGTTGGTACCACTTGTGGACATGATACTCAGCACACGGCGCAGATAGGCAGGAGAGAAAGGAGAGGATGCGATGTGCAGAGCTAAGTCAGTGGGTGAAAGAATAGAGAGAAAGAAAAGTGAGAAACAAAGCAAAAAAACTTTAAAAAAGCAAAAAAGGAACTAAAAAAAGAAACAAAAAAATAGTAAAAAAAATGCTGGTGTCATAGGTTTTGGTGGGTGGGGGTAGGGCAGACCCAGAGAGGCAGTGTGCTTGTAGCTCTCTAGCTGAGTGATGCAGCTTGACCTGTTGAGAAATGGCATGGATGGTGCACGGGGCTAGGTGGGTGAGGGAAATGGAAGAGGGGAAAGAGAGAGAAGAAACCAACAAAAAATATAAAAATAAATAAATACAATAAAAATAATAACAACAAAAAATATGGTGGTGGCTCCAGCTCTTGGGGGTGGGGTGGAATTGGGGTGGCAGTGAGCTGATGTCTCTCTTGCCTGGTGGCATGGCACAACCTGTCAGGAAGGGGTGAGGAAGTGCAGAGCCTAGGTTGGAGGGAGAAGGAAAAGGAGAAGGGGAAAGATAAAGAAAAATAAATATAGTGCTGGGGGATCTGGTCTGTGTGGGCAACGCAGACCTGGGGAGGCTGTGTGCCAGAGGCTCTCTAGCTGAGCAGTATGGCACAACCCACCAAGAAGTTGGGGGTGGTTCATGGAGTTGGGTGGATGGGAGAAAGGAAAGAAAGGGAGAGAGAGAGAGAAGAAACAATAAGGAAGAAAAACAAAACAAAACAATAAATAAAGTTGTGTATTTTCACCTTAATTATTCAAACTGTATGCTGAGCAACTATCCAAGAATCTGGACTATATGAAGAAGAATGTGGCATCAGGATTGGAGGAAGACTCATTAACAACCTGCCTTATGCAGGTAACACAGCCTTGCTTGCTGAAGTGAAGAAGACTTGAAGCACTTACTGATGAAGATCAGAGACTACAGCCTTCAGTATGGATCACACCTCAACATAAAGAAAGCAAAAATCCTCACAACTGGGCAAATAAGCAACATCATGATAAACAGAGAAAATATTGACATTGTCAAGGATTTCATTTTACTTGGATCCATAATCAACACCCATTCAAGCAGCAGTCAAGAAATCAAATGATGTATTGCATTGGGCAAATCTGCTGCAAAAGACCTCTTTAAAGTGGTCTTTTTAAAAAGCAAAGATGTCACTTTGAGGACTGAAGTGCACCTGTCCCAATCCATAGTCTTTTCAATTGCCTCTTTTGCATGGAAAAGCTGGACAACGAATAAGAATGACTGAATAAAAATTGATGTCTTTGAATGATGGTATTGGTGAAGAATATTGAATATACCATGGACTGCTAGAAGAATGAACAAATCTGTCTTTTAAGAAGTACATCCTGAATGGTTCTTAGAAGTGAGGATGGCAAGCCTTGGTCTCACATACTTTGGATATGTTATCAGGAGGGACCAGTCCCTGGAGAAGGACATTATGCTTTATAAAGTAGAGGGTCAGAGGAAAAGGAGAATACCCCCAATGAGATGGATTGACACAGTGGCTGCAACAATAGGTTTAAAGGTAGCAATGATTTTGAGAATGGTGCAGGACCAGGAAGTGTCTCATTCCGTTGTATATAGGGTCATTATGAGTTGGAAAAAACTTAAGGGCATGTAACAACAAACAACAACAGGGCTACTGTAACAAAACACCACAAACTTGGTAACTTATAAGAACAGAAATTCATTGTCTCACAATTCGGAAGGCTAGTAGCCCAAATTTAGGATGTTGGCAGGGCTGGGTTTTATCCTAAGGCTCTAGGGAAAGATCCTTTCTTATTGTTCTCAGTGTCTTTTAGCCCATGGCATTCCTTGTCATGTAGTTGCATCTTCACGTGGCCATTTTTCCTCTGGCTTTCTCTTGTGTCTCACCTCCTGTTTTTTAAGGACAACACTCGAATGGCATAAGAGCTCACCCTACTCTGGTATGACCCCATGTCAACTGATAACATCTTCAAAGACCCTATTTCCAAACAAGTTCACATTCACAGGTACAGAGGGTTAGGATCAACGTATCTTTTTGAGGGACACAATTGCTTCCATAATAGTCTATCCCTATCCCACACCCCCTAAATCCATGCCCCTCCCACATGCAAAATATGTCACCCCATCCCAGCATTCTCAAAATTTTAAACCCCAGCACCTGTGAATGTGACCTTGTTTGGATATAGGGTCTTTGAAGATGTTATCAGTTAAATTAACCTGAGATCATTCAGGAGCAGGATAGGTCTTAATCCCATCTGAGTGGTGTCCTTATAAAAGAGAAGAGGCACAGAGAGACACACAGGGAGAAAGACAGCCATGTAAAGATGCATCTACAAGGCAAAGAATGTCAAGAAATGCCTCGGTCTCCCAGAATCCAGGAAAGACAAGAAAGGATCTTCCCTTAAGAGCCTTCAGAGATTACACAGCGCTGCTGACACCCTGGATTAATCTGCTAGCCTCCCAAACTGTGAGACAATAAATTTCACATCTTATAAGTCACTTGGTTTATCATATCTTGTTATGGCAGTCCTAGTAAACTAATATAGTCTGACTAAAATAAAAACAATTATTTAAAAGTAACATGATTAAAAATATAGAGACCAATTAGAAAACCGATCTTAGAAAAAGCTGAGGATAGCGTCATTCAGGTTCTGGGCAGTGGGGAGGGAAAGAAAGGGACAGATTCAAGAGACATTAAAATGGGAGTGTCAGCATATTGATTGAATTCAAGGTTGGAAGAAATGGAGATGTTATGCATGTTCAGTGATTTCTCACTCCAACAAGCCTTGAAATTCACTGAAATCTAGAAGAGAGAAGCAGGAATAGATGTATGGGGAACAGATAACATTCAAGTTTTGGAAATGGTGCATCTGTGGTGTCAATATAAACTAAAATAGAAGAAAATAATTATGTGGAATTTATGGAAAGATCTGAGCTAGAAATATTCATTTGGATGTTGTCAGCACACTTATAGAAAATGAAGCTACAGTAGAAGCTGAAAGTTCTGGAGGAAGTATGCAGTGTAAACAAAAAAGAGACCACTAGTGGAAAGCTGAGACTATGTAACACATGATTACTGTGGGTGAAGCATATTTGTCCAGTGTAACTCAGCCACTACCTTTTTCCTGCAGCTGACTGGCCCAGAAGAGTGGGAGGTACTGGGCCAAGCTGGGCCAATCACAGTATCCTCCCCTCTTACCGTAATACGAGGTTAGTACTTACCTTAAGTTGGACTTTGATTTTTGGACTTAGGATCAGGAAGCCTAAAAGTCTGCCTTTTTCAGCGGCTGTTAGCAGCCAGATGTAATTCTCCAGGGGTGTTGATGATCATGTTGGTGACCTTCCATGGGAGAAACCTGATCTTCAGTGAGAGAGAATAAAGCCCACAGAAGGTAAGAGGCAGAAGTGAGAAACAGATTTGTAGTCCTGCAGTCCTAGGTTCAAATCTCATCTCTGGAATGTGCTGTCTGTAGAATTTTGTCATTATCATCTACAAAGCAAGGATAAAATACCTATCTCCTCTAGGATGACAAAGTATGTCAAGAACTTAGAATTGCTGTTTGGCATAGGAATTCCAAAAGGAGTTCAAGATCTGGTTCCTGTAGTTCCTGAGACCCTGGCCATTCTGTAAATCATTTAACAAAGTTTCCTTGTATTTTGTAAGACATTATTTTTTAGGTTTAAGTTACAAATTATGTTTCTGACACTGGTAAACCAGAAAATCCTAATTCATGCATGTCTGGAGATAGATCTCTGAGAAGCATGCAGATTTAAGTGATGGGCAGAGAGGGATGTGGAGAAGCCGAAGGAGTTCAAAGAAATCCAGGAAATCATTGTATTGTGGAAATGAGAGAGAAGTTTCTAAGAAGTGGAAAATAGTTACTAGCATTAGAGTTGTAAAGAAGTAAGAGATGGCCTGAAAAATATGAATTGTATTTAGTAAGATGACCTTTTGAGAGAATTCCAGGGAAGAGTTAGGGTAAGAATGGGGGTATTCACATTGCCATCAAGTCAATTTTGACCAATAGCAACCTTATAAGAGAGAGTAGAACTGCCCAGTAGGGTTTCCAAGGCTGTGATATTTACAGAAGCAGACTGCTACATCTTTCTCCCGCAGAGCAGCTGATGGGTTTGAACTGCTGACGTTTCATTCAGCAGCTGAGTGCCCTAATGACTGCGCCACCAGGGCTCCTTAAGAATGGGGGTAGGAAGTGCATAAAGGGCAGCTTGGGGAAGCCAGATGCAGTGAATTTAAGAGTATCCTAGAAATGAGGAAGTGAAATGTGTGTAGCGCATTCAGACTCCTTGACTCTTCCTGTGCCAAACAGCAATTCTAAGTTCTTGACATACTTTGTCATCCTAGGGGAGATGGGTATTTTATCCTTGCTTTGTAGATGATACTGACAAAACTCCACAGAAAGCACATGGCAGAGATGAGATTTGAACCTAGGACTGCAGGACTACAAACTTGTTCTATTTTTCATCACAATAGAAAAGCCAAATTTCTCTGTCCTAGAAAATTCTCTAATTCAGAACCTCTTATTTCCAAAGATGCTGGATAACTGAGATAATTCTGTAGGGATCTCTTGGGTCACATCCCAATCACTACCAGTGGCCAGACCTAAAGAGTGACCCCTTTATATACTTGTGACCAATCATCTTCTTTTCTTCAAATTGCTTTTTGTAATACTTTTTTTGAGCCAGCTATGAGAAGAAAATTGACTCTGAATGCCTAATGTAGTTTCATAAGTCATAAAGTTTATTTTTTTATTTCTTTTTATCTTTCTATTTTTTTATTGTACTTCAGGTGAAGGCTTACAGAACAAATAGTTTCTCATGAAACAGTAGTACACGTATTGTTTTATGACATTGGTTGACAACCCCACAACATGTCAACCCTCTCCCTTCTCGACTTTTTTTTTTGGTGAAAATACACATAGCCAAAGATACACCATTTCAAAAATTTCTACATGCACAGTTCAGTGACATCAACTATGCTCTTCCAATTATGCTGCTATTCTCACTTTAGATGAAGGCTTACAGAACAAAATGGTTTCTCATTTAACAGTTAGTACCCGTTGCCCTATGACAATGGTTAACAACCTCATAACACATCAACACTATCTTTACTCAACCTTGGGTTCCCTATCACCTGCTTTCCTGTCCCCTTCTGCCTTCTGGCCCTTGTCCCTGCACTGCTGTGCCTCATTAGTCCCATTTGGTTTTATGGGGCTGTCCACTCCCGCTCGGAGATAACTTCACCACTGAGCTAAAAGGGTGTCTGGGGGCCATACTCTGATGTTTCTCCAGTCTCCTTTAGGCCAGTAAATCTGGTCTTTTTTTTTTGTGAGTTAGAATTTTGTTCTATATCCTTCTCCAGCTCTGTCCAGAACCCTCTATTGTGATCCCGGTCAGAGCAGTCAGTGGTGGTAGCCAGGCACCATCTAGCTGTACTGGACTCAGTTTGGTGGAGGCCTTGGTAGCTGTGGTCCATTACTCCTTTGGACTAATCTTTTCCTTGTATCCTGTTCTCTTCATTCTCCCTTGCTCCCGAAGGGATGAGACAAGTGGAGTATCCCAGATGGCTGCACGCAGGCTTTTAAGACCCCAGACGCTACTCACCAAGGTAGAATGGAGAACATTGTCTTTATAAACTGTGTTATGCCAATTGAGCTAGATGTTCCCCAAGACCATGGTCCCCACAGCCCTCCACCCAGCAAATCAGTCCCTCAGGGAGTTTGGATGTGTCTATGGAGCTTCCATGACCTTTCCTTATAAAAGTTTTGCTAGTTTCTCCTGTATTGTGTACTGTCTCACCCTTCACCCAAGATACCACTTATCTATTGCCTATTTAGTATTTCCCCATCCCTGGTAACCAACGAAGATTGTTACATTTTGTGTGTGAACTTTTTCATGGGTTTTTACAATAGAGGTCTCATACAATATTTGTCCTTTTGTGATTGACTTATTTCACTCAGCGTAATGCCCTCCAGTTTCATCCATGTTATGAGATGCTTCACAGATTCATCACTGTTCTTTCTCTTTGCATAGTACTCCACTGTGTGTATGTACCATAGTTTGTTTATCTATTCATCAGTTGATGGGCATCTAGGTTGTTTCCATTGTTTTGCTATTGTGAACAATGCTGCCATGCACATAGGTGTGCATATGTCTATTCGAGTGATAACTCTTATTTCTCTAGGATATATTCCTAGGAGTGGGATTGCTGGATCAAATGGTATTTCTATTTCTAGCTTTCTAAGGAAGCAACATATCATTTTCCAAAATGGTTGTATCATTTTGCATTCCCACCAGCAGTGCATAAGAGTTCCGAACTCCCCACAGCCCCTCCAACATTTGTCATTTCCAGTGTTTTTGATTTGTGCCAGTAATGCTGGGGTGAGATGGTATCTCATTGTGGTTTTAATTTGCATTTCTCTAATGGCTAGTGATCATGAGCATTTCCTCATATGTCTGTTGGCCATTTCCAAGTCTTCTTTGGTGAAGTGTCTGTTCATTTCCTTTGCCCATTTTTTAATAGGATTATTTGTCTTTTTGTTGTAGAGGCGTTGGATTTTCTTGTAGATTATGGAGATTAGACCTTTGTCTGACTTGTACTGTCCAAAAATTTTTTCCCAGTCTGTAGGTTCTCTTTTTACTCTTTTGGTGAAGTCTTTTGAAGAGCATAGGTGTTTGATTTTTAGAAGATCCCAGTTATCTAGCTTATCTTTTGGGGTTTGTGTGTTGATGGTTATGGTCTGTATCCTGTTAATGCCATTCATTTAGGGCCTATAGTGTTGTTCCTACTTTTCTTCTATGAACTTCATAGTTTTTGGCTTTATATTTAGGCCTTTGATCCATTTTGAAGTAGTTATTGTATATGGCGTGAGGTATGGGTCCTGTTTCATTTTTTTGCAGATGGATATCCAGTTTTGCCAGCACCATTTGTTAAAAAGACTGTCTTTTCCCCATTTGATGAACTCTGGGCCCTTGTCGAAGATCAGGTGACCGTAGGTGGATGGATTTACATCTGGGTTCTCAATTTTGTTCCATTGGTCAATGTATCTGTCATTGTACCAGTACCAGGCCGTTTTGACTACTGTAGCTGTATAGTAGGTTCTGAAGTCAGGTAGTGTGAGTCCTCCAACTTTATTCTTCTTCTTCAGTAGTGCTTTACTTATTCGGGGCTTCTTCCCTTTCCATATAAAGTTAATGATTAGTTTTTCCATCTGTTTGAAGAATGTTGTTGGTATTTGGATCAGGATTGCATTATATTTGTAAATTGCTTTGGGTAGAATTGTCATTTTCACAATGTTTAGTCTACCTATCCATGAGCATGGTATGTTTTTCCATTTAGGTAGATTCCTTTGGGTTTCTGGCAGTAGTGTTTTGTAGTTTTCTTTGTATAGGTCTTTTACATCCCTGGTTAGATTTATTCAGAAGTATTTTATTATTTTAGGGGCTATTATAAATGGTATTGTTTTCCTGATTTCCTTTTCATCATTCTCCTTATTGGTGTATAGAAATCCAACTGTTTTTTGTATGTTTATCTTGTATCCTGCTACTCTGCTGAATCTTTCTATTAGTTCCAGTAGATTTCTCATGGAGTCTTTAGGGTTTTCTATGTATAGTATCATATCATCTGCAAACAGGGACAGTTTAACTTCTTCATTACTAATTTGGATGCCCTTTATTTCTTTTTCTTGCCTTATTACTCTAGCTAGAATTTCCAGCACAATGTTAAATAGGAGTGGTGATAAAGAGCATCCTTATCTTGTTCTTGTTTTCAAGGGGAATGTTTTCAGCCTCTCTCCATTAGGAATGATGTTGGCCAATGGTTTTGCATAGATTCCCTTTATTATGTTGAGAAATTTCCCTTCTATACCTATTTTATTGAGAGTTTTTATCAGGAATGGGTGTTGGACTTTGTCAAATGCCTTTTCTGCATCGATTGAGATGATCATGTGATTCTTTTCTTTCCTTTTATTTATGTGGTGGATTATGTTGATTGATTTTCTAATGTTGAACCATCCTTGCATACCTGGTATGAATCTTACTTGGTCGTGGTGTATTATTTTTTGGATATTATGCTGAATTTCATTGGCTAGAATTTTGTTATGAATTTTTGCATCTGTATTCATGAGAGGTATTGGTCTGTAATTTTCTTTTTTTGTGACATCTTTGCCTGGTTTTGGTATCAGCATTATGCTGGCTTCATAGAATGAATTTGGAAGTGTTGCTTCCTTTTCTATGCTCTGAAATAGCTTGAATAGTACTGGTACAAGCTCTTCTGTAAATGTTTTGTAGAATTCTCCAGTGAAGCCATCTGGGCCAGGGCTTTTTTTGATTGGGATTTTTTTTATTACCTCGTCAGTCTCTTCTCTTGTTATGGGTCTGTTCAGATTTTCAACATCACTTTGTTGTAGTTTGGGTAGGCCGTGTGTTTCTAGAAATTTATCCATTTCCTCTAGGTTTTCAAATTTGTTGGAGTATAGTTTTTCATAATATTCTGTTACGATCCTTTTTATTTCAGCTGGGTCTGTTGTAATGTCACCCGTTTCATTTCTTATTTGGGTTATTTGCATCTTCTCCTGTTTTTCTTTTGTCAGTCTGGCCAGTGGTTTGTCGATTTTGTTGATTCTTTCAAAGAACCAACTTTTGGTTTTGTTGATTCTTTCTATTGTTTTTCTGTTCTCTATTTCATTTATTTCTGCTCTGATCTTTACTATTTCCTTTCTTCCTGTGGCTGTGGGCCTTTTTTGCTGTTCTCTTTCTATTTATTTGAGTTCTGTAGTTAATGTTTTGATTTTGTCCCTGTCTTCTTTTTTGATAGGTGCATCTATTGCTATAAATTGTCCTCTGAGGACTGCCTTTGCTGTGTCCCAAAGGTTTTGGTATGATGTGTTTGCATTCTCATTTGATTCTAGGAATTTTTTGATTCCATCTCTGATTTCTTCTATTACCCAGTGATGTGTAAGCAGGGTATTATTCAGTTTCCATGTAGTTTATTTTTTTTCCTTGCTCTTTCTATTGTTAATTTCTACCTTGATGGCATTGTGGTCAGATAAGATACTTTGAATTATCTCAACATTTTGGATCTTGTTGAGGATTGTTCTGTGGCCTAAGATGTGGTCTATTCTGGAGAATGTTCCATGTGCATTGGAAAAGAATGTGTACTTTGCAGTGGTTGGATGGAGTGTTCTATATATGTCTATGAGGTCAAGTTGGCTGATTGTGCCCTTTAGGTCTTCTGCATCTTTGCTGAGTTTCTTCTTGGTTGTTCTGTCTTTTACTGAGAGTGGTGTGTTGAAGTCTCCTGCTATTATTGTGGAACTATCAATTTCTCTTTTCAGTTTTATTAGAGTTTGTTTTATGTATTTTGGAGCCCTGTCATTGGGTGTGTAGATGTTTATTATGGTTATGTCTTCATGAGGGATAGTCCCCTTAATCTTATATAGTGTCCTTTTTTGTCTTTTATGGTAGATTTTGTTTTAAAGTCTATTTTATCTGAGATTAGTATTGCCACTCCTGCTCTTTTTTGGTAGTTGTTAGCTTGATATATTTTATTCCAGCCTTTGACTTTTAATAAATTCACATCTTTGTTTCTAAGGTGTGTCTCTTGTAGACAGCATACTGATAGATCCTGTTTTCTTATCCATTCTGTCACTCTCCATCTGTTTATGGGTGCATTGAGTCCATTTACATTCAGTGTAATTATTGATAGATGTGAGTTTGTTGCTGTCATTTAGTAGGGCTTTTTTTTTGTGGTGCTGACATTTTCTTTCTTTTTCTTACTCTCCTGTGGTGAGTTACTTTTGTTTGTGGATCTTTTTTTCATTTCTTTTGTTTTTGTAGGTTTTGTTTTTGCTGAGACTTTATGTTTTTCCTCTTTTTTTTTTTACGAGTATGTTTGTTAACTTTCTTTGTTGTTACCATGAATTTTAACCTTATCTTTTTAAGTTCAAAGCATTCTACCATTACTTGGTATCACCTTGCCTTCCTCTCCATTAGAAGGTTATATACCTATGCCATTTATTCCCTCTTTTATTATTTTGGTGTTGTTGTCATTTACTGATTAACTGCTCTGATTCCCTGTTGTATTTCTTTTGGTTTTGGATAGTCCTTGAGAGTTCATTTCCTAGATTGGTATCTGGCTGGTATGATCCTGCGTACTAGATTCTGCCTGTGAGCTGAAGTTGGTTGTGCTCAGATCGAAGAACTCCCTTTAATAATTCTTGTAAGTTCAGTTTGACTTTTACATAGCCCCTTAATTTCTGTTTATCTGGAAATGACCTAATTTCACCATCATATTTGCACGAGAGTTTTGCAGGATATATTATTCTTGGCTGACAGTTTTTTTCTTTCAAGATTTTATATATATCATTCCATTGCCTTCTTGCCTACATGGTTTCTGCCAGATAATCTGAGCTTAGTCTTACTGTTTCTCCTCTGTATGTGACTTCTTGTTTTTCATGAGCTGCTCTCAGGTTTCTTTGGCTTTGGCGAGTGTGCTTATGATATGCCTTGGTGATTTTCTTTTGGGGTCTATCCTATATGGGGTTCATTGAGCCTCTTGGATGGCCAGCTTTTCATCTTCATGATATTGGAGAAGTTTTCTGTCAATGATCCTCTCTGTGTTTTCTGTTTTCTCCCCCTGTTCTGGAACTCCAATCACTCGAAAATTTTGGCTTTTGATTGTATCCCACATAACTCTCAGGGTCTCTTCATTTTTCTTTGTTGTTTTTTCTGAGTTTTTGTCAAACAGTGTTGTATCCAAGTGTTTGTTTTCAGCTCCACTGATCCTGTCTTCCACCGTTTCAAATCCTTCTCAGCCCTTCTATGACACTGTCCATTTCTAAAATCTTTTATGTTTATCTTTTGCATTTCTAATTGTTGTTTTTGTATAATTTCTAGTTGTGAGTTTATTTTGGCATTTTGTTCGTGCATTATTTTCCTGAATTGTTCCCTTTTTTTGTCTGTATTTTCCATGAATTTGTCTATTTTTTCTCATTTTTGTCTGCTTTTTGCTTCAGCTCTTGGAGAATTCTGAGTATTAGAGATTTGAATTCCCTATCAGGTAGTTCTAGTGCCTTTTCTTCCACTGGAAAGTCATCTGGTGTTTTATTTTGGACGCCTACTGGAACCATCCTGTCCTGTTTTTGTAAATGTTTTGATATTGCCTGCTATCTTTGGGGCATTCAGTAGTTATTTTTCTCGTTTATTGTTTGTAGATTTGTTTGTTTTGTCCCTTCTTTTGGCTATGCCTGAGCAAGCGGACTGTGTGTTCTTTGTTGTTTGCTCATCTGTGGGCACAATACTTTTCACCTCCTTCTCCAATTGGCAGGGTCAGTCACTCAGCTATGGTATGGCAGAGCAGGTCTAGCTGAAGGGGAGTTAGTGGGACAGCTTGTTTGTGGCACTTACTACAGCCACCAGGGCGGGTCGGTAATCAGTGCAGGGCAGGTTCCAGTAGGCTGTGCCTGTGCTGCTTGGAGGTGTGATGTTAAGCGCACAGTGCAGGTAGGCAGGATGTAGTGGGGAGATTGTTATGTGTGGAGCTAAGATGGATATGAGAGAGAGGAGAGAGGAGCAGGAGCCAAATATATGCCAACAAACAAAAAGGAGTGCTAGGGGAGCTTGCCGTTGGAGTGGAGAGATGAGAGACTATGAAATGGAGAAAAACAAAAAGGGGAAGAGGAAGAAAAAAGAAAAGAAAAGAATGAATAAATAAAAATCGGAAAGGGAAAAGAACAGCAAAGTTCCCAGGGATCCCACCGGTGTAGCTATGAGGTCTGGGGAAGTTGTTCTCAGGTGTTGCAGTACAGCCTGTCTAGAAGGTGTAGAGGTATACAATGCCAGGTATTCAGGGAACAAAAAGGAAAGGAAGATATAGAGAGTCAAGAAACTGAGTAATGAAGAAACAAAAAGGGAAAAGGGGGGAAAAGAAAACAAAACAAATTAAAAAAAAAAAAAAACAACGAGAAAAGAAATCCCCTCAGGGATCTCTCTGCATGTCTGTGCAAGCCGAGGGGGAAGGTTCCAAGCCATGCAGCACTGCCTGGCCAGAATGGGCTCCCAACTCAACAAAAGGAAAAGAAAAAGAAAAGAAACAAACAATCAAAAGCCCCAGGATCCCACCAGCTCAGCAGCCCAGACCAGGAAGCAGCTCCACACTCGAACAGAGCTCCACAGCCCCTCAGGAAGAAGCAAAGATGGCGCACAGAGCCAGGTATTTGAGCAAAAGGAGGGCGAGGTGGTGAGAAGTAAGGAAGAAATCAAAAGAAGCAGAAAAAAAGCAACGCCAGCAGCCAACAAATGGCACTCAGAGAGCCAGCTAGTGTGGCCTGGTGGAATCCAAGCATCTGGTGCTTCCTGGACAAGAGATTGTGGCTGCAGTAAGCAGAGCGTAGGCAGAGTGGGGGTGAAGAAGGGTGGGGGGTGGGAAAGCGTATGTCACAAATTACCGATTGTTTTGTCTCCCGCTGGAAGCTTCATCAAGCTGCTTTCTCCTGTTTGCTGGTCTCCGATAGGAGTCCAAGATGGTGGATCTGCGCTGCGTTAGCTGATAGGGGACCTCTGCATGAATCTCTCCTCGCTCTCCATTCTCTGTCAGTTTTCTAACTACATTTGGTGCTTGGCTGAGTTCTTCATCTCTTCATTTGATGTTTTAGGGTTTCAGGATTGTTGTTTTCTCTGTTTGGCTTAGTTTTTCAGATCTTTGCTGTGGAGGGATGGCATGGTGCTTCTGCCTAGAGCGCCATTTTGCCAGAAGTCTCATAAAGTTTTAATAGACCTCTAAAAACAGCTTTAGTTTTATAAACATCTGCCTCTAAGATCACAAATAAGAGAGGCTAGATACGACCAATGCATGAAAGACACAAGTTGGAGGTAGATAATTTGATGAAGAAAACCATTTACAGAGATTGCAAATTCAGTGGCTCACTGAGGTACACAAATTTACAAGAAAGTATAAAGCTGTCTTGGGCTGGATTCTCTAGAGAAGCAAAACCAGTGTATATGTATACGTATATATATATATATATATATATATATATATAGAGAGAGAGAGAGAGAGAGAGAGAGAGAGAGAGAGAGAGAGAGAGAGAGAGGTTTATCTCAAGGAAATGGCTCATGTGGTTGTAGAGGGTGTAAGTCCCAAGTCCGTGGGTCAGGTGTGGGGCTGGAGGCTTCTCCTGACTCATGTAGCTGCAGGGGCTAATGAACCCAAGATCCACAAGTCAGAGAGCACGCTGCTGGCCCAAGTCTCCAAGAACTGGAGGTCAGATGCTGATGAGCCGAATGCAGGATCCAAAGCAGAGCAAAAGCCCGAGAGCCTTGCCAGAAAGTCCACCTATATTGGATTCAGGCCACACTCCCGAGGGAACTCCCTTTCAATTGATTGACTACTCACAGCAGATCCCATCATGGAGGTGATCATATTATGCAGATCTCATCATGGAAGTAATTACATCATTATACAACTGCCAAACTACATCGTAACTGCCAAGCCACTGAGAATCATGGCCCAGCCAAGTTGACACACAACCTTAATGATCACAAAAGCCACCAAAATAATTTATTTCTATGATCCTCTATCTGAATTCACCTTCATGTGCCGGAGTGGGAAATTAATGCAGAGATCACAGAAAGTCCCTGTTAGATGTAGATCTCCTACTTTGTGAACTAACTACTTTGTAAAGAAAAAGAGAAAAAGCATTAGATTAACATACATCCTTCACAAATGTCAAGTTAGAGCAAGTACTTTATTTATATCCAAATCGTCTATTCACAGAGCCACTTGAGATGGAGATGATATTTTTATTCTTTCTTGGTAATTAATAAGAATCGATGCCGTTAAGGTTCCGTTAGCTCAAAGGAAGCATATTTTTCCTTAAACGAAGAAATGTTGTTTTACCACTTTAAATCATGAGTGAGTGTCATCCATAAAACTTTACCACTTGGAAAGGAAAAGAAAACCTTAAAAGCCACTTGTGAAGTCTCCTAAAGCCAGGGCTTTCTATGAGAGAAAATCAGTAGTTGTTTTCAACCAGGCTTTTGAACTGGTTTGTTCTGGTTCCATCTCCTGTGGAGAATTTGCATTTCCACCCCAGATATACTGAACCAGAATCTACATTTTAACAAGGTCCCCAGGTGATTCTTAGGAATTTAAGTTCTGATTCAGTATATCTGAGGTGAAAATGCAAATTCTCAGCAGTGGGTTGAACCTGACTGAACCCAGTTTGAAGCCCTGGTTTCAACTCACTGTTGAAGCAAAGGCAGTATATTCTAGTGGGAATGCAAAGGCACCACATTCTAGTGGGGAAAAGTAAATTATTAACCTTTTTTTTATTCTTGAGATGAACCAACATTGCTTATGGTAATGTCTGAGATTGGCAAAATGTGTATAATTTCAGAGTAGAAAAGATTTCAGAATCCTTTTAGTGCAATGGGTCCAAAAATGGGGTGCACAAACTTAGGGAGTGGTATGTGGATGTATTTTTAGGGTATATGAGTTCTGTAAGAGAAATTTTTAGCTGTTTATTTTTATTTTGTTGATAATCTCTAGTGTAATGTAAGCTTATTTGGGATAGTTGCAGGGCGCTTTTTTTAATCTTTTTTTTAAATTATTGTACTTTGATGAAGGTTTACAAAACAAACTAGCTTCTCATTAAACAGTTAGTACACATATTGTTTTGTGATATTGGTTACCGACCCCACGACATGACAATTTCTCAACCTTCGGTTCCCTATTACCAGCTTTCCTGTCTTACGGCAGGGGCCTTTTTATCATCTACTACATCTTCCTGATTTCTGTGATCACATTTGTGTTTGTTTCTGATAATTCTCCCACCAAGGAAAGTTCAAATCTCAATGGTGCACTCCATGAATGAATGTGGTACTGCAGATCAAATTGATAAATGTAGTAGGAACATTGAATTAACAGGAGGCACACAGTAGAACAGGTGTACCAGACTCAAAAGAGCTACACGTTTTATTCTGAACCATATTTGCAATGTGAGTAGGTGTCTTGCAAAGGTTTCACTTTGTTCATATCAATAAGCAGTCAAGTATGGAGATAGAGAGTATCTCTTACGGAGACTATTTCTGTTCCTGAGTTTAGCCATATTTTAGCTAGATATTGTTTAATGCAGATTTTAGTAATTCTACAATGTTTATCACCAAGTGAATGAGTAAGTTTTAAAAAGTTTTCAAGGAAGAATTTATGAAAATTGACCTTTGAGAATTGTTTGCTAGCTGGGTTTTTGTTAAGAATGAGAGCTGATTGTCCTGAACTAGCAAAAAATCCTTGAAGTTATTAATGACACTTTGTATAACACACTTAAACAATAATAAAGGCATGCTCTGAATTTGTATTGTTGGAGTTAAAATACAGGAACAGACTAAATATAGAATGAGGCCTGGGGCTACATCTTTCTGTTTTTACGTCCAATATTGACAATTTAGCTTCGGAAAAAAAACAAATCTGTCACATTACATTACTGTTGTAAATATAAATTTTTATTTGCTGTGGTTAATTTAATTGTTATGTTTGTTCTGTTTTTGTAGTTTTATTACAGCTAATCATATTAAGGAAACTACTTACCTTTACATCTGAGTATATTTAGTTAATATTAAAATAAAAGTGATTTTGGTAAACAATAAGAGCCTGGAAGAAATATTTTCCTTTTAAAGTCATCTGTAGCTGAGAGATTCTTGCCCACCAAATGATCCATTTGTTCCATCTTAGATGGGCCTTCCTAGAAGCAGAGCCAGAGACCTAGATTCTTGTGCAAATGATTCATTGAGGGAGTGATTTCAGGAAAAGAGAGTGATAGAAGGATAAAGCAGAGGGAGGAGCTCGGGAAGGATGTGGTCTCAGCTGGAGACCAGCTGGAACTAGGCTAGTTCCACTGAAAGCTCTGGAGCATGAATTTCGTTAGTTTGTCTAGTGTCAGCAAGGGTTGCAGGCTGCTTCCTGCAGTGATTATAGTGGCTTCCATTTGGAGAAGGGAAATAGCTGTGAATTCTCACAGGAGCTGGATGGGCGTTCCTACCTAAAGTGGATCAGGGCAGAGCATCAGTGAGGCCCACTATAGTCAGATCCACTTGCTCTCAAATTAAGGGTGCTCATCCAGGCACAGCTTTTTTAGGTTTCTGGATGATTAATTTTCTGGGAAAACCTATAAGGAGAGTTAGTCAAATAAACTACAGCTCCTGTTGTTGCAATTGGTCCTGAGACCATAACTGAAACCCATTATCTGACCACTCTCCCACCCAGCAAAGATGTCACTTTAAGGACTAAGGCGAGCCTGACCCAAGCCATGGTATTTTCAATAGCCTCATATGCATACGAAAGCTGGACAATGAATAAAGAAGACTGAAGAAGAATTGATGCCTTTGAATTATGGAGTTGGCGAAGAATATTGAATATACCATGGACTGCCAGAAGAACAAAGAAGTCTATCTTGGAAGAAGTACAGACAGAAGCAAGGATGGCGAGACTTTGTCTCACATAGTTTGGACATGTTTTCAGGAGGGACCAGGACCAGAGGCCTGGAGAAGGACATCATACTTGCTAAAGTAGAGGGTCAGCAAAAAACAGGAAGACAGTGAGATGGATTGACACAGTGGCTGCAACAATGGGCTCAAGCATAACAACAATTGTGAGGATGGTGCAAGACTGGGCAGTGTTTTAGTTCTGTTGTACATAGAGTCGCTATGAGTTGGAACTAACCTGATGGCACCTAACGTCAACAACTCCCACCCATTCTAGATTCCTCTGTCCCTCGTCTAGCACCTCTGCTGGATTAGGTGGCTTGCTCTGTGGCATCCAAGATCTTGGTTACCTTGTTTAATCAGCCCGTGGCTACTAGACTTTTTCATTACAGTAAAATTGGTCATAGAAATAAAAAGAGACAATCCAGTGAATCATCCTGCCTACATTAGGTCAGCAGCTCCACCTCCTTATGATGATCAGAGTCAATTACCTCAGCCAGTATGGTAACTCTTCTTTGCCTGCTGGTTGATGGGATGAGGAGCCCAAAGTGACCAGGCATCAGCTGTCACTTTATCAGCTTTAACTTCTTGATATTCTTCCTGCATGACCTGCTAGAAACATCCGTCTCTGAAAATCAGGACCCAGAGAGCCTAAAATAGCAGGAGTGGGGAAACTGGGGGTAATGATGAGTTGTCCCACTCCTACATCAACCCTTTGGTTCCCAGATCCTTGTATCCTACATACTAGGGACACAGAAATTTTTAATGTTTGTTGGTTTAGGGTATATATTATGCTGTATCCTTTCACCATACTTATTCAATCTGTATGCTGAGCAAATAATCCAAGAAGCTGGACTATATGAAGAAGAAGGTGGCATTGGAGGAAGACTCATTAACAACCTGTGATATGCAGATGACACAACTTTGCTTGCTGAAAGTGAAGAGGACTTGAAGCGTTTACTGATGAAGATCAAAGACCACAGCTTTAAGTATGGATTACACTTCAATGTAAAGAAAACAAAAATCCTCACAACTGAACCCATAAGCAACATCGTGATAAAGGGAGAAAATATTGAAGTTGTCAAGGGTTCCATTTTTACATGGATCCACAATCAACACCCATGGAAGCAGCAGTCAAGAAATCAAATGATACATTGCTTTGGGCAAATCTACTGCAAAAGACCTCTGTAAAGTGGTCTTTTTAAAAAGCAAAGATGTCACTTTAAGGACTAAGGTGCACCTGACCCAAGCCATGATGTTTTCAATAGCCTCATATGCATGTGAACGCTGGACAAATAATAAGGAAGACCGAAGAAGAATTGACCCTTTAAATTATGGTGTTGGCAAAGAATATTGAATGGACTGCCAGAAGAATGCACAAATCCATCTTGGAAGAAGTACAGTTAGAATGCTCATTAGAAGCAAGGATGGCAAGATTTCATCTTACATACTTTGAATATGTTATCAGGAGGGAACAGTCCCTGGAGAAGGGAGAAGAATATCGCGCTTGGTAGAGCACAGGGTCAGCAAAAAAGAGGAAGACCCTCAATGAGATGGATTGACAGAGTTGTTATGCTTGAGCCCACTGATGTGGCTGCAACAATGGGCTGAAGCATAACAACAATTGTGAGGATGGTGCAGGACTGGGCAGTGTTTTCGTTCTGTTGTACCTAGGATTGCTATGAGTTGGAACAACTCGATGGCACCTAACAACAGCAACATTATGCATCCTGTAGGATAACTCCCCATCCTTGCAAAGTTTCTGCTCCAAGATGGAGCCTCAGCTAATCCCTAAGATGACTTCCCAACACGCTATCAAATCAGTAGTTTCTATATGATTCAGCATGTGGCAAGAACAATGGATACCTTGGTTATGTGACATCACTGCACATCCTTTGCCATCAAGTGTGTCTTTTGGTCCCATGCAATGCTATGTGGGATTAGAAGTCTATAGATCAGACACTCTGTGAGCACCCAGAGTGGTGCCAGCTGGGACACTGTGGACTAGAATTTACAGTTGACTGGCAAGAAGCAGTATTACCCGTTTTAATGTGGAGGGTTTCAATATAATTAGCTTTCCACCAAATCAGTCACTTTGAGTGATGGTACCATATTTTCATTGTTGCTCTTTGTTGCTGACAAATTGGACATTTAGTTGTGGCAGCAGCTACATCAGCCTTTGTGAGAGGAATCCCTTGTTGTTTAGACCCTTACCTAGCTTTCATTTCTACTACAATTTCTTCTTTGCTCTAGAGCTCATTGCACAAGTACTGAGGTGGTCAAGAACAGAAGCTGGCTGCCATCCTCTCAGCTATTGTCTAGAGTCTCTAACCAGGAGGATGCTCTCTGGTGGGTTAACTTGTGATGCAGATATCCCCATATGTTTCGCTCACTCCCACAGCTCCATCTATATGCTTATAAACTTCCTTGTCCCTGATCTTCCAATATTACTCTTTCCAGGCTTCCCTCTATCATATAAGCCATTCATCATGTTCATGTATCAATTTTTATCCTTACCATGAGCTACTTCTTTCTCTCCTCAAAGTGGATGATCTCCCAGTGGAGGATTTCCTTTCACCAGTGTCTTTTTTGGTCATTCTTGAGTGGACTGAGGTGCAGCAGCCATTCATTTTCAGCTTGCACCCACATATCAAGCTGGCCCACTTGTGAACCAAGTTCAGATTTTTTCCTTTACTGCCAGGTGTAAATAGAACCTACTTCTGGTCTCTGTTCTAAATCTGCTTCTGAGTGAATATGGAAAAGAAAGTATTTTCCAGATCTACAGCCACTTACTACATTCTGTAGTTGCATTAATCTCCTCTAGTAAATATAACACAACTGACACAACAACTGCAATTGAGACTAACCTTGGTTAAGCTCTTGCTGTCCTCTGTCGTTTGTTTTGATTTATCCCATTTTCTCAGAGACCACACTGGTGAATTAAATGGAGGAAACAATTAGAGTCACCACCCCTGCATTGTGTAAGTCATTGAGGGTAGTATTACTCTCCCTCCCCGCCACCCCTCTGCCTGCCACCCACCCCAGGGTTTTGGTACTGTTTTTTATTTGCTGTTTTGCCTGGAAAAGGGAAGTTCCACTTGGCCTTTCCCACTACAAATGCTCTTACACGACAGGTCAGGGCACCAACTTCTAAAGATGTCCATTCTGATTATGTTCAGGAAACAGGAAAATAATAAGGTTTTTAAGTGCATCTGCCCAGATATCCCCATTCCACATCTCAAGATTCTACTCTTCCTTGCCAGAGCCCTGATTATTGCATAGGAGACTTGCCTACACTGAGGATTCAGCCTTCTTTGAAGTTTCGTCACTCTTACAGTAAGTGCTGTGTCTGATATTTAGCTTTGTCTGTCCTCAGCTGCAAGAGATGAGCATATATTTAAGTGCTGCCAATTCTCACATATCCTTTATATTGATAATTAATAGATATGAGCCTGCCATTTTCTTTCTAAATATATCAATGGCATTTAGCAGCTTTCAAACAATTCCAGAGTCCTTATACCTATTATTTCCTCCGTACCTCTCAAAAACCAGATATATTGCACCAATAAGTGTATCCTGTTCTACCTGTATTCCACCCTAGTTCACCACAGGTGAAAATCTTAGTGATTAGACTACTACAGCATGTCAAGGACTATCTATACACCACCTGTCACAGTGATTAGGTGTTCATTGCAATACAGCAGTGAATGATCTTACTCCAGAATGCCATCCTTAGAGTAAGCTTACTAGGACCACTTATGGTACAAACTCTCTTAGATTGGGTTCCCCAGAAGCACAGCCTGAGGTGGAGAATCATATGTGAGTCATTACTGAGGAAGTCCTCTTAGGACAAAAGGAAATGACGGAGGCCGAAAAGGGCAGGGATAAAGCTAATCAAGGACTGGTTTCAGCTGGAGTCTACCTATCTCATAGGGAGATCTGGAGCATGAATTTCAACATGGAGTTGGTCCCATTTCAAGGTAAGTATGTTGACATTTCTATGCCAGTGTCAGTCAGTCATTGGTTGTGCACTGTCCCTGAGCAATGAGAACTTCCTAGGCAAACTGACTCTCATTTAAGATAAAAAATTAAGCCTGTAGCCTTCAAGTCGATTCTAACTTATGGAGACCCCATGTGTTCCAGAGTAGAACTGCTCCATGGATTTTCTCGGCTGTAATCTTTACAGAAGCAGATCCCCAGTCCTTTGTCTCCCTGGTGCCACTGGGTAGGTTCAAACCACCAGCCTTTATGTTAGCAGCTGATCTCAAACCCAGGGACCTTGTGGTTGTCATTTGTTTTTGCTGTTGTTAGGTTCTGTCGAATCAGTTCCAACTCATAGCAACCCTATGTGCAGCAGAACAAAACACTGCCCAGTCCTGCGCCATCCTCACCATCATTGCTATGTTTGAGCCCATTGTTGCAGCCACTGTGTCAATCCATCTCATTGAGAGTCTTCTTCTTTTTCGCTGACTCACTACTTTACCAAGCATGACGTCCTTCTCCAGGAATTGGTCCCTCCTGATAACATGTCCAAAATAAGTGAGAGGAAGTCTTGCCATCCTTGCTTCTCAAAAGCTGTACTTCTTCCAAGACAGATGTAGTCTTTCCGCTGACAGTGGTATATTCAATATTCTTCACCAACACCATATTTCAGATGCATCAATTCTCCTTTGATCTTCCTTATTCGTTGTCCAGCTTTCACATGCCTATGAGGCAATTGAAAATACCATGGCTTGGGACAGGCATATCTTAGCCCTCAAAGTGACATCTTTGATTTTTAACAATTTAAAGAGGTCTTTTGCAGCAGATTTGCCCAGTGTAATATGTCATTTGATTTCTTGACTACTGCTTCCATGGGTGTTGATTGTGGACCCAAGTAAAATGAAATCCTTGACAATTTCAATCTTTTCTGTTTATCATGATGTTGCTTATCAGTCCAGTTGTGAGGATTTCTGTTTTCCTTATGTTGAGGTGTAATCTGTATTAAAGGCTGTGATCTTTTATTTTCATCAGTAGGTGTTTCAAGTCCTCTTTGCTTTCAGCAAGCAAGGTTGTATCATTTGCATATTGCAGGTTGTTAATGAGTCTTCTTCCTCCAATCCTGATGCCACATTCGTCTTCATATGTTTCAGTTTCTCAGATTATTTGCTCAGTATACAGACTGAATAAATGTGGTGAAAGGATACAACCCTGACACACAGCTTTCTTGACTTAAACCACACAGTATCCCTTTGTTCTGTTTGAACCACTTCTTGATCTTTGTACAGGTTCCACATGAGCACAATTAAGTGTTCTGGAATTCCCATTCTTTTCAATGTTGTCTATAATTTGTTATGATCCGCACAGTCAAATGCCTTTGCATAGTCAGTAAAACACAGATAAACATCTTTCTGGTATTCTCTGGTTTCAGCCAGGATCCATCTGATATCAGCAATGATATCCCTTGTTCCACGTCCTCTTCTGAATCTGACTTGAATTTCTGGCAGTTCCCTGTTGATGTACTGCTGCAACCGCTTTTGAATAATCTTCAGCAAAATTTTACTCGTGTGTAATATTAATGATATTGTTCCATAATTTCCTTATTCCATTGGATCACCTTTTTTTGGAACGGGCACAACTAGTCGGTTGGCCAGGTAGCTGTCTTCCAAATTTCTTGACATACACAAGTGAGCACTTCCAACATTGCATCCATTTGTTGAACCATCTCAGTTTGTATTCCATCAATTCCTGGAGCCTTGTTTTCCACCAGTGACTTCCTTGCAGTTTGGACATCTTCCTTCGGTACCTTTGGTTCTTGATCATATGCTTCCTCCTAAAATGGTTGAATGTCAACCAATTCTTTTTGGTACAGTGACTCTGTGTATTCCTTCTATCTTCTTTTGATACTTCCTGTATCATTAAACATTTTGCCCATAAAGTTCTTCAATATTGCAACTCAAAGCTTGAATTTTTTCTTCAGTTCTTTAAGCTTGAGACATGCCGAACCTATTCTTCCATTTTTGTTTTTTAACTCCAGGTCCTTGCACATTTCCTTATAATGCTTTACTATGCCTTCTCAAGCTGCCCTTTGAAATCTTCTGTTTAGCTCTTTTACTTCATCATTTCTTCTGTTCTGTAGTTTGTCATACTGTGGTGGCTTGCATGTTTCTGTGATGCTGGAAGCTATGTCATTGGTATTTCAAATACCAGCAGGGTCAAGCTTGGTGGACAGATTTCAGTGGAGCTTCCAGATTAAGACAGACTAGGAAGAAGGACTTGGCGATCTACTTCCGAAAAAAATTGGCAAGTGAAAACCTCACGAATATCAGTGGAACATTGTTTGATATAGTGACAGAATATGAGTACCTCAGGTTGGAAGGCACTCAAAATACGAGTAAGAGCTGCCTCCTCAAAGTAGAGTTGACCATAATGATGTGAATGGAATAAAGCTTTCAGGACCTTCATTTACTGATGTAGCACAACTCAAAATAAAAAGAAACAGCTGCAAACATCCATTAATAATCAGAACATGGAATATATTAAGTATGAATCTAAGAAAATTGGAAGTTGTCAAAAATAAAATGGAACACTGGAATATCAATAGCCTAAGCATTAGTGAACTGAAATGGACTGGTATTGGACAATTTGAATAAGACAATCACATGGTCTGCTATGCCAGGAATGACAAATTGAAGAGGAATGGCATCACATTCATTGTCAGAAAGAATATTTCAAGATCTATCCTTAATTAAATGCCATCAGTGACAGGATAATATCCACACACCTGCAAGGAAGACCAGTTATATGAATATTATTCAAATTTACACACCAACCCCTAATGCCAAGAAGAAGAAATTGAAGAATTTTTACCAACTTCTACCTTCTGAAATTGATCAAACATGAAATCAAGATGCATTGATAATTACTGGTGATCGAAATGTGAAAGTTGGTAACAAAGAAGAAGGATCAGTAGTTGGAAAATATGGCCTTGGTAATAGAGACGATGCTAGCAATCACATGATAGAATTTGTAAAAGCAAGAACTTATTCATTGCAAATACCTTTTCTCAACAATATAAACAGCAACTGTACACATGGACCTTGCCAGATGGTCAAATCAACTACATTTGTGGAAAGAGATGATGGAGAAGCTCAGTGTCATCAGTCAGAACAAGGCCAGGGGCCAACTGCAGAAAAGACCATCAATTGTTCCTATGCAAGTTCAAGTTGAAGCTGAAGAAAATTAAAGCAAGACCATGAGAGGCAAAGTACAACCTTGAGTATACCCCACCTGAATTTAGAGGCCATCTCAAGAATGATTTGTTGCATTGAACACTAATGACTGAAAACCAGACAACAAGTTGTGGGATGACATCAAGGACATCATATATGAAAAATCAAAAAGTTATTAAAGACACAGGAAAAGAAAAAAAAGACCAAAATGGATGTCAGAAGAGACTCTGAAACTTTCTCATGAACATAGAGTAGTTAAAGCAAAAGGAATTGTTATGATAACATCAGCCAATTAGTCGGAAGCACATTTAGCCCAATATTGGGCAACAACTCCTTCAGAGAAGACAGATGAAGACTTTATTCTGTCTTAAAGAGACATTGACCAAGAGGGAAAGGAGGTTTCACTGTGGTGGACAAGTTTGTTACATGTGAAGAGGTGGAAAGACACTGGGTATGTGTGGGTGTATTTTTGGGTGCATTTTGAGGAGAGAAGGGTATATTTGGGCATCTCTGTCTTAGTTATGTAGTGGTGCTATAACAGAAATACCACAAGTGCATGTCTTTTAACAAACAGAAATTTATTCTCTTACAGTTTATCAGGCTGGAAATCTGAATTCAGGGCTCAACTCTAGGGAAAAGCTTTCTCTCTCTGTCTGCTCTGAGGGAAAGTCCTTGTCTCCTTTCAACATCTGTGAGTCCGGTGTTCCTTGGAGCTCTCCATGTGTCTTTGCATCAATTTTCCACTGGATCTAGGAGGTTCTCGGTGCAAGGACCCTGGGCCCAAAGGATGCGCTTCACTCCCAGCACTCGTTTCTCGATGGTAGTGAGGTCCCTCTCTTTCTGCTTGCTTCTCTCTGCTTTTTTCTCTTGTAAGATAAAAGGTGATGCAGGCCACACTCCAGTGAAACTTCTCTTACAACTGATTGGCTGCTCATAGCAGAGTTCATCATGAGGATGATTACATTATATCAGATCTCCTTATGGAGGTGATACATTATATCCTATCACGAAATGGAGGATGAGTACATCATACTGGGAAGCATGGCCTAGAAAAGTTGTCACATATTTTTGGGGGACGCAATTCAATCTATGACAGTCTCATATCCATACTTTTTAATTAGCTTTTGGAAGATGTTGTTAGTTTCTATTGAGTCAGCTCTGACTCATGGTAATTTTATGTATAACAGGATGAAATGTTACTTGATTCTGCACCATCTTCATGATCATTTGTTAGAATCCACTGTTGTGGCTATTGTGTTAATACATCTCATTGAGGGTTTCCATCATTTTCACTGATCCTCTACCTTACTAAACATGATGTCCTTTTCTAGCAATCATCAGGATCATTACGTCATCAGGAAAGCCAATTGCTAAAAAAGTTTGGAGCACAGTAGATAAGCCAAATTTCATTGAGTGTGTGAATGATAAAGAAGTCTGGCGTGTCCTTCTGAAACCCATGTTATCTATTACTGTTCACCAGTCTGGGAAGAATACATGATGATTGTTTCAAGCACAGGGAAGTTTTAGGGACAGAGAAAGCCTAAATGATTTTAGTTTTTACTTTCACTGAGGGTTTACTGTGGAACTTCATCATACCCTTGGGTTTTGTTTTGTTTTGTTTTGTTTTTTGTCTTTAGTTACAAACTGTGGGAAAACTTAATATCTAAAACTAGCTATGAGTGAAATACTTCCGGCAAGTCAGGAAACTCTCTTGAGTGCAAGCCAAAATGGAATCTTCTTTTGTCCACAACAGTAAAAAACTGTTACAGAATATGTCCATTTATTTCTATTGAAAGAATACAGTGTCATTCTGAATACACAATTCCTGGTCACATAGGGGTTACCCACCTATGTTTATTGAAAGAGTTACCAAGTTAATGCATTTGGATTAGCAATTTGCTTTGTGGTGTCTTCCCACCCTGCCACAATTTAGGAAGTCTGACTTCATTTGTTAACTTTTTAAAGATGAATTCTCCTCATGGAATATTTTCTTTCTCTGAGAGAAAAACTAAACTAAATAGACAGATATTAAGGGGAAGAGAGACTATTTGGCGTGAAAAACAAACATGGTGATACTGAGTCAGCAATGCTTCCTCTGAAGTCTGAAAAAATGCTTCCTAAACCACCATCACACACTCTCCAACACAAACAAACAAACATATATGCAAAAATCTCAAGCTCAAATTCTCAAGGGCCAATTGTGCCATTTCTTTCAAGCATAGAAGGTTTCGATAAGAACTGTAGAATGATTAAAAATAACATTATGAAATGCTAAGTTGTTTTTAATCTTTTCTATATTAAAAAGAAAAAAAAGTCATCTATAGGGAGGCACTTGAGAGTATTGGAAGAAACACTGAATCGAGAGACCTGTATCCTGGTCCTAAACCTACCTCTCATCACCTATGTGACTGTAGGTAGGGATGGATTGCTGAATAAGCAAGGTACACATGGGCTTAATTGTGCTTACTTAATTGTGCACAATTTCATCTGGAAGTCAAGTCACATCACCCCTGTGGGCCACTTTCCTTATTTATAATAGGAGGAAAATTCCTGAACGGTACAAATAGTTAACGAGCTCGGCTGCTAACTGAAAGGTCAAAGATTTGAGCCCACCCAGAGGCACCTTAGAAGAAAGGCCTGGCAATCTACATCTGAAAAATATCAGCCATTGAAAATCCTGTGGAGCACATTTCTACTCTGACATGCATGAGTCGTCATGAGTTGAAGTCGATGGCAACTGTCTTTTAAAATAAGACTATTATATTAACTAGTTTATTTTGACTCAGTTGAACAATAGAAAACCATTGAAGGTTAGAGTAGATAGTATGTAAAATGATTTTTAGTTTAAATATTTTTTGATTTTCTGAAAAGGATGATGATTGAAATTAAAGAAAAATTCTTTGAAAAGATTTGTGCCGGGGGAAATAACAAGCCGTTGACAAGACCAATAGCTATAATACAGTGGAAAGGAGTAACTGACATTTATTGAGTGCTGGCTGTGTGCTAAACATTGTGCTGGACACATTATCTTCTTTAAGATTAACAACAAAACAGCAAGGCGTGTTATTGTCCTTACATAACAATGAAGATAATAGCTAGAGCTAAGTTAAGCAACTTACGCTGCTACTAAATGTTGGAGCAAGAATTCAAAACCTGGCAAAGTTCACCAAAGCCACTGTGTTTTGTTTTTTAGAAAGTAAAGAAAAAGTAAGAAGAATATGTATCTATTTAGAGAAAACTATGCTGTTTCTTGTGAAACAATTTTCTGAGTCAGTTTACGATATAGGAGCTTCAGCACTGTGATGATGCTGGCTTCTGAAACTCCTTGCAATATGAACATTTTGTCTGGGCAATAGAACCTATGTGTTAGCCAGGCCGTTTATGTCTGCTTGGTACCCTGCACAAAGAAAATTGCTCTCACCCTTTTATTTATTCCACTCATGAGGATATCTTATTATTTTCTACTTTAGGAAGGGAGAAGATAAATACTGTATATTCTAATGAGAAAAAGGAGCAAGAACAAAGCTTCAGCTCTGAACACATACATTGTAACACTACCTTTTTCCCAAAACACCCTTGTTGTGTGCCAACAAATCAATTTTTGACTCATAGTGACCCCTTTGACAAAGTAGAATTTCCCCATAGGGTTTTCATGACTGTAATCTTTACAGAAGCAGATTGCCAAGTCTTTATCCCACACAGCAGCTGGGTGGGTTCAAACCACCAACTCTTTGTTTAGCAACTGGGTGCTTAACCATTGCAAGACCGGGACTCCTTAAACACTCTTAGGGACCCAGAAATCCTACATTCTGCTTTATCTTCTAGGTATAATACTGCCATACCACAGAGTTTGGCAATAATAACTGCTCAATAAATGAAGTCTCTTTCCAACTATAAACTAGATTCATATTTTAAACAAACAATTTAACCACCTTGTGCCTCCAATTTCCCTTCTGAAAAATGGGGATAATAAATGGCTCATGTACTTCTGAAGATAAAATAATTCAGTAGCTGTGAAAAGTGCCTAAAATTCATAAGAACGTAATATACAAAGATGGACAGAAAAATAAAACCTGTATGTTTGCATTTTACTTACTTCTGATATAGCAGCATATGTGCCAATTTTAGCATCTGGGATTTCTCAGGCAGGCTCTAGCCTATTTGCAAATTCCCCAGCAGTGTTAATAAACACTGAGCATCCCCATAAATTGCCAGGGCTGTATTCCCCATTTCAAGTCAAGAATAGCTCCCCAAGTTATTTTCTTGGCTCACATTTTGAAAAGAGACAAGAGCAGCTGCACAGGAGTGTTGGATATCCACATAGTTCCTCCCCTGAGTGATGTTTCTTCCATTTGCTCCTATTTTTAAACCATTGTCAGTGTTTTTCTTTGGCTCTTCTCATTGTCTGCACTTTCCTGGCTCTTCAAATTATTTCTTGTGCTTTTTTTCTTGGATTTAGCGTTAGTTTAACTGTCTTGCACATTTTTGGGCAAAGGTGAGTAAAAATTTCTTTAAAGAAAACAGCAGATGTAGATCCTTACTGGTCTCTTATGGTTGCAAACAATGTAAAATACCCCATATAATAAGATCTCGGGAGTTATAATCAAAATTCCCTTTTTAATTTTAGTTTATCTTATAGCAACAAGACAGCGTTTTGGAAGCAGTTTAACTTTTCCTTCATTAAAATATATTTATGTCTCCTCCTCCCCTTCTGTTTCAGCACTATCTTGTGTTTTGTGAATCATCAATGTATTAACGATGTAGAGTCCTCTCTCTAGCTGTTTGAGATGTAGATTAGGGGAAAATTCCCTTGGGATGGTGTTAATTGGGAGAAAAAGCCATTGTTAAATTAATCATGCAAGGGTTTATAAACTCATTAAATGAGACATATACTTACTGGGTCCTTTCGTGCTATCCAGATTTATGAGATTGATTACAGCCTCTTGCTTTCATTAGACTCTAAGAATCTTTGTAGATACAGGGAAACCATTTCTACCAAATTCAAATTCCAGCTGAACCCATGAGCCATAGTTCTTCAATAATGGTACCAATCTCCAAAAATAGCCAACAGTACATAGCTGGTCATGCAGATTTGTAAACAGAGAACTTCAAGTTCCACCAAACACAGATTGAAGGTTCATTTTTGAAATCAAGGAAGACTAGAAGGTATACTAGGTGTGTTTAATTAAACTTTTTGCAAGTTATATGTAAAATGGGGCATGCTTGGCAACTAAGGTACACAGAAACAGAGCTTCTTTGGCATCGTACTACAAGATAATCTTTATAGACTGTAAATTATTTTGGGAAAGACACTACCTCTCAATGTACCTGTGTTCTCCCATCACTGAGTATATTTACTGGCATATAATAAATGTTCAGGAAATGCTTAATGAATGAGTGAGTGAGTCAAAAGAGGGTCAGTGTATAACCTGAAGTGTTTCCTTTGTTACAGAAGCAAAAGAAGCGAAACACTTATAGGCAGCACTTTAAAATTAGAGAAATTGTATGCACAGCAGCTGATGTAGTAGAGCTATTCTGAAATTAACAAGCCCACATGAATTTAAAACATTTGGTTTTAAACTCTAACATTTTAAATGGTAAAAAGTCACTATGAATATAATCTACCTATTTGGCTATTTATGCAAACAAGCAAAAGTAATCTCAGCTTCATTTAGTTTATGGAGCGTCTAATATGGATATTAATTCTATGCTCAAGTTATATCAAAATGGAGAGCTACGAACATGTTAGCAGTTAGAAATGTGGGTATGCAAGTTAGAAGGTATTATGGAATTTGGCCGAGGATCCCAGAAATTCCTGAATCTTTCTTTCAACTACCAATGCCTCACATCAGGGTCATGACTCAAAAGAAGAATATTATATTTTATTGTTAGCAGTGGCTTTGATTCTAAATGCCAATAGAGAGCTCTGGAAAGCTACACTAATTTTTGTGGAGAAATGCTTTTTCTAATATTGGCTGGCCTCAATTGATTTGAAAGAAACAGAGAGCCCTGCTAAACCTATTTAACCTCTCAGCAGTTTCTGATGTTACCAGTCTTGGAAGGTTTCAAAGAAGAAAAGAGACCTAGAGACTAAGAAAATTTGTGGCAGTGTCTGGGAGGTGTGGAGGTGTGCATCCAAGAAGGGAGTGACCTCCATTCTATCTGCTTTAGATGAATGTAAGAAGAGAAAGTATCTCAGTATTAAGGAGAAGAGAGTTGAAAGGAGATACCATGCTTTCAAATTCTGTATTTTTTTGCTTTGCTTGTAACTCTATAACCCACTGAATGACAAATTAAATCTCCTTAATCCAAACCAATCACAGCCCCATTCCTTTCTGGAGATAGAAGGAAAAAGAGGGAAGAAATACTAGAGGTCCTACTAGAGACCAAAACTAAGAAGAATCAATTGCCTTCTGCTGAACTTAAAAGGTTATACAGGAAAAATAATCACCTTGTAAACAAATAACATAGTATCTGCTCAATTTAACAAAGGTATCATCATGTTCTTCCACAAAGGACATTATAACTGCATTCTGTTCATATTATTATATGATATGAATTCTGTTAAATATTGCTATGTTCTGCATCAGTCCCTGCAGTAAAGGCATCAGCTTCACTTTCATATTTCTCACTGTTTATCTGTAAAATAACATGATGCTGTGGATAGAGCAGAAAAGAGAATCAGAAAGATAATTTTCAATGTATTGGGAAAATTATACAAATTCTCTGAGCTGTTGTTTCCTTATTTGAAAAATAGATATATCATTTATAGGATTATTGTGGTTATTAAATGAGATAATATGTGTGAAAGCACTTGGTAGAGAGCCTGGTACCTATTAGCTACTCCATAAATGTTAGTTCCCTCCTTTAGGTTATAGAGAAATTATTTCAGGATTTGTCTTAAAATATTAAGCCCTGCAAAAGGTTGCTTTGATGGTTTTCAGAACTGGGGAAAGCAAAGTGCTTAATGAATGTAAAATGTCATATTTTTACGGAATGAATAAAATGAAAAGTATCTTTATTTTCAAAGAATTAGGAATTGGCATTTTCAGGAGGGAGAACATGATGATTATTTTATCCAGCACAAGCAGGAGGTAAGAAAGGGATAATTCTTAAGTTAGCACTTCTGAACATAAGCTGTAATTAATTGATCTGTAAAGCTGGTAGGCAAGGAAGAGAATAGAATTTCCACTGGGTTCCTCATTTAGAAATAATCAACAAAATAAGTTCAATGTATAAATGTTATCATCTTTTGTATAATGCCTCAGTAGATCTGTGTACTTTATAAAAATTCAAATATTATTAAGCACTTTTTATGCAGTGAACACAAAACAAGTTCTAATCATAAAGATGCTGAAAAATGAACTTTCTCATGGTTGAGCATCTTTTCCATCCAATATCCTGCCTCTGAGATATCCAGAGTTCCTAAATTCACAAGCCCAGATGTGGACATTATTATCTCCTCAAAAGCTGATGCACTTTCAGTGCTTGTGATTTCTCTCTGTTTATATCATCATCATCTAATGTAACTAGGATAGGACAAATACTGTCCAGATATTAGGGGCAATAAAGAGAAACAGGAACTAGTCTAAGAACTCTTCTCTGTTTGAAGAAAAGCCCAGATTCGTCTTTAAAAAGTATTTAAAAATTGCTTTATTCTGAAAAGTGAGAAAGATAAATATCTAGATTAATGTATTTGTTTCCTACTGATACTGTAATTACCAAATTACCACAAACTTTGTGACTTAAAACAATACAAATTTTTTTTATCTTAGAATTTTGGAGGTCAGAAATCTGAAATGAGTCTCATCGGGATGAAATCTAGGTGCCAGCAGGGCTGCATTCATTCATTCAGGAAGCTCTAGGGGAGACTGTTTCCTTGTTTTTTCCAGCTTCCAGAGGCCACCTACATCCCATGGCTCATGGACCCCCTCCATCTCCAAAGCCAACAATAGCCAGTTGACTCTTTCTCACATTGTCTCACTCAAACACTGGATCTACTGCCTCCTCTTCCACATTTAAGACACTTGTGATTACATTGGGTCCACCTAGGAATCCAGGATAATCTCCTTTTCTTAAGGTCAGCTAATTAGCAACCTTAATTCCATCTGAAACTTTAATTCACCTTTGTTATATAATGTAACATATTCACAGATTCTGGGCATTAGAATGTGGATATATTTTGGGGCCATTATTCTGCCTACCGCAGTGAATCATGAGTCAGGAGCTGCTGCCAACATCAGTAGAGGTGAGCTAGCATGCACTTTATACTCTAATACCTCAGATCCTTGGGGAGCAGAGTATATGACCCCACTGGCTTGACTGGGGTCAATACCTGGTATGAAACTCTTTGCAGAAGCTCGTGACTGTGGGCGGGCTGAACATGACTATTTGATACCAATTTATAAATACTTAATCTGCTTATGCCATCTAGTGAATCTAGTTTCTTGCTTTAACATTTTTTTATTTTTTTATTTTAAAGACTAAATTGTTAAAAACAATTAAGTTTGCTTCAAGGGGGCAGGTTTCTCCTTTGCACAGACATTGAGAGGGAGCAAAAATAGACAAGAAGACATAGCAAACATTCTTAATAATCATTTGATGAAAAATAAATTATTTTTTTTATGGCTATAGATCTATTCATGACTTCATTAGAAATTTTTGGTTTGAAGATATTGACCCTAAGAGAAACATCTGAAGAGCTCTAGGCACTGACAAGCTTAGAGACTAATGGAGGGGAAAAATAAAAAGCAGAAAAGTTTCCTTTCTCTTGGGACTAACCAAATCGGTAAGAGATTCTCTGGTCTCATAGACACACCCCTCAGAGAGCCCTAAACCACCATGTGTGAAGTCTCCACCCTTCCCCAAGCCTGCCTGGAGACCAATGGATTGTTCACTTCTGAACATCCTTTATGAATCACTGAATCTAAGCCATGGAATTAGACCAGCTCTATCATTTGGAAATGTATCAATTCCTACTGAGGTTAGGCCCCTTTTGGTTGCAAGGAAGAGAAAATCATTGAGATGTCTCAGATGTAGGGTAATAAAATTTTAAAATATCCACTAAATGCACTGGTATAATAGTCTTCTCAGTTGTGTCCCGGATAGGATTTTTATGATTATGCAACCGTTTTCCCATCCTGAAACAAACATCTGGACAGGATTATAAATTCCCTGTGGGTAGACTTGGTCCCATATTTACCAGACAACATGTTAGGTTCTGGGCTTAGTAGCATTGCCTTCTCTGTTCCATAACCTTCATCCTTATGTAAAAATGACTGAGGAGAAATGCTACCCTCAAAATTCTCAAACTTCAGAACTCTTCACAGTCACCAGTATCCCGGATGCTTGTTCAAACTGCCGAATCATTGGCCGTATCACAGGTGATTCTGATTCTTCAGGTCTGGCTAGGTACAGGGAATTGGCATTTAACAGGTCCCCTAGGTAACTGTGGTCATGCAGTTTTCTAAGCACACTTTGAGAAACACAACCTTAGTCCCCTGAACTTCTCTGGATGTGTGTTTGTGTGTGTATCCACTTTGTACAGCCATCTTTAAAGAACAGGCTCTCACATCACACTCCGGGCCAATTAATCGGATTTCTCTAATCTTGACTGTCCTAATAGTTACTCTTCAAAGAGATTTCTCAGAAACCACTTTGGTTTTTGGAGAAGTAGAGTGAATGCCTCAACACTTACTTTGTTTTTGTAATGTGAGCAGAGAACAAAATTAACCTTTTGTTTTCTGATTTGAGGCAATCATTTACTCCAAAAAAGGAAAGCCATTAAAATACTCACTGGATCATTTTGGCTGCTTGAAAACCAACTAGATTTAGTAATTCAGAGTTTAGTGAGTGTGGAAAATTCCAATGTCCAAGTGAGTGACTGTGTGTGTGTGTGTGTGTGTAGGCAGTGGATTAGTAGGAATGGCAGGGGAGAATAAGGCAGGAATGAGAGAGGAGAGGAGGTTGGTCAAGACATTTTATTTTGGGGAAACCTGCCACTCTTCTTGATGTGAGCCAGAGCATTCCAAGAACAAGTAGCTCTTAACATTTTGGGGATGGCCATGGACTCCTTTGAGGAGCTGATTAAAGATTTGAACCCCCTTACCAAAAAAAAGGTAGGTAGATACACATACACATAAAAATTTTCAAACAACTTCAGGGATGTCATGAACCCCAGAAACATATCAAGATTTAGAACTTGTGTTCTGAGATTACCCTGCACCCTTCACTTTGGGGGAGCTTTTTGCTGCTACCACAGCCACTCTTGCATTAGTCCTTACACTTTATATAAATAAGAATTCCCTGGGGTAATTGCTAAAGGCATAGATTCTTGGCCTCCACCCTCAGAGATTGTGATTGAATGCGTCTGGGGTACAGCCCAGAACACTGCAGTTATTTAACAACCTCAGGTGATGCAGGTGATGAACAGTCACACACATTGAGAGACTGTTCCAGAGTCTGGGAAGTGATTCAGGGAGAAAGAGGTGGCTTAACTGGTATAAAAATATAGTAAAAGCAATCATGAAATTTCTGTCTACCTTGTGAAAACCCAGGCAAAAAGAGTGGGGCTGTCTTTTTCCATTCCAGATCCTTGTCTCTACCTGGGCTTCGGTTCAGCTTGGCTGTACTGGGACATTATATTCATTTTCCCCATTGAAAATTGCCCACAATGCCTATTTTGACTTCATATTTATGCATAAAATACTGACAATGAGGGTAGGGTGGCAAAGCAATTATTCTTTCACCCCGAACCCTCACAGGGGCTGTGGGTCTATCCGTTCTGTGTGAGTGCCTTCCTCTTCTCCTTGTGTTCCTGGGAGTATACTGAACATAACTCAAACGAGGTAAGGGAAGGTTATATTGAGTGGAAGAGCTGCAGAGACACCTCCTCACCAGTGTCTAGATATTTTCTGCCAGGAACTTTTGCCAAATGTTTTGTAACAGTGCAGAAAACCCTCTCTTGCCTGGCAGCGACACTGGTGAGCAATCCTCTACATGTGTTTAGAGTTATACTTGTGCCAGTGGATGAGAGTACTATAGAAAGAAACAAGGAAAGCTTAGACCCTGTCGCCAGGGGTGGATTATCCAATAGGCCTTGGTGATGTGGTGAAACCCATGTGAAATTGTTCACTACAGATTAGTAAGTAAGCCTGTGCTTACCTTGCTTATGGGGTCATCTGCCCCTGTCAGGGATTGTAAATTTGAAAAGACGCTTTGATTCTGTAGGAAGGTGCTGTGGGGTTAGGAGAGGGACAGATGTCAGCCACACCTAGAAGCAGAATCTTTGATATGGTGAAAAAATGTGAAATTATTCACTACAGATGAGCTGGTAAGCCAGGTGAGCACCATGCTTACCTTGCTTATTGGATAATCCTTCCTTGACATGTTTACCTTGCCTATTGGATAATCCACCCCTGTCTGTCCCCACTGATCTATCAAGATACTGTTCAGAATAAAATACAAACCAGTAGCCACTCCCCTGCCCCCAATAAAACTGGAAACTTGGCCAAATAGTTCTATCAAAATATCTAAATATCAAATTGTAATTTTTTCCTTTCACAGAACAAACACATGTTGTTTCTGTGGCACTAACCTCAGCTAAATTTTACAACCCTGTTGTGTCAAACTACTTTCTTTCATCCCTTACCATAAATAAAAATTGCTTTCAGGTCATATGAAAAGAAATGGGAGAAAAGATTGGCACTAGGGCTTTGAAGCAAGAGGACATTTCAGTGGCTCATCAAGGCAAAAGAAAAAACAACTAAATTTGATTAGTCTTTTATTGTTGACTCAGTGAGATGGTTCCCTTGGCAACTAACAAGGGAGGTGATAGAGCTGGATGAGCTGAGAGTTCCTATCCAATCCTATCCACAGCTGACAAAAAGGCTTTCAGACAAATAACATTGATAGAAAGGAACAGTGGAGTATATGATGGTGGGGAATGCTGGAGGTGGCAGGGAAGGGAACAAGGTAACTGCTTAAGTGTCATCTAAGTTTAAGTGACACAAAACAAACTGGAGGCACAGCTTCATTAACATTCAAATCAATTAGAGTCAATCAAATCTTATTATTTTATGCTGCTGTGTATGTCCTAAGTAATTCCTTGAGGTGAAAAGAACAGAACCTTCTCAATTAGAAAACAACTAAAAAATACCTTACTAAACACCTAATTAGAATGGCCCTGTGGTAGGTCATGCAGTTTCAAAAAACAAAAGTGACAGTGGGATTTTGAAAAGGTTGGATAATGTGAGCTTCAGATAGCTTCAAAAGGTATGTGAAAAGGTGCGGGCTGTCAACGTGGCATTGGAACACTTGAAAGCACTGCTGGCCTCCTATTAAGATGTTTCTGCAAACAAGAAAAAAAGTAATAAAGTATACATGTTTTGATATGTTCTATAGAGAAGAGATGGAAAATAAACTGCTCAGATGTGTCCATTCTCCTTTGTGGTCATGATAGATGGGGTGGTCAAACGTGCATGTTTTCTTGCTTTTCCAAAACTCTTTCCATTTCTTAAACTTAGTCCATAAATCTTGGTAAAGCTATCAGTTCTATAAATTCATATTCTACCTTGTCCCTCAACTAGAGACATTAACCACATACAGATAAGTTTATCCCTGGAAACCTGTAACAACAACTCCATTTATTGTCAGGCGGTGTTGTTAGGTGCCGTGGAGTCAGTTCTGACTCACAGGGACCTATGTACAACAGAATGAAAACACTGCCTGTGCCATCCTCACAATCATTGTTATGCTTAAGCCCATTGTTGCAGCCACTGTGTCAATCCATCTCATTGAGGGTCTTCCTATTTTTCATTGACCCTCTACTTCACCAAGCAAGATGTCCCTCTCCAGAGACTAATCCCTCCTGATAACATGTCCAAAGTACATGAGATGAAGTCTCACCATCCTTGCTTCTAAGGAGCATTCTGGCTGTACTTCTTCCAAGACAGATTTGTTCGTTCTTTTTAGCAGTCCATGGTATATTCAATATTCTTCACCAACACCATAATCCAAAGGCATCGATTCTTCTTCAGTCTTCCTTATTCGTTGTCCAGCTTTCACATGCATATGAGGTGATTGAAAGTACCATGGCTTGAATCAGGTGCACCTTAGTCCTCAAAGTGTCATCTTTGCTTTTTAACACTTTTGGTTTTTTGCAGAAGATTTGCCCAATTCAATGCATCTTTCGATTTCTTGACTGCTGCTTCCATGGGCACTGATTGTGGATCCAAGAAAAATGAAATCCTTGACAACTTCAGTATTTTCTCCATTTATCAAGATGTTGTTTATTGGCGCAGATGTTTTCTTTATGTTGAGGTGTAATTCATACTGAAAGCTACGGTTTTTGATCATCAGTAAGTGGTTCAAGTCCTCTTCACTTTCAGCAAGCAAGGTTGTGTCATCTGCATATCACAGGTTGTTAATGAGTCTTCCTCCAGTCCTGACGCCACCTTCTTCTTCATGTAGTCCAGCTTCCAGGAGTACTTGCTCAGCATACAGATTCAATATGTATGGTGAAAGGATACAACCCTGATGCATACCTTTCCTAATTTTAAACCACGAAGTATATCCTTGTTCTGTTTGAATGACTGCCTCTTGGTCTATGTACAGGTTCCTCATGAGCACAATTAGGTGTTCTAGAATTCCCATTCTATGCAATGTTATCAGTAATTTGTAATGATCCACACAGTTGAATGCCTTTACATAGTCAATAAAACACAGGTAAACATCTTTCTGGTGTTCTCTGCTTTCAGCCAAGATCCATCTGACATCAGCATGATATCCGTTGTTCCACGTCCTCTTCTGAATCCAGCTTGAATTTCTGGCAGTTCCCTGTCAGTGTGGAACAGATTATTAATTGCTCATATACGAGTTCAAGTTGAAGCTGTGAGCACTGGTGGTGGCTTCCAGTTCCAGTATTTGTTCATTTTCTTTAGTCAACAATGGTTCTCCTCAACCTTCACCCACTCCCCGACCTTGCAGTGAATTGTCAGCATATAATTCCTTGTAAGCATAGAAATCACACACCTTTATGCTCAAATATCTAGAGTACTTTCTTTTTTCTGAGTAAACTGAACCCTGACTATTATAGGAGGAGCCTTTGTTATCAGAACATCCATTACCCAAGACACCCAAAATTTATATGTTATATAAGGAAATTTCAAAAGTTTTTCATAAAGAAAATTTTCAGTAATGAACTGACCACTTACAAAATTAGTCCACATTTAAGCCTACTTCCACTTCATTCTGGTATATATAAACAACCATTACATTATCATCTCTGTGGTTCAGTTTCTTATGGTGAGTCTGATATTGTTACATCCAACAATGTAATGCAAATACAATGCAAACTGTAAATTGAAATTGCAAATCTTACAGATTTCATCAAGTCTGTGAAAATGATGTTGAAGAGATGTTTAAATAACAACCTTTCAGAGTTACAGTAGATAAAATAAAAAGAAATAGCAACAAAAATGATGATAGGACAGACATTTTGAGAGAAAGAACATGATTTGAATATCAGCATTAAGAAATGTGCTTGGGATAACTGATAAAAATATGTTAATAATTTTGTAAAAATATCTCCTTATGATTTTACCACAAATAAAACGTAAAGTGAAAGATGGTCTATTAAGCTGTTTTTAGGAAAATTCTCTGAAGTCAATGTAATTGATTCTTAAATTTTTAATTTTTTTATTGTACTTTTTAGATGAAGTTTTTTGGAACAAATAGTTTCTCATTAAACAATTAGTACACATATTGTTTTATGACATTGGTTAACAACCTCACACCATGTCAACACTCTCTCTTTTCAAGCTTAGGTTCCCTATCACTGGCTTTCCTGTCCCCTCCTGCTTTCTAGTCCTTGTCCCTGAGGTGTTGTGCCCCGTTAGTCTCGTTTTGTTTTATGGGGCTGTCTAATCTTTGGCTGGATGGTGAACCTCGGGAGTGCCTTCATTACTGAGCTAAAAGGGTGTCCGAGGGCCATACTGTCGGGGTTTCTCCAGTCTCTGTCAGGCCAATAAGTCTGGTCTTTTTTAGTGAGTTAGAATTTTGTTGTACATTTTCCCCAGCTCTGTCCGGTTACCTCTGTTGTGATCCCAGTCAGAGCAGTCAGTGGTGGTAGCCAGGCACCATCTAGTTGTACTGGACTCAGTCTGGTGGAGGACATGGTAGTTGTGGTCCATTAATCCTTTGGACTAATCTTTCTGTTGTGTCTTTAGTTTTCTTCATTCTCCCTTGCTGCCAAAGGGGTGAGACCAGTGGAGTATCTTAGATGGTAGATCACAGGCTTTTAAGACCCCAGATGCCACTCACCAAGGTAGAATGTAGAACATTGTCTTTATAAGCTATGTTATGCCAATTGAGCTAGATGTTCCCCAAACCATGGTCCCCACAGCCCTCCGCCCAACAATTCGGTCCCTCAGGGAGTTTGGATCTGTCTATGGAGATTCCATGACCTTTCCTTGTACAAGATGTGCTGGCTTCCCCAGTATTGTGTGCTCTCTTACCCTTCACCAAAGTTACTACTTATCTAATGCCTATTTAGTATTTCCCCCTCACCCCTCGTAATCATCAAAGATTGTTTGTGTGTGTGTGTGTGTAAACCTTTTCGTGAGTTTTTACAGTTGTGGTTTCATACAATGTTTGTCCTTTTGTGATTGATTATTTGACTCGGCATAGTATCCTCCAGTTTCATCCATGTTATGAGATGCTTCGCAGATTCATCGTTGTTCTTTATCGTTGTGTATACTCCATTTTGTGTAAGTACCACAGTTTGTTTATCCATTCATCTGTTGATGGGCATCTAGGTTGTTTCCATCTTTTTACTATTGTGAACAATGCTGCAATGATTATGGGTGTTCACATGTCCATTCATGTAACGGCTTTTATTTCTCTAGGATATGTTCCTAGGAATGGGATTGTTGGATCATATGGTATTTCTATTTCTAGCTTTCTAAGGAAGCACTATATTGTTTTCCAAAATGGTTGTATCATTTTGAATTCCCACCAGAAGTGCATAAGAGTTCCAATCTCCCCGCAGGCTCTCCAAAATTTGTTATTTCCAGTTTTTTTTATTTGTGCCAGTAATACCGGGGTGATTTGCATTTCTCTAATGGCTAGTGATCATGAGCATTTCCTCATGTGTCTGTTGGCTGCTTGAATGTCTTCTTCGGTGAAGTGTCTGTTCATTTCCTTTGCCCATTTTTTAATTGGATTATTTGTCTTTTTGCCATAGAGGTGTTGGATTTCCATGTAGGTTTTAGAGATTAGACCTTTGTCTGACTTGTACTGTCCAAAAATTTTTTCCCAGTCTGTAGGTTCTCTTTTTACTCTTTCGGTTAAGTCTTTTGATGAGCATAAGTGTTTAATTTTTAGAAGATCCCAGTTATTTAGCCTATCTTCTGGAGTTTGTATTTGTTGGTTATGGTTTGTAACCTGTTAATGCTGTGTATTAGGGCCTCTAGCATTGATCCTATTTTTTCTTCTATGAACTTTATAGTTTTTGGCTTTATATTTAGGTCTTTGATACATTTTGAATTAGTTTTTGTATATGGTGTGAGGTATGGGTCCTGATTCATTTTTTTGCAGGTGGACATCCAGTTTTGCCAACATCATTTGTTGAAAAGACTATCTTTTCCCCATTTGATGGACTTTGGGCCCTTGTCAAAGATCAGGTGACCGTAGGTGGATGGATTTACATCTGAGTTCTCAATTCTGTTCCATCGGTCAGTGTATCTGTCTTTGTACCAGTACCAAGCTGTTTTGACTACCATAGCTGTATAGTAGGTTCTGAAGTCAGGTAGTGTGAGTCCTCCTACTTTATTCTTCTTCAGTAGTGTTTTACTTATCTGGGGCTTCTTCCCTTTCCATATAAAGTTAATGATCAGTTTTTCCATCTCTTTAAAGAATGCTGTTGATATTTGGATCAGGATTGCATTGTATTTGTAAATTGCTTTGGGTAGAATTGTCATTTTCAGGCTACCTATCCATGAGCATGGTATATTTTTCCATTTATGTAGATCCCTTTTGGTTTCTTGCAGTAGTGTTTTCTAGTTTTCTTTGTATAGGTCTTTTACATCCCTGGTTAGATTTATTCCTAAGTATTTTATTATTTTAGGGACTATTATAAATGGTATTGTTTTCCTGATTTCATTTTCATCATTCTCCTTATTGGTGTATAGGAATCCAACTGATTTTTGTGTGTTTATCTTGTATCCTGCTACTCTGCTGACTCTTTCTATTAGTTCCAGTGGTTTTCTTGTGGAGTCTTTAGGGTTTTCTATGTATAGTATCATATCATCTGCAAATAGGGACATTTTAACTTCTTCATTACCAATTTGGATGCCCTTTGTTTTTTTTTTTTTTCTTGCCTTATTTCTCTAGCTAGGACTTCCAGCACAATGTTAAATAGGAGTGGAGATAAAGGGTATCCTTCTCTTGTTCCTGTTCTCAAGGGGAATGTTTTCAGCCTCTCTCTGTTAAGAATGATGTTGACTGTTGGTATTGGATAGATAGATGCCCTTTATTATGTTGAGAAATTTCCCTTCTATACCTATTATATTGAGAGTTTTTATCAGGAAAGGGTGATGGACTTTTTCAAATGCCTTTTCTGTGTCGATTGAGATGATCATGTGATTCTTTTCTTTCCTTTTATTTATGTCGTGGATTACGTTGACTGATTTTCTAATGCTGAACCATTGTTGCATACCTGGTATGAATCCTCCTTGGTCGTGGTGTATTATTTTTTGGCTATGATGCTGAATTCTATTGGCTACAATTTTGTTCAGAATTTTTGCATCTATATTCATGAGACACATTGGTCTGTAATTTTCTTTTTTTGTGGTGTCTTTGCCTTGTTTTAGTATCAGAGTTATGCTGGCTTCATTGAATGAATTAGGAAGTGTTGCTTCCTTTTCTATGTTCTGAAATAGTTTGAGTAGTACTGGTTTAAGCTCTTCTCTGAATGTTTGGTGGAATTCTCCAGTGACGCCATCTAGGCCAGGGCTGTTTTTTTGTTGGGAGTTTTTTTTATTACCTTTTTAATCTCTTCTCTTCTCATGGATCTCTTCAGATTTTAAACATGATTTTGTGTTAGTTTGAGTAGATAGTGTGTTTCTAGAAATTTATCCATTTCCTCTAGGTTTTCTAATTTGAAGGAGTATAGTTTTTCATAATACTCTGTTATAATCCCTTTTATTTCAGTTGGGTCTGTTGTAATGTCCCCCATTTCATTTCTTATTTGGGTTATTTGTGTCATCTCCTGTTTTTCTTTTGTCAGTCTGGCCAGTGGTTTGTTGATTTTGTTGATGCTTTCAAGGAACCGACTTTTGGTTTTGTTGATTCTTTCTATTGTTTTTCTATTCTCTATTTCATTTGTTTCTGCTCTGGTCTTTATTATTTCCTTTTTTTCTGGTGGTTGTGGCCTTTTTTGCCGTTCTCATTCTATTTGTTGGGGTTGTGTAGTTAATGTTTTGATTTTGTCCCTTTCTTCTTTTTTGATGTGTGCATCTATTGCTATAAATTGTCCCCTGAGGACTGTCTTTGCTGTGTCACAAAGATTTTGGTATGATGTGTTTTTTTTTCATTTATTCTAGGAATTTTTTGATTCCATCTGTTATTTCTTCAATTACCCGGTGGTTTGTAAGCAGGGTGTTATTCAGTTTCTGTTTATTTGATTTTTTTCCCTTGTTTTTCCTGTTGTTAATTTCTACCTTGATGATGTTGTAGTCAGAGAAGATACTTTGTATTATCTCAAAGTTTTGGATCTTGTTGAGGGTTGCTCTATGGCCTAATATGTGGTCTATTCTGGAGAACGTTCCATGTGCATTGGAAAAGAATGTGTACTTTACAGCTGTTGGGTGGAGTGTTCTATATATATCTATGAGGTCAAGTTTGCTGATTGTGCCCATTAAGTCCTCTGTATCTTTGCTGAATTTCTTTGTAGATATTCTGTCCTTTACTGAGAGTGGTGTGTTGAAGTCTCCTACTAGTATTCTGGAACTGTCAGTTTCTCTTTTCTGTGATGTTAGAGTTTTTTTACGTATTTTAGAGCCCTGTCACTGGGTTCATAGATGCTTATTATGGTTATGTCTTCAGATAGCTCATGCCTTTAGTCATTATATAGTGTCCTTCTTTGTCTTTTATGGTGGATTTTGTTTTAAAGTCTATTTTATCTGTGATTAGTATTGCCAGTCCTGCTTTTTTTGGTAGCTGGTTGCTCGTTAATTTTTTTCCATACTTTGATTTTTAATAAATTTACATCTTTGTTTCTAAGATGTGTCTCTTATACACAGGATATTGATGGAGCCTATTTTTTTAATCCATTCTGCCACTCTCCATCTCTTTATGGGTGCATTTAGGCCATTTACATTCAGTGTAATTATTGATAAGTGTGAGTTTATTGCTGTCATTTTGTAGTGCTTTTCTTTTATGGTGCTGACATTTTCTGTGTTCCTCTTACTCTCTTGTGCTGAGTTCCTTTTGTCTTGGATTTTTTTAAAATTTATTTTGTTTTTGTAGATTTTGTTTTTACTGAGACTTTATGTTTTTCTTCTTTATTTTGATGAGTAGGGTTTGTTAACTTTCTTTGTGGTTACCTTGAAATTTACCCTTATCTTCCTAGGTTTGAACCAGTCTATTATGACTTGGTATAGCCTTGCTTTCCTCTCCATTAGAAGGTTCTATACCTACAGTGTTTATTACCTCTTTTTTTGTCATGTACAGATTAACCTCTCTGGTTTCCTGTTGTAATTCTTTTGGTTTTGGATAGTCCTTGAGAGTTCATTTCCTAGGTTAGTATCTGGTTGATACAATCCTGTGTCGTAGATTCCGCCTGTTGTCTGATGTTGTTTGTTCTCAGACTGAAGGACTCTCTTTAATAATTCTTGTAAGTTTGGTTTGTTTTGTACATATTCCCTTAATTAGTGTTTATCTGGAAATGTCCTAAATCACCATCATATTTGAAGAAGAGTTTCGCAGGATATATTACTCTTGGCTGCCAGTTGTTTTTCTTTCAGTGTTTTATATATGTCATTCCATTGCCTTCTTGCCTGCATAGTTTCTGCCAAATAATCCGAGCTTAGTCTTATTGTTTCTCCTCTGTATGTGACTTTTTGTTTTTCTTGAGCTGCTCTCTGGATTCTTTGTTTGTCTTTAGTTTTACTGAGTGTGATTATGATATGCTTTGGTGATTTTCTTTGGGGTCTATCCTATATGGGGTTCGTTGAGCTTCTTGGATGGTCAGCTTCTCATCTTTCATGATATTGGGGAAGTTGTCAGCATTTCTTCAATGATCCTCTCTGTGTTTTCTGTTTTCTCCGCCTGTTCTGGAACTCTGATCACTCACAAATGTTTGCTTTTGATCATATTCCACATAATTCTCAGGGTTTCTTCATTCTTTTTTATGATTTTTCCTCAAAGTTGTAGCCAAGTGTTTGTCTTCAATTCCATTGATCATATCTTCCTTTGTTTCAATCCTGCTCCTCAGCCCTTCTATGACACTGTCCACTTCTGAAATCTTGTTGTTTATCTTTTGGATTTCTAATTGTTGTTTTTGTATGATTTCTAGTTGTGAATTGATTTTGGCATTTTGTTCCTGTATTATTTTCTTGAGTTCTTCCATTTTTTTGGTCTGTATTTTCCATGAATTTGTCTAGTTTTTCCTCATTTTTCTCACTTTTTGCTTCATCTTTTGAATAGCTCTGAAAATTAGACATTTGAATTCCCTATCAGGTAGTTCTAGTGCCTTTTATTCTACTGGAAAGTTATCTGGGGTTTATTTTGGTCACCTACTGGAACCATCCTGTCCTTTTTTTATAAGTTTTGATATTGTCTTCTATCTTCGGGACAGTCAGTAGTTACTTTCCTCATTTATTGATTTTATATTTGTTTGTTTCATCCTGATTTTTTATGTTATTTGTTTATGTCTGAGCAGGCAGGTGTGCATTCTTTGTTGTTTGCTCATCTATGAGCACAATACTTTTTGCATCCTTGTCCAATGGGCAGTGTCAGTCACTCAGCCATGGTGCAGCAGGGCAGGTCCAGCTGAAGGGGAGTTGCTGGGATGGGTTGTTTGTGGCACAACGTACTAAGGCCCACAGGGTGGACTGGGAATCAGTGCAGGGCAGGTTCCAGTAGGCCATGCCTGTGCTGCTCAGTGGTGTGATGTTCAGTGCACAGTGCAGGTAGGCTGGAAGGAGGAGGGTGATTGTGATACGTTGAGCTAAAATGGGTGTGGGAAAGAGGAGAGAGAAACAAGCCAAAAACAAACAAACAAAAACGAGTGCTAAGGGAGCTTGCCATTGGAATGAAGAGATGACAGACTGAGAAATGGAGAAAAACAAAAAGGAAAAAATAAATGAGTAAACTGAGAGGGTAAAAGGAAAAGAAAATAAAAATTAGAAAAAAGAAAAGTCCCCAGGGATCCCACTGGTGTGACTGCGGAGACTGGGGAATTGGCTCCCAGACCGTGAAGTACATCCTGGCTAGAAGAGGTAGAGGTGTCACATATCTCCAGGTGTTCAGGAGATAGGAAGATAAGTATAGAGAGATGCGAAACTGAGAAATGAAGAAAGACAAAAAGGGAAAAAAGATAAAAGAGAAAAACAAAAAAAGAAATGCTCCTAGGGATCTCACTGGGCAGCTTCACACAGTGAGGAAGTAGGTCCCAAGCCATGCAGTACAACCCAGCTAGAAGGGGCTCCCAAGCTGAGAAAAGACAAAGAAAACAAAGAAACAAACAAATCAAAATGGAACAAATCAAAACAAACTAACAAAAAAGCTCTGGGGATCCCACCAGTGTGGCAGCATGGGCCAGAAAGCAGTTCCATAGTCAAGCGGCATTTCACAGCCTTTCAGGAAGAAGCAAAGATGGTACACAAATCCAGGTATTTGAGAGAAAGGAGGGGGAGGAGGTGAGAGGTGTTGAAGAAACCAAAAGAAGTGGAAAAAACCAACACCAGCAACAAACAAATGGCACTCAGGGAGCTGGCCAGTGTGGGCAGGCAGTATCCTCCTGGCCAAGAGACTGTGGCCACAAGAAGCAGAGGAGGCCAAGTGGGGATGATGAAGGGTGTGGGGTGGGAAAGCGTATATCACTGTTTTCTGGTTGTTCTGTCTCCTGTTGGGAGCTCCATGAAGCTGCTTTCCCATAATCCATGTTTACCGATCTCTGACAGGAGTCCAAGATGGTGAATCCGTGCTGCGTTAGCTGATAGGAAACCTCTGCACATATCTCTCCTCGCTGTCTGTTCCCTTTCAGTTTCTTATTCCATTCGGTGCTTGGCTGAGTTCTTTATCTCTTCATTTGATGCTTAAGGTTTCAGGATTGACGTTTGTCTCTCTTTGACTTAGTTTTTCATGTCTTTGCTGTGAAGGGACAGTGTGGTGCTTCTGTCTATAGTGCCACATTGCCTGGAAGTCATGATTCTTAAATTTTGTTAAATAAAAACTTAATGTCATGTTTCAAAAGAAAGTTCTCGTAATCTAGCGTGAAGACTTGTCTAAATTCAGGAGAAAGGATGAGAATCAAGATCAGCACAATGCTGGTTCCTGTGAAATGGAAGTCAGACTTACCTCCAGTCTCCAACTTTTTCACCATTTCTGACACCTGCTATCCCAGCTCTCCACCTCCCATGGCAGTCTCTGCATCTTTTCTGGGTTTGATAATCTGTGACAATGGTCACAGAAAACTCACAGACCATAATCACAATTATGTGATTTTTTAAGGAAGTAAGAGGTTACAACTCAGGATCAGGATCAACTTGGAAGTAACAGGTACAACTCAGGAGACAGGGTACAGTTCGTCAACCAGGACAGCTTCCAGTCAAGACAGCTCTCAGCTTTTTTATGGCCTGCCAGCCAGCAGGCCCTTCTCCTGACCATGCCAGCCAACAGCACTTCTCTTGGCTGTTGGGCCTTGCTAGGCCTTGCCTCTGATGCTGGGCCTCATTGGACCTTGCCTGTGCTCCTGGGCCTTTCTCTCCTGGGTCTAAGGCGTTCTCAGCTCGGGGACCCCCAAGTCCAAAGGACATGTTCCACTTCAGACTCTTCTTGATGGTAATGAGGTCCTCCTCAACCTCTATGGGATTTTTTATTCAAATTTAAGGCGTGGCCCTCCCAGCCAGGCCACAAACTGACCAATCCCTGCAAGATCGCTTAATCCTCATGAGTGGTTTTACTCACAATATTTACATAGTAAACTGACCAATCCCTATAACGTGCATAAAATAGACCAACCATGGGGCAGGATGAGGCTCATTCAATTATTTTTGGCAGAATTGTAAACTCAAGGCCAAAAAGGCTATATCTAAGATAAACCTATTGCACTGCAATTCTATAAAACTGTCCCCTCCACCCCCCATAATTCAACAGATAATTTTGGTCTCTTTTTTAGAGTCAATTCACTTTAAGTGGTCTTTTCCAAGGATCAGTCCTTGAACAATGAGAACTTTCTGTATATAGATAGAACTTAATTTAGGGCCTCTATGAGAAAGAGAGAAAGTACCACCAACAAGGAAAGAAGATTTTCTCTGACTTCCTATCATCACTTCCTGGCCCTTCCGTTTCAGAACACTTACCATAACCTCATCATTTATAAATATCGGGCACTAATGGAAGAACTTCCTGGCCCTTCCCCTCCATAAATGCAAACCTATGGAGTTGATATTTATTCTATTGTTTGTTATATAGAGATGAGAGGGAAATATTTAATAGCCTCTAAAAGCACTTGGAAGGAGTGTAATCCACCAACCAGTTCAAAACCGTTCATAGGGAATCATGGACTGGATTGTCCTTCTTTAGTACATTTATGATGCTCTAAAATTGGACAAATCTGTTGCCAAAGACCTCTTTAAAGTTTTAAAAAGCAAATATGTCATTTTGATGACCAATGTGCACTGGACCCAAGCCATGGTCTTTTCAATGTGCAGGTAAAAACTGGACAATTAAAAAGGAAGACAGAAGAACTGATGCATTTGAACTGTGGTGCTGCAAAGAATATTGAATATACCATAGACTGCCAAAAGAATGAACAAATCAATCTTAGAAGAAATACAACCAGAATGTTTCTTAGAAGCAAGGATGGTGAGACTTGGACTCATTTACTTTGGACATACCATCAGGAAAGACCATTTACTAGAAAAGGACATTATGTTTGGTAAAGTAGAGCACCAGAGAAAACAAGAGAAATACTGTTGCTGTGGATTGACACAATAGCTGCAACAATGGACCCAAATATATCAGTGATGGTGAAGATGGAACAGTACTGGGCAATATTTCATTCTATTACTCATAAGATTGCCATGAATCTGAGCAGACTTGAGGGCAACCCACAGCAAAAGTAATAGGGCCATTTCCTAAAGTGGCTCAAAGAACTCCGAACGCTCTGAAGCATTTGGCTCCTTAATTCTCCTGGTGTTGGTAGGTGGTCCACTGTTCCATCATTCTCTGAGCTCTTCCCAGCCACCCTCAGGTAGTTAATGATTAACAGAATCTTCTTGATTTTCTTTGGACCAGAAGCCATAATCAGCACTACAGCAGAAACATTTCTAGGCTTCACCTCTTTTCTGCTGATGGCAAAGAAGAAAGCCTTGCAGAGATATCTCACATCCCACCAACATGGCATGGCCACAAGAATGCTGTGAATCATCCAAATTGGCCCCAAAATGTGAGCGGCTTGGTTCTGAGTGCAGTGTGTGTCAACAAGTTAGAGAGGAAGCTGTACATAGCCTAACCAGTGCATAAAACAAGTTAAAGTTCCCATTATTATCTCTTTTGCTCTCATTGTATATTTGTTATTTGGGAGATAATAGCAATTCAAAGAATAAGGCTACAGTTTCAAGGCAAGTATTTACTTATGCTTTTCTCTTTATTTTGAAAATTTTCAAATTTAACAGAAATGTTGGAAGAATAGTACAATGAGCATGCAAATGTCCTTGGTCTAGATTTCCCAAGTTGCCACATTTGTGTTCCCTCTCTCATTTTCTCTGTAAACTACTTGAAAGTAAGTTACACATATTATAATCATTCATCCCTAAATATTTTAACACGGCCCCTCTAAGATTAAGGATATTTTTTTAATAGGACAATGACCACCTCCTCACTTACGTACTATCTTGTTATCCAACATTTTGCATGTTCAACAATAGTAAAAAATCTAATATCTGACTATTTTGCACATTAACGAGGAGCTGAGGCACAAGGGGGAGGAGAGGAGGAGGGCGAGGTTTGTAAGAAGGAGTGAGGCCATGCAATCCACTAGTAGTTCATATTACCCAGGTGGGGTTAGAGGAGCCAGGGCAGGCCCATGAGTGAGGGGTGGGAAGGCAGTGTGCAGGAGGTGGAGGGTGGCCTGGCTGGGAGAAGGCAGCAGGAACTGGGGCCACAGGAGTTGGGCAGTTGGCTTAGAAGTCTCTTCTTCCAAAGAGGCCTCTCTGCCACTTCTGCAGCCTCTGCTGGGCCCAGGTGGCCAGGATTCACCTGCCCACAGGCCTGGGAGCCACCCACTGCAGAGGCCCTTCTCCAGGGCCAGCTGAGTGGGAAGGTGGAGAAGCCAGGTGTGGGCTCAGCGGTGGTGGGGAAGACATGGTGGGGAAGAGGGGCCCACTGGCCACGTGCATCCTGAGACATGCAGGGGCGCCTGACAAGTGGTGAGTGATGGGGAACACAGGTGCCAAAGATGAGGCACAGCCCCACTCTTGCATAATGCCAATTTTCACATAATGACCTGGTCTTTGGGACCTAACAATGCTGATAAGTGAGGAGTGGGTGTATTCTATGATCACATCTATTTTTTCCCCAAAGATCAACTGAGGCATACAAATTACATTTTGCTGTTTTTATCTTTTTTTCTAAATTTTATTTTGTTGTTGAGAACAGAACAGCAAAACATATACCAATTCAGCATTTTCTATATATACAATTTAGTGACATTGATTACATTCTTCGAGCTGTGCAACAATTCTCTTTTTCTGAGTTGTTCCTCTCTCATTAACATAAACTCACTGCCCCCTAAGGTTCTTATCTAATCTTTCAAGTTGTTGTTGTCAGTTTGATCCCATATAAATGGTTATTGAAAGAGCATTATGCTCAAGGCAGGGTTTTTTTTACTAGTTAAGCTGAACTACTGATCAGTTTTCAGATGATTTCAGGGGATATTTTTGGTTTAAAGATTATCTCAGGGTAATAGTTTCAGGGGCTCATCCACCCTCCATGGCTTCAGAAAGTCTAGAGTTCATGAGAATTTGAAATTCTATTCTTCATTTCCCCCCTTTTGATCAGTATTCTTCTCTGGAATCTTTGCTCAAAATGTTCAGTAATGGCAGCTGGGCACCATCCATTTCTTCTGGTCTCATGGCAAACGTTTTTGTCTTTTTAATCTCTTTTAATTTAAAACAGTACCCTTGTTTTTTGTTTGTTTTTTTAGTGATATTGACTTTGACTGTTTTTGAAGATTCCAGGCCACTTGTCTTGTAGAATATCTAACATTCTGGGTTTGTCTAATTGTTTCCTCATGATTAGATTGATTTATGGAGATATTATGTACTTCTTAGTGCATCACATCAGAGAACATATAGTGTCATTATTGCTAAGTGAATCACTTGGTTAAGTCATGACCATTAGCTCTCTTTACTTTAAAGTTATGTTTCCACCTTTATGATCAATAAGCAATCCATGAGTGATACTTTGCAACTGTGTAATATCCTATTTCTCCACAGTTCCACATCCCAATTTTTAGCACTCCCTAATGATATTTTCCTGGATAAATTATTGCATTGAAAACTGCAAAATGACTAATCCTACTTATTAGCTGGAATTTTTCTCAAAGAACTTTCCTCTCCCCCTCCCTTCCCCTTTCCCTTTAAGTATCTTAATGAACTCATGGATTATTTTAAAATTTAATTTGTTATAATCTATTACTATCTTTATTCTTTCTGATGTTTCAGTGACATTGAATTTGGCCAATAGGAGTCCCTTTAAGACTTTGTCCTTTTGATATGACCCCATTACTCTTCAAGAGTTTCCTTGCTTTTGGACCAACAAATTGTCCCTGGATCACCTTATATGTTTTCCTGCCCCAGATCAAGAGTGAGTCGTTTCTCCAAGAAGCCCAGTTACTTTCATTAATGGATGGTATTTAAAAACTGAAATCTGATTGCTATATATACTTCTTGTTACTGAGGGGCCATTGTGTCTAGGCCACAGCTGTGTCTATGAACACAGCTAGGAAATATTTTCAATGATGTCACACTGATATATCTAACTCAATTTAACATTTCAGGTTTTCCTTAGCTTTTTAAATGTTATATTTGTAGTTCTTTTTCTCTCACGATGAAAATCTTGATTTCTTGTAAGAATATATTTACTTGTTTGTTTTATCTTATATTATAAATTAAACAACTTCAGAATTAAAATAGTATTACAATTAATAATAAACCTATTAAATAAAGTTTAGCATTTCTTTGTAGTTCTTTTTCCCTTAGAATTGATCTCAGTAAGATATTATAGTTAAGATACTATATCCAAAGACACTTGAATTACTTCCTCTCCCTGCATGGTTAGATAATTAATTTCATATGCAGTTAGATTTGTTTCTTTCTCTTCATACTAAATTTTAGGGTTTGCTTTTTCATCCTTTTGGATTTAGTTTTATTTTTTCGAACATGTAGAATATTTGCACAGCTGAATTACAAATTGTATTAAAAAATCCTCAACTCTTCCATCTCATTTCCATTTACACTCAGTGGGTGAGCATTTGCATTAGTTTCTGTCTGTCTTTCCTTTTTTTTGCAAAAATCAGCAAATGCATATCTATCTCTATTCCTCCTACTTTCTAACACGAAAGGTAGCACAACATATATATGCTTTTACTTCTTCCTTTTTTCACTTAAAAATTCCATGTCAGTTCATAGAGAATCAGTGTTCCTTGTTCTTTTTTATGGCTTCATAGAAATCTATTGTGTGGATGTATCATAGTTTATTCTACTCTTTCCCTTTGAATGGACATTTTTGTTTTTTGTCATATTTTTGATTACTAGTAATTTAACAGTGAATAACTACCCTTTTCCATGGGGGAGAGAGGAGAAGAGAGACTAAGAGAGAGAGGTATTTTCAGGATACATTTCTAGAAGTTAAATTACTGGGTCAAAGAGTGACTACATATATGGTTCTGTTAGTTATTGCCACAGTCATCTCCAGGGGTTATATCATTATGTGCTCTGATTAGCAATGTAACGGAGTGCCTGTTTTTCAAGGGAAATATTTAAATAGCTGCCATTGGGTAAACCATCTGGTAGGGAAGATAATTTCAGATAAAATGCATACATTTCAAGCAGCTGTAAACTGCAAATAGACCATGCAATATTAGTTGTTTACTCATAAAATATTCAGAACTAAAATAGAGGTGTGGAAAGATATAAAGGAAAAGATATGAAGATATAATGGGAGACAGAATGTTCTACTGTGTATCTGAAGTGGCGTCTCACCCTTTCCCTGCCTCTACACCTTCCTAGCCCAGCTCTCTTCCATCCTTTTACCAGAACACATTTACACATTGATCCTCCCTCTAGTGGGACAAGGAGTCCCTGGATGTTGCAAATGGTTAACGCCTTTGTCTGCTAATCAAAAAGTTGGAGGCTCAAGTTCACCCAGAGGTGCCTCGGAAGAAAGATCTGGCAAGCTACTTCCCCAAAATCAGCCATTTAAAACCCTATGGAGCACAGTTCTACTCTGACACACAAGAGATCATCATGAGTCAGAATCTACTCGACAACACTGGTTGGCCTGGTGGGGTAGGGAGGCACATTCACTCCTGAGCACCACTTTGTGGCATGAGTGCTATGTTTGGTGTTTCCTAAGTTTATAAATCACTCCCAGGATCTCTTTAGCCGGACAGTGTCTGAACTCTCCATCTGCCACTCCATCCCATGACCAACTCTCTGAACATAGCTCCAGGTGCAAAAAATAAGGCTGTATTCTTGTATAAGTGCCAATTTATTTACCGGTTGTCAATTGAATTGACTTCCCCTTATGGCAACCCCACGTGTGTCAGAGTAGACTGTTCTCCATAGGGTTTTCAATGACTGATTTTTTTAGGGAGTAGATTGCCAGGACTTTTTTCCGAGGCACCTCTGGTGGACTTGAACTTCCAACCTTTTGGTTAGCAGTTGAGCGCATTAACCTTTTGCACCACCCAGAGACTCCAAGTGTCAGCTATTAAGATTTAAGTAAAGCAGAACTTTCCATTTCTAGTCCAAGCTCATATAAGAAGGGGAGCCTGGGTACACATCTGCCCTCTCAGGAAGTGCTATGGAGATAACGTCCAGATTTTCTTCGCTTCTCTCAGTTGTGTTCCATGGGAGGAAGTCCAAGTTAGCTGAATGACGAGACTGAGAAGCCTATAATCCACTGGACAGTTTACTCAGAGTGCAAGGCCCCTGCACTGAGATTCTGGATTGAATCACTCCAGGTCTTCCCAGGGCCAGCCTGCCTTCAGACAGAGGATTTTCTCCTTCTTGACTGAGCAAGCAAACTGACACCTTGCTCTGTGTCCATCATGAATAAACAAACATCACATTCCACAGTCAGCAGAAGAGGACATTGTACTTGAGATGAACAAACAAAATGAGTCATTCTGTCTCACGTGGGTCCCCAAAATAGATGAAACCGTGATCACTTTCCTGTAAGTTATCAATTGCTTGACAAAAACAACTCTCCGCTTGTCTTTTGCAGTACTGATATGCAGGGCTGGATTAAGGCATGTGAGGGCCCAAAACACTGATAATTTGTGATGCTCCCTCCTCTACTTGCTCATGCATTTGGACGGCATATGTGAATTATATGTACACATGTACATATATATATATAGATAGATAGATAGATGAAGCACTGGTGGCACAGTGGTTAAGAACTCAGCTGCTAACCAAAAGGTCAGCAGTTCAAATCCACCAGCTGCTCCTTGGAAACCCAATGGGGCAGTTCTACTGTGCCCTGTAGGTTTGCTATAAGTCAGAATCGACTCCATGGCAACTGGTTTGGTTTTTTTTTTTTTTTTTTTGGCTATATATATATATATATACATATTATACATAAACATATATATGTGTGAGTGATATATATGTATATATATACACGTGTGTGTGTGTGTGTGTGTGTGTCTGTGTGAGTCTTAGCTATCCATGATGTAAATTCTTTTTTAATGCAACCGTAATATTAGTGATTGAACGCAAAAGTGGCATATGCCTTTTTAGCGGAAAGAGATGAACTGGATTATAAATTTTTTAGTGGATGCGGCGTACTGAGATTTTTACTATATACCACATTTTCTACAAAAAGAATATTCCACATATTCTACAACAAAGAAAATGAGTCAGTGAACTTAGTTGTTTCAGCAATCAATGTAAAATTCTGTTGATTTCCCACAACTAACAAATCTGTCTTGGGAGAAGCACAGCCAGAATGTACTTTGGACATGTTATCAGGAGGCACCAGTCCCTGCAGGACATCATGCTTGGTAAAGTAGAGAGTCAGCAAAAAAGAGGAAGACTCTCAAGAGGATAGATTGACACAGTGGCTGCAACAATGGGCTCAAACATAACAACTGCTGTGAGGATGGTGCAGGTCTGGGCAGTGTTTCATTCTGTTGTCCATAGGGTCGCTGTGAGTGGGAAACTGATTCTACAGCACATAACAACAACCCACAACGAAAAATTGACTTTCACCAATTTTACTTTAAATGACATACTTTAATTTTGATGCTTGTTTCATAATAAATGCTGTAATTATAAATTAAATGAAAAGATGTAAAAGAAAATTTAATGGTAAGAAAACAAATATTACAACAAATTACTACATTTTTAGATGGATCTTTCATCTCTAACGTGTTATAAGTAAGAATGATTTTTTTCTTTGCTCTTAGAAATTTTTCAGTGAATTCATCACAATTAAGCTGCTGAAAAAATATCTACTTCCATACATAATAAGGATAATGAATGGAGTCTTTCTTGAATCGTTGTAACGTGAGGGTTTTTGAGTCTCTTTAGGGATGAAAATGAACGTTCTGTTGTATAGTTTGTGATCATTAAAGTTAGGAATATGGGTAAAGCAATTTCAACACCGGGAAATATGCATTGTATTTTAGCTTCTATTATGGAATAATACATGCTTACATGAGTAAATTTGTCGTTCCTGAATCTGTAAACATATGTAAGAATGAAATTGTTGATAAGCCTGCACTAATTTCTTGAATGCCTTCATGCATTCTTCATCAGGTATATCCACATTGTTGAAGAAGGAAAATCTATTGGAAAGAACTTCATAGACTTTTGCGCTTCTTTTCATGCAAGATTCAAGTGTGTCAATGATGGTATAATATGTGGTTATATGAAATTGATCTCTGGCACTCAATGATACTTCTGGAATTCTTCCATCATTTACTTGTTTCTTTCTAATGCTTCTATGATGGTGAATTGCTTGATAATCAGTATTTGTTTTGTTGTGTTTTCAACATCTTCTCTTAAATCACGTAAGTACCCTGTTAATTACTGATGGCGATGTGTGCGTGTCTTTGAATTTGCTTCTGAATCTAGGAGAGCTTGACATGAAAATACTGCAATGTATTATTCCACAAACCCATTGCCATCGAGTCAATTCCGGCTCATAGCAACCCTGTAGGACAGAGTATAACTGTCCCATAGAGTTTCCAAGGCTATAAATCTTTATGGAAGCAGACTGCTACATCTTTCTCCCATGTTACTCCACATAACCATCATAAATACATACTCTAGTGTTGGTATTTTGTTGGTGATGTTTTCAGCTTCTCTTTTGGTATTTCCTTTTTGTGTTTGGTCTTCAGCAATGTTTTTTAAGGCTAGAATCTGAGTGTACGATTACAGGATTGCACTTGTTGCTACAACCTGTGCTTCCCAACGTGTATTAGAAAGACGTTTTAGTACCGATCATTGCCTAAATATATTTTAAGAACTGCCCATTGGTGAGTAGAGGCAGCTAAAAATGTGTAGAGTAACTGAACAGTAAAAAAAAATCAACTGCTTCCAGACAACAATCCACTGCTGTACGTCCTACAAGATTAAGTGAATGCTGAGCACGTGGTATGAAAACGGCATATTAGTTACTTCTAAAATTTTCTGTTGCATGCCTTTATAACACCCTGATGTATTGGCAGCATTGTCATAGGACTACCTCTGCACTTAGAAAAATCAGTTTTGCAAACTTCACATAAATAGTGAAGTACTTGATCTGCAATTTCTTCACCCGTATAACTTTTTAAGCTAGTAAAATTAAATATGATAAATTTCTCGACAGGTTTTCCATCTGTTGAAGATACTATCTTACAACAATACTTAGCTGATATGTACGAGAAAGATGAGGAGTGAAATCTACAGACAAACTGAAATATCGAGCTATACTTAGTTCAGTGAAAATAGCTAATCGGACTTTATCATTTATTAAGTTTATTAATTCTTCAGATGTTGTTTCTGACATATACAATCGGTTGCCTTTTCCTGTGTTACCATATTTTGAGATGTGACCTGCTAAAAATGGATTAAACTGAGCAACAAGTTCAAGTACACCCCCCAGATTTCCATTTTGTGAACACCCAAACACTTCATTTCTTCCTTGAAAAGATAGTCCATGTTCAGCTATTGTTATAATGACAGCAACAATGTATTACAAAATGGTTTTCCAATACTGATGTTCTTCATTAATTTGTGTTCCCAGTTCATGAGTGAAGCTAAAACCATGTCTTTGGTTTAAATAGGACAACATACAATCTCTGTGAATTGAACCGTTTTCGTGTTTATCAGTCACACTTGTGTTGTGTCAATCACTAAATCCATTTGTAGCAAATTGATAATTAACCGATTTAAGACTGAAGACAATATACAGAGCTGACTGGTGGAGAATACAGTAGCTGCTCCCTCTTATAATTTTCACCTTTAGCTTTGCACCCTAGAAATATATTCTGGCTATACAGCCTTGTTTGTTTACCATCCAGACATTTTCGATACAAATTTCAAGTGGTAAGTTGACAATCACTTGGCCCTCTTTCAGTCCAATAATTTACATCATTAGAGGAAAAATTATTCCACAAAGCAGGATCTGTATTTCTTTTATTTACAGGTTCTGAGAATGCAACAATTTCAGATTCTAAAATAGTTTCACTTTATACACCATTATCAATTTTTTTACTACAGCAAGGAATGGATGCAGAATTTGAAACAAACTTTGTTATATTCAGATTACTATTAGTAATATCAGCACTAAGGGTTCTAGTACAATGATTTGCAGCCATTAAACTTAAGTGTTCAATGGAAGAAATCTTTTCTGATTCATTACATTTTATAATTAATGTTTGGAATTGTCGTTTGGGATTCGTAAATCCTTCTCTTTTTATCTTCTGTGAGATTTCGTTTTTGAACTTTGCTTAGCTGTTGCCATTTGATTTTACCTAGATATAAAATCTTGTCACTTTTTAAATTTAGTTATACCATAGCAAATAAATTTGGATAATTCAAAATAAAATGTATAAAACAAGTAAAATTTATAAAATAAAATTTACATTCAAATTTGGACCTTAACACAAAAATTTATATTTGAAAGTAAAAATATTGATGTGGAACATGTAATTTTGTTCTTCAGGTCTGAGATAGTCAAAAGAAACAGTACTTACAAGGCAGTCAGAAATAATTTCATTTGTTGATAGCATGATGTTTGTTGGAGGGCCCTTCACAGATCTCCACGAGCATTTTTCATCTTGAAATAATACTTGAAAACTTGTGCACTCACTTTCCATCATTTGATGCTGCAGCTCCACGGTTCACTGGACTACTACTGCTACCCAATAGGGGCAGGAACAATTGCAAAGAACTTGATACAAGTGCATGGATATGCTCAATTTGAAGATGTGTTTTGGTTTGCTTCGCACAGGACCAGATACATCATGAAGTGCATGATTACTGTGCTACTAGTACATTCTTATGTGGTCAGTGAGAGAGAACTGAATGTGAGGCTATACCTGGTCGGTCCGAAATGGAAAGGAAAATGTAATTGTCATCACATACAAAATTTATAAGATGGTATCAATTTCATTTAGGCCCCTGCCAGTTCTCTTCCACTGCAGTGCTCACTTTTCCTTGTGATCTGTCTTCTTGGCATCTATGGGTCTTTGCTTTGAACAACTGGTGCCCCTATTTTGTTGATGCCCTAAGTATGTGCTTACCTTGCTTATTGGGTAACCCGTCCCTGCTGATATGTAACAACTTTGCAGATTTGGAAAATATATGAGAAAACTGCTCTTTTTTTCTCCCATTGGCAGGTTATTATAACTTTGGCAGCTTAGTGGTTTTTTAATTTAAATATCTTGTACTTTTTATTTGGTAAGGCAATTCTTCTAATGTCTGAAGTTCCTTGAATATTTTTTCAAGTAAATATATTTTTAACTTCTCTTTGAGTCTCCCTTTCTAACTCCCTCATAGTAAATGCTTTAAGGGAGGTTCTCCCAGATTTTCCATTTTCCACTTTCTGCTTCTGTGCTAAAAGAAGCCCTGGTGGTGCAGTGGTTAAGCTAGCTTGGCTGCTAACTGAAAGGTCGGCCGTTTGCAATCACCAGCTTCTCTGTAGGAAAAAGGTATGGCAGTCTGCTTCCACAAAGATGACAGCCTTGGAAACCCTATGGGACAATTCTACTCTGTCCTGTAGGGCCCCTATAAGTCAGAATTGACTTGACAGCAATGAATTTAATGAACCCTGGTGACACAGGCTGCCAACCAAGTTAGTGGTTCAAATCTAAGAGCCGCTCCGAGGGATGTGGCAGTCTGCTTCCGTAAAGATTTAGAGCCTTGGAAATCATACAGGGTAGTTCCACTCTGTTCTGTAGGGTTGCTATCAGTTGGAATTGACTTGATGGCAAGGGGTGACGGGTACTTCTGTGATTCAGGGGTGTAGCAACAGTCTCAGTGGATAGTCAGAAGCTCTGCCATGTTATCCAAACAAACTTTACCATTGATAAAGCTGATGCCTTATTCCATTTGATTCAGTTCTTTGTAAGAAAAGGGTTGAATGCTAGGGTCCCAGGACCAAATCCTACTTAAAATCTTTGCTGGGGTGAAGGGAAAGCCATCTGCTTCCTAATATTTCTCACTTTTCTAATTTGTACAGAAATTACTCCATTGTGCATTAGTTGTTCATTCCTTTTGGCTAAACCTTTTTCTCCAAGCTTCTCAATAAAGTGAGCCTGAAAACAAATTGGGCAAATAAGGTCTTCCTTTTTCATCAAGTTTTTCCTCCATTTATGGAAGAGAAAGCATCAGAGTCATAAGTGCCTAGGAAAAGGGGAAAATTGAGACTCGGGGCACAAAAATCCAGCATCACGTATTTTCCAGTTTTGCAAGAGCTGGCTTGTGCTGAGTCTGGGTCTGGCTATGTGCATGGTGGATAAGGAAGCCCTTTTGTTGGTGAGTTTTCCAACTCTGACACCATGGAATTATTCTGGGATCTTGAAATAATAATTAAACCAAGGCAACCACTTAATGGATTGAAAGACTCCAGCAATAAAATGCATGGTCTAGTTCCCAATAAATTTGCTCAGAGGATATAATGACGCCACAGTCTCATTGCTCTGCCCTGAACTACAAATATTTATTTAAAGCAGGTCTCCTGAGCAGCAGCCTATCTATCTGCTCAGTGTTGCTCTTTGCTTACCTTCCTAAGGAATTGCTGATGTGTGAGAAGGAGGCAGTCTTTCATCACATCTACTTTTTTTTTTTTTTTCATGTTCTAAAAACAGTTGTCTAGACTGTTAGTTTCCACCATGCCTGGCCACCTTTTTCAGCCTGAGAGGGCTCCATGGGAGCACAGAATGAACATGGCAATTTTGTATTTTATTTTGTTTTTACAAGCCACTCACTATTGCCTTTGTGTGAAGACGTTGGAATCACTAGAGGAAATAAGTGCTTTGTTTTATAGAATCAATCTTAGTAGCAGGCAAGAGGGAAGGAATAAAATTAGGCAGGTCCAGTGGGATTATTTTGCCTAATTCGACACAGAGTTAACAAAATTAAATGGTTCTTTGTGCATGATCTGGGAAATCATGTACAAATGAGCATATTGCGAACAGTTTGAAGTCAATGAAATAAAGTTGACGGAACTGGCCTTTAATTTTCAGATCGGTGATGACAACGGCAAGGAAAAAGAAAATGAAACACGGCACTCCAAACTCCATAATCCTCAAACCAAAGTCACCATTTTTGTCCCAGATCTGCTTTACCTCCAGGCTTCGCCCACTCAGGAAATGGTACCTAGTTTGCTTTAGACAGAACCCGGCCATCACCCACTCCTTCTCTCTCCTCTAATGTGTAATCTGGATTAGTATAACTCTTAATGAACTCTTAAATGCACTCACTTCTCTTCATGGCTCTTTTCCATAGCCCTTAGAGGCCACCGGCGTCTTTTACTTGTATATGGCAATAGACTGTTTTTTCTTTTTTTGCTCTCATTCTGGTCCATCTATTCCCATCCTTCCTACCCCCACCCCCACCTCCCCACACCCCAAAAAAGACAAACAATTCCTCCTTCATCGTGTAGACAGTGATGTCTCTAAAATGAAGTATGGTTACATTTCTTTCTCATTAAAATCCTTTAATTGTTCCCGTCATTCAGTGAATAAAGTCCAAGTGCCTTGCATTGCAGATGAAGCTCTCCTGTGCCCACCTCTGTGGCCGCTGTCACACTGTCCACACACTCTCTCACATCCAGCCTAGGATTGTCCTTGGGCTTCTCTTTAGCTAGATTTTAAACATCCTTTTAGTCTCAGCTAAAACCTCATCTGGGAATCCTTTCCTGACTCCTAGCCTGAGGTAGGTGCCCCTTAAGTATGTTCCTAAAGCATGCTGAATTTCCTCATCAAACACTCATTCCTCTTATTTATGATTACAGAACTCCTTCGGTTGTTTTCCCTTCTAGGCTGGAAGCTTTGGAAAGGCAAAGCCCACATTTTTTGTCTTATTTATAACATACACTACATGATTATGGAAATAAATGAATGAATGAATGAAGCTCAAAGGATATGCTTGAATGATAGACTTAGGACACTATTTTAAATCAAAATTATTGAAGTACAATTTACATAAAAACACATTTCAAGTGTACATTTCAACGAGTTTTTAAAACCATATAGACTCAAGTAAACACCACCACAATCAAGATATGGAACAGATCAATCACTACAGAAAGTTCCCTTATGCTCTTTTGCAATAAAACCTTTTACCCTGTCCCCACTGATATTATTTTTTGCCATTACAGATTGGTTTTGCAGATTCTTGAATTTAAGAAAAATGAAAAATACAGCATTTACTCTTTTCTATCTGGTTTCTTTTACTCAGGATAAAATGTTTGATATTCATCCATATTGTTGCCCATACCAATAGTTTGTTCCTTTTAATTGCTGAGGGATTATCCCATTGTATAAATACATCAGTTTGTTTTTTCATTTTTCTGTTGACTATGAATGTTTAAGCACAAGTCATTTTGTGAATATATGTTTTCATTTCTCTTGAGTAACTACCTAGAATTGGAATTTCTGGGTCAAATGGTAAGGGAATATTTAAATTTAAAAGAAAACTGCTAAACTGTTTTCCAAAGCGACTATATCATTTTAACCTCCCATAAACAAAATCTGAGAGTCATCCTCACTAACACTTGATATTTTCAGTCTTTCTAATTTTCTCTGTTTCAGTGGGTGTAAAGTGATATCTCATTATGGTTTAAATTTTTATTTCCCTGATTAGTAATGATGCTGAGCACCTTTTCACATGCTTATTGGCCATCCAAATATCTTCATTTCTGAAATGTCTGCTTACATTCTTGCCATTTTTTAAATTGCATATTTATCTTATTATTGAGTTATATGGTTTTTTTTATATGTTCTGAAACTGAATCTTTTCTAATATATATATATAGCAAATATTTTTCCTAAGCCAGAGGCTTGATTTTTCATTTTCTTGACAGTGTCTTTGGAAGAGGAGAAAGTTTTTTAATTTTGGTAAAGTCCCATTTGCCAATTTTCTTTTATGGTTCATGCTTTTTATGTCCTAAGATTCTTTTCCTACTCCAAGGTTGCAGATATTTTCTCCAAAGAATTCTTTTAGAATTCTTATAATTCTAGCTTTTAAGTTTCGATATATGATCTTTTTCAAATTAATTTCTATATGAGAGGTGAAGTAGGAGTAAAATTTTGTTATTTTGATACAGATATCTAGTTTTTCTAGCACCATTTTTTTCATATTTCATTTTATTTCTCCTGTTGAATTCTGTATGTATTTTTATTTATTAGTAGTTGCGCTAGGGTTAATAATATGCATTATAACTTATTCAAGTCTATTTACAATCAATACTGTACCATGTCACACTTTATACTTCCCTGTTCAGAAATGTAATAGCTTTACAACAGTGTAATTTCACTGTCACACCCTGCTGTGGCCTTTCTAATGTCTCAGGTGAATGCCTGGGATAATAAGGAGGTGTTAAAGCTGTCTTTCCACTTTGGCTGGACCAGGACTCAAATGTTCCTTAGTACTGCTGGATCACTGGTATTTCTGTTCTGTTCTCTACCTTTGGTAAGCCTGACACAGTTTCATCCTGTTTATGTGAAGCCCAGCCCTTGGTCAAGGGCTTGTACAGAACTCCTTCCCCCTCTCCACTCTCCCCTCCGCCCAAACTCTGGGGTTTCTGCTCCCTCAGGCTTTCTCTTCTGTGGTGCCTGCTCTGCAGATTCCAGAACCTCCAGCTTCCTCAAGTCAGCAGCACCATCTTGTTCTGCTGATTCCAGTAAGCTGCACTGCAGTGGGGAAACGCCCAGGCGGGAAAGCTGGGCTAATGGGAGTCTTGCCAATTAGTTCCTCTTCTTTGAGATTTCAGGCTCGCAGGGCCTGTTGTCCAATTTTAGGTTTGTATATTGTGGAAGGATAGCCGGGTGCCCTTTAGAGCATTTTAGTCAAAACCAAGAGGCTTAGATACTTTTCATAATGAGTAGGATGTGTTTCAAAAGAACAGGTTCGTGGCAGGTTAGAAACTTGTGGAGTGTAATTCTGCTTTGTTTTTTCTCCTGCTTTTCTGTTTGAGAGTCCCTGATGGTGCAGTTTGAGTGTAAGAAGATAACCTATGGGTTCTTGAAGCATTCTAGAAGAATTTTATTTCATTTTTCTTATCCTGCACATTTCAGAATTCTCTCCCTAGTCTCCCTCTGGCTGCTTTTCCTTTTCCTTCGTTATTCCCTTTTGTCTCCTTCCTGAGCTTCATGTTTGTTTCTTCTTTCCTTTTCATTTAACACATTCTGTTATATTTTCATTTAACAAACACTTATATAGGGCATATTATAGGCCTGACATTGCTCTGAATACTCGACAGGTATGAACTCATTTAATTTTGAGTGCAATGGAGGAAGTGAAAAGGAGAGTAGTAGGTGCAAAGAAAGAGTTCCTTACCATTCATTTTCCTTCTATAAAATACATTGTTCATCTTGCTCTTCTACCTGCCCCCCACTATTTATAAGCGATCAGAAAATAGAAAAACATCCAGTAAGTTTTAATTGAGAGAAATGCAGAACAATTATGACCAAACTTTTAAAAAATGTTTGTCAATTAATTCCCCTTTATGCCTTTATGCCTTATCTCTTAGACATGTGTAAAAATTCTTTCCATTCCTATTATGTGACTAACTTTGATATAGGAGGAAATTGTCAAATTTTTGGTTTTAAAAAACTTCTACATTAGAGAGGTCTAGAAAGGTGAATTTTAACTCAAGTAATGGTTACATAGAAAAGAAAATTGTTTTATTCAATTCAGGACTAATTTAACGGTTTATAAGAGCCTGCCAGGATTTTTTTATATTTCAGTTTCTGACTCTGAAATTGCAGTCAGAATGCCACAAGAGGGGTGCAAAAACATGACTTCCAGCGTCCAGACAATCTGGTCTAAAACATCAGCAGGGGGTGGGGGTGTGGGGAGGAATCCAGACATTACCACCATCCTCTCTTATGTTCCACAGTTAAAATACCCAGTGCGTTCATTTTTTTCCTTTATCAGGACAATACTCTCTTCAGAGAATCTGGCACATTAGTCCCCAAAAGACAGAGTGATGGAAAATAATTTCACTTACAGCAGCAAGGACACCAAACTCTGAGAGGACATTAGTGAGTCAGGATGTCAGCCTAGACTTTGGTGTTTGCAGCACAGACCTTACCAAATGTCAGTCCCAAGTGTGAGCTTGTTTCTGTGAATATAAAGTCTAATTCCTGGCCACACATAGTGCTGTAAGACCTTCATAAATCAATTAATGGGCATATCCTACCCCAGCTGGCTCATAATGAGGATCCCCAAACAAGTGGAAAATTCTTCTTATACAAGACCCTGCTCTGCAGGTGGCCTCCCTCCATCCTGGACTGCAATTTTTATTTGTCTTCCAAAGCCAATGTGCATATCTTAGAGCCAGAGAGGCCTTCACAGGGGAGTAGGGGTCATTGTTCGCATGAAAATACCACCTCAGGGTCTTTGCTCATGCTTTCCCTCTACCTGGAACATTCCTCCTCCCTCCCTCCTCATGACCCAGTCCTCATCCTCAGGTCTCTATTTAAAGGTAGCCTCCTCATAGGTCCTTTCTCAGTCACTGAAACTTAAACCGATCCTCCAGATACATCCTCCTGTATCTCTTTGTTCTTGTTCTTCAAAGCATTTATCACACTATGCAAATATGCCGTTTGTTCGATTGCTGGCCAATGCACCTCAACACAGCTACCACCTTTCTGTCAGTGGAGGCTTATCTGTTTCCATGATGCTGAACAGGTTTCAGCAGACCTTCCAGACTAAGACAGACTATGAAGAAAGTCCTGTCAATCTACTTCCAAAAATCAGCCAGTGAAAGCCCCATGGATCACAACAGTCTGATACCTTTGTACACGGGCTCTCCACGGGTTGGGGGCCGACTTGGCAGCAGCTAATAACTTGTTTATTGCTTGTCTCTTCCTCTGGTCTATATGCTCCCTGAAGCCAGGGACCAACTCCTCTTTGACCAGCTATAGAATACATGGTTTCTAGCATAGGATTTGGCCTATAGCTGGCATTCATATATGTTTGTTCACTGAATTAATGAGCCACCTTTCCTCTACCTGCTCCCCAGCAGGGAACGATGACAGCCACGTGTAGGGAGCTTCAACAGCCACAGGAAAGAAGGCAAATTCACCTGATCGAAAACCATGCAGAAGACTTACAAAAGCACCTTGTGGCAGGGGTCAGAGACATTCAGGGTGACTCATGAAAGGCAAGGGCTCTGCCCTCAGCAACCAACTAAGGAAACTGGAACCTCACACAGACCACATTTAACAAGGCACCTTGTACAAACCCTTGGAAAAGGCAGGGCTTTTATTGCTTATTTTACAAATTGAGGTTTTTGTTTTGTTTTGTTTTGGTTTGGTTTTTAATTTGTATACTGGTGTTAATGTCTTTCTCCCTGTGGGTAGGATGATGAAAGGAACTAGCTCAGGAAAAAGTAACATCAAAGAAAGTCAGCTTATTGGGATGAGAGCTCCCAGAGCAAAGGCACACAATGAAGCATTTTTACACCATCTCTCAGCGAAGTGGGGAAATACTTGCCTGAGTAGGCACAAGTGAAAATTGAGCCTTTAACTAAAAGGAATGCATTAAGCAAAAATATTACATTACTTTTCCAAAGCAGTAGAGAATTTTTGGGACCAATATGCCCACATGTCACTCTAATCTAAGGATGGCAAAGAGGTTTTATCTGATGGGCTAAGTCTGATCCATTGGCAATGACTTCTTAGATTGCTGGACTGGCCCACATTCTTAGGCTGAGTCTGGGCTCTGCAAGGAAATGAGCCATGCCCGATTAGTGAAATCTGATGGGCAGAGAGTAATGAATTAATATATTCATGCCATGGGGTTACCACTACCAGTTAAACAAACAATAGCAACAACAACAACAAAAAAGGTTCTGATAACAGGGATTTTGGGTCAGATTGGAAATGGTGATAAGCGGACAAACTTGAGAGGAATATAACAGAGCAGGCAGAATCTAGTGGTAAGAAGAGGTGTCATTTCCCCCATGCCACAAGGAACCAGTTTTGTTTAATGTCTGCAGTCTTCAGAATGCTTTTTTTTGTCACCCCTCTTAGAGCTTTCATCTGTTGTTCTTTGCCACCCATCTAGACCAATTAGCCTATTCTAGGTCTTCAGCACACTCTCAGATACATTGGTTAAAAGAGAATATTGGCTTGGATAATCTGTAGTTCCCATCCTTGAATTCTAGATTCTTTGATAGCATGGCTTTCATACCTCTAAGATGGAGTGCATGTAAGAAATGGGAGATTTTCTCCATTTTTTCCCCCCGTCAAGAAACCAGGACAACTCCAGAATCTAATTCTAATGGAAGCTGAGTCACAGAAAGGCTGGCTACTTTTCATAACACTTAGCAAAAAATCGGTTGCAAGACCAGGGGCTGTGTTCAGAATTCCAGTCCTTAGGCCAAGCAGTTGGGCCATGATTGCTTCTTAGGAAAATATATTTCTTGATTTATATATATATAAATCTTAGAAACCTAACAAAAGCAACAACAAAAATAATGCAAAGACTTCTTTTGTGCGTGTTTTTTTTTTTTGTTTATGTTTGTTTATTTTTAAAAGTAAAGAAGTGTTTCATAGAAGTTGAAATACTTTTTGTCCCCCTTAAATATGTCCCCAAAGAGTACTGGTTCATCATGTAGAGGTATATTTACCTATCATTTTCTAGGTAAGTAGTTGAACAATATCCCATGGCCCTTTATAGCCACTTGTTGGTCTATAGTTCTATGACATAAATCAAACCCCAAATCTTGGTAGAGGGTAAATAAGGACATTTAAACGTGTCATATTGAAAACATTTAAACATGCTCTCCTAAATATTAATTTTCCATTAATGAGGTAAAAGTGGAGGCTTTGACAAAGGAATTTACATAAACTTAATGAGGTTCATATTATCTATTTTTTAAAAATGAAAGACTTTTCCATAAATTCTGATAAAATGTTTTGGGTATTGTCTTAGTTTCCTAGTTCCGCTGTAACAAAAATGCCACAAGTGGGTGACTCCAGATAACAGGAATTTATTTTTATTTTTGTTTTATTTATTTATTATTGTACTTTAGAGGAAGGTTTACAGAACAAACTAACTTCTCGTTAAACAGTTAGTACACCTATTGTTTTGTAACATTGGTTAACAACCCCATGACATGTCAACACTCTCCCTTCTCAACCTTGGGTTCCCTATTACCGGCTTTCCTGTCCCCTCCTGCCATCAAGTCCTTGTCCCTGGGCTGTTGTGACCCTTTAGTCTCATTTTGTTTTATGGGCCTGTCTAATCTTTGGCCGAAGGGTGAACCTTGGGAGTGGGTTCATAACTGAGCTACAAGGGTGTCCAGGAGCAATACTCTCGGGGTTTCTCCAGTCTCTGTCAGGCTGGTAAGTCTGGTCTTTTTTTAGATAACAGAAATTTATTGTCTCACAGTTTTGGAGGCTAGAAGCCCAAATCAGGGTATCGACTCTAGAGGAGGGTTCTTTTTTGTTGGTAGCCCTGGGTGTTCCTTGGCATTTCTTGACTTGTAGACAGATCGTTGTGTGGTTTCTTCCCCCTGTGTATGTCTCTCCCTGTCAGTCTTTCTTTCTTATTACTCAGAACAGATTAGGTTTAGGACCCACCCTACTCTAGTATGACCTCTTAATATAACAAAAGAAAAACCCTATTTCCAATCAGGGTTACATTCACAGGTACAGGGGTTAGGACTTCAGCATATCTTTTTGGAGGACACAATTCAAGCCATAACAAGTGTATTTAATGATGTATAGGTTAGTATAGTAAAAAGCATGAACTGAGAATCAGGAACCTGAGTTCAAACACAAATCTTTCACTTAAAAGCTTTGTGACCTTGGGCAAAGTGCTTAACTTCTCATGACATGTAAAATCAAAATAATTATACTTCTGTAACAGAGTGGTAAAAAGGGAAGCATGAGATCATGTCTATAAAGTGCTTCATCAACTGTGAAGTTCCCTTCAAACATTAAGTAATATTATTATTTTAGAAAAACACATTGTTTTGCAGAATCCTTTTCTTGTTAACTCGTAAGTATATTCCCTGAAGCTGTAAATAATTTCTTGCTTCCTGATTGTCATCTAGGCGCCCAGGCAGGGAGTGAGCTATTTACAGCCCCCCACCCCTATTTTCTCCTCTAAGAGTTTCCTAGGTACAGGTAGTTTTCCTGCTTTTCTTCTGGCTCCTATATCAGTGTGTAGGTTGACAGCCATCACAAGAAAAATATGCCTTTGTAAGATAAGAGGTTTATGAAACAAATATATTCTTTGCTTGTCTCAACTTTTAAAAATGTGCTTTTTAAAAATTAGTATTATAAAATTAACACAAGCTCATTAGAGAACATTTGAAAAATATAAAAGAGTAGAAAAAAGTCTTATCCATATTCCCATGTCCCAAATACAATTACTGATTATGTTTTGGCATGTTTCTTTCCAGATTCCTTTTTTAAATGTATATATATTTTAGCATAGTTGTAATAATTAACTATTAAGTAATCATAATGTCATAATAACTCAAATATTTGGTAAACAACATTTTTTTTTTTTAATATATATTTTATTGTACTTCAGGTGAAAGCTTACAGAGCAAATAGTTTCTCATGAAATAGTAGTACACATGTTGTTTTTTTTGACATTGGTTAACAACCCCACAACGTATTAAGCCTCTAAATTCTCAACCTTTTTTTTTGATGAAAATTACAGATGGCCAAAGATACACCGTTTCAAAATTTTCTACATTCACAGTTCAGTGACATTGACTACGCTCTTCCAACTGTGCTGTTATTCTCACTTAAGATGAAGGCTTACAGAACAAAATAGTTTTTCATTTAACAGTTACTACACATGTTGCCCTATGACAATGGTTAACAATCTCACAGCACATCAAGAATATCCTTACTCCACCTTGTGTTCCCTATCACCAGGGGGCTTCCTTGTCCCCTTCTGTCTTCTGGACCTTGTCAGTGGACTATTGTACCTCTTTAGTCTCATTTGTTTATTTATTTACTTATTTATTTTTATTTTATTTAAACACCATTTCAAAACTTTTTACTTACACATTTAAGTGATATTGACTATGCTCTTCCAATTGTGCTGCCATTCTCGCCCAAGATGAAGGCTTACAGGACAAAACAGCCTCCCATTTAATAGTTACTACAAATGTTGCCCTATAGCAGTGGTCAACAATCTCACAATACATCGACAGTGTCCTTATTCAATTTGTGTTCCTTATCATCAGTTTCCTACTCTCCCTCTGCCTTCTGGCCCTTGTCACCGGACTCCTGTACATCGTTAGTCCCATTTAGTTTTACTGGGGTGTCCATTCCCAGGCTTAACATCGAACCTTGAAGGTAACTTCCCCTCTGAGCTGAAAGGGTGTCTGGGGGCCACACTCTCGAGGTTTCTCTAGTATTCTTTAGGCCAGTATATCTGGTCTTCTTTTTTTTTTTTTTTTTTGGGAGTTAAAATTATGCTCTACATCCTACTCCAGCTCTGCCCAGAACCCTCTGTTGTGATCCTGGTCAGAGGAGTCATTGGTGGTAGCCGGGCACCATCCAGCTGTACTGGGCTCAGTCCCGTGGAGGCCTTGGTAGCTGTGGACCATTAGTCCTTCAGACTAATCTTTTCCTTGTATCCTGTTCTCTTTGTTCTCCCTTGTTCCCGAAGGGATGAGATCAGTGGAGTATCTTAGATGGCCGCTCATAGGCTTTTAAGACCCCAGACACTACTCACCAATGTAGAATGTAGAGCATTATCTTTATAAGTAGTGTCATGCCAATTGAGCTAGATGTTCCCCGAGATCATGGTCCCCAGAGCCCTCCGTCCAACAACTCAGTCCCTCAGGGGGTTTGGATGTGTCTATAGGGCCTCCATGACGGTAAACAACATTTTAAAACAAAATTTTTATCTAGGAGTTTTCCTTAACTTCTCTCTCTTATTGTCAGACATTAAGGTTATTTTCCAATTTTTCATCATTATAAATGGCACTGTGATTACTATGTTTGTATAGATAGGTTTTCTTGTTTGTTTCTTTCTTCATATAGGATGACTTGTTTAGGATGAATTAACAGAAGTGGCATTCCTATGTCAAAGGGCCCAAACATTTCTAAGTGTCTGATGACCTGTCCTAATTTGACTTTTCTTGAAGAGCCCTACCTTACACTGAGAGTGGCAGCCAGGGTAGAAGGCACATCATGGTATAGGTAGTTCACTGTGGGCATGGTTATTGTCAGTGAGATCAAAATAGAGAAGAGGGTAGATCTGAGGCCATATTATTTAGAAACAGAAGTGGCTATTGTTCCAGTCTCAGATATAGGAGAAATTCCATCAAAGATATCTTGAGCATGTTAAAGATTTTTTCCCTTAGATTAAAACTATTTGTTAGATTCAGTTGATTTAAGATTTCACTTTGCTTCCCTAAAGCAAAAGTCTGACCTAAAGGCTCCCTATCAAATCCTTCCATGAACTTTAGGAATTCTTTTATGAAACTAGGAAAAATACCCAGCTGGATTTGAGTCTCAGAGAAGAGGGAATGGAGAGGATAGTCACATTCTCAGAGAGAAAGCCTGAGTTGAATCTTAAAGAGATGGGGATGGTAGCCCGAGCTATACCACTGAAATGACTTCTTCACTGGAACTTTCTCCTTAATCTGGAAAATAGTTAAGGGCCCTGGCATAACAAATCATGGACATTATTTACAGTTATTTGTTTAATTAAAAATGAGAGAGAAGCAACTCCACCATTACATGCAATGTTTTGGTAGGGATTTCCTGCTTAAAAACAAATAACAAGCATTTTATTTGGACACTCTCTCAAGATGATGTTTGGAAAGAAACTTACAAAGAAGGGACACAGTGTTTTCTTCCTCCATCCCTAAAAATGGTAGACTGCTAAGCTTTCCTCTTTTCTTCTTCCAAGATAAAAGTGTTGACAGATATATACAGGCAATGGGGACATTTTGGGATTTGCTGTTGTTGTTTCTGTTTGTTTATTTGTTTCTTAAAATAAAATATAGAAGGGGTAAGAAGAGGGAAATTTATCATTTTTCTCAGCAACAATTTGGAGTAGTGCCTTCTGGCCATCCTTTAGTTTCTCATTCTGGAAGGGCAAAAGCTGCTGGCCAAGACAGTCTACCCTACCTCCATTCTCAGCTGCAGCTGCTACAGGCCGCAGATGAAGAGGGATTTTCATTTCTACACTGATTCGTGATTCAAGCAAAAGCTAGACCATGACTCAGGCATGTACACCTGTGTGAGCTCATACTTGGTTTAAAATTTCTTTTTAATTATATTTTGTGGAGTACACAGGAATATTCAGGTATTGAGTTTGTTATGAATGAAATTGTTTTATTGTTCCATTAGCCAAGAATTTGTTAGGACTGCAACCAGGAACTAATAAAACTTCCTCTTCTTTGATATCCTCTCCCATGTTTTTCTAGCCTGAGTGGAACATCAAAAGACTTCCATGTGGCTCAACTATTTGAAGTTTGCTTGGGCAGTTTGAGGGCTCAGGTGAAAAGCTGAGAAAGAGACTTACTGTATGCTACATAGATCTTCCTCCCGTCTGTTTTTTTTGTGGTGAAATATGTATAATGCCATTGTAACCATCTTTAAGTGTACAGTTCAGTGACATTGATTATATTCACCATGTTGTGCAACCATCACCACCTGTCTGTTTTTTTTAATTATCATTTCCTCTTCCAAGTTTTGCTAATGTAATTTTCTTTTTTTTTTTCTTTTTTAGTTCTTCATTTTCTCTTTTGTGATATCCTCATTTGGACAAGAGCTGGCAGCCAAAATGAGCAGCAAATGAGAAATCACATTAGAGAAGAGTGAGGTTTTCTACCACTAGTTTCTTATAAAGAATGTTTCTTCTCTTGTCATTAGGGAAGTTTTATTTTTTAACCTATCTATTTATTTGAAAACTAAAAGCAATTACATGTACATGAGGGAAAATTAAATGAGTACAGAAAGTTACTAAATGAAAAATCTTCCTGCTGCATTCCCCAAACACTTCCATCTCTTCAAAGACAAATTCCTTCCTGGTGTTTATTTTCCTAAAAGTCAAACCTATTGAAGACATCATTCTAAAGGCCTTTTAGGACAAAACAAAAAAAGAGAGGGAACATCTTTGAAAGCAACAAAATGAGGGCAGCGTGAAGGATGGTGGAGAATGTTCCATAAACAAATACAAGAAAAGAAGTTGGAAAATTGGGTTGGGAAGAGAGTGGAGAGATCTTTGAGAAGGAGAAGTAAAAGTGAGGGATAGAGGTGGCTGCAGGTGTACTTGCCGAGGGGCAATAAATCTTGTGTGCTTGGTGCCCAACCTTAATAAAGTTCAGTGCACCATATAATGGCATAGAAACAGCGATCAACCAGACTATCAAAAGAAAGCTATGGCCTTGAAAAAAGACTGTGATAAATCATGAGTAGAAGCAGGAGCCTTCTCCCCAGCTTTCTGAGCTTCATGTACATGTTCCACATGCTTTTGGGACCTAGGAAAAGGGACAACTATTTGCCTTTGAGTCAACTCTGGCTCATGGTGATCTATGTGTGTCAGAGAAGAACTGTGCTCCATAGGGTTTCAATGGCTGATTTTTCAGAAGTAGATTTCCAGGCCTTTCTTCTGAGACAACTCTGGGCGGACTCAAACTTCCAAACTTTCAGTTAGTAGCAGCATATTAACTGTATCACCCAGAGACTCCTTGGAAAGGAAAGAGGCCCAGTAATGATAAAGATTCCTTCCCTACATGCCTCTCATGATGAGGACTTTATCAAATACAACTTGTTTGAAAGAAGAGAAAAACATTTATAGTTTCTGAGTTTATGATACATCATGCCCACTACAGATGATTTTTTTCCAGGGCTTCAAACCGGTTTTTCCTGGTTCAGTCATGGCCAAGGAAGCAAAACCAGAACAGGCCTGAATTTTTAAAATCTAAGTGAACCAGAATGATAATTGGAATAGGAAAAATTATGGGTTGAAGCCCTGCTGGAAACCTAATTTCCCTCTTAGGAAACAAGGGCAGCTTATGCATTGCATGGCAACCTAATCTCTTGCCCACCAGATTTTGAGCAGAGTTGGAAACAGTGGTACGACAATCAAAGATGGCAGCTGACTGCTCCACAGTCCTGCCAATAATCCAGTCTCACTCATTAGGATCCTGAAACGGCTCACTATACCGCTTCTAAGTTTGCTATTCTAGGGCTTCGACCTGTAGTTTTTCCCTTTCTGGTTAGTGTTCAAATTCACCCAAATTATGAAAATTTGGGTCTGTTCTGGTTTTGCTTCGTTGGTCATGACTAAACTGGTTCGAATGGGTTCCAAGCCCTGCTATTTTCACTTTGCTTGTCCATCCAGGTTTTCATATGTGTTTTTATAGTATCTTGAAAGTAGTTTCCTATGATTTATTTACTTTTTTATATATTTGTGTTTATTTCCATTGTTCATTTGCAGATCTGTAAATGTGCTCTTTCCCTTTTATTATTGAATAAACTAGCCATTTCACACATTTTATTTTTCTTTTAAAGAAATACTGTTATCTTGGGTTTATTTATTTCTTTTGTTATTTTTTTCTTTACTAAAATCTGTGGTCTTCTGCTTCTGCTTTATCATGCTTTTCTTAACCTAATTTTGTTGTACGTGAGTATAATATTTAAATCAGTTCACACCATGTATGTGCCTAAGACTATTTTCTTCTGAGTGCATAGATTTTGGTCTTTATTATTTCCCTTGTCATTATTTTCTACTTATGCTATATGTTCTGTTTTTATTTCTTTTTTCATTTAGGAGTTATTAAAAAATTATTTTGTGGTCAATTTCTTTGATAATTTTTGGTTTCTATGTTATTTTCTAATTTTGATGAATGTCAATGGGAGAAAATATTGTGTGTTATTTCTACTTTTTTAGGGGGGTGTTTAAAATGTGTATTATCTGTTATTAGAAAATAGATTTCTATATTAGATCAATCATGTATTTTATTCCCTGGCAATTATATTATTAATTTTATGTAACATATGCAAAATCTTTCTCCTGATTTATCAACTTTAGACATCTATTAATTCCTAGTAAGAAAGAAGAAATTTAAAATTTATAATGTGTTTGTATTAATATTATATTTGCATTGTCTGAGCTTACAGAATTTATTATTTGTAAATATTTTCCCACTACTGTTAGATCAATTCTATATTTCGTGGGAGTCAAGGCTTATTGCCAGTTTTTTTATGTGGATGCCTCTTCTGGTGGGAGGTATCTTGGTTGGCAGAGAATGTGTCAAGCAGAATTTCTATAATAGCTCATAGCTCAAGCATACTATATTCCTAGAGTTATTTGTATTTGTAATATCTGTTTATTTATATACGAAGAGCTGTGTAGCTGTCCAAAAATGGTCCTTGGATCATATTATCTTTTCCTCAGAATTTGAGATATTAGTCCATTGTCTTTTGGTATTTAGAGTTGCTGGAGTTCTCTCATGAGAACACGAGGTCAGTTACATTTTTCTTCTTTATAGACAACCTACGTTGTCTGCCTAGATGCGTAAAGAATTATTTTGTAATCTTTAAGTTTTTATTATTTTACCAGGATATGTTTTATTTTCTTGGTGTCAAAGGTAGCTGGGTGGTGCAAACAGTGCTTAACTACTAACCTAAAGGTTGGCAGTTCAACCCACCCAGTGGCCCTATAGAAGAAATGCCTGGTGATTTGCTTCAATAATGATTACAGCCAAGAAAACCCCATGGAACCATTCTACTCTGTAACACATGGAGTCACCATGAGTTGGAATCAACTTGGGGGCAACACTTTTTTTTTTTTTTACTGTGGTGTCAGTTATTTTGAATCATGCTTTCTTCAACACAGTGTGCTATGTTGAGCTACAAATTTTGTCTACCTTAAATTTCAGAAAGTTTTCTCTATTTTGTCTTTGAAAATTTTTATCCTTGGGTTTTCTACTTTACTATCATCAATTATTTTTTTATTTTATCTGATTGTTTATCCTTACTTCCAACTACTTTGCTTCTAAATGCTTTAGCTTTAATTTAACTTTTTATTCTTCATTCACTATGATTGTCTTGAGTCTTTCATTTATGTCATCAATTTGATTTTCAGCCCTTTCATTATGTTGTTTCCTTGTAGATTCTTAGTTTTTAGTCTTGTGATTCTTATTTTTTAGTCTTCTTATTTTTTAGTTTTGTCCTTAATTTGTTGCATTGGCTATTCTCCCTTTCCATCTCATCCTGTTGTTTTGCCATCTCATTTTTGATGTCTATTTTATTCAATTTATATTTTATTTCAGATATTCTATTAAAAAAAGGACAATGGGAATGTTTTTTCTACTCTTGGGATTGATTTTATTTTGTTTTTCTTTGCTCTGCTTTTGCAGAATAGATTTTTCATGTCTTCTTCATTGTTTGTTTGTTTTGCTGTAGTATTTTGCATAGAGTCATGCCATTTCTTTTAAACTTACTCATATTTGAAGTAGCTATCTTGTCAGGATCTTGGCTTGCTCTAATACAGGCAGTCCCTGGGTGATGAATGAGATCTGTTCCTAACTGTGTCTTTAAGTTTTTAAATGAAATTTGTAGGTGAGCCAGAATGGGTACATATGGTTCTTATTTATCCTTACTTCAGTGTAAGAAAGGAACCCTGGTGGCACATGTTTAAGCTTTGGGCTGCTAACCGAAGGGTTGGCAGTTTGAAACCACCAGCTGCTCCATGGGAGAAAGATGTGGCAGTCTGCTTCTATAAAGATTTACAGCCTTGGAAACCCTATGAGGCAGTTTTACTCTGTCCTGTAGGGTTGCTATGAGTCAGAATCAACTCAACAGCAATGGGTTTGGTTTGGGGTTTTAGTGAAGAAAATGCTCGAAGCCAATTCAATGATTTAAAAGCTACGTGTGCAGCAAGTGAAGGTGATTGAGATGAAGAATTTGTTGTGAGTAGGGGTTGGCTTTTGAAATGATGAAGTAAAAGAGCTGAACAAAATATTTCAAAGGGCTGTTCGAGAAGACAAAGTAAAATATTACAATGATACGTGCAAAAATCTGGAGTTAGAAAATGAAAAGGGAAGAAAACACTCAGCATTTCTCAAGTTGAAAGAACTGAAGAAATAATTCAAACCTTGAGTTGCAATAGTGAAGGATACTATAGGCAAAATACTGAACAATGCAGGAAGCATCAAAAGAAGATGGAAGTGACACACAGAGTCACTGTACCAAAAAGAATCGGTCAACTTTCATTCATTTCGGGAGGTAGCATATGATCAAAAACTGATGGACTGAAGGAAGAAGTCCAAGCTGCACTGAAGACATTGGTGAAAAACAAGGCTCCAGCAATTGGCAGAATAGCAACTGAAATGTTTCCACAAACAAATGCAACAATGGAAGTACTTACTCATTGTCATGGATTGAATTATGTCCCTCAAAAGTGTGTGTCACATCACAATCTCTCCCCTCCTTACTGCCTACCTGCACTGTGCGCTGAACATCAACTCCCAAGCAGTACAGGCACGGCCTACCAGAACCTGCCCTGCACTGATTCCCAGTCCACCCTGTGGGCCCTAGTACATGCCACAAACAACCCATCCCAGCAACTCCCCTTCAGCTGGACCTGCCCTGCTGTATCATACCTGAGGGACTGACCCTGCCTATTGGAGAAGGAGGTAAAAAGGATCGTGCCCACAGACGAGCAAACAACAAAGAATGCACAGCCCACCTGCTCAGACATAAACAAATAAAACAAAAAAGCAGGACAAAACAAACAAATCTACAATCAATAAACAAGGAAAATACTGAATACCCCGAAGACAGCAGACAATATCAAAACATATACAAAAACAGGACAGGATGCTTCCAGTAGGAGTCCAAAATAAACCACCAGATGACTTTCCAGTAGAAGAAAAGGCACTCGAACTACCTGATAGGGAATTCAAATCTCTAACATTCAGAATTATCCAAGAGTTGAAGCAAAAAGCAGACAAAAACGAGGAAAAAATAGACAAATTCATGGAAAAGGCAGACAAATTCATGGAAAATACAGACAAAAAAAAAATGGGAGAATTCAAGAAAATAATACAGGAACAAAATCCTAAAATCAATTCACAACTAGAAGTCATACAAAAACAACAATTGGAAATCCAAAAGGTAAACAACAAGATTTCAGAAATGGACAGTGTCATAGAAGGGCTGAAGAGCAGGTTTGAAATGATGGAAGATAGGATCAGCGAAATTGAAGACAAACACTTGGATACAACTCCGTTAGAGAAAAAATCAGAAAAAAGAACAAAGGAAAATGAAGAAACCCTGAGAATTATGTGGGATACAATCAAAAGCAAAAATTTTCAAGCAATCAGAGTTCCAGAACAGTGAGAGAAAACAGAAAACACAGAGATATAGTGATATATATAGTGATACACAGTGATATAATCGAAGAATTGCTGACAGAAAACTTCCCCAATATCATAAAAGATGAAAAGCTGACCATCCGAGAAACTCAACAAACCCCATATAAGATAGACCCCAAAAGAAAATCACCAAAGCATATCATAATCACACTCACTAAAACCAAAGACAAACAAAGAATCCTGAGAGCAGCTTGAGAAAAACAAAAAGTCACATAGAGAGGAGAAACAATGAGACTAAGCTTGGATTACTAGACAGAAACCATGCAGGCAAGAAGGCAATGGGATGACATATATAAAACCTTGAAAGAAAAAAATTGCCAGCCAAGAATAATATATCCTGCGAAACTCTCATTCAAATATGATGGTGATTTAGGTCATTTCCAGATAAACAGAAATTAAGGGACTATAAAAAAAAAATGTTTGTCAACTTGGCTAGTCTGTGATTCCCAGTATTGTGTGATTGTCCACCATTTTGTCATCTGATGTGATTTTCCTATTTGTTGTAAATCCTACTTCTATGATGTTAATATTGTGGGATTAGCAGCAGTTATGTTAATGAGGCAGGACTCAACCTACAAGATTAGGTTCTGTCTAAAGTCAACCTCTTTTGAGATATAAAAGAGAGAAGCAAGCAGAGAGACAAAGGGGACCTCATACCACCAATAAAGCAGTGCTAGGAGAACAGCACATTCTTTGGACCCCAGGTTCCTGCACTGAGAAGCTCTTAGACCAGGGGAAGATTGATGACAAGGACCTTCCCCTACAACTGACAAACAGAGAAAGCGCTCCCCTGGAGCTGATGCCCTGTATCTGGACTTCTAGCCTACTAGACTGTGAGAGAATAAACGTCTGTTTGTTGAAACCATCCACTTGTGGTATTTCTGTTATAGCAGTACCAGATAACCAAGACACTTCTCTATGCCAAGAAATTTGGAAGACAGCTACCTGCCCAAGTGACTGGAAGAGATACATATTTATGCCTATTCGGAAGAAAGGTGATCCAACCGAATGGGGAAATTACTGAACAATGTCATTAATATCGCAAGCAAGTAAAATTTTGCTGAAGAGAATTCAAAAGAGGCTACAGCAGTACATCCTCAGGGAACTGCCAGAAATTCAAGTCCGATTCAGAAGAGGACGTGGAACGAGGGATATCATTGCTGATGTCAGATGGATCTTGGCTGAAAGCAGAGAATACCAGAAAGATGTTTACCTGTGTTTTATTGACTATGCAAAGACATTCAACTGTGTGGATCATACCGAATTATGGATAACATTGTGAAGAATGAGAATTCTAGAACATTTAATTGTGCTCATGAGGAACCTGTCCAGAGGCAGTCACTTGAACAGAGCAAGGAGATACTGTGGAGTTTAAAGTCAGGAAAGGTGTGCATCAGGGTTGTATCCTTTCACCATGCTTATTCAATCTCTATGCTGAGCAAATAATCTGATAAGTTGGACTATATGAAGAAGAACATGGCATCAGAACTGGAGGAAGACTCATTAACAATCTGTGATATGCAGATGACACAAAGAAAACAAAAATCTTCACAACAGAACAAATAAGCAACATCATGATAAATGGAGAAAATATTAAAATTGCCAAGGATTTCATTTTACTTGTACCCACAATCAGCGCCCATGGAAGCAGTAGTCAAGAAATCAAATGATGAATTGCATTGGGTAAATCTGCTGCAAAAGACCTCTTTAAAGTGTTCGGAAGCAAAGATGCCACCTTGAAGACTAAGGTGCACCTGACACAAGCCATGATGTTTTCAGTTGTCTCATATGCGTTTGAAATCTGGACAATGAATAAGAAAGACTGAAGAATTGATGTCTTTGAATTCTAGTGTTGGTGAAGAATGTTGAATATACCATGGCCTGCCAAAAGAATGAACCAATCTGCCTTGGAAGAAACACAGCCACAATGCTCCTAAAAAGTAAGGATGGTGAGACTTCGTGTCACATACTTTGGGCATGTTATCAGGAGGGACTAGTCCCTGGAGAAGGACATCATGCTTGGTAAAGTAGAAGGTCAGTGAAAAAGAGGAAGACCCTCAACGAGATGGATTGACGCAGTGGCTGCAACGATGGGCTCAAGTACAACAACATTCATGAGGATGGCATGGGACCAGGCAGTGTTTCGTTCTGTTGTACATAAGGTCACTATGAGTCAGAATCCATTCAGTGGCACCTAACAGCAACAACAAGGAGTTGGCTCACTTGTTTCAAAGTGAAGGAAATTTTACATAATATTAAAGGGCAAGTAGGAGTTGTCTGTAAGTCAGACATTCATAACCCAGGAACTGCCTGTATATCATGGATGAATTCTTCAAGTCAATTTTAGTTTTAGAAAGATGCAGCAAGGAGATAGATCAGATATCATAGATCTTTAGAACTCAAAAAGACCGTAGCGATAATGTGTGATGGTTAAGGTTGTGTGTCACCTTGGCTGGGCCATGAGTCTTAGTGGTTTGCGAGTTATGTTATGATGTAGTTTAGCAGTTATGTAATTATGTAATTTGAAGGTTATGTAATGATGTAGTTATCCTCTATTTTGTGATATAATGTAATCACCTCTATGATGTGCTCTGATGTGATCAGCCAATCAGTTGTAAGGGGAGTTTCCTCAGGGTTGTGGCCTGCATCCACTGTATATGGACATTCTGGCAAAGCTCACTAACTTTTACTTGCTCTACATCCTCCATCCAGCTCATCATCATCTGACCTCCAGTTCTTGGGACTTGAGCCAATGGCCTGCCATATTGCCTGCTGATTTTGGGTTTGTCAGTTTCTACAGCTACATGAGTCAGGGGAAGCCTGATGCCCGACATCTGACCCACGGACTTCAGACTTGCCAGCCTCTACATCCACATGAGCCATTTCCTTGAGATAAATCTCTCAAACTCTCTCTCTCTCTCTCTATATATATATGTATATATATAGGATTCACTAGTTTTGCTTCTCCAGAGAACCCAGCTTAAGACATTTGGTACTGAGAGTGGTTCTAGAGAAACAAAATTGTAAGGGTGAGTTTTCTATATTGGTTCTCAAGTCTGGTTAGTCTTAAAGATGTTAATGACTTTGTTTCTAGTAGTAAAGAGGGCACTGCTAATCTATGGAGTGAGATGGCAATAGAAATACACAAAATACCACAATCAATAGATCCAACATTGATGAGAGGCAAGGGTCTGGGTGATTGCATGCTTGATACTTTTTTACAATTTTGTCAGAATGAGAAGTATAAGTAAGCTTGTTTGTTGGTCCTACTTTAGCTAGACAAAGTAGTGAAAGAGATGAGCTCAGGGCTTTGGAGTTACAGCTGAAGCACCACATAAACTACCTCAAATTTTCTACTTGTACCCTGAAAGAATGCCTTATTTCTTGTAGTAACAGAGCTGATATTGCCTAAAACCAAACCCAGAGTCTTATAGTAAGAGTGACTGAATTACGCCAACTGAATTGCCAACCTCGAATGGTGTCTGAAGTTAAAGCGAGGGCATTTATTGGGAAGAAATAGGATCCTGAAACTTCTGATTGGGACATATGGGCAGAAAATCAGGAAATTGGGGACCCTGAGACCCTTAATTTCATTGAATCACTCCTGCCAAAAGAACCAGCACTCTTAATCCCATCTGAAGAAATTACTCCATCTTTGTCTGCTAAGCCACCCTCCCCAATAAAATCATTATCCCCTCTACCCCTGTCTGATGAGATTAACCCAACTATGTCCGAAGATCCTTTGTCTGAGATATCACCTGGGTTGGTGTCTGAGTCATCCCCTGGGAAGGCATCTGAGTCATTGCCTGGGGCATCGCCTGAGGAGGATGCCTTACAAGACACTGATGGGTGTTCTCAGAACACATCCCCACCACCCATTTTTGCTTCTAGACCTATAACTAGACTTAAGTCCCAGTAAGGCCCAAAAGGTAAAGTAAAAAGTGTGGCCCAGGAGGAACTCTAAAAGAACTGCTTGAGTTTTCTAATATGTACAAACAGAAACCTGGGGAATATGTGTGGTAATGGCTATTAAGGGTGTGGGATAATGGTGCAAGGAACATAAAGTTGGATTAATCTGAGTTTATTGATATGGGCTCACTAGGCACAGATCCTTCATTCACTGTTTCAGCTGAGGTTAGGAAAGGATCTATGTTTGTTTGGTTGGTTCACTGAAGCATGGACTATACGGTGGCCTACACTAAACCAAGTTGAAGTACCAGATCTGCCTTGGTATACTGTAGAATAAGGTATCCAAAGGTTTAGGGAAATTGGCATGTTAGAGTGGATTTATCAAGTTAGACCCACAGACCAACACATGAAGTGACGGGAGGACACACCTTTTACCACAACGATGAGGAACGAATTTGTGAAAGGAGCCCCAGCATCCTTGGAGACTGCTGTGGTTGCTATTTTATATAAGTCAGATTTGACAGTGGGAACCGCTTTAACTGCATTAAGACACCTAATTATAATGGGGCTGATTGGACCCTGTGGTGGTAGGGGCCAAGTGGCAGCACTCAATCAACAAACAAAGACAAGGTGAGACTGGTTACTGTAATGGACAGTAGAGTAAAATCACTAATCTGAATAGTCTGATTCTTATGGATTTATGGTGTTGGCTACTTAGTCATGGTGTTTCTGGGAGTTAAATAGATGGGAAATCTACTAAATGTTAACTTAATCTGTACAAGCAAAAGAATTCTATGTCAAGTGAACAGCAGTATAACTCAAATCACCAGAATAAAGAGTCACGCAGCCCCTTAAATCAAGACTTGAGCCAGTTTACAGACCCACAACCCCTTGAATGAAGAGGAGGTGAGATCCTCTTGAGCAAGGACCCCATTACACTTCTAAAAATTTGTACTGTTAATCTTTCTCACAGCCTTCCCCAAAGTGATCTATGGTTTTTCATGAGAGTGACTGTTCATTGAATAAAAGGAAATAATCAGACTTTTCAGGGATTACTGGATACTGGCTCTGAACTGACACTAATTCCAAGAGAACTAAAATATAACTGTGACCTACCAGTCAGAGTAGGGTGTATGAAGTCCATGTTATTAATGGAGTCTTAGCTCAGGCTTGTCTCTATAAAAAATGGTGTGGGGGCATTGTCTGACCTTCTGTAACTTCACAAGGGGGAAGCAGAATCAAGATCAACAGCCCAAGGCTGATTCCTGTGAGGTGGAGTTCAGACATACCTTCTCTCTCTGCCATCTTTACCAATTCTGACACCAATTGTCCCTCCCACAGAAATCCCTACTGGGTTCAATAATTCATTACAATGGCCACACAGAACTCACAGACCACACTCATGGTTATGGGGTTTATTAGAGAAGTAACAGGTTACAATTCAGGCTCAGGAACACTCAGGATACAGTTCTTCCATCAGGACAGTCTCTTTTCAGCTGTGCTCACAGGCACACCTCTCCTGACCCTCAGTCTCTGCCCAAACACACTGGACTTTCTTGCTCCATGGGCCAGGAAACCCACTGTGCCATCTCCTGCAGGTCTCTCCTGACACCACTTCTTGCCATCTTTACTCTCTCTGTCTCTTTCTCTCAGTCTCCTGCTCTTAGGAGCTTCTCAGCATGGGGATCCCAGGTCCAAAAGACAGACTCTCTGCTCCTGGCTGTTCTTCCTTGATATTGGTAGGACTCTCCTCCCTGCTCTGGAATTGACTGTCTTTTAAGGCAAAACTGACCAATCCCCTTGGTGGGCCACAATTACCCTATTACACAGTCCTGCCCAATCACCTGTGTGGGTGTTGTAAGACCAAGTCTAGAAAGACTACACACAAAAGTAATTAATTGCACCGCAGTCTCATAGTGGGTCTGCTGGATCCCAAACACATACTGTAGTGATTTCTCCAGTTCCAGAATGCATAATTGGAATAGATATACTCAGCAACTGGCAGGAGCCCCACATCAGATCCCTGACAAGTGAAGGGCTATTATGGTAAGCAAAGTCAAGTGGAAGCCATTAGAACTGCTGATACCTAGGATAATAGTAAACCAAAAGTAATACCACATTCCTGGAGGGATTGTAGATTACTGCCATAATCAAGGATTTGAAGGATGCAGGAGGGGTGATTCCCACCACATTGCCATTCAACTTGCGTATTTGACCTGTGCAAAAAACAGATGACTCTTGGAGAATGACAGTAGATTATCATAACTTTAATCAGGTTGTCACTACAATTTCAGCTGCTGTTTCAGATGTGGTTCATTGCTAGAGAAAATTAAGATGTCTCCTGGTACCTTGCATGTTGCAATTGATCTGGCAAATGCCTTTTTCTTGATTCCAGTTTCAAAGGACCACAAGAAATAGTTTGCCTTCAGCTGGCAAGGCCAACAATACACATTCACTGTCCTACCTCGAAGGTATATCAGCTCTCCAGCCCTATGTCATAATTTAGTCTACCAGGGAACTTGATTGCCTTTCCCTTCCACAAGATGTCACACTGGTCCGTTACATTGATGAAATTGTGGTGATTGGACCTAGTAAGGATTTCCAATGATAGGTCATTAGTCTTGCAAAATTTTATCATGCCGTCTCCAGCGCTGTTTCAATCACCAAGGCCATATTTTTTAACTACTGATCTTTCTTCTTTGTTTCCACCTTCTGCATTCCAATCACCAGTAATTATCAATGCATCTTGATTGCATGTTTGTTCATGCTATGTGAATAGCTTGTGTAAATATACAGAATTATTTTATGTATTTGTATGTTCTTCTCTTTTAAATTCTCTTTCCCTCTTTCGTTTTCTGCTTACCTGTTATAATCATAATGTTAAACAGTCATTAAACAGTCCCCCAAACACTTCATACTGGTCGACACCTCCACAGTCTTCATTCTTTTGCATAAAATCCAGGGAGTGCCACTGTCACTCACCTGCTAATATATCTCTAATAATTTCTCATTGCCCACAGCTCAGTCCCCAGCCTGAGGCAACCTGATGATGGAGGAATCATTCTCTAGCCAATCTTGTCCCACACTATTTCCTCACACAAAGATTTTCCATCACCAGCATATCATCAGATGTTCCTAATACACTCTACAGAATCTCAGTGAAATCATTTGCTGATGCTCTCTCTCCAGACTGGAATCTCCACCTTCTTCTCTACTTTTAATATATGCAGTTTATTTATCCCTAAAGTCAGATGTCTATTCATATTCACTGCCTATATTTATTTTCATTGTTTATAAAATTTTTCCAATTGGCATATTGGGATTAATTTCTTGAGAAACTCATTTTATCTTTAAGAAAATAAATGGAAGGTTCTTAAAAGAGTCATAGGATTTTAGAGCTGGAAATATTTTAAAACCTTTTTAAACTCAATATCTTAATTTTACAGATGAGAAAAATAAGACTTGTTGTTAGGTGCCGTTGAGTCAGTTCCGACTCATAGTGATCTTATGTACCACAGAACAAAACAATGCCCAGTCCTGCCCCATGCTCACAAGAATTGTTATGCTTGAGCCCATTGTTGCAGCCACTGTGTTAATCCATCTCATTGAGGGTCTTTCTCTTTTTCGTTGACCCTGTAGTTTATCAAGTATGATGTCCTTGTCCCGGGACTGATCCCTCCTGACAATATGTCCAAAGTATGTAAGATGTAGTCTCAGCACCCTTGCTTCTAAGGAGCATTCCACTTGTACTTCTTCCAAGATAGATTTGTTCTTTCTTTTAGCAGTCTGTGGTATATTCAGTACTCTTTGCCAACACCACAATTCAAAGGCATCAATTCTTCTTTGGTCTTCCTTATTCATTGTGCAGCTTTTGCATGCATGTGATGTGATTGAACATATCATAGCTTGGGTCAGGTGCACCTGAGTCTTCAAGGTGACGTTTTTGCTTTTCAACCCTTTAAAGCAGTCTTTTGCAGTAGATTTGCACAATGAAATGCATCTTTTGATTTCTTGACTGCTGATTCCATGGGTTCTGATTGTGGATCCAAGTAAAATGAAATCCTTGACAACTTCAGTCTTTTCTCCGTTTATCATGATGTTACTTATTGGTCCAGTTGTGAGGATTTTTGTTTTCCTTATGCTGAGATGTAATCCACACTGAAGGCTGTGGTCTTTGATCTTCGTCAGTAAGTGCTTCAAGTCCTCTTCACTTTCAGCAAGCAAAGTTGTGTCATTTGCCTATCGCAGGTTGTTAATGAGTCTTCCTCCAAGGCTGATGCCCTGTTCTTCTTCATATAGTCCAGCTTCTCGGATTATTTGCTCAGCATACAGATTGAATAGGTATGGTGAAAGGATACAACTCTGACGAACACCTTTCCTGACTTTAAAACACGTAGTATCCCCTTGTTCTGTCTGAACAACTGCCTCTTGATCTATGCACAGGTTTCTCACGAACACAATTAAGTATTCTGGAATTCCCATTCTTTGCAATGTTATCCATAATTTGTTATGATCCACACAGTCGAATTCTTTAGTATAGTCAATAAAACACAGGTAAACATCTTTCTGTTATTCTCTGCTTTCAGCCAGGATCCATCTAACATCAGCAATGATATCCCTTATTCCACATCCTCTTCTGAGTCCTGCCTGAATGTCTGACAGTTACCTGTCAATATTCTGCTGCATCTGCTTTTAAAATGGAGGCTTAGAGATGTTAATTGTTTAGTTTTTTGCATAGATAATTTTTATTATAGTAACTGACATTTAATTCAGACCCTCAATTCCTTTTAACTTTAAGATAAAGGAATATCATAAAATTGATCTATCTTAAAATTGACAAACCATCTAGGATTTTAAAAATTCTCAGTATTATTACTATTTTGTATTGCTACTCCATAATGGAATGTCTATTACTCAATGATTGTGGAAAGAATGAATGAATGAATGAATATATATTCAAGTACAGAGGTACCTTATCATCCTAATAATTTTAATAAAGGCTTTCTTGCAGTTTAATGTCATTGTAAAAATAATCTCTATATAAACACTGTTTTACTCCAAATTATAACATAATACATTTACTGAAAACTTGGTATCCTATAAATTCTGCCTTATTAAATTTTGATTTCTTAGGAAACAGAATACTTTTTAGATAAGTTCAAAAGTCATTATAATTTCACTCACAAGTTCTTCAGACCTACTACAACAGTTCAACTTTTAAGTAAACATCAATTTACCCTTTTATTTATGTTCTTCCTTTTCTTACTTTCACTTCCAAGTTGACGGTGGTAGACTTCAAATGAAACAATAGCTGGCAGATATCCTAGTGAATAAAACCATTGAAGCCTGCTGGATTCCTGGCAGGCTAATAGGCCCAGACACATTCCATGCTGAGGTCTTACCCTTAATTTAAGACATTTATTGGTACGGATTATTATAAACTTACCCATTGAGACCACTAGACACTATTCAAAGATTTAAATGTCACAAGTGGAAGGGAAAATAGACATTGGATATTTAGAGCATTGTTGTTTATAATAGTAGCCTGTGGTGTCACCTGTCTCCACACTGTACTCAACCCACTTCCATCAATTAGACGTTGACCCATAGTGACCCTATTGGACAGAGTAGAACTTTCCCATATGGTTTCCAAGGCTGATAATTTTTACAGAAGCAGACTATGACATCTTTCTCCTGTGGAGGGGCTGGTGGATTCGAACCACTGACCTTTTGGTTAGCAGCTGTGCACTTTAACCACTGTGCCACCAGGACTCCTCCACCCTGCACTAACAGGATTTTACTTTGCACGTGGAAGTTGTAGAGAAGCTCTCCAGTGGTGCCTCTTGAATGAACCTGAATGTAGAATGACAAGGTGGTAAAGGGCATGACTCTTATGCTCTGATACACCTGGATTTGAGGCCTGGCTTTGACACTTCCTATGGCAACTTTTTGGGTAAGTTACTTAACATATTTAAGCCTCAGTTTTCTCATTTGTAAAATTAGGATAATTAAAAGTACCCCCTCATAGGGGTCATTGGTGGTTCAGTGATGTAGTTCCTGCCTTCCATGGGAGAGATGTGGGTTCAATTCCTTGCCAATGCACCTCAGATGCAGCCACCACCCCTCTGTCAGTGGAGGCTTGAGTGTTGCTATGATGCTGAACACATTTCAGTGTAGCTTCCAGACTAAGATAGGCTAGGAAAAAAGGCCTGGCAATCTACTTCTGAAAATCAGCTAATAAAAACCCTGTGGATCATAATGGCCTGATCTACAACCAATCATAGGGATGGCACAGGACCAGGCAGTGTTTTGTTCCATTGTGCATGTGGTCTTCATGAGTTGGGGGCAGACTCTATGGCAGCTAACACCACCACCATCACCTCATAGGGAAGCTGTGAAGATTAAATGAGATAATGCTCACAAAGTAGTTAGTGCATTCACCCACTCCCAGTAAGCCCTAATTAATAATCAAATTACTGGGGCTACAAAAAAGGCTGAAGTTGGTGATACTGCATTAATTCTTGCCCCAAACGTTGAAGGAATGACTTCAGATGAAATGCTAAGCTCTTGCCATCAAGGTCAGCAGATCACTGGGAATGCCTGCATCAGATTAGCTGAGGAGTGGTCCATGATACGACATTTCTCAGCCTGAGAGTCATGTCCTGTCTACTGATTCCCAGAAGGAGATGACATTCACATTATCCCACAATAAAGTCCAAGAATGACTTTAGTGTACATTGCTTGGCAATGCCAGAGGGTGCCTTTCAGTTCCAAAGCTTTTCAGAACAGTCCAGGGTGAAAACAATTTAACTGGGGAAATAGGGAGGACAATAGAGATTGGGTTTATTAGTTTTTGGAAGAGTCAGGATCCAAGTGGAACTCTGCAAGTAAGCAAATTCTAACAGCAAACCAGAGGTGAAGGCCAATAAGTCCATCAGACTCAGAGCTAACTTCCTAATGGTGTGGCAGGAAATGAGTTACAAATTTAAGATTAAAACCTATCTTCAATTTGTCTGGATGTCAAAGAGCTCTTAGAAACATCCCTACATCTTGCATTTTCTGCTCTTATTGTAGACACTCTACATTATAATGTCTAAAAGTCATTGACATCTTAATTAGAGAGAGTGAGTTTATATTTCACTCAAGCCATATTTAACACTTTTGAGGAAGGGTTATGCAGAGTAAAAAATAATATATTCTATGAAAACCAAAAAAACAAACCAGTTGCTGTTGAGTTGATTCCGACTCATAGTGACCCAGTAGGACAGAGAAGAACTGCCCCATAGAGTTTCCAAGGAACACCTGGTGGATTCAAACTGCTGACCTTTTGGTTAGCAGCCTTAGCTCTTAACTACTATGCTACTAGGGTTTCTGATATATTCTATAGAAAATTAAAAATATTCTCCAGAACTGCCTGAAACTTAAACCACTGTTTTGTTTCTTCTTTAGTCATAGCAATATATGTTTTTTCTTCATTTTCCAAGAACACCTAACCATACTGTCAAACCATTTTATACAGCAGTGTCAGCTGAAAGAATAGGCAGATGATGAAATGCCCTTACACTAGAAAGTAGCCTTTCCAGTAGAAATGGTTCTATTCAAGTGCTTTTTATACTGTTGAATTCTCCAGTATTTTGTCATTTTTGCTTTTCAGATAACAGTATTAATGTAGCAGTGGACCATTCTACACTGAAAACACTTTTGACTTGACTCCCCCAGTAGGCAGAATTCACATACTTTATTTCCTTTGTAACAGTATAATACATTGACAGTTTAGTTGATTGGTGCCATACACTTTTATGTATATCACTTAGTCTCTATAGAAAATACCTTTCATGATAGCAGAATTCAATGTCATGTTTTGTGCTACAGCTTTTCTCCCTGGTAACTCTAGAACAAACTTTATAAGTAATGGCAAGATTATTAAAGCATTTTTAAGATATTAGTACTATTTATTTGAAGAATATACAACCAACCATTAGATTGTATGTTTTTTCTCATATACACAAATAATACAGACCCTTAAAATGTAACAGTTTACAGTCAATTACAAATCACATTCCTGTTTCTTTCTTTTCTTCCCATTTATGTGAAACTTGAGTTATGGAGTTTATGCTAACTTATGGAACAATAAACTGATATCACGTGTTGGTGAGATGGAGTTCTTTGATGGAGATATTTTCTTTTTCTATTCTTTAAGAAGAGCGAATTTTTCTATGGCACCATGGGGGACAACTGAAACCATAAGGCATATCTCAACCATCTAGATAAACTCCAAAGCATTGCTAAAGCAGCCATTTTAATGCAAAGGATTGAATTATACAATACAAAGAGTGTCCAGTAGATATTAGCCATGTATTTGGTGATGATACAGAATCTGATTCACTATAAGCAATAAAGAAATTTGCAACACGAACTTCAAGAAATGTGAAAAACTCTATTCTTCCGTATACTTCAGACTGTTTTAGAAAATAAACAGAGTAGGATATTTTCATTTGGAAAGTCTAACTTCAAGCTAAGAATTGAAAGGAGATGAAATTTTATTTAGAAGTAACCCAAACCAAAACCAAATAAAGAACACACATATAGTGGAATACAAAATTTTAGCACTGCCTAAAGACACACAATGAAAACTTTTTCTGAGGAAAAGGATCCACTGGCTAAGCTCCTTATGTCATCAATGGCTCTGCCAGCAACTTGCCACTAGAATCTATAGATTTCTGCTTGTGTTTGTTTCTCTCCTCTTAGCTGCCAACTTACATTCATGTGATCTCTCTGTCCATTTCATACTAAAAAGACTAGATGAACCTCATGGTCTAGACTGGATATCAAGCTATATGATCTAGTGGAGAAAGTATAAAAATAATCTGATTTATATCTTCTTTATCTCATTTCATGACATTTGTATTGATGGATCTACTTTCTTGTATTAGAACTTTTATATAAATGGCAGAGAGTTTCAATCTTCTCTTTCTACAACTGTTGAAATTTCAAACTGTCAGAAAGTTATATACATATATATTTTTTTAATTGCACAGAAAGTTAAAGTTATCCTTATCCTCCAGTACACTTTATAAATAACTGCCACTCAGCATATTTTGCCAGAATGATTTTTCTTCCTCCTCCTTTGATACACAAAAAGGCTTAATTTTGGTTTTCAATTCATGACCAACTTTTTATATGATATTGAGCAAGCCATTTCACTTTTATTTGTTCTACTTCTTAAATAGCAAATGATTTGGAAAAAAGTGATGAAAAACAAAGTTAAAAAAATTGAAAGTAAAATAACATCATCCTATAATTTTATAACAAATCTTCTACATGTGAAATCCAAAAAGGATTTCCTCAAGTAATTTTAAGATCCCAAATTTTATATTAAATATATCCCCCAAAATACTATTTTTTCTTTTCTCAAAATATAGCACCAATTTTTTTTGTCTATGGACTGATCTTCTTGAGTAGACTATTAGGAAGTTTCCAGATGATCTTAATCCCTTTATTACTTTCAGGGCACTCAGGTGGTTGGTAGAAAGATTTGGCAACGTGAAAAGGTAAGAGGACTCTATGTTACCAGAGTTCGAGAGCTGCCTTCTCTCCCTGGATCTGTCTGCAGGTCATTTTGGCAAAGTCACATCCTCTCTGGGTCTCTGTTTCCTCATCTATTAAAAGATTTTGACTACAAGATTTCTAGGATCCAAAACTTTTTTTTTTTCAAAAATTTTATATTTTTTTTTATTTTATTTATTCATTGATGATTTGGAAATATTCTCATCCCAGATTCAGTAATGAGTCTACAAAGAAACTACAATAACGTAGTGTTCTAGAATTGTTCTTTTTTTGTTTTTATATTTTTTTATTCTTGTCATATTTTTGTCAAATGTTCGTAATAGCCCTAAACAAACTGGAAACTAAATGCTTATCATCAAAAGTTGTGATATGTTCATGCAAATAAATACTAACTACAGCTACACACAAATGGGTGAATCTGACAGCAAAGATCAAAGAAAAGTACAAGACACTAAAGAATACATACAGCTTTATTTTTTTGTATAATTTCAAAATTAGAAAAAAACCCCACTAAACTCTTTGATGTAGGATTACATATATAAGTTATAAAACTATAAAGAAAGCAAGTAAGCTATTATTCCAAAGGTCAGGATAGTGGTTATCACCAGTGCTCAAGGACAAGAGGGAGCCCAAGGGGCTTTTAATACAGTGGGCAGTGGTTAAATGAGATTTTGTTTTATATTTATTATTAAGAAAACTGTAGGCATATCTTTTATATACTCTTCTGTATGTGCGTATGTATCATGATGAAAAAATATTTTAAATGCCAGAACCTTTAAGTGTAGGAAATTGTCTTCCATTAAGACTTTTGATTTTGTCTGTATGGTTTCTGTGAGTTACATCCACACCTTATGTAATGTTGTTTATTTTGCTTGGAACACTGTGCTGCCTCAACTCAGGGTATACAAAATTAACTTGGTACCTGAGTAAATGAAACAGAAAGGAATAATCTGATCATCAATATTTTCACAGCCATGTCTATTAGACTGTGTGTTTTCATGATACCGACTTAGGAAAGTTTGTATTTTTGCAAATTTCAATCTAATTATTTCATGTAGAAAATATGAAAATGTAAATTGTGTTTGATTAGGTACGGACAACTCAAAGAAATGTATCTTATCAAGATTTTAGGCATAGCCTGACAAAAACACTGCAGTGAATTTACCCACAAGATATATTTAACCCAATCATTTTGCATTTCTTACATAACATGAAGAGGGAACTTTAATTCAATCCCTCCTTTCCTCCCTCTCTTCCTTCTTGCATATTAAGACATGTATTAGAAATTGCAGAGAAAATAAAGGAAGGCAGCTATTATGGATTGAGTTGTGTCTCCCAAAAATATATGTTGTAAATCCTAACCCCTACACCTGTGGTAATAATCCCATTTGGGAATAGAGTTTTCTTTGTTATGTTCATGAGGCAGTGTGAGTGTATAGCGTGTTTTAAGTCAATCTCTTTTGAGATTTAAAAGAGCAGATTAAGCAAGCAGCAACGAAGCACAGATCGGGGAAGATAAATGCCATGCCACATGAGAGCTCCAAGGAACCAAGAAACAGAAGAAAAGAAACAAGCACCTTCCCCCAGACCCAACAGAGAGAGAAAACCTTCCCTTACAACTGTCCAAGACATGCAAACTACTCTAAGAGCACTGAAAAGAGAGGACAAACAACCTGAGAGAACTGGAAGATGAGTTCATAGGTAAAGGGCTTGTACTATGCCTATCTAACACCTGGTAAACCCTTCAGTCTACCCTTCATTCACTTTCTTCCTGCCATTTATTTGCTGAGGGATCTTAGCAAAACACCCCTGGGCTTTAAGGGGCACTCATATAAAATAGAGAAAATGGAAAAACCATCTCTGAGGTCTCTGTCAGCTCCAAAACACAGCATAGGGCTTAAAGTGAGAGAGGCATAAATAGTGAACTTAATTTTCCTGGATCTTAACCCTGCCTGTTATTTGTTATTGTTGTTAGGCGTCATTGAGTCGGCCCCTAACTCATGGCTACCCCATATACAATGGAACAGAAATGCTGCCCAGTCTTCCATCATCCCCAGGATCAGTTGCAGATTAGACCATTGTGATCCACAGGGTTTTCATTGGCTGATTTTGCGAAGTAGGTCAGTCGGCTTTCTTCCTAGTACATCTTAGTCTGGAAGCTCCACTGAAACCTGTTCAGCATCATAGTAACATGCAAGCCTCCATTGGCAGACACGTGGTGGCTGCTCATGAAGTGCATTGGCTGGGAAATCAAGCCTGGGTCTCTCACATGGAAGGCAAAAATTTTACCACTGAACCACAAATGTCCCTACCTGTTAATTAGTTGTCTATAAAGTCTCTAACAGATATTCTAAGTATCTCATGAGCACATTTTGTTGCCTGCTTTGTGGCATCTACCCTTTCCTTCCCTTCTGTTGTTACAGTCTTTTTATATTAGTCAGGATAAGGGAAGTTATGCTGCAATAGCAAACAAATTCTGAAATCTTAGAGAGTGACTTTGTACATAAAAATTCTTTCTTAATCAAAGATCATGCAAAATTCACTGAGGATCTAACTGTCCTCCTGTGCAGCTCTCTTCCAAGTTGTAATTTGGAAATCCAATCTAGCAGAAATTCCACTACCTTATGACAACTCCAACTCAATAAACGGTTTTAAGGATAATTAAGGCAGGGAAAGAAATATCTGGAAAATCTTACATTTATTCTCGAATGCTTTGGCCCAAGAGTAAACAGGTCCCTTCTGATCACAGCCTGTTGACCAGAAATAGTCATATAGTCCCACTTAATTGTAATGGGACTGTTGTTGTTAGTTGTCAAGTTGATTCCAACTCATAGCTAACCCATATGTGCAGAGTAGAACATCTCCATAGGGTTTTCAAGGCTGTGAACTTTTGGAAGCAGATGGCCAGAACTGTTTTCCCAGGAACCTCTAGGTGGGTTTGAACTGCCAACTTTTTAGCTAGTAATCAAGTGCTTAACACTTTGCACCACGCAGGTTAACACATGGATACTTTGTGAGCATTTAATATCTCTGACTCATTCTCAGTGATAATTTCTATGGCCATTACTGCCAGGGATTCTCTGAAGCCTAGAAGTGCCAGAGTGGTGCTGTATTTTTTGGAGATTCAAAGCACCAGAACCAGATACTATTCCCTCCTGCAGTGTGAAGCACCCTACTCCCACCCCTGAACACCAAAGCAATGCTACCTGTGAACAAAAGTCACAAAGATTTTAATGAGAATGGTTTTCAGTTTCTGCTTGTAACCCCATGCAGATGTAATTCTTAGGTTATCCAGAAGACAGACACCATACCCTTCCTTCTAGATCATACACTTCTCCTAATCCTAGCCTTTCTTTATTTTCAGTCATTCACATCCTTCTAGAGTCCCATACTCAGGCCCTTGGACACAGGCTTGTGTTTCACTCTAGAGTTCCATCCATAAAAATATATCAAGATTTCACTAAAGGCATGAGGTAGAAAATACATCCCAGGCATCAGCCCAGTTAGACATGTAATTCAGACCAATTTAAAGAGACATGAGCATGAAGAAAAGTGTTTTCACTATTTCTAGGTATGTTATATTTGAGGGTCCCTGGGTGGTGCATACCATTAATTTGCTTAGCTGCTAACCAAAAGGTTGGAGGTTCGAGTCCACCCAGTGGTGCCTCAGAAGAAAGATCTAGTGATCTGCTTCTGAAAAATCAGCCATTAAAAACACTATGGAGCAAAGTTCTACTCTGACACACATGGGGTCACCATGAGTCAGAATCAACTTGAGGGCAACTGATTTGATTTGGTTTATATTTGGGGAATTCAATATAAATAATCCTGTAGTATCAATTTATGCCTGGGAGAAGCCACTAATGGCTATTTTTTAAAACCTTTTCTGTGACTTTTACCAAGCCATTGGAAGGCAATACCCTTCTTTGTGCGTAGGTAGATGAAGAGTGAGAGCTACATGTTACATCATTCTACCTGTTCAGTTTCTCCTATTGTTTTTCTTCTGCCAAGACTAACAGCATCTTCAGCATCATTTGCACATTTCACCAATGTTTAAACTATCTACTATTTAAAAGATAACTAGCAATAATGGTAAATATCCATGCTTTAGGAAGCATTGGACATGCTTTCTTTTTTTAATCCACTATGGAGCTGAAATTCACTGGACTCCAGTGAATTCATGTCAGTCTGAATAAACTAAAGCCCCAACTGTTGGAGATGGGTTATCGCAAAGCTGTGTCTGGAGAGTTCCCATGCTGAGGGACAAAGGGAGGGCTCTGATGTCCTGTCTGATTGAGACAGTCTCCTGATGGGAAGACCACCCAAGACGAAACTTTCACTAGACCTAAGAGAGGTGAATCGGGAAAAGCCAATGTCCCAAAGTGCCAATTTAAACATTTACATGTTTTCATGTGCCAAAAATATATTTGTACACAACCAGGGAGAGAGCAGAAAAGGAAACTAGTAAGGACAGTTTCTTCTGGGTTTGAATCCATATCCAGTCCACGTTTTTTTATGCTTGTTCTCCCTCTTAACTTTAGATCATTAGCTCTTTGAGGACAGAATATAGCTTTTGATTATTAGGTGCACAATCTATCTTGATGTGACCTTGAATAAATGCTTAATATATGGGTAGGCCAAAATTGTCATTATAGTTCAAAAATTAGAAGCAGCCCCTCTTTGAATAGTGCAGCCCTATTGAACTGAAGGAGAGAAAAAACATCTTTCAAATATTGTTTAATATCATCAGTGGTTTTAGCTATGGTATTTGTGTGTGTGTGTGAGTGTATGTGTGTGTTTAAACTTAATTTTTTTAAATTTTTTTATTATGTATATATATATTAATTGTACTTTAGATGAAGGTTTACAGAACAAATAGTTTCCCATTAAACAGTCAGTACACATATTGTTTTATGACATTGGTTAACAACTTCAACTTAATTTTGTTAGAGTACATCAGTTGGGCTTTCTCCACCTAAGTACTGTTGTCATTATTTCTACATAAAGTAGGCAATAAACTAAACAGGATATGATTGTTATAGTCCAGTATTTTCAACGGTCTTGAAACCAGACTCGATCTGTGAAAATATTTAGACACTTAAAAATGTATACAAATGTAAGAAAATTGAAATTTGGGCCCATAAGAAGCAAAAGATGTTGAAGAGAGGAAGGAGGAACCAAAGAAGAGAAACACATTATAAAATTTTGGTAGTGACCAGGATAATCTTATCAATATAGGAGTTAGTTAATTACACTACCCTAGGAATAAACTAAGGTAGCATATAATCAAGAACCAATGATACTGAAGGAAGAAGTCCAAGCTTCACTGAAGGCATTGGTGAAAAACAAGACTTCAGGAATTGACAGAATACCAACTGAAATGTTTCAACAAATGGATGTAGCACTGGAAGTGCTCACTCGTTTACGCCAAGAAATTTGGAAGACAGCTACCTGGCCAACCGACTGGAAGAAATCCATATTTGTACCCATTCCAAAGAAAGGCGACCCAACAGAATGCGGAAGTTATTAAACAGTATCATTAATATCAGACGCAAGTAACATTTTGCTGAAGATAATCAAAAAATGGCTGTAGCAGTGCATGGACAAGGAACTGCCAGAAATTCAAACTGGGTTCAGAAAAGGACATGGAACAAGGGATATCACTGCTGATGTCAGATGGATCTTGGCTGAAATCCAAGAATACCAGGAAGATGTTTGTCTGTGTTTTATTGACTATGCAAGGCATTTGACTGTGTGGGTCAAAACAAATTACAGATAGCATTTCAAAGAATGGGAATTTCAGAACACTTAATTGTGCTCATGATAAAACTGTACATAGACCAAGAGGCAGTTGTTAGAACAGAACACGGGGATACCGTGGGGTTTAAAATCAAGAAAGGTGTGGGTCAGGGTTGTGTCCTTTCACCATACTTATTCAATCTCTATGCTTAGCAAATAACTCGAGAAGCTGGACTATATGAAGAAGAACGCGGCATCAGGATTGAAGGAAGACTCATTAACAATCTGTGATATGCAGATGATACAACCTTGTTTGCTGAAAGTGAAGAGGACTTGAAGCACTTTACTGATGAAGGTCAAAGACCACAGCACTCAGTATGGATTACACCTCAACATAAAGAAAACAAAAATCCTCACAACTGGGCCAGTAAGCAACATCATGATAAATGGAGAAAAGATTGAAGTTGTCAAGGATTTCATTTTACTTGGATCCACAGTCAGTGCCCATAGAAGCAGAGTCAAGAAATCAAATGATGTATTGCATTAGGCAAATCTGTTGCAAAAGACCTCTTTAAAGTGTTAGAAAACAAAGATGTCTCTTTGAGGACTAAGGTGCGCCTGACACAAGCCATGGTATTTTCAATTACCTCATATGCATGCCAAAGCTGGACAATGAATAAGGAAGACTAAAGAAGGGTTGATGCCTTTTAATTATGGTGTTGGTGAAGAATATTGAATATACCATGGATTACCAGAAAAACGAGCAAATCTGTCTTGGAAGAAGTACAGCCAGAGTGCTCTTTAGAAGCAAGGATGGCGAGACTTCGTCTCAGGTGCTTTGAACACGTTACCAGAAGGAGCCAGTCCCTGGAGAAGGACATCATGCTTGATAAAGTACAGGGTCAGTGAAAAAGAGGAAGACCCTCAATTACATGGACTGACACAGTGGCTGCAACAGTGGGCTCAAACATAGCAACAGTTGTGAAGAAGTTGCAGGACTGGCACAGTGTTTCATTCTGTTGTTCACAGGGTCACTCTGAGTCATAACTGACTCGACAGCTCCTAACAACATAACAATAGCAATAAACTCAGAGAAATTGTCAATTGGTGAATGTTCAAGTATTTTCACCACTTTATCTGACTGTCCTTTGGATTTTTTTTTCCTTCTTCTTCGCCACTCTGCTTTTTTCTCAGTTCCAAGGGATACATGAATAATTCCCAAGTCTGTTTCAAATTAGAAATTCTGATGATGAGATTAATCAGTTCTTAAGGATGTAGTGTTGAAGAGCATAGTTTTTAACTAAAATACAGTCTGTATTTGAAGACAGTATGCTCTGAGGTCAGAATAAAGGATAAAAAAATACATCATGTCAATAGATGCAGAAAAAGCATTTAACAAAATTCAGTTCCATGATTTATATGGAAATACAACAGATCTGGAATAGCCAAACTAATTTTGAAAAGAAAAAGGTGGAGGATTTACTATAAGGCTATAGTAATTAAGGCTGTGGTTTTAGGGTAATATACACATATAACCCTAACCCTAACCTATGGAGCCCTGGTGGCACAGTAGTTAAGAGCTATGGCTGCTAACCAAAAGGTTGCCAGTTCAAATCCATTAGCTTCTCCTTGGAAACCCTATGGGGCAGTTCTACTCTGTTCTATAGGGTCTCTGTGAGTCAGAATCAACTTGATGGCAATGGCTTTAGTTTCTTTCTTTCGTTTTTGGTTTAACCCTAACCTTTATCTCCATCCTTATTTGGTCAATTGATTTTTGGACTTTCTCAGTCCTGCTGTATGTGCAACCCATCTTTAATATGTTCCCTAGACACTGTCACTCCCATGAGCTTAGTCTATTGAAGAGCTTTTAAAAAATACAATTAAAAAAAATACGTATACTTGCTCCAGATTTCTGATTGTTTTCCACCAAAAACACTACAATCCCTAACAATGTACTCGTTGGCATTCTTTATTAGGAGCACCACACAACAGGGGAGAAAATTCTCAGTTTGCTGAACCTTCCATCTTTGTGGTAGGCAAATAGGTGGAGCAGGTCATGCCATTCTCACTGAGCTGACACTTTGCTCTGAGTTGCACGTAAACTTCCAGTGAAAAAATGGTGAACTTTATACATTCTGTGGGTCACTCTGTCAACCTCGTGAGCCTGGTTGTGATTTACTTTAGCTCTTGCAATCCTTTCAGTTAGGTCTGTTTTCACTTTCCCACTGGCAACTTTCTATCCTGAGTCACACTGACCTCTGTCTGCCCTGAAACAAGGAGGCCAGCTTAGCTGTTTGGGCTTCTGCTTTGAACATTTAGGGAGGAATTAGTGACATACTTCAGAGGGTCCAGTTTGCAGTCTCTGTAAAGCATCTCCTATACTGAAGAGGTCATCGACTGACAGCTTTGCATTCTGTCTTCCTTAGGCCATCATTTTTACCCTACTAAGGGACAAAAGGTACAAAGAAATGTTTCTTGTGTCAAGCCTGAACAATTAGCAGGATTCCTGGCACTTCCCTAGACCTTCAGAGTACTTTTTCTCTGTGTCAGAAGAGTTTATAGCCTGGCGTTTGACCAAATTCTTTATTCTATAGATTTAACAACCAGCTCCAGCTCACTACAAAATATCGATAACTTGTTATCTTATATGTTTGCCTCTTCCTCTGGCCAAGACTTCTGAGGGATTTAGTCAGGTCACCAGCTGTTCCAACTATGCTGTCAAACCACCATGGCTTAAATAAACAAAGGCTTTCTTTTCTTTCCTTTTAAGAATTTTTTTGGGGAAAATAAACGGTGACAAAGTTAGCTAAATCACTAAACTTATTTGTCTCTTTATTCATCCCATATGTTTGAAAGAGGAAATGGAAGTTGGTTGGCCTTAGGATCTGAATTCATAAAATTATAACCATTCTCTCATTTAACAATAGATAGCCAAGCAACTTCTTCTACAGCCTTCCTCTGAAGGATCATGCTCCAGTTCGCACAGAGGCCAGCTAGCCAGCAACTGACTAGAATGGACATACACAAAAGAGCAATCTCTGCCCAGCTCACAGGAAACAGCCTGTGAAGTGTTTCCAAACCAAAACTGCCAAAGAAACACTTTGCCAGCCAGTTTTGGTCCCCTGGTGTCCTAGGTTCTCAAGGTTTCTCCCTCACAGCTGGGCAAATGCACAATGTACACCTCTGATTTCCCAGGGGCAGGTTTAGGCAAATACAGGATGGGGTATACAATGGAAATAGGGAGGGAAGAGGAAGACATAAAACAACATAAAAGCACAGGAAATTCCAGATTAACTAGAAAGTATTGCATATATGTGAACAGTTTGCATTTGGACATAAAGCAGTTGGTTGTGCTTGAGAAGCATTTAGGTTGCAAATGGAGCATAAGTAAGGAAGTCTAATGGGAAAATTTAGGCTGGATTGCAAATGGAAAAGATTAGAAGAGTGGAAATTGTACGTTTATAAGTCTGAGGTGAGAGTGGGCATGAAAATAGGGGACAAATAAGAGAAACAATATGGAAAAAATAATCCAAAGGGCTCGGGGAATTACTTGGATAAAGAGTTTGAGAGATATCTGTCAAAAAAGATTTAGGTACTGGACAAAGGGAACAGACACAATGTTGATTTTAATGGACTCTCCTCTAATTTAGGTTTTTTAACACCTAAAAGAAGTTTGTAAGTATTAGTCTTAAAATTGTATAACTTTATCTGAGTTTCCACCAAATTAGTATCACTTTAATGTAGATGATTCTGCTGTAATATGATAGTTACATTCCTAAGAGACCTTGTGTTACGAAAATAGTAGTAACATTGGAGAAAGGAAGATAAGAACTAAAGAGTTCTTAGTTCTTGAACCAGCTGAGATCTCCAATCCATTGACTGTTGCTTTTTCTCTTATTCCGCATGAATACGCACTTAATTCCCTTCTTTTCCAGTTTAGATCCCATAGTCATTGCTGTAAACACCCCTCTGCATGCACTTTTAATTCTGCTGCTTTTCTTTCTTCATCATACTTGCTGGCAAACCCTGACCTTCTCTGTGCCTGTGGTTGGAAGAAAACACAGAACCACGCTGCTGTTTCTAAGCACTGTATAGAAATGTTACAAGTTTCCCTAGTCAGTTCCCTCTCCCAATATGACAACGATTTCACACCTCCTCCTCTCTTCTCAAACCTCCAAGGTCCCTTTCCTATACCTCACTCTTAGCTGATGTCTTCTATTCTTATTTCACTAATAAAGAAGAGAAATAAGACCTTCCTCCTCTTTTTACCACCAAAAATTTAAAAACTACCCATATCTATACCTGTGAAGTCAGCCTTGCCTCCTATTACAGTGGATGAATTATTCATGTTTCTCGCTATGACTGATACATCACTTGTACACTTGATGTCATTCTTCTACTCAAGGACTTTTCTCTTAGAGTTATGCCTCCCCTTGCTTCTGTACCATCAATTATCCCCTATTACATATCTCTCAACAGCATACAGACATACTACACTATATCTCACAGTTAATAAAGCAAACAAACCAAACCAACCTAAACAAATAAAACAAAAAGCTTGACCCCATCTTCCTCTCCAGCTACTGTCCTATTTCTCTGCTCCACTTTTGGCAAAGTTACTAGAACTTTTTGTTTATCCCATGTCTCCAGTTTCTTACTCTACATCTCTTCTCAACTCATTTCAATGAGAGCTTCATTCCCAATAGAAATCTCATTTGTCAGGATCATTAATGAACATCATGTTTCAAAATACAATGGTCAAAACTCAGTCATCTTACTTGAACTCCTAAAACCATTAGATAGACTTGCTCACTCACTTGGGAAATCATCTTGAAATACTTTCTTCCCTAGGTTTCTGGAGCACTATATTATATTCCTACCTCATTGACTACACCATTACTATGCTGGATCCTCTTAACTCAGTGTTTCCAATTCTCTGCCCTCAGAAATTTTCTTTATCTGACCACTTTAGCTAGTTACCCCATCTAGTTCCCAATCCCCCAGTTGATTTCCATATTTTTATCTCTAGCTGTCATCACTCCCTTGATCTTAGATATTCAGTCATAGATATCTAACTGTATGCTATCTCCATTTAAATGAGTATTAGGTACCTCAAACTTAATATTTTCCAAATTGAATTGTCTATTTCCTTTCTCAGACTTGCTCTTCCCATTTTTGTCATCTCAGGGAATGATACCATATTTATCCAGTTGCTCAAGCCCAGAAGTTAGGATTTAGCCCATTTCTCTCATACGTATTTTCATCAGCAAAACCTGCCAGCTCTGCTTCCAAAAGTGTGTCCTAAATCTAATCCTTCCCACCATCTCCATGACTATCACTAGAAGCCAGCCCTTGTTGATCTGTAAGCAATAGAGACTCTAGTGGGAGCTGGATGATTGTAACATATTATGTTTTTTAGTTTTCTTTGTAAGACTGTATTCATGTATTTATTTTAGTCTCATCTCTATTTCAGAGTTTATCATAGGTGAAAATTTAAAGAGGAAGAATATTAAGAGGTACATCTTTGCTAACCAGAGCTTTTGGTAGTTAGGAGAAGGAGGTAAGGAACTCTTCCTCACTGCATTTTAAGGACCTAAATCAATCTGTATGGTAATGGTTGTTCTTGGATGTTTTAGTGATTGGCAAGTAGTACAGTTTGGTAGCAAAATGGTTTTAGGCCACACAGTACAGTGATTAGAGTGCCAAGCGTCAGAGGCTTTAGCTCTGTTCCTGCCAAGTAAGCAAGTCACTAAACCTTTGTATGTTTTTCCTTCTATGCACCAGGAACAGTAAGTGCTCTTTATTACCAAAAACTGTTGTGCAAATAGATGATGATTATATGTGGAAATGTTTTGCCCTTCTTTATGGAAAGAAAAAATTAACAACCTCAATTTCCTGAAACACAACTAAAGGTTGCCCTTTTATTTGTTTATTTCACTTCCTTCTTGGCATTTTCAAAAATTGTACAAAAACATGAAAACTTTTATAATAGAAAAAATAAACGAGTTAAAAATAAAGTAAGTCTTCAATCACTTAGAAGCCTTTCTATATTTCACTTTTCAATGGCTGTACCAATCATTATATCAATATTAATAATAATTTTATGTACACAGAGCATTTTTACTATGTGCCAGGCACTATGCTAAGTGCTTTACAAAGTTTCCTGTTGGATGTCAGAAATGTCTTTCCTTAAATGTGACTTCAGTCATGACATTTATAGTCTGTCAAAGATTCTCTCCCCTTACTACATTGAATATTGATGCCTAACATGATATGTCATAGATATTTTTAGCTGCAAAGAGTTGAAGCAAAATAGACTACTTGGTAACATCTGAGTTAATAGAAGATTTAAAGCAACAAATATAATTATTTCCCAGGAATGCTAACTAGTCACAATTTGGGAGAAGTTTTATCTTTACTTCTGCTTTGGTCTATGTAGATCATCTAGAAAGGTCAAAACTATCAAGTACTCTTGACTGAGGTTATGTATTATTGATGTTTCACAGACTTCTAAAGAAAAACATTTAGAGTCGGTAATTTCTGTATTAAGTGACACAGTTCTAATCTAGTTAAATAGTATTCAATGTATTCTGTTACTTTGCATTTATTCTCACACTCTAGTTTTTGAACGTTTACTAACTTTTTACCATATATCTGATTCTACAAAAAGTCACATAAATAGAAATAATCACAACCAACGTGAACTTCCACCCTCCTATTTCCCAGCATAAAACATTTTGCTTTTTCTATGCTGGGAAATGGTTTGCAAGGCACTCTTGGCCACATTTTAATGGACTATGTGCTTTTCTAAATGTGTAAATCGATCTGCTGTCTTTTGTCACATACTCTTACCCAATGATGCTTCAGTTTATATTTATTGGCTTACTTTGTCATGTCTTCCTGCTCTGTGACCTAATTTTTTCTAAATATATAATTGCAATCTCTCCCATATTGTTATTTGAAATTTATACTGTGCTGATTTTCAAACAAGGAATTTGAAATATAAGCCCATATTAAAGCATGACAATTAAAATAAAGATTTAAAAAGAAGAGTCTTATGCAACCCTTGTACAGATATGTTTTATCAGGCTCTGAAAATAAAATTTTTCCCACTATTAAAACTAAATTTAGCTTATTTCACCTAACTGTTAAGGCATAAAAAGAAACAAGATGGATTATTTGGGCTCCTCATCTGATAAAACGAGGCATCCCACATCGCCGCTCACATCATTGGGTGAGATTTACCTTTTCCTTTGGTTCAGGTGGCGAAAAAGAATAATATGTTGGTGAAGATTTATTATAGGAAAAATATATTACAAGAACTAAAGTGGGAGTTTTGTGCCACAGCAATCCAAGTGTCCTAATAGCAACTTCAGGCAGCTACCGACTATAACTCGTTTGTCTTGTCAGTCTCTTCAGAGCTCCTTGTGCCACTCAAATACTCCATTATTGATGCCTGACTCACCTTCTTCTTACCTCTTCTTTCTTTCCAATTCCATCTATTGCTCCTGTTTCTATTTTTTAAAGGCCTTTGCCTGCTGACTTCTGCTTCTGACTCATCCCTTTTTTCACATTTGTGATTTAATTGATTGGCCAGAAGTCCCTATAGAGCATCACTGGATAGATTTCTTATCCAAACCTCTGATAGCCTGCTGACCTGTCTCATGTCGGGACAAGATGGCTGCCTTTGAGTCCAGTGCTAATTCTCATTGCAATCATTTATGACCCAGATTGTAGGCTAACACAACTTAAAAGAGGATTGTGTGTGTGTGTGTGTGTGTGTATTTTCAATAGGTAAGAAACTCTAGAGCTAGGCTAGCAGGGTTCAAATTGCTGTCTGCCATTAACAATGTAACTTTACTCTCTCTGTGTCTCATTTTCCTCATCTGTAAAAATAAGGATAATAATACTATTTTCCTCATGTGGTTATTATAAGCATTAAATTAGTTAATATATATAAAACCCTTGGGGGAGGGGTTGGATGCCACACAGTAAGCACTATATTATAATTATAACCATCATCATCATCATGATCACTATAGCATTTTGACCATGGTAGACTATACAGTATTTTTCCTTAGGACTAGTTCTGGGAAGAACTTTACTCTTGGATACTTATATATGGGTGTTGTACAGGGATGGAGCACCCAATAAGCAAGGTAAACACCCCACGAGTTTGGCAGTTTGTCATACTTTGGGGGCTTGCCTGTTGCTGCAGTGCTGGAAGCTATGCCACTGGTATTCAAGTTCCAGCAAGGTCATCCATGGTGGACAGGTTTCAGCTGAGCTTCCAGACTAAGACAGACTAGGTATAAGGACCTGGTGATCTTCTGAAGAAAACTAGACAGTGAAAAATTTATGAACAGCAGTGGAACATTGTCTGATGTAGTGACAGAAGATGAGACCCTCAGGTTAGAAGGCACTCAAAATATGACTGGGGAAGAGCTGGCTCCTGAAAGTACAGTCGACCTTAATGACGTGGATGGAGTCAAGCTTTTGGGACCTTTATTTGCTGGTGTGGCATGACTCAAATGGAGAAGAAATAGCTGCAAACATCCATTAATAATCAGAACATGGAATGTACAAGGTATGAATCTAGGAAAATTTGAAATTGTCAAAATTGAAATGGAACACATAAACATCGATATCCTAGGCATTACACCACACATACACATCTGCTGCTGTGGCGTCGATTCCGACTCATAGCTACCCTATAACACAGAGTAGAACTGCCCCATAGGATTTCCAAGGGGTGGCTGAAGGATTCTAACTGCCAACCTTTTGGTTAACAACTGAACTCTTAACCACTGTGCCACCAAGGCTCCCATCCTAGGCATTACTGAGATGAAATGGACTGGTATTGGCCATTTTGAATCAAACAATCATATGATCTACTATGCTGGGAATGACAAATTGAGGAGGAACGGCATTGCATTCATTGTCAAAAACAACATTTCAAGATCTATCATGAAGTACAACGCTGTCAGTGATAGGATAATATCCATATACCTACAAGGAAGACCAGTTAATATGACTATTATTCAAATTTATGCACCAACCGCTAAGGCCAGCAATGAAGAAATTGAAGATTTTTACCAACTTTTGCAGTCTGAAATTGATCAAACATGCAATCAGGATGCATTGATAATTACTGGTGATTGGAATGCGAAAGTTGGAAATGAAGAAGGATTAGTAGTTGGAACATATGGCCTTGCTGATAGAAATGATGCCAAAAATCACATGATAGAATTTTGCAAGACCAACGACTTACTCATCAGAAACAATGGAGTAAGAGACAATGGAAAAGTTCAATATCATCAGTCAGCCAGGGGCCAACTGTGGAACAGACCATCAACTGCTCATATGCAAGTTCAAGTTGAAGCTGAAGAAAATTAGAACAAGTTCAAGAGAGCCAAAGAACGACCTTGAGTATATCCCACCTGAATTTAGAGACCATCTCAAGAATAGATTTGACAAATTGAACTCTAACGACTGAAGACAGGATGAATTGTGAATAACATCAAAGACATCATACACGAAGAAAGTAAGAGGTCATTATAAAGATAGGAAAGAAAAAAAGACCAAAATGAATGTCAGAAGAGACTCTGAAGCTTGCTGTTGTATGTCAAGTAGCTAGAGCTAATGGAAAATATGATGAAGTAAAAGAACTGAACAGAAGATTTCAAAGGGCAGTTCAAGAAGACAAAGTAAAGTAATATAATGAAATGTGCAAAGACCTGGAGCTAGAAAAACAAAAAGGAAGAACACATTTGGCATTTCTAAAGCTGAAAGAATGGAAGAAAAAATTCAAGCCTTGAGTTGGGCAAAATACCGAACGACGCTGGAAACATCAAAAGAAGATGGAAGGAATACAGAGAGTTACTGTACCAAAAAGAAGTGTTCGACATTCAACCATTTCAGGAGGTAGCATATGATAAGAACCGATGGTATGGAAGAAAGAAGTTCAAGCTTCACTGAAGGCATTGGCAAAAAACAATGCTCCAGGAATTTATGGAACACCAATAGAATGTTTCAACAAACAGATGCTGCACTGGAAGTGCCCACTCATCTACACCAAAAAATTTGGAAGACAGCTACCTGGCCAAAAGACTGTAAGAGATCCATATTTATGCCTATTCCAAAAAAGACGATCCAACCAAATGGGGAAATTATCAAACAATATCATTAATATCACACACAAGTAAAATTTTGCTGAAGATCATTCAAAAGTGGTTGCAGCAGTACATCAACAGGGAACTGTCAGAAATTCAAGCCAGATTCAGTAGAGGAAGTAGAACGAGGGATATCATTGCTGATGTCAAATGGATCCTGGCTGAAAGCAGAGAATACCAGAAAGATGTTTACCTGTGTTTTATTGACTATGCAAAGACATTCAGCTGGGTTGGTTATAACAAATTATAGATAACATTGTGAAGAATGTGAATTCCAGAACACTTAATTGTGCTCATGAGGAATCTGTACACAGATTCAAACAGAAAAGGGGATACTGCGTGGTTTAAAGTCAGGAAAGGTGTGTGTCAGAGTTGTAGCCACTCACCATACTTATTCAATCTATATGCTGAGTAAATAATCTGAGAATCTGGACTATACAAAGAAGAACCTGGCATCAGGAGTGAAGGAAGTCTCATTAACAGCCTGTGATATGAAGATGACACAAACTTGCTGGCTTAAAGTGAAGAGGACTTGAAGCACTTACTGATGAAACCAAAGACTACAGCCTGCAGTATAGATTATACCTCAACATAAAGAAAACAAAAGCACTACATACCCAAACTATCACAAAATGATGTTGAAAATCTGAGCAGACCCATAACAAGAGAAGAGATTGAAAAGGTAATAAAAAAAACTCCCAACAAAAAAAAGCCCTCGCCCAGATGGCTTCACTGGAGGATTCTACCAAACATTCAGAGAAGAGCTTATACCAGTACTACTCAAACTATTTCAGAACGCAGAAAAGGAAGCAAAACTTCCGAATTCATTCTATGAAGCCAGCATAACCCTGATACCAAAACCAGGCAAAGACACCACAAAAAAGAAAATTACAGACCAATATCTCTCATATATATAGATGCAAAAATTCTCAACAAAATTCTAGCCAATAGAATTTATTATCATGTCAAAAAAATAATATACCGTGACCAAGTAGGATTCATACCAGGTATGCAAGGATGGTTCAACATTAGAAAATCAATCAACACCATACACCACATAAATAAAATAAAAGAATCACATGATCATCTCAATGATGCAGAAAAGGCATTTGACAAAATCCAACACCCATTCCTGATAAAAACTCTCAATAAAATAAGTATAGAAGGGAAATTTCTCAACATAATAAAGGGCATCTATGCAAAAAACAGCAGTCAACATCATTCTTAATGGAGAGAGGCTGAAAACATTCCCCTTGAGAACAGGAACAAGACAAGGATGCCCTTTGTCACCAGTCCTATTTAACATTGTGCTGGAAGTTCTAGCTAGAGCAATAAGGCAAGAAAAAGAAATAAAGGGCATCCAAATTGGTAATGAAGGAGTTAAACTGTCCCTGTTTTCAGATGATGTGATACTATACATAGAAAACCCTGAAGACTCCACGAGAAAACTACTGGAACTGATAGAAAGATTCAACAGAGTAGCAGGATACAAGATAAACCTACAAAAATCAGTTGGATTCCTATACACCAATAAAGAGAACAATGAAAATGAATTCAGGAAACAATGCCTTTATAATAGCCCCTAAAAAAATAAAATACTTAGGAATAAATCTAACCAGGGATGTAAAAGACCTATACAAAGAAAAGTACAAAACACTACTGCAAGAAACCCAAAGGGATCTACATAAATGGAAAAACATACCATGCTCATGGATAGGTAGACTGAACGTTGTGAAAATGACAATTCTACCCAACACAATTTACAAATACAATGCAATCCTGATCCAAATACCAACAACATTCTTTAAAGAGATGGAAAAACTAATCATTAACTTTATATGGAAAGGGAAGAAGCCCCGAATAAGTAAAGCACTATTGAAGAAGAAGAATAAAGTAGGAAGACTCACACTACCTGACCTCAGAACCTACTATATGGCTACAGTAGTCAAAACAGCCTGGTACTGGTACGACGACAGATACATTGACCAATGGAACAGAATTGAGAACTCAGATGTAAATCCATCCACCTGTGGTCACCTGATCTTCGGCAAGGGTCCAGAGTCCATCAAATGGGGAAAAGACAGTCTTTTTAACAAATGGTGCTGGCAAAACTTGATGGCCATATACAAAAAAATGAAACAGGACCCATACCTCACACCATATACAAAAACTAACTCAAAATGGATCAAAGACCTAAATATAAAGCCAAAAACTACAAAATTCACAGAAGAAAAAAATAGGATCAATGCTAGAGGCCCTAATACACAGCATTAACAGGTTACAAACCATAACCAACAACACAAAAACTCCAGAAGATAAGCTAGATAACTGGGATCTTCTAAAAATCAAACACTTATGCTCATCAAAAGACTTCACCAAAAGAGTAAAGAAGAGAACCTACAGACTGGGAAAATTTTTTGGACATTGCAAGTCAGACAATGGTCTAATCTCTATAATCTACAAGAAAATCCAACACCTCTACAACAAAAGACAAATAATCCAATTAAAAAATGGGCAAAGGAAATGAACAGACACTTCACTAAAGAAGACATTCAAGTGGCCAACAGACACATGAGGAAATGCTCGCGATTATTAGCCATTAGAGAAATGCAAATCAAAATCACAATGAGATACCATCTCACCAGGCATTACTGGCACGAATTAAAAAAAACTGGAAATAACAAATTTTGGAGAGGCTGCAGGGAGATCGGTACTCTTATGCACTTCCGGTGGGAATTCAAAATGATACTACCATTTTGGAAAATGATATGGTGCTTCCTTAGAAAGCTAGAAATAGAAATACCATAGGATCCAGCAATCCCATTCCTAGGAATATATCCTAGAGAAATAAGAGCTGTCACACGAACAGACGTATGCACACCCATGTTCATTGCAGCATTGTTCACAATAGCAAAAAGATGGAAACAACCTAGATGCCCATCAACAGATGAATGGATAAACAAACTATGGTACATACACACAGTGGAGTATTATGCAACGATAAAGAGCAGTGATGAATCTTTGAAGCATCTCATAATATGGATGAAACTGGAGGACATTATACTGAGTGAAATAAGTCAATCACAAAAGGACAAATACTGTATGAGACCTCTACTGAAAAAACTCGTGAAAAAGTTTACACACAGAAAAACAATCTTTGTTGGTTACGAGGGATGGGGCAGGGAGGAAATACTAAATAGATAATAAATAAGTGGTAACTTTGGTGAAGGGTAAGACAGGACACAATACTGGGGAAGCCAGCACAACTTGTACAAGGAAAGGTTATGGAAGCTCCATAGACACATCCAAACTCCCTGAGGGACTGAATTGCTGGACGAAGGGCTGTGAGGACCATGGTCTCGGGGAACATCTAGCTCAATTGGCATAAAACAGTTTATAAAGAAAATATTCTACATTCTACCTTGGTGAGTAGCATCTGTAGTCTTAAAAGCCCGTGAGCAGCCATCTAAGATACTCCACTGGTCTCACCCCTTCGGCAGCAAGGGAGAATGAAGAAAACAAGATACAAGGGAAAGATTAGTCCAAGGGACTAATGGACCACAACTACCATGGCCTCCACCAGACTGAGTCCAGTACAACTAGATGGTGCCTGGCTACCACCACTGACTGCTCTGACCGGGATCACAACAGAGGGTCCCAAACAGAGCTGGAGAAAAATGTAAAACAAAGTTCTAACTCACAGAAAAAGACCAGACTTACTGGCCTGACAGAGACTGGAGAAACCCTGAGAGTATGGCCCCTGGACACCCTTTTAGCTCAGTAATGAAGTCACTCCTGAGGTTCACCATCCAGCCAAAGGTTAGACAGCCCCATAAAACAAAATGAGACTCATGGGGCGCAACAGTCCAGGGACAAGGACTAGAAGGCAGGAGGGGACAGGAAAGCCAAGGGAACCCAAGGTTGAGAAGGGACAGCGTTGATATGTTGTGAGGTTGCTAACCATTGTCATAAAACAATATGTGTACTGTTTAATGAGAAACTATTTGCTCTGTAAACCTTCATCTAAAGTACGATAAAAAAAATTTAAAAATAAACAAAAATCCTCACAACTGGACCGTTAAGCAACATCATGATAAATGGAGAAAAGATTGAAGCTGTCAAGGACTTCATTTTACTTGGTTCCACAATCAGCAGCAATGGAAGCAGCAGTCAAGAAATCAGACAATGCATTGCACTGGGCAAATCTGCTGCAAAAGACCTCTTCAGAGTGTTAAAAAGCAAAGATGTCACTTTAAGGACTAAGGTGCATCTGACCCAAGCCATGGTATTTTCAGTCACATCATATGCATGTGAAAGCTGGACAGTAAATAAGGAAGACCGAAGAAGAGTTGATGCCTTTGAATTATGGCAGTTTTGAAGAATATTGACCATACCATGGACGGACAAAAGAACGAACAAATCTGTCTTGGAAGAAGTAAAGCCAGAATGCTCCTTAGAAGCAAGGACTGTGAAACTTCGTTTCACATACTTTGGACATGTTATCAGGAGGGATCAGTGCCTGGAGAAGGACATCACGGTAGGTAAAGTAGAGGGTCAATGAAAAAGAGGAAGACCCTCAATGAAATGGCTGCAACAATGGGCTCAAGCATGACAGTGATCATGAGGATGGTGTAGGACGGGGCAGTGTTTCATTCTGTTGTACATAGGGTCGGTATGGGTCGGAACCAACTCGAAGGCAGGTAACAACATGATAATCTTGTGCTTGGGGCATCAACAAAGCAGGAGCATCAGTTGTTCAAAGCAGAGACCCATAATGACATATACAGGACACAAGAAAATGTGAGTGCTGCACTGGAAGGGAACTGGTGGGGCACTAAATGAAATTAATCCCATTTTATAAATTTTGTATACGGTGACAATTACATTTTCCTTTTTATTTCAGACCTATCAGCTATAACCTCACATTCAGTTGTCTCTTGTCGACCACGTAAGAATGTACCAGCATCACAGTAGTCACATGACTCATGAGGTGTCTGGTCCTGTGCAAAGCAAACCAAAATGCATCCTCAGATTGAGCATACCCATGTATTTGTATCATACTCTTTGTGATCACTCTCGCCCCTGTCAGGTTATCAGCAGTAGTCCAATGAACTGTGAAGATGCAGCATCACAGGATGGAAAGTGAGTGGCAAGTTTTTAAGCACTGTTTCAAGAAAAAAACACTCGTGGAGACCTGCAAAGGTCCAACTGATAAACATCCTACTACCCATGAATGAAATTATTTCCAACTGCCTTATAAGTACTGTTTCTTTGGACTATCTCAGATCTGAAGAACAAAATTACATGTTCCAAATCAATATTTATACTTACAAATTTTCAAATATAAATTTTGTGTTAATGTCCAAATTGGAATATAAATTTTACTTGTTATATATTTCATTTATTTTCAATTATTCAAATTTATTTGCTATGGAATGACCACATTTAAAAAGTGACATAATTTCATATCCAGGTAAAATGAAATGGCAACGACTAAGTGGAGCACACAAAAAAAAGCTCTCAGAAGATAAACAGGAAAGGATTTGTGAATCCCTAAAGACAATTCCAAAATTAACTCCCTTTTTAAAACATAATGAAATAGAAGAGACTTCTTCCTTTGAACGCTTGAGTTTAATGGTTACATATTGTTGTACTAGTACCTCTAGTGCTGAAATTACTAATAGCAATATGAATAGAATGGAGTTTGTTCCCGATTCTGCATCCATTCCTTGCTGTAGAAAATAATAAATAAATAATGGTGTAGAAGGTAAAACTATTTTAGAATCTGAAATTGTCACACCTGCAGACCCCATAAACAACAGAAATACAAATCCTGCTTTGTGGAATAATTTCTCTTCTAATGAAGTAAATTATTGGATCGAAAAAGGGCCAAGTGATCGTCTGCATCACAGTGAACCATTTGAAAATTCGTGTCGAAAATTTCTGGATGGTAAACAAACAAGCTTCTGTAGCCAGAATATATTTCTAGGGTACAAAGCTAAAGGTGAAAATTATAAGACAGAGTGGTTACTGTATTCTCCATCAGTCTGCTCCGTATATTGTTTTGTTTGCAAACTATTCAGTCCTACATCACTTAATTCTCTATTACTATGGATGGATTTAGCAATTGGTACAACTCAAATATGACTGATAAACATGAAAAACATAGATTGTATGTTGTCATATTTAAATGGAAGACAGGATTTTGGCTTAACTCATGAACTGGGAACACAAATTAATGACGAACATCAGTACTGGAAAACCTTTTTGCAATGCATTGTTGCTGTCATTATAACAATCACTGAATGTGAGCTATGTTTTCAAGGAAGAAATGAAGTGTTTGGGTCCCCCAAAAATAGAAATTTGGGGGGTTTACTTGAACTTGTTGCTCAGTTTGATCCATTTTTAGCAGGTCACATCTCAAAATATGGTAACACACGGAAGGACAATCCATCATATATGTCTCAAAGTATGAAGAATTAATGAAATTATTAAGTGATAAAGTTCGATTAACTATTTTCAGTAAAATATGTATAGCTTGATATTTCAGTTTTCTGTAGATTCCACTCCTGATCTTTCTCATATAGATCAGCTAAGAACTGTTTTAAGATATGTATCTCAACAGATGGAAAACCTGTCAAGCGATTTATCACATTTACTAGATTAATAGTAAAGAAATTGCAAATCAAGTACTTCACTATGTGAAGTTTGAAAAATTGATTTTTATAAGCGCAGAGGCCAGTCCTATGACAATGCTGCCAATATGTCAGGGCATTATAAAGGCATGCAACAGAAAATTTTAGAGTATATTGTATATGCTATTTTCATACCATGTGCTGAGCATTTGCTTAATTTTGTAGGACATAAAGCAGTAGATTGTCTGGAAGCAGCTGATTTTTTTTTCTACTGTTCAGTTACTCTACACATTTTTTGCTGCCTCTACTCACCAATAGGCAGCTCTTAAAACATATTTAGGCAATGATTGAGTATTAAAATGTCTTTCTAATGCATGTTGGGAAATGCATGTTGTAGCAACGACTGCAATCCTGGAACTGTACACTCGGATTCTAGATGCCTTAGAAAATATTGCTGAAGACCAGTCAAAAAAGGAGATACCAAAAGAGAAGCTGAAAACATCACCAACAAAATGAAAACACTAGAATATGTATTTATGTTGGTTATGTGGAATAATATATTGCAGCATTTTCACTGGATGAGTCAAACACTCCAAAATTCAGAAGTAAATTTAAAGACATGCACAGATCTCTACCAGTCATTAACAAGGTATTAACATAATTTTTTTCACATTCTAGTTTTTTTTAAATTTTATTGTGTTTTAGATGAAAGTTTACAGCACAAATTAGTTTTTCATTCAAAATTTATATACAAATTTTCTTGTGACATTGCTTGTAATCCCCTCAATGTGTCAATCCTCTCCCCCTTTCCCTTTCCACCTGGGCTTCTCTGTGTCCATTCATCCAGTTTTTCCTGTCCCTTACTGCCTTCTCATCTTTGCTTTTGGGCAGGTGTTGCCCATTTTATCTCATATACTTGATTGTATTTACATAATTTAAAACAAGATTTTGAAAATTTTAAAGCACAACAAAACAAATATTGCCAAATACTGATTATCAAGCAATTCACCATTGCAGAAGCACTAGAAAGAAAGAAGTAAATGATGGAAGTACTCCAGAAGCATCACTGAGTGCCAGAGATCAGTTCCATGTAACCACATACTACACCATCATTGACACACTTGAATCATGCATGAAATAAAGGGCAAAAGTGTATGAAGTTCTTTCAAATAGATTTTCCTTTTTAAATAATGTGGATATACCTGATGAAGAATGCATGAAGGCACTGAAGAAATTAATGCAGGTTTATCCCGATGACATAAATACAAACCTTTATGGAGAAATATGAGAACTAAGTTTACAGATTCTGGAAAGACAGATTTTACTCATGGAGGCATGTATGACTCCATAATAGAAGATAAAACACAGTGTGTTTCCCAATGTTGAAATTGCTTTACACATATTCCTAATTTTAATGGTCACAAACTGCACAACAAAATGCTCATTTTTGTACTGAAAGAGGCTCAAAAACTCTCAGTTTACAACGATTCAAGAAAGACTCAATTCATTATCCTTATTATGTATGGAGGTAGATATTGTTTGGGGGGTAGCTTAATTGTGATGAAATCATTGAAGAATTTGTAAAAGCAAAGAATAGAAATGTTTTTAATTATAACATGTTAGAGATGAAAGATCTATCTAAAAATAAAATGGAGTAATTTGTTGTAATATTTGTTTTCTTATCATTAAATTTCCTTTTATGACACTTTTTCATTTGTTCATTTATAATTATAGCATTTATTACAAAACAAGTATCAAAACTGAACTATTAGTCATTTAAAGCAAACTTGGTGAAAGCTAATTTTTCGTTGTGGAAGATCAACAGAATTTTACATTGATTGTTGAAATGACTAAGTTCACTCATTCATTTTCTTTGTTGTAGAATATATGCAATTTTTTTTTATAGAAAATGTAGCATATAACAAAAATCTTAGTACCCTGCATCCACTAAATTTTTTTATAATGCAGTTCATCTCATTCTGCTAAAATGGCATAAGCCACTTTTACATCTAATCGTTAATATTATAGTTGCATTTAAAAAGAATTGACATTATGGATAGCTAAGACACACACGCACACACATATATATATACATGTATATACATAACTTGGAGCCCTGGTGGCACAGTGGTTAAGAGCTCGGCTACCAAAAGGTCGGCAGTTCGAATCTACTAGCCACTCCTTGGAAATCCTATGAGGTGGTTCTATTCAGTGCTATAGGGTCTCTATGAGTTGGAATCAACTCTACAGCAATGGGTTTGGGTTTTTTTTGGTTTATATATAACTCACATATTCCATTCCAATGCGTGAGTAAACAGAGGAGGGGGTACCACAGACTATCAGTGTTTTGGGCCTTCGCATGCCTTCATCCGGCCCTGGTGTTGTAAAAGTTGTTATAGCCCTGCTCAGATCTCTAGGATCACTTTTACTGGCATGGTATACCCCATTTCCCAGCTGCTGCAGGTATTGCTGCTAATGACCTTTTCTGGAGGGCTGCCCATGAACAACTGGACCCATTCACTTAGGTTACCTGAGAGCTACACATCTCCCCTTTGGAATGACCTGTAGCCAATGACTGACAGATACAGGGGTACAAAACTCTTGCCCCTTTTCTCTAGGCAGAACAAACTTTGTGGTATAATGTACGCTTCAGATCTCCACATAGGATGAGGCTCAGGCTAAGCTTTACATGAAAGCACCTCCTTGCTATTTTGCTTCCCTTCACTATCCTGCTTTCCTCACTCCCATTCAGTACTTTCTTGAGAGTCTTCTCTTAATAAGTCACTTGCACAGAAACCCCCATCTCACACTCTGCCCTAGGGAACCTGATCTAAGACAATAGATAGACCCTATATTTTGGTTTTGTATGGGCTCCTTATTCAAAATATTTCTAGTATCAATTCTTAATAAAATCTGTGGTTGTGATACTGGATTAATTCTTTTTAATTTTCATAGTTATCTATTTGATGCATGTTCATTGCTGTCAACTCATAGCAACCCTATAAGACAGAGTAGAACCACTCCATAGGGTTTCCAAGGAGCAGCTGGTGGATTTGAACTGTTGCCATTTTGGTTAGCAGTCAAGTTCCTAACCACTATACCACCAGGGCTCCATTTGATACATGGTTATATTCGTTTCCATTTTTTTCCCCCCCTATTGTTGATTTAACCTTTAAAAAATATGTAAAACATTAATTTGATTCAAAATCTAAAACCATATAAAAAGGAATACAAAAAGAATTTCTATTCACTTTTTTTATCCTTCCATCTCATTTTGATATAGCTCATGTAGATAACCAATTTCATTAGTTTCTGGTTTAACCTTACAATTTTCTGATTGTTTATTTGGCTGTCTTCTTGCAGTCATCTATTAGGTTCTTAATTTAAGTTAGTGTATTTTTTCAATTTTATTGTTTCTATTGATTTTTAAAAATAGTTTCCACTTCTTGGCTGAATTTTTAAAATTCTTTTGCATTTTCTTAAGCATATTAATCATAGTTGAAGTCCCTGTTTATTCAATATATTCGTATCCTATAGGTCTTTCTCTTAGTTTTCAGTTATTTAGTCTTGTCTTCTGTTATGCCTAAAGTGATGAAAGACATCAAACCAGAGACTCAAGAAACCTCACCCATCCCAAATTGTAGAAACAAAAAGAAAACCACACGTAGGCACATCGTAGTCAACTGCTGAAAAACATAGATGGTTTTGACTGAATGTAGGACCTTGCCTATGAAAAATCATTTAATAATCTGAGATTCTAAATGACATTCTCTTTCTCCAGAGAGAATTTATTGTTGTTTCTGATATACATTTATCTAGGGGCAAGTTACCATAATTCAATCAGGGACTAAGATGATTCAAGGCTCTATTTTTGTCTTTAAGGAGCCCTGGTTGCTCAGTGGTTAAATGCTCTGCTAACCAAAAAAAAAAAAAAAAAAAAAATCAACTCTTTGAACCCACCGTCCACTCTTCGGGAGAAAGATGTGGCAGTCTGCTTTTGTAAAGATTTTGACCTTAGAAACCCTATAGGGCAGTTCTACTCTGTCCTATAGGGTCGCTTTGAGTTGGAATAGACTCGATGGCAATGCGCTATTTCAGTGGAGTCACTAGGGTGGTGTCATTCAGTGCAGTTACTCATGGTGTCACCTCCCCATGCTAATTATCACAATATTGTAGCAAAAACACCAGAAAATTTGACAAAATCAGTGACTATAAAAACACTGGCAGCAACAAAAACAACAGGGAATGCTTGTAGTGCATGCAGATGAAAGCAGGTGATTCAAAGCATCATTGTAATTGGGTAATAATGACAGCTCTGACTGGAGCACATTAGAAGGTTCTAAAGATAAATTAGCATAGAGCTTTAGCCTTGTAGGTATTTGATATATGTAAGCTGGGTTTATGAAATTTTTTTTGTTGTTATAACTAACTACGGGGATATTTTTATTAAAAAATAATGAGTTTCTGCTGAAACACTGCACAAAAATTTTATAGATAATCATTTTGGTGTCACCCCCCTGACAGTGTCATCTGGTGTGGTCTACACCCCTGCATTCCCCTTATGATGCCACTGAGTTATTTCAGTCTTTTGGAGGGCTGATCTATTTCTAGTTCGCCGACTTCTAGGATCTAGTCTTCAGGAGTCCCAAATAAAATTCTGGGGTGTTTACCAAGCTCTCCTACTGTGGTGTCATGGATTTTATTATGTCTGCCTAAAACATGTGTCAACCTGGGTAGGCCATGTTTCCCAGTATTGTGTGGTTGTCCTCTATTTTGTGATCTGATTATCCTCCATTTTGTGACGTGTTGTAAACATAGCCTCTATGCCAATTTGGGAGTGAGTTGTCCATTATGTTAATGAGGCAGGATTAGATCATGTTGATGAGGATTAGGGTAAGATACAACACCCTAACTCAGGTCACAGCCCTGATCCAATGTAAGGGGAATTTCCCTGTGGTGTGGCCTTCATCAGCTTTTATCTTACAAGAGATAAAAGGAAAGAGAAGTAAGCAGAGAGAGAGAGGGACCTACTACAACCAAGAAAGAAGAGAGAGGAGCAAAGCAAGTCTCTTGGACTTGGAGTCCCTGCACTGAGAACCTCCTAGACATGGGGAAGATTGACGTCACAACACATGGGGATTTCCAAGGAAAGCTGGCCCCACAGATGTTGAAAGGAGACAAAGACCTTCCCCCAGAGTGAACAGAGAAAGAAAGCCTTCCTTAGAGCTGGTGCCCTGAATTCCGACTTCTAGCTTCCTAAACCATGAGAGAATAAATTTCTGTTTGTTAAAGCCGTCTACCTGTGGTATTTCTGTTATAGCAGCACTAGATAACTAAGATTCATGGCAAACCTTGGACACTAGAATCATACTACTAGAACTCTAAGACTTCTAAAAATTCTATTCAAGTCTTCTGCCTCACAAACTTAGGAGAAAAGACGGACCAAATGCTTTGGTTCACCTCTTTGTGCCTCCCTTGTAGATCAGACGTTGGCTTGTTAAGTCTTAGTAGTGGTAGTTTTCTAATGCCTTCAGACTATTGTTTTTAAATGTATCCAGTTTTTATAGTTGTTCTCAGCAGGAGAGCTGATCTTTATGAACTAATACACCAAGACTATAATGGGAACCCTTAAGACCTAATATTTTAATATTTTAGTGATATTACTTCTCCCCAGGTTTAATTTTAAATTCAATAATATTCCAATTAATATATCGGTAAGAATTTTATTAATGGTGGAAAAATGAAGAGAAACCTACAAAATGATATTGGGAATTATCTGCAAGATTAAATATCTGAGAATTGATAGTTTTTTGTTTTTTTTTTTTCAAAGTGAGCAGTGACAAGTTTAGAGTGGGACCTATCTAACTCTGCCATTTTTCTTTTTTTGAGTTTTAAGAAATCAGTAAAATGGAAGCAGTTTGGTACTGGAGAGTAAATAGATGGATGTATTAATGAAATACAACAGAATCCAGAAATAGATTCAAATACAGTGATAATTTAGTATAAAATAAAAGAGGAAAGTCTAATCAGAGCAGAAAAGACATATACAATAACTGGTTTTGGGAACAATTGGTGGATATTTGGAGTCCTACTTTTCTTCTACTGAATTTTATTCACAATGAAAATGTGAAACACTTTCCTAAAAAAAAAAAAAATAGAGACCATGAAGAAAAAGTAAGACATTTTACTAAATAAAAAATTTTTAAACTTTATCATGATAAAAGTTATAATCTGGAAAATAGAGGAAGTTTTAAAGTAATGAAGCTTACAACTCTAATTTGGAGACTAACATTAAATAAGTGAAAAATAAATAATTAAAGATTATTTCATCACTATGAAAAAATTTATTACTATGCCATGCTTCAGCTCTCCACGTGAGATAAATCATAATGGAAGTCTATTTGAAATATGGTGGAGAGAAAAGAGTTTTCTGCAGAGGTTGTAGTAACCTGAGTTGAGAAGGAAGAGAAGTCAGAAAAGCTAAAAGACAGAGGAAGAACATTCTGACAAAATAAGCACATAGACCTTCCCAAAGCACACCCATGGCATGCTTTCCCCGTCACTGTAATGAGTAATAAACTTAACTTGTTCAACTGCAGGAATGATCCTGGTGGTATTTGGCTGGAGGGCATGAGAGATGCAACTGCAAAAGTACATCCAATATAATGATGTCCACCGTAGCAATGTTTATAAAGCAAAATACTGCAAAATGAACTGAATGTCCATCACTGGAGGACTGGCCAAATAAATTCTAGTACCCACTTTTAACGCACTACCCTGTAGCTATTTAAATGAATGAGGTAAATCTGTGTGTGAGGATATGTAAAGATCTCTACGTTATGAAATGATAAAACCAGGTACCCAAAAAAGTGAACATTATTATGCAAGTTTTTTAAACTTTTTTATATAGTTTTTTTATATAGTTATGTACACGTTAACGTTTTACTGGTCTTAGGACTTCTTTTACACACCAACCACTAATGCCAAACAAGAGGAAATGAAAGATTTTTACCAACTTCTGCAGTTTGAAATTGATCAAACATGCAATCAAGATTCATTGATAATTACTGGTGATTAGAACGTGAAAGTTGATAAGAAAGGAGAAAGATCAGTAGTTGGAAAATATAGCCTTGGTAATAGAAACAATGCTGGATATCACATGATAGAATTTGCAAGAGCAAGGACTTATTCATTGCAAATATCTTTTTTCAACAATATAAACGCCAACTATACACGTGGCCCTCACCGAATGATCCAATCAACTACATCTGTGGAAAGAGATGATGGAGAAGCTCAATATCATCTGTCAGAACAAGGCTAGGGGCCAACTGCAGGACAGACCATCAGCTGCTCATAGGCAAGTTCAAGTGGAAGCTGAAGAAAATTAAAACAAGTCCACAAGAGCCAAAATATGATCTTGAGTATATCCCACCTAGATTTAGAGACCATCTCAAGAATAAATTTGACCCAGTGAACACTAATGAGTGAATACCAGAGGAGTTTCGGGATGACATCAAGGACATCACACATGAAGAAAGCAAAAGATCATTAAAAAGACAGGAAAGAAAGAAAAAAAAAATGGATGTCAGAAGGGACTCTGAAACTTGCTTTTGAATGTAGAACAGCTAAAGTGAATAGAAGAAATGATGAAATAAAACTGCTGAGCAGACGATGTCAAAGGGCACCTCAAGAAGACAAAGTATTATAATGAAAAGCGCAAAAAGCTGGAGTTGGAACACCAAAAGGGAAGAACACGTTCAGCATTTATCAAGCTCAAAGAACTGAAGAAAAAATTCAAGCCTCAAGTTGCAATATTGAAGGATGCTATGGGCAAAACATTGAATGAAGCAGGAAGCATCAAAAGCAGTTGGAAGGAATACACAGAATCACTGTACCAAAAATAATTGGTCAACATCCAACCATTTCAGGAGGTAGTATATGATCAAGAACCAACCGTACTGAAGGAAGAAGTCCAAGCTACACTGAAGGCATTTGCAAAAAACAAGGCTCCAGGAATTGACAGAATACCAATTGAGACGTTTCAATAAACAAATGCAGCGCTGGAGGTGCTCACTCATCTATGCCAAGAAATTTGGAAGACAGATACCTGGCCAACAGACAGGAAGAAATCCATATTCGTGCCCATTCCAAAGGAAGGTGATCCAACAGAATGCGGAAATTACTGAACAATATCATTAATCTCACATGCAGGTAAAATTTTGCTGAAGATCATTCAAAAGCGGCTGTAACAGGACTTTGACAGGGAACTGCCAGAAATTCAAGCTGGATCCAGAAGAGGACACGGAACAAGGGATATCATTGCTGATGTCAGATGGACCCTGGATGAGAGCAGAGAATACCAGAAAGATGTTTACCTGTGCTTTGTTGACTATGCAAAGTCATTCGACTGTGTGGATCATAAAATATTATGGACAAGATCGCAAAGAATGAGAATTCCAAAAACACTTAATTGTGCTCATGTGGAACCTGTACACAGACCAAGAGGCAGTTGTTCAAACAGAACAAGGGGATACTGTGTGGTTTAAAATCAGGAAAGGTGTGCATCAGGGTTGTATCCTTTGACCATACTTATTCCATCTATATTCTGAGCAAATAATCAGAGAAGCTAGACTATATGAAGAAGAACTGCGTATCAGGATCGGAGGAAGACTCATTAACAACCTGCGTTATGCAGATGACACAACCTTGCCTGCGGAAATTCAAGAAGACCTTGAATACTACTGACAATATCAGAAACTGTAGCCTTCAGTATGGATTACACCTCAACATAAAGAAAACAAAAATCCTTACAAATGAACCAATTACCAACATCATGGTAAATGGAGAAAAGATTAAAGTTGCCAAGGATTTCATTTTACTTGGATCCACAATCAATGGTCATGGACCAGCAATCAAGAAATCAAAAGGCATATTGCATTGAGCCAATCTGCTGCAAAAGACCGTTTCAAAGTGTTGAAAAGCAAAGATGTCAGTTTGAGGACTAAGGTGCACCTAACCCAAGCCATGGTATTTTCAATCGCATCATATGCACGTGAAAGCTGGACAATGAATAAAGAAGACTGAAGAAGAATTGATGCCTTTGTATTAAGGTGTTGATGAAGAATATTGAATATATCATGGACAGAATGAATAAATCTGTCTTGGAAGAAGTGCAGCCAGCGTACTCCTTGGAAGTGAGGAGTACTTTGTCTCATGTACTTTGGACATGTTATTAGGAGAGACCAGTCCCTGAAAAAGGACATCATGCTTGGTAAAGTAGAGGGTGAGCAAAAAAAAGGAAGACCCTCAAGGAAATGGATGATAGATTGGCACAGTGGCTGCAACAATGGGCTCAAACATAGCAATGATTGTGAGGATGGCGTAGGACCAAGCAGTGTTTGATTTTGTTGTACATAGGGTCGCTATAGGCTGGAACCAACTCTAGGGCACCTGACAACAACCTAGCAACAGAACTTCTTTTTGCTCTTAAACATTGATGAGAGCTTCTCTCACTTTTTGGATATTGATATTTATCATATTAGAAGTTAAAATTGAGAAATTTAAGAATTTTATATATTAATCCATTTTAAAACAACAATATTAAACTCAATACTTGCTAACACACAGCATCTTTTATAAAAATAACTGTTTTTCAAAAAAAAAATTGGTGGGAAGTAGCATTATTTTACACTTTTGCAAATTCTTTAACATCTCACTTAATAGAAGAAACTGGATTCATATGCTTATTTTTGCATTAAATCTGTTGCAATATAATGTTTTGGCTGAAACATAGGAAGAAAACTTGGCCTTATACAGATATGTAGTTAGAAAAGAGAGAAATATTTTTAATAGATTTTCAGATAAAAATCTGTTGTAAAATCTGTTAGTCTATCTCACATTTTGAGTGAATCTTTTACCCATGCATGATTCTATTACAGATCTTCCAAATGAAGACATCACACAATTCAAAAAAATTGCATTCATTAATATTAGCACCAATCTCTTCAGAAAAGTATTTAAATAACGGGAAGCTGTCAAGCTCATGGAAACCCTGGTGGCATATGGTTAAGAGCTATGGCAGCTAATCTAAAGGTCAGCAGTTCAAATCCACCAGGAGCTCATTGGAAACCACATGGAGTAGTTCTACTCTGTCCAATAGGGTCTTTATGAATGAGAATCAACTTGACAGCAACAAGTTTTGTTGGGTTTTGGTCATGCTCATGGTAGCTGATGTTAGTTTTCCTAAATTCTAATTATTGCTTGCAACCTTGAATTTTATCATTGGCAATAAATATTATCTGTCGTTATCTGTGAAATGATAGTGTGAATAAGCATAGTTTTTTTTTAAGTGATTTTTTCAAGTAAAAATGACATTCCATGAAAAAGTGGCTAGTTTAGCTAGAGACTCAAAAATTGCTTAAGTGCTTTCCTTGAGAAACTCAAAAATTATGTAAGTGCTTTCTTTGAGACAATCATGCAGCAGAAGTGTTTTATATATTCTTCCAATTTTATTCACACAGAATACTAGTAGCTTGTGTACTCAAGAATAAAGATTTTAAAATTAATTTTTTTACTACTTAGTCAAGAAGATTCTTAAGTAAAACTAGCTTTTTTCCCTTTTCTGTGAGTTGATGGCAGTGAAGAATATGGTTATTACTATTACCTTACATGTTTCTGTCTTGATTCATACCGAGGTGCCAGAAAGTTTATCTACCACTTTTTAGCACCATAAGTGCAGGTGTCAACACACTAAAAAAGCAACTAACCTTTTAGTATTATTATGAAAATAGTTTTAACCTAAAAGGTCCACGGAATGACAGGGAGCTATGAGACATACTTTGTGGATCATTACACTAGGATATAGATTAAAACTAGGTAATATATACAACCCTATCACACTGTTTAAACTGAAGTGTTGAAAAGTAATAACAGACCATATTATATTTGATTAAATGGGTAGAGAATTCATACACGGAATTTCTTTACTGAAAAATACACACAGATACAAAATTTGCATACAGATCTCTTGAGATCCATCTGTGGATTCCAGGTTAAAGACCTGTCTCTGGTCTGCCTCTGTCTAAAATTTATAATCCCAATGTAAGAAAAATTAGTGGAAAAAAAAAAGGTACATAACTTTTTCAATTTTCTCTGTTGAATCAACTTAAAGCAGGGAGAATCAGGCTCCTTTTGTTCTTCCAGATTTCTCCAGTCCTCCCTACCTGGCAATGATGCTGTAGTGGCTTCCTTCACTGTCATAACCATTGAAAAGGGTCACTCCCCACCACCATCAATTAACTTTAATCAACATTTAACATTTAACAACAATTAACATTAATCCATAAATTTTATTTCTCTCATTCGCCTACCATATCACCTCAATACCTAAATCCACTCCACCAGGGTTAAAACCGACAAACAGTAAGTCTTCTTTTAGCCTCAGGCATTATGGTAAATTAAGAAATAACATTTTCTAACAAGTCAGTAATGGCAGGAGACATAAGCATTTACCTAAGAAAAGATTACAGAAAGTACATGTATCAAAGTAAATAGCCATACATCTTGCCACCATTTTTGGTTAAGAAGGCATGTTGCCAATTCGTAAAGCTCGCTAAAGTTCTCAGAAATGGGGTTACTGATTTGATAAACAACAGTGGAAAAAAATTAAATTAAACCAGAGGGCTTTATGGGCATATAGGGGGAGCTCAAGACTTTGGACTGAAACAAGATTCTCAAATATGGTTTTCTTTTTCACTTTCCTCTATTTTCCAAATGTTTTATAATCAGTATTTTTATAGAAAAAGTTACTGTATTTATAAAATACAATTCTTTGTGAAAGATTGAAACCTTCTCTCCCATTGGTTGAGAGTTTTCCAAAATATTGTAATAGTGTGCCTCCCAAGTAGCTGAACTTCATGTGGCATATTTCTGTAAAGTTATTCTTTACAAATATTAGGAAGCAATTTGCATTCTGCTTACAATGCTGCATAGTACTTTTTCTGTTTTCTACTCTTTTGAAACAAAATAAAACACTTTTAAAAGAAAGCAAACAAAGGAATTTACTTTTTTTTTTCTCTAATTTTCTACAGAAGCCTGATGTTAGCACAATTCAATAAGAATTTATCGGACATTTACTTGACACAAGATACTATGCTAAGCGCCATAGGAAATACATAAACAAGATATGACTCCTGGCATCTAGGTACACACAATTTGGAAAAGGAGAAATATATGTAAAAATAAATAAGAGACAACTTGGAATATGATAAACTGTAATAAAAATTTAAATTTTATGGAAACAGAGAAAGATTGATTTTGTTTGGAGTACTGCTGAAAGTTTCATGGAGAAAATGGAATTTAAGCGGGAACTTGAAAGCTGAGTAAAATCAAAGGTGATGAAGAGGTGAGGGAAATACTAGGTGAAAGGAATCGATACTGAGAAAGTGTAGAAAGTATTCTGGGAATGAGAAGTCTTTCAGTTGAGGGCATTGGGTAAGGGGAACATCAGAAAAGGAGAAAGGAGTGTTTTTGAGAGGAAGGTCTTCTGGTCTTGCTTTGTCCTACCTTCCCAACCTCATCTCCTGTTGAGCTTGCCCTTGATCTCACTCCAGCCACTAGGGTCTTCTTTCAGGTCTTTGAACTCATGGTGTTCCCTCTGCCCTTGTGGACTTTGTCTATGCTGTTCCCTTTACCTCTTGTCTTTGCTTAGATAAATTCTGCTTATTCTGCAGATCTCAGCTCCCTTCCTATCCTTAAGGAAGCCATTCCTGATTCATCTGACAAGGTCAAATCCTCATATTATAAATATTCATAGTATTATGACCTTCTACTTTGTAGTACTTAACATTTAAAATGCAGTTTTGAATTACGTGTGATATTTAATTAATGTCTGTCTTTCTGTCTTTCACCAGACTAAGAGTTTCGATAAATAGGAATGGTGACCAGTCAAGGTCATAGCACAGTACCTGACACATAGCAGCCATACAATAAATACTTGTTAAATAAGGTGGAAATGAATAAATGATGCACAAAAAAGAGAGAAGGTGGGCAAGGTGACACAGTTGGCCCACTCCTACATAGTAATATGAATATGAACAAAAAAAAAATTACCTTGAGTTCTCAAATACCAGTGTTTGTCAAGTGTATACATATTGTTTCCAGTGTCCCCTTGAAGAATTCATATTTTGGAATTTTGAAATCTTGTTATGGTCTAAGAAGCCTGAATCAAATAATTTATGGTGCCCTTGGGAGATAAAACCCTGTGGCATAATTTTAATGTTTTATTTTGAAGCAAGTTTAGAATCACCTGATTTACAAGAAAATACAGCTCAAGGCTTTCCTACTTACCTCAAAAGGGCACAGGGCAGACACACTATGAATGGTCAATACTAGTCAGCTGGAAACAAATACAGCCTCAAATCAGGTCCTTCATCTGCAAAGTCATAAAATCACTTCTGTGCTATGAATGAGTCATTTAAGTGATGACAGGGTGAATTATCACAATGCTTAGTTGATTTCATATCAGATTGAGAAAAAAATGACAAGTTTGAAAAAAGAACAGAATAATACTTTTTGTTTCAATAATAATATTTTTATTTTGGTCAAATTTCCCATAGATCCTATAACACCCACCGATAGGGAAATTATTTCAAAGGGGACAGAGATGGTGGTAGCCTTGTCTGCTTTATTAACAACAATGGTATGGGAAGAATCCATTGCATACATCTAGCCAAAGCCATTTCCTATCTCTATTCTTCCTTCCCATATCCCCAGCCTTTTAACCCAGAACACCCACACCAGAGGCATCATGCCTGTGTAATGAGTCACAGTGAAAACCAATTCCCCAAATCAGGGAATTCCTGGAGTTTTCCAATGCGTTGGAATATGTGCCAAGTGTGGCCAGGATTTCCTAAAAACACTAAACTGCCTTCCTTCCCCTCATATGAGTCCCAGAGCAACCCTTAATTTTTTACTTGCCTGATTTTTCACCCATCTTGTTTTGTTTCCTTCAGATTGAGTAACACTGCGCCTCAGCTGTGTGCTCTCTGACTTCCTATATGAGGTGCAGAACTTCTGCATGTGGCCCAGGCCATGAGACCAGGCTTGTGGCACCAGAAAGAGATTGTTCCAGCCCAACATCCCCAATTGCCTATATAATTCAAGACCTGGAAAAATGTGATTAAAATGTCCTTGTTGGTCTATGCCTGCCCACTTAGAAGAAAGGAGGGGCAGAAAGAGGAGAGCCCAGACAGCGAGAACCATTTGGATGTGGCAGCCAAGAAAGTGAAACAGCTGGGAGCCTCTAAGAGCTTTGCTTCCCCAGGTTAAGGAGACTAAATGTTTTGAAAAAGTATATCAGGCAAGCCTGTTTACCTACATAGTGCACTTTGGTTCTACCCAACTGGCTTAGAAACTAAGCAGTGGCTTTGAAATGTGGTTATAGATGTGAATGGCCTGGGAGTTTTCCAATTATACGTGCTTGGGCCTACCTGAGGAAAAGAACCGGAAACTCTGGGGGTGGAGCTTAGGTATATATATTTTGAAAAAACTTCCCAGGATGTTTGAATACTACCTTGCTTAAACACCTGACTTGAGCAAACTAGAGACATTGAGTATAAATAAACTTGGTGATGCTTAGTTCGTCTTATCCATCTGCCTGGGGGAATGTTCTGCACTGTGTTCGCCAATGGGGGAAAATGAAGATCTGCACTTTTCAGATAACTTTGTAAGAGACTTAGAAAGGGGAGAAAAATTGAAGTTACCACGGGAATTCTCTGAGTGAAGTCAAGCAGTGAAGTATAAATCTCTAGGCCCAGATTTTTCTCTTTTGCAGTAGGGCAATGGAATGGCCTTTGTGTAACCCCACTTTATAATTCTTTCTGGAATACTAACAGTAAAGTTCATTTCAGAAATTTGGGTGGGACAATGACTTTCTTCATGGTGGTAGCAGTAGGGAAGATCTTCTATCCATCACTAGTGACAGCAACATTATGATGACAGAGCTACTGGTTTCCTTATGGCCAGTCCTAGGCCACAAATATTAGGGAAGCTAAAGTGGCAGTTACAACTTCTGTACATCAGGGGAGCTGTTATTGGAAAGTAAGGCAACACTGGCACAAGGGAAACTGGATATAGGTTTCTGCTGAACTGATTCACTGGAATTCTGGAGCTGTTGCTAGCTATCATAAGCAATTCAGTTCTGCATAACTCTTAGATTCTTCTTGTATAAAGAGGTACCCACCAATAAAATTTGAGGTGGTAGGGGTTAGCTACTTCCCCCACAATCTTTCTACCTGATTTATAATGAAAGCAAGTCTCAAGTAAAATTTTTCCATACATATAAACATGCATTGGACAAATATTCATTAACAAAACAGTACAAAACATTTAATAAATGTATTCGTAAGCTTGATGAGGTTTTGTTTCTTTTCCCTTTAAGAAGTTTTCTCATTTCTCTTCCCTTTAAGATATTTTAAGAATCTGTGGTATGAGAGGTTCATGTGAAGCAGATTACCAAGCCTCTGCCCCCTAGTGGGCACGATGCAAACAGATATCCCTAAACCAATAGCTGGACACAGGATCTGTTAGAGATAAAACCTTGGGTGCCATTCCTAATGGGTATAGGATACAGGCCTGGGTGTATTCTTATGTCCTGTTGATGTAAGGATGAGAATACCTACAATTTTACAAATGAGACCCTACTCATAGTATTTGTTATATTACTTAGTGTCTTAGTCATCTAGTACTACTCTAACAGAAATACCACAAGTGGATGGCTTTAACAAAGAGAAATTTATTTTCTCATAGCCTAGTAGGCTACAAGTCCAAATTCAGGGTGTGATCCCCAGGGGAAGGCTTTCTCTGTCGGCTCTGGAGAAAGGTCCTTCTCATCAGTCTTCCCTTAGTCTGGGAGCATCTCAGCACAGGAACCTCAGGTCCAAAGGATGCACTCTACTCCCAGCACTGCTTTCTTGGTGGTATGAGGCCCCTGTAATTCTGCTCACTTCCCTTTTCTTTTATCTCTTGTAAGATAAAAGGTGGTGCAGGCCACACCGCAGAGAAACTTCCTTTATATTGGATTGGGGATATGAACTTAGTATGGGTATTACAATCTCACCCTAATCCTCTTTAACATAAAATTACAATCACAAAATGGAGGACAACCACACAATATTGGAAATCATGGCCCAGTCAAATTGATACATACATTTTTTGGGGGGACATAATCCAATCCATGACACTTAGCAAGACATTGATTTCAGTAATAAAACCCATTTTCTTACACTCCCAGTGCTTCACAGACAAGTATCAGTCATTGATCAAGAAATGAATAACCAAAATGGCTTCTGGTAGTGACCCTGAAGTGTGGCCCTTTCTAACACAGTGTTGGTTGACTATGCCTTGACTGCATGCTGACTACCTCTAGATGTAAAGCTTAAACTAACACATATAAATCATACTACTTATATAGCCACCACTCATCTGTCAGTTTGTTGTACTGTGGGGGCTTGCGTGCTGCTGTGATGCTGAAAGCTATGCCACAGTATTCAAATACCAGCAGGGTCATCCATGGTGGACAGGTTTCAGCTGAGCTTCCAGACTAAGACAAACCAGGAAGAAGGACCAGGCAGTCTACTTCTGAAAACAATTAGCCAGTGAAAACTTATGAACAGTAGTGGAACATTGTATGATATAGTGCCTGAAGATCAGCCCCTCAGGTTGGAAGGCACTCAAAATATGATTGGGGAAGAGCTGCCTCCTCAAAGTACAGTCAACCTTAATGACATGGATGGAGTACAGATTTCAGGACCTTCATTTACTGATGGGGCACAACTCAAAATGAGAAGAAACAGCTGCAAACATTCATTAATAATCAGAATGTGGAATGTAAGAATTATGAATCTAGGAAAATTGGAAATCATCAAAAATGAAATGGAATGCATAAACATTGGTATCCTAGGCATTAGTGACTGGTATTGGCCATTTTGAATCCAATAGTCATATGATCTACTAGGTCAGGAATGACAAATTGAAGAGGAATGGCATCACATTCATTGTCAAAAAGAACATTTCAAGAGCTAGCCTGAAGTACAATGCAGTCAGTGATGGGATAATATCCATAGTACTAGAAGGAAGACCAGTTAATATGACTATTATTCAAATTTATGCACCAAACACTAATGCAAAGATGAGGAAATTGAAGATTTTTACCAAATTCTGCAGTCTGAAATTGATCATACATGCAAGCAAGATGCATTGATAATTACTGGTGATTGGAATTCAAAAGTTGGAAACAAAGAAGGGGATCGGTAGTCAGAAAATATGGATTTGGTGATAGCAACAATGCCAGAGATCACATTACAGAATTTTGCAAGACCAATGACTTCTTCTTTGCAAATACCTTTTTTCAACGACAATAACGGGGACTATACACGTGGGCCTCACCACATAGAATGCGCAGGAATCAAATCGACTACATCTGTGGAAAGAGAAGATGGAAAAACTCAATATTATCAGTCAGAACAAGGCCAGGGGCCAACTGCAGAAAACATCATCAATTGCTGATATGCAAGTTCAAGTTGAAGCTGAAGAAAATTAAAACAAGTCCATGAGAGCTAAAATACAACCTTGAGTATATCCCACCTGAATTTAGAGACCATCACAAGAATAGATTTCACACACTGTATACTAATCACCAAAAACCAGACAAGTTGTGAGATGACATCAAGGTCATTGTACATGAAAAAAACAAGAGGTCATCAAAAAGACCAGAAAGGAAGAAAAGACCAAAACGGATGTCAGAAGAGACTCTGAAACTTGCTCTTGAACATTGAATAACTAAAGCAAATGGAAGAAACGATGAAGTAAAAGAGCTGAACAGAAGGTTTCAAAGGGTGGGTCTAGAAGACAGGTAAAGTATTATAATGACATGTGCAAAGACCTGGAGTTAGAAAATCAAAGGGAAAGAACACACTCAGCATTTCTCAAACTGAAAGAACTGAAGAAAAAAATTCAAGCCTTGAGCTGCAATATTGAAGGATTCAGCAGGGAAAATACTGAATGATACAGGATTCATCAAAAGAAAATGGGAGGAATACACAGAATCACTGTACCAAAAAGAATTGGTCGATGTTCAATCATTTCAGGAGGTAGCATATGATCAAGAACCTATGGTACTGAAGGGAGAAGTCTAAGCTGCACTGAAGACACTGGTAAAAAGCAAGACTCCAGGAATTGACAGAATACTAACTGAGATGTTTCAACAAATGGATGCAGCACTGGAAGTGCTCGTTTGTCTATGCCGAGAAATTTGGAAGACAGCTACCTAGCCAACCAGTGGGAAGAGATCCGTATTTATGCCTATTCCAAAGAAAGGTGATCCAACAGAATGCAGAAATTATCGAACAATATTATTAATATCACACGCAAGTTAAATTTTTCTGAAGATCATTCAAAAGCGGCTGTAACAGGACATTGCCAGAGAGCTGCTAGAAATTCAAGCTGGATTTAGAAGAGGACGTGGAATCAGAGATATCATTGCTGATGTCAGATGGATCCCAGCTGAAAGCAGAGAATACCAGAAAGATGTTTACCTGTGTTTTATTGACTATGCAAAGGCATTCAACTGTGTGGATCATAACAAATTATGGATAGTATTGGGAAGAATGGGAATTTCAGAACACTTAATTGTGCTCATGAGGAACCTGTACATAGATCAAGAGGTAGTCAATCGAACAGAACAAGGGGATACTTCATGGTTTAAAGTCAGGAAAGGTGTGCATCAGGGTTGTATCCTTTCACCATATTTATTCAATCTTTATGCTGAGCAAATAATCCAAGAATCTGGACTATATGAAGAAAAACAGGGTATCAAGATTGGAGGAAGACTCGTTAACAACCTGCCTTATGCAGCTGATACAACTTTCTTCAGTAGGGATTACACCTCAACATAAAGAAAACAAAAATCCTCACAACTGGACAAATAAGCAACATCATGATAAACGGAAAAAAGATTGAAGTTGTCAAGGATTTCATTTTACTTGGCTCACAATCAACACCTCTGGAAGCAGCAGTCAAGAAATCAAACTACGCATTACACTGGACAAATCTGCTGCGAAGACCTCTTTAAAGTGTTAAAAAGCAAAAAGTCACTTGGAGGACTAAGGTGTACCTGACCCATGCCATGATGTTTTCAATCAGCTCATATGCATGGGAAAGCTGGCCAATGAATAAGGAAGACGGAAGGATAATAGATGCCTTTGAGTTGTGGTGTTGACGAAGAATATTGAATATACCACGGGCTGCCAAAGAATGAACAAATCTGTATTGGAAGAAGTGCAGCCAGAATGCTCCTTAGAAGCAAGGATGAGGAGGCTTCATCTCACATACTTTGGACATGTTATCAGGAGGGAACAGTCCCTGGAGAAGGATATCATGCTTGGTAAAGTGGAGGCTCAGCAAAAAAGAGGAAGACCCTCGACGGATTGACACAGTGGCTGCAACAATGGACTCAAACATAGCAATGATTGTGAGGTTGGCTCAGGACCAGGTGGTGTTTCGTTCTGTTGTTCATGGAGTTCCTATGAGTTGGAATCGACTTGACAGCACCTAACAACAACAGCAACAGCAATTTTAATCTGTACAGCAACCCACACTTCCAGTACTATGATCATCATTTTATAGATGAGAAAATTGAGGCCAAGAAAAGGTACATAATTTGATTAGTGTCACACAGCGAGTAAGTCATAGAGTGGCTCCAGACCCAGACTCTTATTTCCATGTTGCTCTGTCACTGTAAGGAGCCGTGCGTCATTTTCCTTTCAGGAGAATCTATTCCCACATCTAAAACAGCTCCCAGTCTGGCCACTTCTATCTCCACTGTCAGTGGCCTTGTCCAAGTTACCATCATCTCTGGTCAGGATAACGACAATGCATCCAAGGTGTTTTCTTGCTTTCACTGCCTCCAAGCCATTTTCCAACTAGAAGCCATGATGACTCATAAAACAAACTAAACTGTGTAATTTCCCTTCAGAGTCCTCTTTCTCAATCTTCCAACATGCCAAGTTCTTTACCTCTTATGGGCTCTGGAACTTGCTCTTCCTCTGACTAGAAAACACCTCCCCCTTCTTATTTGGATAATGGGCTTTCTTTCCTCCTTTAAGAAGCCTCCCATGAACATCCTTTCTGAAGTGGACACCCTGATCCTACCCTGCTTAGTGACTTTCTATCATATCATCCTGTTCATGTCCTGCATGCCACTTATCCTACTGTGTGGTCATTGTTTTTCTTTGACTATCAGTTTATTCTTAGCCTTTTTGAAGCAAGTTCCACTGGGGCAGAGATGATGTGCGTGATGTTTTCTTGATCTCCTCAGTGTATACATACTGCTTGGCACAGAAATGCCTCTCAGTCAGTTTTTGTTGAATGTTGAATGAATGATTTTAGTCAGTCTAACTAACATGTGCCACATCTACTCTTTCTTCAAGATACTTTCTGTGAGACAGTCCTGTGGTGAACTGCCTTTGTAATGAAAACCTCTTTTAAGAGGTTTAAACTGTAGCAGAGCTTCTACTGTGACTGATTTTCTAAAGCATCATAGAGGCAAAGATTTGGAAGGGATCTTAAAGATCCTCTTCTCTAATCTTCATATGAACAAACTGAGGCCCATGCAGATTTCAAAAATTCAAAAACTCCTAGCCGGGTAGGAGGACAACACAGGCCCTTTTCCCTTTATTCCAGGAGTGCTCAAACCTGATTTGTCATCACAAGTGGAGCTTTTAAATAGTAGGAATTCCTAGTCTCCACTCCATCCTCAGACCGGGGGCTGAAGATAGACATTGTTAAAACTGCTCCTCTTTCCCTGGGGAATCTGATAATCATCCTAGTTTAGGAACCTGCCTCTCCAACATTATTTATCTCTGAAGCTCACACACTTCACAATAAAAACATACAGCAGGTCCAATGTTCTACCTCTGCCCACAGTCATCATGGAGGTTTTTTTGGGAGTGTCGTGGTTCTGGCATGAGCCAGAGATAAGCTTGAGGGCTTATGAACTCTTTCTTCCTCCACTCAGCAGGGGCTTTCCTAGGAAGCTGACCAAGAGGGCCTTAATTTGTATATTTCTGTCTTTTTGCATATCAGTTATAAGGACATGTAAGATGTATGTGTGTGTGTGTAAGAAGTACATCTTATACACACACAAACACCAAGGGGAATATGTACATAAACATATGTTTGTTCAGATGAAATGACATTAAAAGAAACATCACAGGCAATTCTGAAGATGAAAAGAAAATAACCCTACTCAGAGTACAGTTGAATGAATATCAAGCAGCTGGAGGAGAAGAGAAAAAGGAGGTGTGGAAGAGGGGGAGGGCAGCCTCACCCTCTCACCCTCAGTGACAATAAGGTTATTGTATTGCAAACAGCCCTCTGTGCTCTTTTCTCTCCAGCACCAGCTTTCTGAGTCGCAGCTTATGAGTCCGTGCCCAACAACCAGGTGCATACTTCTGCTGCGGCTTTTAGCATGAAGCAATAATCACTTTCTTTTGAGCCTTCTATTCTGTTCACTTCTGCTTACTATTTCTCCCTGCTTAGTCTAAGCAAAGTCTTGTTACTCCTTAAACATTATTTGCTAGGCATCACTGATCCATTTCCTAGGCAATATCCTTAATGCTTTTTCCAAGCAAATTCCAACTTGTCACATGTATTAAATAGGTAGGCATGTCCAATGTGCACATCACACAACGTTGTCTCATTTCCAAAGACTAAAGTAAACATAAAATTACTTTGGATGGCTTAACCTCTCATCTTGGAGTTCCTGGGTAGTGCAAATGGTTAATATGTTCAGCTGCTAACCATAAGGTTGGAGGTCCAAGTCCACCCAGGGGTACTTCAGAAGAAAGACCTGTTGATCTACTTCTGAAAAATCAGCCATTGAAAATCCTGTGTAGCTCATGTTTATTCTGACACACATAGGGTTGCCGTGACTTGGAGTTGACTCAATGGCAATCGCTGTTGGTATAACCTGTTACCTTACTTTCCCTTTATGTTACCCACCTTCTACCCTCTACTGATGTGCTGGTTTTATTGCTCTCGTTCTCCTTTTCACCTAAAATTAAATGGAAATGCTAATAATAGCATTTTTTTAATTTAATATTTTTAATTTTTCAAAGCACTTTTTAAACCTAGTATTCTATTTTATCTCTTCAGCGATCATGTAAGGTGAGTAGGACAGATTTTTTTTTTCCCCCATTTTACAGATAATGATACGAAACCTAGAGGAGTATCCCATGTTGCACCTAGAGAAACTATTTGAAGTCCTGGTGATTGTGAAAAATATAAAGGAAAATCTGAATAAATAAAGTGACTTTCCTTGATTGGAAGACTGTGTTATAAACATGAGAATTCTTTCCCTAATTAATGTATATGGAGCCCTGGTGGCATGGTGGTTAAGAGCTCGGCTGCTAACCAAAAGGTTGGCAGTTCAAATACACCAGCCACTCCTTGAAAACCCTATGGGACAGTTCTGCTCTGTCCTGTAGGGTCTCTATGAGTCGGAGCCGACTTGATGGCACCTAACAATAACAACAATTAATGTATAAATCATTGCAATTTCAATTCAAATCTTCACAGTCTGAAGATTGTTACCAGTAATACTAAAACTTTTATCACTCTTGTGACTAGGACCTTTTATCATATTTTCTAATTAGTTATTGATCAGTTATGTATCAGTTTCCCTAGGGCTGCCATAACAAATTGTCACAAAGTGGATGGCTTAAAACAACAAAAATTTATTCTTTCACTGTTCTGGAGACTAGAAGTCTGAAATCAAGGTGTTGGCCGGGCCATGCTCTCTCTGAAGGCGCTAAGGGAGGAATCCTTCCTTGTCTCTTGTAGCTTCCGCTTGTTCTCCGTGATCCCTGGTTTATGGCAGCGTAATACGAATCTCTACCTCCATCTTCACATGGCCATCTTCACTGTGTGTCTGTGTTCTCTGCCTTCTTTCCTCTTCTTATAAGCACACCACTCATATTGGATTAGGACCTACCCTACTCCAGTATGACTTCATGCTAACTTAACTAATTGCATCTGCAAATATACTATTTCTAAATAAGGTTGCATTCACAGGTATTGGGGGATTAATACTTGAACATATATTTGGGGGAGACAAAATTCAACCCGTAACAAGTTATAAGAAAGTGTTTCTTTTCATATTTATTCTTATAATGTCTCTTTATTTAATTCTATCATCAGTTCTAGTGCTTTTCTTTTCACTGATTCATTTGGACTTTCTAGGTAGACAACCAGAGGCCCTGATGGTGCAATGGTTAAGCACTGGGCTGTTAGCTGAAAGATTGGTGGTTCAAACCCACCCATAAGCTTTATGGAAGAAAGACCTGGAAATCTTCTGCCATAAAGATTACAACCTAGAAAACCCTATGGAGCAGTTCTACTCTGTCACATGAGATCCGTATGAGTTGAAATTGACTCGATGACACCTAACAACAACACGTTCAAAATAATGTGTTTTTTCCTTACCAACTTCAATACCTTATTTCATTAATACAAATTATATTGTATACAAATATATAGAGATATGTATATCTATATATAAATAGATATACATATAAAATATATATATACATATACTCTAAGGAGTTGAACAGGGGTAAAAAAACCATTGCCGTCAAGTCCATCCTGACTCATAGCGACCCTATAGGAAAGAATAGAACCGCCCTTTAGGGTTTCTAAGGAGTGGCTGGTGGATTCGAACTACCATCCTTTTGGTTAGCAGCTGTAGCTCGTAACCACTATGCCACCAGGGCTCCAGAATGGGTAGGCAATCTTTTTCTGTAAAGGACCAGTTCGTAAATGTTTTAGGCTTTACGAGCCATATAGTTTCTGTCTCAACTACTTAATTTTGCTGTTGTAATACAAAAACAGCCATAGACAATAGGTAAATGGATGAGTAGGACTGTGATCAAATAAAACTTTATTTACAACAGTCAACAATTCTTTTAAAGCAAAGATGAGAATATAAGGGGACAGGAAAACTAGATTAATGGAAAAGGAACAACCAGAACAGAAATAATGAGAATGTTCCCACATTGTGAAGAATGTAACCAATGTCACTAAACAATTTTGTGTAGAAATTGTTGCATGGGAAACTAAACTGCTATGTAAATCTTCACTGAAAACACGTTAAAATATTATTTTAAAAACCCTTTATTTACACAAGGCAGGGGGCCGATTTGGCCCTCAGATTGTAGTTCACTAACCTCTGGGCTAGAATCTCCAAAACAGTGTTGAATAATATGGTGAAGATGGGCATTATCATTGTCTTATTTCTGACTATAACGGTCATGTCCCAGTGCTTTAATATTAAGTATAAACAACAACAACAACAACTTAATTTGTGTATGAAGATTCTCGCCTTCCATAGGGGAGACTCAAATGTGAAAAGCAGCAAAAGGAAGTTTTTAGGAGATACTATAAGGGAATTGTTTCATTATATCAGGTTAGGAAAATATTTTCTTAAAAAAGGTATAAGAAATACTAACAATAAAGGAAAGATTAATGCATTTGATTAAACTGTAGAATTTCCTTTCATCAAAAGATACCAGTAAGATGGTACACCAGAGAGCAGCCAATATATATACTTGACTAGGAGGGACTCATCATATATTGTATTCCCATGAACCAATAAGAAATCAGGAACCCAGAGGAAAAAATGGCAAAGAGGCTTAAATGGCAATTCACAATACAGGAAAACAAAATAACAAAAAAATCACATGAAGAGGTACTCATCTTCTTTAGACATTAGGAAACTTCAAAATAAAACTACAAGAATATACTGTTACTCATCAGGATAGCTAAAATTAAAAGACTGAATAGCAAGCCAAGTTGTGGAGCAAGACTTAATTAAAAAAAAAAAAAAAAGTGCATCTGTGCACCAAGAGACATGTGCAAGAAATGTTTATAGTGGTATTATTCACAATAACCAAAAAATATAAAAAACTTAAATATCTTTTAGAAGTATAACAAATAAATTATGGAGTTGAATGTTATTCAGTATATAAACAGAGTACAGCTACACAGACCAACATGGAGAAATGTCATGAGAGAAAGAAACTAGACGTAACAGAATACATAAAGTATGATTCTATTTATCTAACATTCAAAATCAAGCCATACTAGACAGTCACGTCTCAGGATGATTATTTTGGGGGTAAAAGTATAAAGAACAGAAAGCAACATGATATACCTGGGTTGGAATCCTTTCTCTCCTACTTACCAGCTGGGCACATGACTCAAATTCTCATCATTATTTGTAAAATGAGACTAATATTTCTTGCCTCTCAAGGTTGTTGTGGCAGTTAAATGAGATAATGCATGTAAAACTCTGAGCATAGAACCAGTGTTAAAGCGGTTTCTGAGGGGTCAGTTGCACTTCTACCTCTTAGAGTTCTCAACCAAATGACAGACGCTGACGTTAGAAAATGATCCACATTTGGGCTTAATGACTGATAGATCTCACAAAGATGGTTAAACCACACAATAACCTGTTGCCATGGAGTTGATTCTGACTCTTGGCAACCTATGTGCATCAGAGTAGAGTTGCACTCCGTAGGGTTTTCAGTGGCTGATTTTTCAGAAGTACGTCCCTAGGCCTTTCTTCTCAGGTGCCTCTGAATGGACTCAAACCTTCAGCCAAAATACATTAATTGTCCAGGGACTTCTAAAGCAGAAGAAGTATACATAATCTCAGCCCTTTGGGAGATGGGATTTCCAGAGCCAGCTTAAACACTTTAGAGTCCTGAGACAGGAGAAAGAGAAAGCGTGGCCACATGTTTGGGGATTTGATACCTTTATTCCACCTAATGAAGAAACATGGGCCAAAAGATGCCAGAATCTTTCCATGCCAGTCATCAAATAGACCCATACTCCTCCCATAGAGGAGGCCCGAAGTGCTCGCATTAAGGTCTTCTGATGGAAGCAGGAGAGCAGTTTCCCAGCACACGCTAAAGAATCAAAACATGAATAGAGGAGTTGTGGTAGTGGACGTAGAAGTAGTAATTGTTATTGCTAGAATGATGATGAGGTTAATCATATTTTTAAAAATTGAAATAACATGCAGTCATTAAAAAAAGACATATGCTATAGCTCTATAATTTAATTCAAAAACAATCTCAGGAGATAAACCAGCATAGTATTTCACAAGCATAATTACTGTAATTATACCTTAAAATAGAGCTTCCCTCAGTCTGTGTAAAATCACCTGGTGGCTTTGATCTGAGAGTCCCAAGAAGGGTCCCTACTGAAAATTGTATCTTACCTCCTAGTCCAACAGCGTTCATTTTTTCCAGGGTTAAAGATCATGACACTAGAAAACTCTGTTGAAAAGATCACTGATAGATTCATTCTTTGCTGTGCTTACTTCAGTTTGAAAGTTTGATCAGTGTACCAAGAAATTAGCCACCGTTATAGGAAAAAAAAAAAGAAGCCAGACCCAGAACGGTGTGCTCCTGTAGCTGAAATCTGATAAGAAGGAGTAGGAACATTCTGGATGTTGGGGAATGGAATCAACTGTGATGTCCAGGGGTGGACATTCTAATGGGCATCAGGATCAGATGGGAAATTAAGCTGACTTTGCTTACCTTATGTTTTGGCCAAGGGCTATTCCTATTTTGGGTTATCAATTTTTAATGCCCTAACATTAATAATGATGTAACTTATATATAGACAATAAATCCTGTATTAATCTAAGGAGACAGAAGCTTATACCATCACTGGCTTATCTTGCATTGCTGGGAAATATATAAAGCCCTAGAGACTAAATACCTCATCTTTCCCAGAGATGCGTAACGGAATAACTGAGTGGGTTACATGCCTATTTATTCGAATCCTGGCTTTTTATTTATTCTTCCTCCCTTCTTACATCTCCCTCAACCATGTCTTATTAGTATAGATTACCAAGCGTCACAGACATACTAAACCAAACCTGACAAACTCTTTCTTCAACATCTCTGTCATTCTTGATATTTTGGGCAGGTGAGAAGAGTCCCCACTCCACTCAGAGGAGACACATCTGTCTTGAAACACAACTAATGGAATTAAACCCAAAAGGCAAGTAGGAAAAATTAGCATCATGTGTGTTACATATACTTGACTCAACCCATGATTTGTAGATACAAGAATGAAAATAACAAGAGGGCAAGCAAAGCAAAACAAAAACCAAACATCAAAATAACAAAAGCTGAATCTATCTGCTGGCCAGGGAACACACTGTGAAGAAATTCACTCAGTGTTTCTCTAAGAAATGTTCCACCCCACCCACTGCTGTTGAGTTGACTCTGACTCATAGCCAACCTATACGAGAGAATAGAAATGCCCCATGGGGTTTCCTAGGCTGAAATCTTTACAGAAACCCTCTGCCACATCTTTCCCTGGGAGCATCTGGTGGGTTTGAACCACCAACTTTTCAGTTAGCAGCCAAGCGCTTTAACCATTAAGCCACCAGTTCTCCTTAAATAAATGTTAGTGGTTTTTAAATGCTAGAATATAGGTTCATGGTCAATTAATTGAAACTAACACTCTGGATAGAATGAAATGAGTCCCTACCCTTGTTCACAGTTGCATAAAACAAGTTCCACTGTTTACTGGGCAGGAAAGGGTGTTTCGTTAACTCCAGTGAGTATCTTGTGTACTGGGGTAGCTAAACATTCACAGTCATTTTCAGCTTCAGCTGTTAGAACCAGTTCTTTTGAAATACAACATTGGTTTTGATATCTCCTGGGAAGGGACTGCTCTAAGTAGGTAATTTTCCTTATACACAGGTGATTGTGTCTTTCCGTTCTTTTTAATTCTCTCTTAACACCATCCCCAGACTAGATGAACATGTCTGCTCTATTTGTTATCCAGGATAGAATTCCCAAAAGCCTGCTCCCCACCTATGAGTTTTCCATTTTACCAGGGGCATACCGCCTTTTCCCTTCCTTCCAGTCACTTCCATTACATCCTTAGGGGCTAGAACCATTCCTAGTAACTCCACCTTGTCCCTGTTGTTTGCCTGTCTGACCACATGTGGAGACAAGGATTTGATTAAAACCACAGGTAAAGCCAGTTCAGAAAATGAACTCTTTCTTGGATTTTAAGAAAATGTGCCAATGCTTTTAATATAATATCAAGTCAAAAAAAGAAGAAGAAAAATTGTATCAATAGTATGGTGTCAACTATATGAAAAAATATTACATGGTAAAAAGACTGGAAGAAATAAAACTGAAGGTTAACAATGTGAACAATGGTTTCTTCTGGGTGGTAGAATGACACACGCTTTTCTCCTGCTTTTTGATTCAATTTTTTTTTTAAATTGTTAATCTTTTAATTTCTTTTTTTTTTTTAAGTATTTTTAATGCTCTGATAATCAGGTGGGGGGAAAAAAAGCTGACCCCTAACCAAGGTGAATGCAGTGAATATAGTTTGAGTTATCATAATTCAGGATTTGGAAGGTCTCATTTAATGACATTTATACTATATAATAGTAAACATTTTAACAAAAGGAATTAACATTAATGATTCTTCTTTTAAAGATATTTATGCAGGTTCTAAATAAATAAATTTTTTCTTCAGTGTTTTAAAGAAAGAAATGAAAAGAGGAGTTTGCTATGCTGAGTTTTACAAGTATTAAATAAAGGATTTTAAGAGTCTTGTTTGTTTTTGTAATGATTTACCACCATGGTATGACCTCCTCATACTTTTCTAGACCTGTCTTATTTTGGGCGTTCTTCTCTGGGAAATAGCGCATTAGTTTTACCAACTCACCAAAGCCTTTCATGAGATACTTATATTGATACTATAGCACATATTTAATTCCATTTGATCATTGGAGAGACTCTCCTTTCCAAGCTATCCTCATCCTTCTGGGTGTCCAGAGTCCCTAGGAACTTATGTGCTAGGCTCTTGAAATAGGGGTTGTCTTCAAAGTATGAGCTGTTTAAGGAGCTGAGCACCGTATTAGGGGCACAGGTGGGCATTACTCCTGCTGGACAGTCAATGGGTAATAGGCTGATATTAATGGACAGATTTTATTAGATGAAAATAGGATATTCAAGGGTCACTGCCCAGAGATGGGGTGCTGGTTTGCACTCACTTAGCTGCCTGCTTCTGAAGACTTATGGTATCTTCTTGGAGTTTGAAACTTTCTTCTAGACAGAAGAGTGGTCTCTCTCCTTTCCCCTTCTCTCAGCAAATTGAGTCTCTACCTACACAAGGAGCAAGAATATTCTCTGTGCACATATACATCAGAATAAGTCTAGTTTACACCCAGACCAGTGGGCTTTAAACTTAAGAGCTAAATGTTTTCATCTTTTTTTTTCCTGGTTATTCAGTGACCCCTTTTCCCAGCATCAACGGATAAAGTCTACATAGAAAGAGTATAAGCAGTGGAATCCCTCATTGCTTTGACCTATCAGAAACTGCAAAAATGCAGTGATCTGGCACCCACCTGCCTTGTGGTGTCACTTCTAGCTATTATCCAATCACGCTGGTCCATTTTCAGTTCCAGGAAGATCTTGTGTTCTTCATGCTTCTATTCTTTCTTACTTGCTCTTGTCTTTACTAGAATACTCTTCCCCTTTCTCACCTAGAAAACTCCTTCAAAACTCAGCTCCCATGTCCTCCCCAAGGAAGCCTTCTTCATATCCCCAGGCCTTTCTCTGGGCTTCACAGCAAGAAGCTAGTCTAGATGGCCCTTGAGGTTAATATTCTTCACCTTTGTAGCCTGGCAAGTTGGTGAGTCAGCAGGTCTGAGTAACTCCCCTAAGAACGGGGTGCTCCAGAGGCCAACCTCTATAGGCTTCACTTTTATAATAAATACATTTCCTTCAGCAGAAAGCGCCATGGCCATTTAGTCAAAGGATCCTTGTATTTCCCAGTAAGTATGAAGAGTGCGCTAGGGTCAGTCCCATGGTGTGTCCTATCCTGCCGTGGTGACCTCAGCACACTGCTCCATCGCATAGAGAGACCTCAGGGAACCATGTATGTCCTGCTACTCCACTGCTGGTAAATTCTTCAGCAATAAACTGTATTTTACATTTCTACCACATGGTGTCTGTGTAAAATGTGTCCAGGCACCCCTTGTGACTAGGTCATCTAGCACATCCTTGAGAACCCTATGGAACAGTTCTACTCTGTACACATAGGGTTGCCATGAGTTGAAGTTGACTCGATGGCAACTAACAACAACAACAGCATGGTAGTGCAAATGATTTGTGCTTGACAGCTGACCTAAAAGTTTGTGGTTCAAACCTACCCAGTGGTGTCATGGTAGAAAGGCCTGGCAATCTGCTTCTGTAAAGATTAAAAACCAAAAAACCAAATCCATTGCCATCAAGTCAATTCTGACTCGTAGCAACCCTATAGGGCAGAGTAGAACTGCCCTATAGGGTTTGCAAGGAGTACCTGATGGATTCAAACTGCCGACTTTTTGGTTAGCAACCATAGCTCTTAACCACTATGCCACCAGGGTTTCCTCTGTAAAGATTACAGCCAAGAAAACCCTATGAAGGAGTTCTACTCTGTAACACATGGGGTCTCCATGAGTTACATTCAACTCAATGACAATAGGTTTGGTTTTTTGTTAGCATGTTGTAGTAATCAATTTATGTATTTCTGTCTTCCACTAGGCTATAAGTTTCTCGAGGGCAGATAATGCTTTATTTGATTTTGTATCCCTAGAATCTAGCACAGTTCCTGCACTTAATAGGTGCTCAAAAAGAGACAGTGAACATTTCCTTTAATTCATTAGCTCCAATCATGCTCCTCTTCTTATTGAGCCCTTGATTCCCTAGTGCTTTTGCTGGATATCATTCTTGAGAGAAGGTCAGTTTCAGGAGACCAAGGCCTCTATGTGGATAAATAAGAGATGACACTAAGTCAAACTGGGAACTTCAGAGATGTTTCTACTTGCATAGTTAATAATTATTCCTCATATTTTTATGTCTAAGAATCACTTTTCCTTAAAATTAATTACATGGTCCTGGTGCAGCCAAGATGACCTCTGCAATGATTCATTGGACCATTCATCACTCTTATTTATGAGCTCCCAGAAGGACTTTAGGATTTTGTTCGAACCCATAACTGTGTGTGTGCGTGCATGCATGCTTTTTTTATTTTCCCTCATTTCAGACTGAGACTGCTACAAATCAGTGTCATTTGAGATAAACATTAAAGTAAGTTATGTGTACAGGTCAAAGAGAGCACAATATCAACTAGTTGAATGTCTAAATGGCCTTTATTCAGCTGGCCACAGGAATTCACAGGAATTCTGATTCCAATAAGTTTTATTCTAACCTAATGGGACATTAGGTGTGGTTTCCTATATAATAACATTGTTAGCACTGAAAAAACTTTTCTGTGCTGTCCTCGTGTTTATAAATATTGGGAAAAACAAATATGCTGCTGTTTTAAAAATCTGAGCTCTCTAAACTGCTATTATTCGATGCCCTGGAGAAGAACACAGAGAAATAAGTTAAATTTATATGCAAAGGATGTCACGTACACCTTCTTGGTGGAATCTTCTGAAAGTAAAATTAAAGAATGTGGCAGAAGAGAGTGGAGAGATATGTTAGGGAGAGAGAAAAACTTAAATTTATAAAGAGCTTAGTTTGTGGCAAGACTTGTTGTTGTTAGGTGCCGTCAAGTCAGTTCCCACTCATAATGGCCCCATGCACAACAGAACAAAACACTGTCTGGTCCTGCGACATCCTCACAATTGTTGCTATGCTTGAGCCCATTGTTGCAGCCACTGTGTCAATCCATCTTGTAGAGGATCTTCCTCTTTCTCGCTGACCCGCTACTTTTCCAAGCATGATGTCCTTCTCTAGGGACTGATCCCCCATGACAACATGTCCAAAGTATATAAGACATAGTCTCGCCATCTTTGCTTCTAAGGAGCATTCTGGTTGTACTTTCTCCAAGACAGATTTGTTTCTTCTTTTGGCAGTCCATGGTATACTCAATATTCTTCACCAACACTACAATTAAAAGGCGTCAATTCTTCGTCAGTCTTCCTTATTCATTGTCCTGCTTTCCCATGCATATGAGGCAATTGAAAACACCATTACTTTGGTTAGGGGCACCTTAGACCTTAAAGTAACGTCTTTGCTTTTCAACACTTTAAAGAGGTCCTTTGTAGCAGATTTGCCCAATGCAATGCGTCTTTTGATTTCTTGACTGCTGCTTCAATGGGTGTTGATTGTGGATCCAAATAAAATGAAGTCCTTGACAACTTCAATCTTTTCTCCATTTATCATGATGTTGCTTACTGGTCCAGCTGTGAAGATTTTTGTTTTCTTTCTGATGAGGTGTAATCCATACTGAAGGATGTAGTCTTTAATCTTCATCAGTAAGTGCTTCAAGTTCTCTTCACTTTCAGCAAGCAAGGTTGTGTCATCTGTGTAAGGCAGGTTGATGATGAGTCTTCCTCCAATCCTGATGCTGGGTTCTTCTTATAGTCTAGCTTCTTAGATTATTTGCTCAGCATACAGATTGAATAGGTATGGTGAAAGGATACAACCCTGACACACACCTTTATTGACTTTAAATCACACAGTATCCCCTTGTTCTGTTGAACAGCTGCCTCTTAATCCATGTACAGATTCCTCATGAGCACAATTAAGTGTTCTGGAATTCCCATTCTGCGCGATGTTATCCATAATTTGTTCTGATCCACACAGTTGAATGCCTTAGCATAGTCAATAAAACACAGGTAAACATCTTTCTGGTATTCTCTGCTTTCAGCCAGGATCTGTCTGACATCAGCAATGACATCCCTGAGTCCACGTCCTCTTCTAAATCCAGCTTGAATCTCTGGCAGTTCTCTGTCAATATACTGCTGCAGCCGCTTTTGAATGATCTTCAGTAAAATTTTGCTTGAGAATCTTGGGGGCAAGATGGCGCTCTAGGCAGAAACACCACGCCGTCCCTCCACAGCAAAGATCCGAAAAACTAAGCCTAACAGAGAATCAACAATCCTGAAACCCTAGAACACCAAATGAAGAGATAAAGAACTCAGCCAAACACCAAACGGAGTGAGAATACTAAAAGAGAACGGAGAGCGAGGAGAGACTTAGGCAGAGATTCCTTACCAGCTAACGCAGCGCGGATCCACCATCTTGGATTCCTATCGGAGACCAGCAAACGGGAGAGCAGCCTTGCAGAGCATCTAGTCGGAGACAGAACAACCGGTAAACTGCGGTGGGCGCTCTCCCACCACCCACCCCTCTCCGCCTCAGCTGGGGATTCCCTGCTTTCCGTGGCCAGGGTCCCTGGGCTGGGGGGTGCTGGTGCTTGGATTCCACGCGCCTGGGCTGGCGGCTTTCTGGGAGCCGTTTGCTGGCAGCTAGCGAACCTTTTTCTGCCGCCTCCCCCTCCTTTTGCCTAGGTGCCTGGTTCCGAGTGCCGTCTCTGCTCTCTCCTGCGGGGCTGTAGGGCTGCATGCGGGTGTGTGGCTGTTTCTAGGTCTGGGCTCCCGCGTGGGTGGGATCCCGGGGCCTTTGTTCGTTCGCCCCTCTGCTTTCCGTGGCCGGAGTCCCTGAGCTGGGGGGCGCCGGTCCTTGGATTCCGCGCGCCCGGGCTGGCGGCTTTCTGGGAGCCGGTTGCTGGCAGCTAGCGAACCTTTATCTGCCGCCTCCCCCTCCTTTTGCCTGGGTGCCTGGTTCCGAGTGCCGTCTCTGCTCTCTCCTGCGGGGCTGTAGGGCTGCGTGCGGGCGTGTGGCTGTTTCTAGGTCTGGGCTCCCGCGCGGGTGGGATCCCGGTGCCTTTGTTCTTTCACCCCTCTGCTTTCCGTGGCCGGAGTCCCTGAGCTGGGGGGCGCCGGTCCTTGGATTCAGCGCACCCGGGCTGGCGGCTTTCTGGGAGCCGTTTGCTGGCAGCTAGTGAACCTTTTTCTCCCGCCTCCCCCACCTTTAGCCTGGGTGCCTGGTTCTGAGTGCCGTCTCTGCTCTCTCCTGCGGGGCTGTAGGGCTGCGTTCGGGCGTGTGGCTGTTTCCAGGTCTGGGCTCCCGCACGGGTGGGATCCCGGGGCCTTTGTTCGTTGGCCCCTCTGCTTCCCGTGGCCACGGTCTCTTAACCCCGAGACTACCGGCTTCTTGGAATTCGCGACCCTGAGTGGGGGCTCTCTGGGTCCCATTTGTAGGCACTGACTGCTGGTGTTGCCCTTTTTTTTTTTTTTCAATTTTATTTTTCTTCCTTTTTTGATTAGTTTTGTCATCTTTTACCTCTTTTTCCCTTTTGTTTTTCTTCATTGCTTAATTTCTCGTCTCTCTATCTCTTCCTTCTCTTTCTGATCCCTGAATACCAGGCAATGTATGCCTCTGTACCTTCTGGCCAGGCTGAGCTGTGAAAATTGAGACCGACTCCCCCAGTCCTCATAGCTGCATCGGTGGGATCCCTGGGAACTTTGCAGTTCTTTAACTTTTCTGATTTTTATTTGGTCATTCTTTCCTTTTCTTTCTCTTCCCCCTTCTGATTTCCTCCATCCCATAGTCTCTCATCTGTACATTCCAACGACAAGCTCCCCTAGCATTCTTTTATGTTTGTACGCTTTTTGCTCCTCCTCCTCTCTCCTCTCTCCCATATCCAGCTTAGCTTCACACATAACCATCTTCCCGCTGCACCCTACCTACCTGCACCGTGCACTAGACATCACATCACCAAGCGGTGCAGGCACGCCCTATTGGAACCTTCCCAGCACTGACTACCGACCGTCCTGGTGGCTGTGGTGAGTGCCACAAGCAACCCGTCCCAGTGGCTCCTCCTCAGCTAGATCTGCCCAGCTGTACCACAAGTACGAAACAAACAAAAAAAAAAAATCTACAATCAATAAACGAGAGAAATATCTACTGAATGCCCCGAAAACAGCAAACAATATCAAAACATTTACAAAAACAAGACAAGATGGCTCCAATAGGCGTCCAAATTAAAACACAAGATAACTCTCCTGTGGAAGAAAATGCACTAGAAGTACCTGATACGGAACTCAAATCACTAATACTCGGAATTTTCCAAGAACTGAGGCAAAAAGCTGACAAACATGAGGAAAAAATAGACAACTTTATGGAAAATACAGACAAAAAAATGGAAGAATTCAGGAAGATGATGCAGGAACAAAATGCCAAAATAAATTCACAACTCGAAATTATACAAAAACAACAATTAGAAATCCAAAAGATAAACAACAAGATTTCAGAAATGGACGGTGTCATAGAAGGGTTGAGAAGTAGATTTGAAACCATGGAAGACAGGATCAGTGGAACTGAAGACAAACACTTGGATACAACTCTGTTTCAGGAAAACTCAGAAAAAAGAACAAAGAAAAATGAAGAGACCCTAAAAGTTATGTGGGACACAATTAAAGCAAAAACTTACGAGTGATTGGCATACCAGAACAGGGGGAGAAAACAGAAAACACAGAGAGGATCATTGAGGAACTGCTGACAGAAAACTTTCCCAATATCATGAAAGATGAAAAGCTGGCCATCCAAGAAGCTCAACGAACCCCATATAGAAGAGACCCCAAAAGAAAATCACCGAGGCATATCATACTCACACTCGCTAAAACTAAAGACAAACAAAGAATCCTGAGAGCAGCTCGTGAAAAACAAGAAGTCACATACAGAGGAGAAACAATAAGACTAAGCTCAGATTATTCAGCAGAAACCATGCAGGCAAGAAGGCAATGGGATGACATATATAAAATCTTGAAAGAAAAAAATCGTCAGCCAAGAATAATATATCCTGCAAAACTCTCATTCAGATTTGATGGTGAAATTAGGTCATTTCCAGATAAACAGAAACTAAAGGAATATGCAAAATTCAAACCAAACTTACAAGAATTATTAAAGGGAGTTCTTCGATCTGAGGACAAACAGCTTCAGCCCTCAGGCAGGACCTAGGACCTAGGACGCAGGTTCACATAAACCAGATACCATTCTAGTAACTGAACTACAGAGGACTTTCCAAAAACAAAAGATATACAACAGGGAATCAGAGAACTCAATCAAAGGATGACAACAACATCAAAACAATGAAAGAGGGAACAAACGGCATAGGTATAGAACCTTCTAAAGGAGAGGAAGGCAAGGCGATACCAAGTAACGGTAGACTGCTTCAAAATTATAAAGATAAGGGTAAAATTCATGGTAACCACAAAAAAAGTTAACAAACCAACTCATAAAAATAAAGACGAAAAACATAAAGTCTCAACAAAAACAAAACCTACAAAAACAAAAGAAATGAACACAAAATCCACAAACAAAAGTAACTCAGCACAAGAGAGTAAGAAGAACAAAGAAAACTTCAGCATCACAAAAAAAAGCACTACAAAATGACAGCAACAAACTCACATCTATCAATAATTACACTGAAAGTAAATGGACTCAATGCACCCATAAAGAGACGGAGAGTGGCAGAATGGATAAGAAAACAGGATCCATCAATTTGCTGTCTACAAGAGACACACCTTAGAAACAAAGATGTGAATTTATTAAAAATCAAAGGTTGGAAAAAAATATATCAAGCTAACAACTATCAAAAAAGAGCAGGAGTGGCAATTCTAATCTCAGATAAAATAGACTTTAAAACAAAATCTACCATAAAAGACAAAGAAGGACACTATATAATGATTAAGGGGATGATCCATCATGAAGACATAACCATAATAAATACCTATGCACCCAATGACAGGGCTCCAAAATACATAAAAAAAACTCTAACAGCACTGAAAAGAGAAATTGACAGTTCCACAATAATAGTAGGAGACTTCAAAAAACCACTCTCAGTAAAGGACAGAACAACTAAAAAGAAACTCAGCAAAGATACAGAAGACCTAAAGGACACAATCAGCCAACTGGACCTCATAGACATATATAGAACAATCCATCCAACCGCTGCAAAGTACACATTCTTTTCCAATGCACATGGAACGTTCTCCAGAATAGACCACATCTTAGGCCACAGAGCAATCCTCAACAAGATCCAAAATGCTGAGATAATTCACAGTATCTTCTCTGACCACAATGCCATCAAGGTAGAAATTAACACTAGAAAGAGCAAGGAAAAAAAATCAAACACATGGAAACTGAATAATAATCTGCTTACACATCAATGGGTAATAGAAGAAATCAGAGATGGAATTAAAAAATTCCTAGAATCAAATGAAAATGAAAACACATCATACCAAAACCTTTGGGACACAGCAAAGGCAGTCCTCAGAGGACAATTTATAGCAATAGATGCACATATCACAAAAGAAGAAAGGGACAAAATCAAAACATTAACTACAGAACTCAAACAAATAGAAAGAGAACAACAAAAAAAGCCTACAACCACCGGAAGAAAGGAAATAGTAAAGATCAGAGTAGAAATCAATGAAATAGAGAACAGAAAATAGAAAGAATCAACAAAACCAAAAGTTGGTTCTTTGAAAGAATCAACAAAATCGACAAACCACTGGCCAGACTGACAAAAGAAAAACAGGAGAGGACACAAATAACCCAAATAAGAAATGAAATGGGGGACATTACAACAGACCCAACTGAAATAAAAAGGATTATAACAGAATATTATGAAAAACTATATTCCAACAAATTTGAAAACCTAGAGGAAATGGATAAATTTCTAGAAACATACGGCCTACCCAAACTACAACAAAGTGATATTGAAAATCTGAACAGACCCATAACAAGAGAAGAGATTGAAAAGGTAATAAAAAAACTCCCAACCAAAAAAAGCCCTGGCCCAGATGGCTTCACTGGAGAATTCTACAAAACATTTACAGAAGAGCTCGTACCAGTTCTACTCAAGTTATTTCAGAGCATAGAAGAGGAAACACACTTCCAAATTCATTCTATGAAGCCAGCATAACTCTGATACCAAAACCAGGCAAAGACATCACAAAAAAAGAAAATTACAGACCAATATCTCTCATGAATATAGATGCAAAAATTCTGAACAAAATTCTAGCCAATAGAATTCAGTATCATATCAAAAAAATAATACACCACGACCAAGTAGGATTCATACCAGGTATGCAAGGATGGTTTAACATTAGAAAATCCATCAACGTAATCCACCACATAAATAAAAGGAAAGAAAAAAATCACATGATCATCTCAATTGATGCAGAAAAGGCATTTGACAAAGTCCAACACCCATTCCTGATAAAAGCTCTCAATAAAATAGGTATAGAAGGGAAATTTCTCAACATAATAAAGGGCATCTATGCAAAACCAACAGCCAACATCATTCTTAATGGAGAAAGGCTGAAAACATTCCCCCTGAAAACAGGAACAAGACAAGGATGCCCTTTATCACCACTCCTATTTAACATTGTGCTGGAAGTTCTAGCTAGAGCAGTAAGGCAAGAGAAAGAAATAAAGGGCATCCAAATTGGTAATGAAGAAGTTAAACTCTCCCTGTTTGCAGATGATATGATACTATACATAGAAAACCCTAAAGACTCCACAAGAAATTTACTGGAACTAATAGAAAGATTCAGCAGAGTAGCAGGATACAAGATAAACATTCAAAAATCAGTTGGATTCCTATACACCAGTAAAGAGAACGATGAAAAGGAGATCAGGAAATCAATACCATTTTCAATAGCCCCTAAAAAGATAAAATACTTAGGAATAAATCTGACCAGGAATATAAAAGACCTATACAAAGAAAACTACAAAACACTGCTGCATGAAATCCAAAGGGATCTACATAAATGGAAAAACATACCATGCTCATGGATAGGCAGACTCAACATTGTGAAAATGGCAATTCTACCTAAAGCAATCTACAAATACAATGCAATCCCGATACAAATACCAACAACATTCTTCAAAGAGATGGAAAAACTAATTATTAACTTTATATGGAAAGGGAAGAAACCCCGAATAAGTAAAGCACTACTGAAGAAGAAGAATAAAGTTGGAGGACTCACACTACCTGACTTGAGAACCTACTATACAGCTACAGTACTCAAAACAGCCTTGTACTGGTACAACAACAGAGACATTGACCAATGGAACGGAATTGAGAACTCAGATGTAAATCCATCCACCTACGGTCACCTGATTTTTGACAAGGGCCCAAAATACATTAAATGGGGAAAAGACAGTCTTTTTAACAAATGGTGCTGGCAAAACTGGATATCCATTTGTAGAAAAATGAAACAGGACCCATACCTCACACCATATACAAAAACTACTTCAAAATGGATCAAAGACCTGAATATAAAGCCTCAAACTATAAAATTCATAGAAGAAAAAATAGGACCAACACTTCAGGCCTTAATACATGGCATTAACACGATACAAACCATAAACATCAACACAAAAAACCCAACAGATAAACTAGATAATTGGGATCTTCTAAAAATCAAACATCTATGCTCTTCAAAAGATTTCACCAAAAGAGTTAAAAGAGAACCTACAGACTGGGAAAAATGCAAATTAAAACCACAATGAGATACCATCTCACCCCGGCATTACTGGCACGAATCAAAAACACTGGAAATAACAAATGTTGGAGGGGCTGCGGGGAGATGGGAACTCTTATACACTGCTGGTGGGAATGCAAAATGATACAACCATTTTGGAAAATGATATGGCATTTCCTCAGAAAGCTAGAAATAGACGTACCATTCGATCCAGCAATCCCACTCCTAGGAATATATCCTAGAGAAATAAGAGTCATCACTCGAATAGACATATGCACACCTATGTTCATGGCAGCATTATTCACAATAGCAAAACGATGGAAACAACCTCGATGTCCATCAACAGATGAATGGATACACAAACTATGGTACATACACACAATGGAGTACTATGCAACGAGAAAGAACAACAATGAATCGGTGAACCATCTCATAACATGGATGAAACTGGAGGACATCATGCTGAGTGAAATAAGTCAATCACAAAAGGACAAATATTGTATGAGACCTCTATTGTAAAAACCCATGAAAAACTTCACATGCAAAACGTAACAATCCTTGTTGGTTACCAGGGATGGGGGGGGGGGGGATACTAAATAGGTAATAGGTAAGAGGTAACTTGGGTGAGAGGTGAGATAGTACATAGTACAGGGGAAACTAACACAACCTGCACAAGGAAAGGTCATGGAGGCCCTATAGACACATCCAAACCCCCCGAGGGACTGAGTTGTTGGACGGAGGGCTCTGGGGACCATGATCTCGGGGAACATCTAGCTCAATTGGCATGACACTACTTTAAAGATAATGCTCTACATTCTACCTTGGTGAGTAGTGTCTGGGGTCTTAAAAGCCTATGAGCGGCCATCTAAGATACTCCACTGATCTCATCCCTTCGGGAACAAGGGAGAACGAAGAGAACAGGATACAAGGTAAAGATTAGTCCGAAGGACTAATGGTCCACAGCTACCAAGGCCTCCACGGGACTGAGCCCAGTACAGCTGGATGGTGCCCGGCTACCACCAATGACTCCTCTGACCAGGATCACAACAGAGGGTTCTGGGCAGAGCTGGAGTAGGATGTAGAGCATAATTTTAACTCCCAAAAAAAAAAAAGAAGACCAGATTTACTGGCCTAAAGAATACTAGAGAAACCTCGAGAGTGTGGCCCCCAGACACCCTTTCAGCTCAGAGGTGAAGTTACCTTCGAGGTTCGATGTTAAGCCTGGGAATGGACAGCCCAGTAAAACTAAATGGGACTAACGAGGTACAGGAGTCCGGTAACAAGGGTCAGAAGGCAGAGGGAGAGTAGGAAACTGATGATAAGGAACACAAATTGAATAAGGACACTGTCGATGTATTGTGAGATTGTTGACCACTGCTATAGGGCAACATTTGTAGTAAGTATTAAATGGTAGGCTGTTTTGTCCTGTAAGCCTTCATCTTGGGCGAGAATGGCAGCACAATTGGAAGAGCATAGTCAATATCACTTAAATGTGTAAGTAAAAAGTTTTGAAATGGTGTTTAAATAAAATTAAATAAATAAATAAATAAATAAATAAATAAATAAATAAATAAACAAATGAGACTAAAGAGGTACAATAGTCCACTGACAAGGTCCAGAAGACAGAAGGGGACAAGGAAGCCCCCTGGTGATAGGGAACACAAGGTGGAGTAAGGATATTCTTGATGTGCTGTGAGATTGTTAACCATTGTCATAGGGCAACATGTGTAGTAACTGTTAAATGAAAAACTATTTTGTTCTGTAAGCCTTCATCTTAAGTGAGAATAACAGCACAGTTGGAAGAGCGTAGTCAATGTCACTGAACTGTGAATGTAGAAATTTTTGAAACGGTGTATCTTTGGCCATCTGTAATTTTCATCAAAAAAAAAAGGTTGAGAATTTAGAGGCTTAATACGTTGTGGGGTTGTTAACCAATGTCATAGAACAACATGTGTACTACTATTTCATGAGAAACTATTTGCTCTGTAAGCTTTCACCTGAAGTACAATAAAATATAAAAAAAAAAAAAATTTTGCTTGAATGTGATAGTAATGATTTTGTTGAATAATTTCCACATTTTGTTGGTTTACCTTTCTTTGGAATAGGCATAAATATTTGTCTCTTCCAGTCAGTTGGCCAGGTAGCTGTCTTCTAAATTTCTTGGCAGACGAGTGAGCACTTCTAGCTCTGCATCTGTTTGTTGAAACATCTCAGCTGGTATTCTGTCAATTCCTGGAGTCTTGTTTTTCGCCAATGCCTTCAGTGCAGCTTGGACTTCTTCCTTCAGTACCACTGTTTCCTGATCAGGTGTTACCTTCTGAAGTGGTTGAATGTCGACCAATGCTTTTTGGTATAATGACTCTCTGTATTCCTTCCATCTTTTTTTGATGCTTCCTGCATTGTTTAATATTTTCCCTGTAGAATCCTTCAGTATTGCGACTTGATGCTTGAATTTTTTCTTCAGTTCTTTCAGCTTGACAAATGCTGAGCGTGTTCTTCCTGTTTGGTTTTCTATCTCCAGCTCTTTGCACATGTCATCATAATACTTTACTTTGTCTTCTTGAGCTGCCCTTTGAAATCTTCTGTTCAGATCTTTTACTTCATCATTTTTTCCTTTTGCTTTAGCTACTCTACGTTCAAGAGCAAGTTTCAGAGTCTCTTCTGACATCCATTTATGTCTTTTCTTTCTCTCTTGTCTTTTTAATGACCTCTTGCTTTCTTCCATACGATGTCCTTGAGGTCATTCCACAACACATCTGGTCTTGAGTCATTAGTGTTCAACACGTCAAATCTATTCTTGAGATGGTCTCTAAATTCAGGTGGGATGTACTCAAGGTTGTACTTTGATTCTCATGGACATGTTCTAATTTTCTTCAGTTTTAACTTGAACTTGCATATGAGTAATTGATGGTCTGATCCAAAGTTGGCCCCTGGCCTTGTTCTGACTGATGATATTGAGCTTTCCACGCTCTCTTTCCACAGATGTAGTCGATTTGATTCCTGTGTATTCCATCTGATGAGGTCCACGTGTATAGTCGCCGTTTATGTCGGTGAAAAAGGTTTTTGTAATGAAGAAGTCGTTGGTCTTGCAAAACTTTATCATGCAATCTCTGACATCATTTCTTTCACCAAAGCCATATATTCCAGCTACCGATACTTCTTCATTTCCAACTTTCACATTCCAATCGCCAATAATTATCAGTGCATCCTGATTGCATGTTTGATCAATTTCAGACTGCAGAAGCTGGTAAAAATCTTCAGTTTCCTCATCTTTGGCCTCAGTGGTTGGTGCATAAATTTGTATAATAGCCATATTAACTGGTCTTCTTTGTAGGCATATGGCTATTATCCTATCACTGACAGCGTTGTATTTCAGGATAGATCTTGAAATATTCTTTTTGACGAGGAATGTGATGCCATTCCTCTTCAATTTGTCAGTCCTGGCATAGTAGCTGATATGATTGTGTGATTCAAAATGGCCAAAACCAGTTCATTTCAGCTCACTAATGCTTAGGATATCGATCCATGTGTCCCATTTCATTTTTGACGATTTCAAATTTTCCTAGATTCGTGCTTCATACATTCCAGGTTCAGATTATTAATGGATGTTTCCAGCTGTTTCTTCTCATTTTGAGTCATGCCGCATCAGCAAATGAAGGTCCTAAAAGCTTGACTCCATCCATGTCATTAAACTCAACTCTACTTTGAGAAGGCAGCTCTTCTCCAGTCATATTTTGAGTGCCTTCCAATCTGAGGGGCTCATCTTCCTGCACTATATCAGACAACGTTCCACTGCTATTCATAAAGTTTGCACTGGCTAATTCTTTTCAGAAGTAGACTGCCAGGTCATTTTTATCTATCATTCATATCTACCATATTCTTTCTAATAACTTTGATTTGTCTATTTCCTCATAGCCTGTTCTCCAAAGAACATCTTTTGAGTTCCTGATTCTGTCATTCAATTATCTCTATCCCTCTAGATTTGATTTTCTTCTTCCTCAAATTGGATGAGCAAATTTTCTATATCTTCATCCACACCCATTGCTGTTGAGTTGATTCTGACTCATAGCGACCCTACAGGACAGAGTAGAACTGCCCCACAGCGTTTCCAAAGAGCGGCTGATGGATTCAAACTGCTGACCTTTTGGTTAGCAGCCCAGCTCTTAACCACAGTCCCACCAGGGCTCCTATCTTCATCCAAGTCATGATAAACATTGACTAGGACAAAACTGTGTACAAGCTTAGATACTTTGATTAAAACAAAACAAACAAAAAGATTTTATTGGATGAATTGTACTTTAATAAGTAACATATTGTTCCATGTTTTGCTTGTGTACAATATTATAATGATAAGCTTTGCCAAATGTCCTGGCTAAACTTAGATTTCATTATCAACTGCTTCTCTCTGCTCTAGTAATCAAATCATTCAAACAAAATCGCATTTAATTTATTTTTGGTGAAGCCCTAGTAATCTCTTTTTTCATTTCTGTGTGCTCACAAACTATTTTCTCAATGTTGTTGTTGTTGTTAGCTGCCATAGATTTGGTCCCAAATCGTGGCAACCCCATGCACAATGAAACAAAATGCTGTCCAGTCTTGTGCCATCCCCATAAGGAGTTGCAGAGCAAACAGTTATGATCCATAGGGTTTTCACTGGCCGGTTTTTTGAAGTTGATCACCAGGCCTTTTTTCCTAGTTTGTCTTAGTCTGGAAGCTCTGCTGAAACATCTTCAACATCATAGCAACACGCAAGCCTCCACTGACATACAGATGGTGGCTGGGCATGAGGTGTATTGGCCGGGAATCACACATAGGTCTCCTGCTTAGAAGGTGAGCATTCTTCCACTGAACCACTAAAGCCCTCACTGATGTTTCCTAAAAGCTTACTTGAGACTGGCATCACATTTACTTGTCAGTATTTTATAGAAAATGCCATCTTATACTTTTGGGCCATGAAGATACCTAAATACTTGAAGATATTTCCCTGTCTTGATTCTTCTGATAATTCTCCCATGTTTCAGAATTCTCAAAGGTAACTAACAGAGGTTAACAGTCTCACTAACGAGTTTGTTCTCTGTGTTCTCAAAAAAAACAATAACCTTGTGCAAGGAAAGGAAGACTTGTTTTGATTAACCATGTCATAAAAGAAGAGGCGGTTTTGAAACTGCTTCTGGAATACAGTTTACCTTAACATTCCCAAATTGTCTCGTACTTGTTTGTCTGGCCTCTAAACTTTAAACTTCTTAGAGCAGGGGCAATTTTTATTCATCACAGTATCCTTAGTGCCCAGCACATTGCCTGACTTATCTCAGACCCTCAGTAAAATGTTGAATGGAATGAATTACTAAAGTAGCCTGGGAATATAAAAAGTAGACTTTTGTGGATTGGGCTAGCTAATGACCTACCATCTACCTATTTATGTCTCTAAAGAAATTATTTTGCAAGTTCTAACCAACTGATTTTCAGAATATGACTTGTTTATCTTCTGGATATTTTTCTCAAATATGTTTGGGAGATTTTCACAGGGGAAATCTCTGTAATTTCATAATTCTCACTTGACATTTACTCAGGGACAGAGTAACAGTATAAAGACAGAAGGAATGAACAAATGACAGCAGAGGAAATAATGAGAATCAAGAGAATTATTAGGTATTGCTTGGTGAAAGAGCATTCTAATTGCACGGAGTTCTATGCTAACTTTGAAGACAAACCAAATATAAAACTAGACCGCTAAATATGTTCACTGGGCCATTACACTCCCTCAGACCAAGGATCTTGGGGGTGTGTATTGTTTTTAACACCCAATGTTATATTTTCACAACCTTTGATCTTGGCATTATAATACTGCAAATTACTATTAAAAACACAACCCTGTATAGTGTCCAGAAGCTCCTTTTGGCTAATGCAAATTAAAACAATGATTCTAAAGGAGCATACTTGTGGGTATCACAGGCAGGTGCTTTTGTACTTCTGAATGCAGCCATTTGAAATCAGATTTTAGATGGGGCTCATTTTGTCTAGGAACTGGGCTTGCCTTGCTTGCAGATTGCTTTCCTTCTCTTTGGTTTCTAAAAACAAGGCTTAATCTGGAATTTTTGTCATGTGTATCTTCTCTAATGATATCTGCACAATTTTCAAGTTCTGTCCTGACAGGCATGAGAGAATAAAATAAACCATGGAAAGTTGAGGAGAACAAGTTCCCGATTTATATTAGCCTTAGCTAGAAAAGGTTTTTGATTGGCAAGTCAATAGAAAAGCTGCAAGATTTAACTTTTCATTCCCATTCAAGTGCTCACTGGCATGTCAACAGCAAATGGATAATATACCTCACAGCCAACCTTAGACCACAGCTCCTTCTCGCACTAAAGCAACCTGTTCTGCTGATTATAAAACCAAATAGCTTCTGTAGACTGCTTGCAATGCCAAATGATGAAGAATATGTTGGAGCCATCAGAATCCAGTGCTCAAAGGGGATTTTGTGGCCAGCCAGTGAAGCCCTCATTATCCCATGGGAGGTCTATTTCCAGCCGCGAAAAATCAGAAGCTGCCTGTTGAGCCCAGGGCATGGTGTGGAAGTATTTGGAAATGCAGCTGCAAGGAAAAGTAACCAGCCCGATGACACAAGGTCTCTGTGTGGAAGTATTACATTAATTAGAAATGTTGAGAGTTCTAGACAAGTTGTTGAAAACAAAAAAAAGGATGTCCACAGACAGATTCTGCCAAAGCTGTATGAAAACAATGAACAGTTCAGAACACATCTTACCATTTACCAGTTGCTATAGAGTTGACTCTGACTCTGACTTGTGTCACAGTAGAACTGTGCTCCATAGGGTTTTCAATGACTGACTTTTCAGGAGTAGATCATAAGGCCTTTCTTCCAAGGTGCCTCAGGGTGGACTTCAACCACCATCCTTTGGTTTTTAGCTAAGGGTGTTAATCATTTGCACCACAAAGGGACTCCAGAACACCGTTATTATTATCAGTAGTATTGATATTTTTGCGTTGTGGGTAGGAAAAAAAATAGTCAAATCCAATGGCAAGGTTAGCGAATTAAAGAATATTTTTTAAAGTTCTAATTAAAATTATTTTCCTAGCTGCCATGTCTGCTCGTGTGAGTAGATGGGGGCCATTTACCTGTACCACATCAAGGCGTTATGAACATCATTAAGGATAGTAATTGTTCCTCATATTCACTCACTCCATAAGCCATTTTTGTTTTTTCAAAAACGGACTTGTCACTATCTGAGTGATCACAAATTCCAAATAAATGAGGCCTACAGCATGAGGTGGAGCTGTAGGTATATAAGGTGTCATTGTTGCCAATCCTGACAAATTTTAAACAGTTAGCGTGAAAGTGTTATAAACCTGATCTTCCATGAATTTGCCTTGAATAAGTTAGAGTTAAGTTCGTATTTTAAATTTGGAAGAGGCTTAAGATTAAATTAATTCAAACTGATATATGATGCAGGACTCCACAATCAACAATACTAAAAAGCAGTATCTCACTTCAGTTCAAATTCCTGTATGTGCCATGGTATTTATTCTTCCCTTTTGATAGTTAAAATTTTTATACACATTGAGCTGAAATATGACTAATTTATATCCAACACTTATAATGCATTTACAGTATGCCTGGCATTGTTCCAGATACCTTAGAGATAGCTCATTTGATCTTTACACCACTGATTTTAGTGATACTAATATTATCTCCCACACTTGTCTGTCAGTTTTTTGTACTGGTGGCTTGCATGATGCTGTGATGCTGGAAGGTATGCCACTGATATTTCAAATACCATCAAGGTCACGCATGGTGGACAGGTTTCAGTGGAGCTTCCAGACTAAGACAGACTAGGAAGAAGGACCTGGTGGTCTACTTCTGAAAAAATTGGTCAGTGAAAAGCTTATGAATAGTAGCAAAACATTATCTGAATTACTGCCAGAAGATGAGCCTCTCATGTTGGAAGGCACTCAAAATATGACTGAGGAAGAGCTGCCTCCTCAAAGCAGAGTCCACTTTAATGATGTGGATGGAATCAAGCTTTTGGGACCTTCATTTGCTGATGTGGCATGACATAAAATGAAAAGAAATAGTTGCAAACATCCATTAAGAAACTGAACTTGGAGTGTACAAAGTATAAATCTAGGAAAATTGGAAGTCATCAAAAATGAAACAGAATGCATAAAGATTGATATTGTAGGCATTAGTGAGCTGAAGGGACTAGTATTGGCCATTTCGAATCAGACAATCCTGTGGTCTACTGTGACAGGAATGACAAATTGAAGAGGAATGACATTGCGTTCATCCTTAAAAAGAACACCTCAAGAGCTATCCTGAAATACAACGCTATCAGTGATAGGATAATAGCCATACAACTACAAGGAAGACCAATTAATATGACTATTATTCAATTTTATGCAACAACCATTAATGCCAAAGATGAGGAAATTGAAGACTTTTACAAACTTCTGCAGTCTGAAATTTATCAAATATATAATCAAGATCATTGATAATTACTGGTGATTGGAACGGGAAAGTTGGAAACAAAGAAGCATTGGTAGTTGGAAAATATGGCCTTGGTGATAGAAACAATGCCAGAGATCTCATGATAGAATTTTGCAAGACCAACGACTTACTCATTGCAAATACCTTTTTTCAAAAACATAAATGGAGACTGTACACGTGGACCCTGGATGGAATATACAGGAATCAAATTGACTACATCTGTGGAAAGAGATGATGGAAAAGCTCAATATTATCAGTCAGAACAAGGCCAGGGGCCAGCTACGGAACAGACCATCAATTGCTCATATGCAAGTTCAAGTTGAAGATGAAGAAATTAAAACAAGTCCACGGGAGCCAAAGTGCAACCTTGAGTATATCCCACCTGAATTTGGAGACCATCCCAAGAATAGATTTGATGCACTGAACATTAATAACTGATGACCAGGTAAGTTGTGGGATGACATCAAGGGCATCATACATGAAAAAAGACAGGAAAGAAAGAAAACAACAAAACGGATGTCAGAGGAGACTTTGAAACTTGCTCTTGAATGCAGAGTAGCTAAAGTGAATGGAAGAAATGAAGTAAAAGAGCTGAATAGAAGATTTCAAAGAACAGTTCAAGAAGACAAGGTAAAATGTTATAATGAAACATGCAAAGACCTATAGTTAGAAAGTCAAAAGGGAAGACTTGCTCAGCATTTCTTAAGCTGAAAGAACTGAAGAAAAACTTCAAGCCTCAAGTTGCAATACTGAAGGCTTCTATGGGCGAAATATTGAATGACGCAGGAATTATCAAAAAAAGATGGAAGGAATACAGATTCACTGTACCAAAAAGAATTGGTCGTTTTTCTGGCAGTCCAAGGTACATTCAATATTCTTCACCAAGGCCATAATTCAACTGTTTCAGTTCTTCTTCAGTCGTACTTATTCATTGCCCAGCTTTTTGATGCATTGCCATGGCAACTCTCAATATCAATATTTAGTATTGCTTTCAAAGATTTCTGTAATTCTATAGGAGTTATATATAAATTAAATGATTCTATAAAAAGTATAAGCAGAAGGAGCAAGCACCAAAGAACACTGTATTTTTGAAAACTGCATCATTTATTTTATTGTGGAGATTAAAGGATGGGTGGCAGTTAGTAGAAGACAGATTCAGCTCAACATGAGTAAACAAATAAATTTACTTTATTGATATTTGTTTATTGCATTAATGTTAATATTTGCTGCCTGCAACAATAGAATGGATAACTTAAGGAGGACATAAACTCTTCTTCACTGAAGAATCTAAGCAGCAACTTGAAAATTATAGGTCAAGGGATGCTGTTGAGGGGAGTTCAGTATTGGGTATAAATTTGGCTCCATGACCTCAAAGATTCATAAGAGAAAATTTTCCCTGATCCACACACTCTCATTTAGCAGCCAGAAGCTGTTCCTCATATATTATCACGCTTCCCACCTGCCAGATGTGATATGGCCTCTGTAAGTGTTTGCCATTCCGTCTTCTCTGGAACATCGGAAGGAAACAATAGAGCGATTGTAAAAAGGTTAACACAAATTATTAGATATGGTATTTTGGTACTCTTATAGATCACAGCAAACTGGACAGACTTTCACAGTATATTAGATTTATGAGGCATAGCAAAATTCTTTTGCTATTCCATTTTTAGGAACAAGTACTCCTGGTTCAACTGCAATAGCAAGCACATTCAGCTGCCCATCTAGAAATTGTAGTGGCACAAGACTCTATTCCAGGAATTCTTCATCAGGAGTCTGAGGGGGATCGGGGTCTTGTTAATTTGTTAACTTGCTGAACTTTTGGCAAATTATTATTTAAATTTGCATCCTTATTCTTACCCCATTAGACTCCCAAAGAGGAGACTTAGAAAAGTTTGGAAATCATGATAGAGTGTTAGATTTTATACCAGGATTTGACACCAAGTTCAATACGTTCCAGGGTAGAAAGAGCTGATCCCATTAACATGGAACTTCATCCAACCCCCAAAAACAAACCCATTGCTGTGGAGTCAATTCCAACTCATAGTAACCCTATAGGACATAGGGTTTCCAAGGCTGTAAATCTTTACAGAAACAGACCCGCAGAGCAGCTGGTGGGTTCGACTGACCTTTTGGTTAGCAGCTGAGTGCTTAACCACTGCACCACCGGAGTTCCTAGAACTTCATCTAGAAAAGGAAAATTTAAAACAAATGTCTTAGGTTAGTCGCGCTGATGCTGTAGTGGAGGAGCAAGTTCAGGCCCTGCTTTTCAAAGTTCATGGGGAAATGTAACAAGATGACCAAATGAATCAGGAAAATGCTTGGCCATTGGGCCAGAAGTACTAACTTGCCCCTCAAGACATGAGTGAATTTAGAAGGGTCAAGAGTAATTGGGCCAAAGACTCAAATTCCCTTCTTTAATAGAAATACTTCTGCAAAGGAACACTAGAAATCCAACCCTCAGATGAAATTAACCTTTGAAGAGAACAACTTAAAAAGGGAAGTCCTGGATTTCCAATAACAGGTTTTGATCTGTTACGTCTCATTTAGATGCTAGGGTTAATTTTTAATTGCTGTCATTCCCTGACTGCTCAAAGATGTAAAACTTCCTTTTGGCTGAGGAATTTAAGGGGGGAAATCCAATTCACTTTTTCTTGGGACAACCTTCTGCATGTTATGATCAATATCAAATATAAAGGCTCATTTATTTTCTTGATTTTCTCTTCGAAGTAGTTGTCTAATTATGTTATTCTTAGATTTGGAAACTAAATGATTTCAGTTTGCTAGATTTATAGCAGCAGTGAGCCTAGCTACATTCCAAGATCTAATTTCACCTACCTGGTGTCACAGCATAGATAACTTTTCAGAATCTGCTTTGATAACTAGAAACATCTTAGACTCCTTAGGACTCTATAAAATGACTGAATTTTACCAAAGTGGTAATTTTACTGCTATTGACTATAATGACTACCGTTGTCCATATGCCTAAAAGAGACATTTCTTGTGCTGCTAAAAAGAGACCTCTGGGGAAATATTCATGGATAATTAGGTGCAGCTTTTAAAATCCAAAATGTATTTCGTTTAACTCAAGTCTCTTATAATTTTATAGACTTCCACTGAATGTCTGAAAGAAGATGACTAAAGGGCTTTTATGAAAGGATTTGAAACTGCCATCCCTCTAAAAGAAATCATGTACTGAAAGGTCTAGACGCTAAACTATTCCACTTTATTGCATATAAAAAAACCCATTGCTGTCAAGTTGATTCCGACTCATAGCGACCCTATAGGACAGAGTAAAGTTGCCCCATAGGGTTTCCAAGGAGCAGCTGGTAGATTCAAACTGCCAACCTTTTGGTGAGCAGCCTGAGCTCTTAACCACTGTGCCACCAGGGCTCCTTACGTCATATAGGCAACACTAATAAAATAGAATGCCAGGGCGTGGTCCTTAAGCTCCCAGTGGCCATGTGACTGTAACTGGATGCTAGCTGCAATAAAACTGGCCTAAAAGCTAGATGCCTTTGCAAAAACAACCACAAGTAGACTGGTTCACATTTCTCTCCAGTTACCTTGTGCCAGCTTGTCCTAATATATGCTCCTTTCTTTGCCAGCTTGCCCCTGAAGTCCCAGCATCCCTTAAGGCTGAGGTTATATGCGTTTCCACAATGATAAAGTCAACTATAAACATTTCTCTATTCTTTGGTATAATTTAAACCTAGGAAAAGTTTGACTAGTAATGGGAATGAGGAATTTGGATAGAATTGTTTTTATTTCTGTTAATTTTTCTCAACACTGTTGATATTTCAACTGGATTAGTGCCCATCCATGCCATCGGTACAGTATTTTCATTTTTCTGAACAAAGAAGAGTTTTGTATTTGAAGTGAGGGGGTGGAGGGCTTGGAAAAGCTAGTGGGAATGACACTGTGATGCAGCCTCTGGAATCTTTATAACTTTTTTCTTCTTTTAACCATACACGTAGCACTCCAGAATGTCTTTCCCATTTCCTCCCTCTTGTTCTCTTCTTATCCTTTCTCCTCTCTCCATCGTCCTGCAGTGCTGAAACATGGTTAAGTTTGAACAAAGGTGGAATGAGGAAATATTCCTTTCCTCCAGGCCCTAATTTCACCTTTTGTAATGAATTTTATACAGGACCATTTCCAAGAGCATGGATTGTGTATTCCTAGGGAAATTCTAGCAGTTTGATGTCTGAAGTACTTTCATATATATGTGCATGTATTCATGCTTTCAAATACTTATTGAATGTCCTGCTAGTTCCTGGGGATACAGAAGGATGCATGCTCCTATTCTTAAGTGACTCACTGCCTAACAGTCCTTCCATAAAATGAAAACCAAGCCTTAAAATAAGAAACAAACAAACGGAAAACAATTTGAATGATTTCTTATTTCCCCTCTTCACAGGTATCAAACCTCACCATGTCACTGTCTATTACTTTGGAGTTTGGGAGACACCAAATAGATGAATAGATGGATGGATGGATGGAAGGTTGGATGGATGGATGGATGGATGGATGATGAACATTGTTGACTGAGACTTGTGTATGGACCCCAACACCAAGGTGCTTGGCATGACTGTGCAGACCCCAAAACTGATGTGCTTGACAGGACTAATTTGGCTGACCCAGATCTATATTAAACTCCATTTTAAATTAAACGGCAGCTTGGGCCAAGGTCTCTGATTGTCTTAGGCTGGGTTCTCTAGAGACGCAAAACCAGTAAAGCATATAAATATATATAGAGAGATTTATATCAAGGAAGTGGCTCATGCAGTTGTAGAGACGGGAACATCCCAAGTCCATGGGTCAAGATAGAGACTTCTCCTTATTCGCACAGTTGCAGTGGCTGGCAAATCCAAGATCAGCAGGTCAGAGAGCAGGGCTCTTGCTCACCGGCTGCAAAGATTGATGAATTCCAAGATCAACAGGCAAGACTGCAGGTAAGCTGCTAGCTCAAGTCTCAAGAACCAGAGGTCAGATGAACAGGAGCCAGCTGCAGGAGCCAGCATGAGAAGAAAGCCCCCAAGCCTTGCCAGAATGTCTGCTTATATTTGATGCAGGCCACACACCCAAGAAAACTCCCTTTCAACTGATTGACTACTCACAGCAGGTCTCATCATGGAGGTGGTCACATATCAAGTCTCAACTGGGAAGTGATCACAACATTATACCACTGATAAAACACTGAGAATCAAGGCCCAGCCAAGCTGACACACAATCTTAACCATCACACTGCCCCTGCTGTTCTAAAGAGACAATTCAGTTTCTTGTAAAAGTTTAACTGCTTATAACTCACAGAAAGACCAAGGGTCAAAACTTTAGCTTGTATGAGGAAGTGTCTGTTAAAAAGATGTTTGTCAAAGAAGTTTGTGCAGCTTTGTTCAAGGAGAATACCTTTTTCAACATGCTCCAGGAGGTTAGAAAATACAGTTAATAATGTTAAGAAAATTTATTAAGAAAAGGTTGTAGTTTACCAACCCCCTTGTAACTTTCTGCCATGCACTGCCTCCATGCCTTCAAGCACGTAACCCTTTGTTTGCTCCACCTGATAAAAATCTCACTGTTCTCCCTGGAGTTTGGAACACTGTGACATCCTGCTTGGGTGTTAAAGTGTTTCTTGATTATGAATTTCTATTCCACAATAAAACTTTTTGCTTTCACTTTTAACAGAGTGTAAATTTGCTGCTTCGCTATGACATTTCTGGAGACCACAAAGAGACCCGAAAGTGAATTGACCTCTGCAACCTCCAAGGCACAAGGAACTTGGGCTAACAGTACCTGGCTGGGCTATTTTGGGGCCCTCCACCTCCACGACAGATTTGGGAGTTGCAGCAAGGTGAATACCTCTCAGGTCCTAGCCTCTGGTCTCTTTGCATAGAACCTCCCTGAGTTTTATTGTGGGTTTTACTTTTCGTTTTCTTTTCTTTTTTATAAATGGAACATAGGTTCTTTTTTTTTTTTATTTGTTTGTTTTTGTTTGGTTTGTTTCCCTATGGTGTGGTTGATTAAGGATCTTAGAATCTTAAAGCTGTTTAGAGACTCTGAGCACAAGCTGAGCCAAAATATTGCCCAAAATTTCAGTGACACTGTTTATGTTGTCCAGTTCTGAGACCCTGAAAGTTCTGACCTTTTGTTTAAAGCCTCCAGAGATAACTTTACACTGCTTTTGGAAATAAGGGAAATGCCACATCTAAGAGCAATATTGAGCCTCCTTTGGGGACTCCCGCTCATTACATGAACAAGCATTTCAGTTCTTCAGCATGTGTGTTTTTGTCTGTTTTGTGTGACCTAACTAAGAGCAGTTCAGATTATCAGTGGCCACTTTGGGAAAATTTAATCTTTCTTTTTCATTTTTTATTATTTATTTTTATTGTACTTTATATGAAGGTTTACAGAACAAATAGTTTCTCATTAAACAGTAAGTACACATATTGTTTTATGACAATGGTTAACAACCCCACAACATGTCAACACTGTCCCTTCCCAACCTTGAGTTTCCTATTACCAGCTTTCCTGTCCCCTCCTACCTTCTAGTCCTTGTCCCTGGACTGTTGTGCGCAATTAGTCTCGTTTTGTTTTATGAGGCTGTCTAATCTTTGGCTGAAGCGTGAGCCTCGGGAGTGACTTCGTTACAGAGCTAAAAGGGTATCCGGGGGCCATACTGTCAGGGTTTCTCTGTCAGGCCATTAAGTCCGGTCTTTTTTTGTGAGTTAGAATTTTGTTTTACATTTTTCTCCAGCTCTGTTTGGGACCCTCTGTTGTGATCCCTGTCAGAGCAGTCAGTGGTGGTAGCTGGGCACTGTCTAGTTATACTGGACTCAGTCTGGTGGAGGCTGTGGTAGTTGTAGTCTATTAGTCCTTTGGACTAATCTTTCCCTTGTATCTTATTTTCTTCATTCTCCCTTTCTCCTGAAGGGATTAGACCAGTAGAGTTTCTTAGATGGCTGCTGACAGGCTTTTAAGACCCCAGACGCTACTCACCAGGTAGAATGTAGAACATTTTCTTTATAAACTGTGTTATGCCAATTGAGCTAGATGTTCCCTGAGACCATGGTCCCCACAACCCTCTGTCCAGCAATTCAGTCCCTCAAGGAGTTTGGATGTGTCTATGGAGCTTCCATGACCTTTCCTTGTACAAGTTGTGCTGGCTTCCCCAGTATTGTGTACTGTCTTATCCTTCACCAAAGTTACCACTTATCTATTTTCTATTTAGTATTTCCCCTCCATCCCTCCCATCCCTCATAACCAACAAAGATTGTTTCTTTTTCTGTGTAAAGCTTTTCTTAAGTTTTTACAGTAGAGGTCTCATACAATATTTGTCCTTTTGTAATTGACTTATTTCACTCAGCGTAATATCTTCCAGTTTCATCCATGTTATGAGATGCTTCAAAGGTTCATCATTGCTCTTTATCATTGCATAATACTCCATTGTGTGTATGTACCATAGTTTGTTTATCCATTCGTCTGTTGATGGATATCTAGGTTGTTTCCGTCTTTGTGCTATTGTGAACAATGCTGCAATGAACTTGGGTGTGCATACGTCTGTTCGTGTGACGGTTCTTATTTCTCTGGGATATATTCCTAGGAGTGGGATTGCTGGATCGTATGATATTTCTATTTCTAGCTTTCTGAGGAAGCACCATGTCATTTTTCAAAATGGTTGTATCATGTTGCATTCCCACCAGAAGTGCATAAGAGTTCCAATCTCCCCGCAGCCTCTCCAACATTTGTTATTTCCAGTTTTTTTGATTTTCGCCAGTAATGCTGGGTAAGATGGTATCTCATTGTGGTTTTAATTTGCGTTTCTCTAATGGCTAGTCAGTGCAACCATTTCCTCATGTGACTGTTGGATGTTTGAATGTCTTCTTTGGTGAGGTGTCTGTTCATTTCCTTTACTTATTTTTTAATTGGATTATTAGTCTTTTTGTTGTAGAGGTGTTAGATTTTCTTGTAGATTTTAGAGATTAGAACTTTTTTTGACTTGTAATGTCCAAAATTTTTTTCCCAGCCTGTAGGTTCTCTTTTTACTCTTTAGGTGAAGTCTTCTGATGAGCATAAATGTTTAATTTTTAGAAGATTCCAGTTATCTAGCTTATCTTCTGGAGTTTGTGTGTGTTGGTTATGGTTTGTATCCTGTTAATGCTGTGTATTAGGGCCTCTAGCATTGATCCTATTTTTTCTTCTATGAACTTTATAGTTTATGGCTTTATATTTAGGTCTTTGATCCATTTTGAATTAGTTTTTGTATATGGTGTAAGTTATGGGTTGTGTTTCATTTTTTTGCAGATGGTCATCCAGTTTTGCCAGCACCACTTGTTAGAAAGACTGTCTGTTCCCCATTTGATGGACTTTGGGCCCTTGTCAGAGATCAGGTTACCGCAGGTGGATGGATTTACATCTGGATTCTCAATTCTGTTCCATTGGTCAATGTATCTGTCATTGTACCAGTACCAGGCTGTTTTGACCATCGCAGCTATATAGTAGGTTCTGAGGTCTGGTAGTGCAAGTCATCCTGCCTTATTCTTCTTCTTCAATAGTGCTTTACTTATTTGGGGCTTCTTCCCTTTCCATATAGAGTTAATGATCAGTTTTTCCATCTCTTTAAAGAATGTTGTTGGTATTTGGATCGGGATTTCATTGTATCTGTAAACTGCTGTGGGTAGAATTGTCATTTTCACAACGTTGAGTCTACCTATCCATAAGCATGGTATGTTTTTCCATTTATGTAGATCTCTTTTTGTTTCTTGCATTAGAGTTTTGTAGTTTTCTTTGTATAGGTCTTTTACATCCCTGGTTAGATTTATACCTAAGAATTTTATTTTTTTAGGGGCTATTATAAATGGGATTGTTTTCCTGATTTACTTTTCATCATTCTCTTTATTGGTGTATAGGAATCCGACTGATTTTTGTATGTTTATCTTGTATCCTGCTACTCTGCTGAATCTTTCTATTAGTTCCAGTAGTTTTCTCATGAAGTCTTTTGGGTTTTCTATGTATAGTATCGTATCATCCACAAACAGGGACAGTTTAACTTCTTCATTACCAATTTCAATGCCCTTTATTTCTTTTTCTTGCCTTATTGCTCTAGCTAGAACTGCCAGTACAATGTTAAATAAGAGTGGTGATAAAGAGCATCCTTGTCTTATTCCTGTTCTCAAGGGGAATGTTTTCAGCCTGTCTCCATTAAGAATGATGTTAGCTATTGGTTTTGCATAGATGCCCTTTATTTTGTTGAGAAATTTCCCTCTATACATATTTTATTGAGAGTTTTTATCAGGAATGGGTGTTGGACTTTGTCGAATGTCTTTTCTGTATCAATTAAGAAGATCATGTGATTCTTTTCTTTCTTTTTATTTATATGGTGGATTACATTGTTGGATTGTCTGATGTTGAACCATCCCTGCATACCTGGTATGAGTCCCACTTGGTCGTGGTGTATTATTTTTTTTGATATGATGCTGAATTTTATTGGCTAGAATTTTGTTCAGAATTTTTGCATATATATTCATGAGAGATATTGGTCTGTAATTTTCTTTTTTTGTGACATCTTTGCCTGGTTTTGGTATCAGCGTTATGCTGGCTTCATACAGTGAATTCAGCAGTGTTGCTTCCTTTTCTATGTTCTGAAATAGTTTGAGTAGTACTGGCACAAGCTGTTCTCTGAATCTTTGGTAGAATTCTCCAGTGAAGTCATCTGGGCCAGGGCTTTTTTTGTTTGGAGTATTTTATTGTCTTTTCAATCTCTTCTCTTTTTATGGGTCTGTTCTGATTGTCAACATCACTTTGTGGTAGTTTGGGTACGTAGTGTGTTTCTAGAAGTTTATCCATTTCCTCTAGGTTTTCAAATTTGTTGGAATATAGTTTTTCGTAATATTCTGTTATAATCCTTTTTATTTCAGTTGGGTCTGTTGTAATGTCCCCCATTTCATTTCTTATTTGGGTTATTTGTGTCCTCTCCTGTTTTTCTTTTGTCAGTCTGGCCAGTGGTTTGTCGATTTTGTTGATTCTTTCAAAGAACCAACTTTTGGTTTTGTTGATTCTTTCTATTGTTTTTCTGTTCTCTATTTCATTGATTTCTGCTCTGATCTTTACTATTTCCTTTCTTCCGGTGGTTGTAGGCTTTTTTTGTTGTTCTCTTTCTATTTGTTTGAGTTCTGTAGTTAATGTTTTGATTTTGTCCCTTTCTTCTTTTTTGATATGTGCATCTATTGCTATAAATTGTCCTCTGAGGACTGCCTTTGCTGTGTCCCAAAGGTTTTGGTATGATGTGTTTTCATTTTCATTTGATTCTAGGAATTTTTTAATTCCATCTCTGATTTCTTCTATTACCCATTGATGTGTAAGCAGATTATTATTCAGTTTCCATGTGTTTGATTTTTTTTCCTTGCTCTTTCTAGTGTTAATTTCTACCTTGATGGCATTGTGGTCAGAGAAGATACTGTGAATTATCTCAGCATTTTGGATCTTGTTGAGGATTGCTCTGTGGCCTAAGATGTGGTCTATTCTGGAGAACGTTCCATGTGCATTGGAAAAGAATGTGTACTTTCCAGCTGTTGGGTGTAGTGTTCTATATATGTCTATGAGTTCAGGTTGGCTGATTGTGCCCTTTAGGTCTTCTGTATCTTTGTTGAGTTTCTTTCTAGATGTTCCGTTCTTTACCAAGAGTGGTGTGTTAAAGTCTCCTACTATTATTGTGAAACTGTCAATTTCTCTTTTCAGTGCTATCAGAATTTGTTTTATGTATTTTGGAGTCCTGTCATTGGGTGTGTAGTTGTTTATTATGGCTATGTCTTCATGATGGACCATTCCCTTAAACATTATATAGTGTCCTTCTTTGTCTTTTATGGTGGATTTTGTTTTAAAGTATATTTTATCTGAGATTAGTATTGCCACTCCTGCTCTTTTTGGTAGCTGTTTGCTTGATCTATTTTTTTCCATCCTTTGATTTTTAATAAATTTACATCTTTGTTTCTCAAGTGTGTCTCTTGTAGATAGCATATGGATGGATCCTGTTTTTTTAATCCATTCTGTCATTCTCTGTCTCTTTGTAGGTGCATTTATATGCAGTGTAATTATTGATAGGAGCAAGTTTATTGATGTCATTTTGTAGTGCTTTTTTTTTGTGGTGCTGATGTTTTCTTTGTTCCTCTTACTCTCCTGTGCTGAACTCCTTTTGTTTGTGTATTTCGTTTTCATTTCTTTCGTTTTTATAGGTTTTGTTTTTACTGAGACTTTATGTTTTTCTTCTTTATTTTGATGAGTAGGTTTGTTAACTTTCTTTGTGGTTACCTTGAAATTTACCCCTATATTCCTAGGTTTGAACCAGTCTATTATTACTTGGTATTGCCTTGCCTTCCTCTCCATTAGAAGGTTCTATACCTACACTGTTTATTTCCCCTTTTATTGTTCTAATGTTGTTGTTATTTACAGATTAACCTCTTTGGTTCCCTGTTGTAATTCTTTTGGTTTTGGCTATTCCTTGAGAGTTCATTTCCTAGGCTGGTACCTGGCTGGTATGATCCTGCATCCTAGATTCAGCCTGTGGTCTGATGTTGTTTGTAGTCAGATTGAAGGACTCCCTTTAATAATTCTTGAAAGTTTGGTGTGGTTTTTACATATTCCCTTAATTTCTGTTTATCTGAAAATGTCCTAATTTCACCATCATAATTGAAGGAGAGTTTTGCAGGATATATTATTCTTGGCTGGCAGCTTTTTTCTTTTGAGATTGTATACATGTCATCCCATTGCCTTTTTGCCTGCATGACTTCTGCCAAATAATCCGAGCTTATTCTTATTGTTTCTCCTCTGTATGTGACTTTTTGTTTTCCTGAGCTGCTCTCAGGGTTCTTTATTTGTCTTTGGTTTTAGCGAGTGTGATTATGATATGCCTTGGTGATTTCTGGGCGGGGTGGGGGGGTCTATTCTATATGGGGTTCGTTGAGCTTCTTGGACGGTCAGCTTTTCATCTTTCATAATACTGGGGACTTTTTCCATCAGCAGTTCTTCAGTGTTCCTCTCTGTGTTTTCTGCTTTCTCCCCCTGTTCTGGAACACCGATCACTTACAATTTTTTGCTTTTGATTGTATCCCACATAATTCTCAGGGATTCTTCATTTTTCTTTGTTCTTTTTTCTAATTTTTCCTGAGAGTTGTATCCAAGTGTTTATCTTCAATTTTGCTGATCCTGTCTTCCACCATTTCAAACCTGCTAATTGGCTATCTATGACACTGTCCATTTATGAAATCTTGTTTATCTTTTGGATTTCTAACTGTAGTTTTTGTATGATGTCTAGTTGTGAATTTATTTTCACATTTTGTTGCCGTCTTATTTTATTGAAATCTTCCATTTTTTGATCTGTGTTTTTCCATGAATTTGTCTGCCTTTTCCATGAATTTGTCCTTTTTATGCTCATTTTTGTCTGCTTTTTTCTTCAACTCTTGGATTGCTCTGAATATTAGAGATTTGAATTCCCTATCAGGTAGTTCTGGTGCCTTTTCCTCTACCGGAAAGTTATCTGGTGTTTTATTTTGGACACCTACTGGAACCATCCTGTCCTGGTTTTGTATATATTTTGATATAGTCTGCTGTCTTCGGGTTATTCAGTAGCCATTTTTCCTCATTTATTGATTGTAGATTTGTTTGTTTTGTCATGATTTTTTGTTTTCTTTGTTTATGTCTGAGCAGGCAGTCTGTGCGTTCTTTGTTGTTTGCTCATCTGTAGGCATGATACTTTTTCCCTCCTTGTCCAATGGACAGGGTCAGTCTCTCAGGTATGGTATAGCAGGGCAAGTCCAGCTGAAGGGAAGTTGTGGGATGGGTTGTTTGTGGCACGTACTAGGGCTGACAGGGCAAGCCGGGAATCAGTGCAGGGAAGGTTCCAGTAGGCCATGTCTGTGTCTGTTTGGGGGCGTGATGTTCAGTGCATGCTGCAGGTAGGCAGGAAAGACTGTGATGTGTGGAGCTAAGATGGGTATGGGAAAGAGGACAGAGAGGAGAGAGGAACAGGAGCCAAAAACATACACACAAAGAAACAAAAAATAGTGCTAAGGTAACTTGCTGTTGGAGTGGAGAGATTAGAGACTGAGAAATGGAGAAAAACAGAAAGAAATGGTAAAAGAAAAAAAAAGGAATAAATAAAATTAGGAAAAAAAAAGAAAAACCCCCAGGGATCCCACCAGTGTGGCTTCGAGGACTGAGGAAGTTGCTCCCAGGCCGTGAAGTACAGCCCAGCTAGAAGGGATAAAGATGTCACACAGTGCCAGGTATTCAGGAGACAAGAAGAGAAGGTAAGTATAGAGAGACAGGAAACTGAATAATGAAGAAGGACAAAAAGGTAAAAAGAGAGAGAAGAAAACCACACAAAGAAACAAAACAAAAACAAAAACCAAGAAAAAAGAAATGCCCACAGGGATCTGTGTCTATGCAGAGTAAGGGAGTAGCTGTCAAGCTGCACAGTCCTGCCTGGATAAAAGGGGCTCCCAAGATGAGAAAAGAAAAAGAAAACACACAAACTAACTAATCAAAACAGAATAAATCAGAATAAACAAACAAACAAAAAAGCCCTGGGGATCCCACCAGCGTCGTGGCACGGGCTGGGAAGCAGTTTCACAGTCGAGAGGTGTTTCACATCCTTTCAGGAAGAAGCAAAGATGGCACACGGAGCCAGGTATTTGAGAGAAAGGAGCAGGAGGTGGTGAGAGGTAAGCAAGAAATCAATAGAAGCAGAAAAATGCAACACCAGCACCAACAAATGGCACTCAGTGATCTGGCCAGTGCAGGTGGGTGGAATCCAAGCAGCACCGAGGTGAAGTTGGTGCTTCCTGGCCAAAGAGTGTGGCTGCAGGAAGCAGAGGAGGCCTAGTGGGGGTGAAGAAGCTTGGGGGGTGGGAAAGTGTATATTTATGGTTACCAGTTGTTCTGTCTCCTGCTGGAAGCTCCATGAAGCTGTTTTCTCATACCCTCTGCTGATTTCTGATAGGAGTCTAAGATGGTGGACCCGTCCTGCGTTAGCTGATCGGGGATCTCTGCATGTATCTCTCCTCACTGTCTGTTCTCTGTCAGTTTCTTATTCCATTTGGTGTTTGGCTGAATTCTTTATCTCTTCATTTGATGCTTAGAGTTTCAGGAATGACGTTTGTCTCTGTTTGACTTAGTTTTTCGAATCTTTGCTGTGGAGGGATGACATGTTGCTTCTATCTATAGAACCATGTTGCCTGGAAGTTGAACTTTGATCTTTCTATGTTAATTTTACTGCACAATAAATTAGAACAGAAAGTGTCCTGGATTAAGAAATTGCAGTAGGACTTTTTTTAAAATACGTACTATGAGGTCTCTCAAAGACATCAAAATAGCAATATAACCTGTCTGCATGATACTGTTTCCAATTTGACTAAACAGAATAAAGAACTGCAGAATACAGTTTCTGAAATGACTAAGCAAAATAAGGAATTACAATGTCAGAGCTCTCCTGTACTTACACCATCCAATACAGCTTCATCTGCACCTCTGTTAGCAGTCTCTCCTCTGTATCCTTCTATACCTTCTTACCATTCTGAAAATACTTGGCTTGAACTCCTTTCTTCCCTAAACAATCTGCTAAGGATTCAAAGCCAGAAAGTCCAAAGCCCATTCCTGAAATGCCTTTTAAGATTTACCCTGTGAAATCTGGAGTGGGCACTAGAAAAATTCCAAAGAAAGCTATTATTGCTTTCATTCCCTGGACTTGTACAGAACTACACAGCATTGATAAAGATTTTCCAAATTTAGATGAGGATCCTAATAGATTTTCTAAAAAATTCAAAGTCCTTATTAATGCTTATCAGCCTGGGTTGTCTGATCTATATCAATTAGACCGTGTTAGTTGGCCCAGGGGAAGCCAAATTATGGTTAGAATATGCTGAATGGAAAGATCCCCAAGATAATTTAGCCTTGGATACAAACAAAACTGCTTAAACCCTTCTTGCTGAAGTTCGAGATAGAAGCACAAAGTTACATGAAGCAATCCTTAAGTCTTTTCCCCCAATAATTGATTGGACAAAAGTTCTTTCTTGCATACAAAATAGAGATGAAATTGTATATGGTTGTCAATCCTGTTTGTTACAGAAGTTTTTGGAACATTCTGGGTTAGATCCTTAGGACAAAGGAATGAAGGTGGCCTTTATGCAGTGTTTATATCTGGGCTCAAGCCTAAAATTTCAGCCTTAGATAAAAGACATTGTTTAGATTGGATGGATGCTCCCACTGCCAAATTGACTAATTTAGCCCATGAGCTTGCCCAAACCTTAGCAACTAAGCAGATTGCTAAAGCTGACAAATTGGTGGCCATTCAATTACAGCAGCTACAAAGGCCCACCTAGAAAAGAAATTTTAAACTTTCCAATGGGTCTAGTCTCTGCCACTATTGTAAAAAACCTGTCCATTGGAAAAATAAATGCTTTAAATTGAAGAATAAACAGAAGGTTTTCACTCCCAACCACCCCTCCAGTCCCTGATTCAGAATGGAGGGGCTCCAGGGACAATACAGAGTTTTTCCCATGGTGTCTTTAAACTCTCAAGGATAAACAACTAAGTACATTAATGGAGAAACTTGCCAATTTTTAACTGAAACAGGAGTTACCCTGTCTGCCATTAACCATACATGTTTACAAAAACCTTTCCCCAGAGTACAAAAACCTCCAAAATAGTGAGAGTTACTAATAAAGAACAAACATTAATCCACTCTCAACCTGTACCAGTATCTCTTGGTCCCTTAGAAGATTTACATCCTTTTCTGCTTAATCTTGACATGACAGTTAATTTAATAGGAAAAGATATTTTGTCTAAATGGAATTGCCATTTACAATTTAATGAAAAGAGGGAAATAATATTAAGCTTTCCAGATAATTTAAACATTAAAGATACAAACTCAAACATGAAAGAGGCTATTTATCATATGCAAGCCCTTATCATGTTTCTTCAAAATTCTGTTTGTTCAAGCTCCCTTCCCGCTGCAGTTATTGCTCAGATTCCCAAAATTTTATGGGCCACAGCATCCCCAGATGTTGGCTGAGTTTTGTCCACTGAACCTGTTAAAATTCAAGTGGACACATCTAAGCTTTTGAAAAAAGTTCCCCCAACATCCTTTAAAACAAGAAGCAAAAGAAGGACTAACTCCCATTATGCAGGATTTTCTTTCTAAGGGGTTAATTGTCTCTTACACTAGTCCTTGCAACACTCCTGTCCTTCCAGGTAAGAAGCCAAATGGTCATGGTTGGAGATTTGTTCAAACCTACATGCAGTTAATTGCATTGTTGTCCCTAGATTCCTGATTTTCCCTAACTCACATTTGTTGCTTTCCAATGTTCCCCCTGATGCAACATATTTTACTGTAATAGATCTTTGTAGTGCATTTTTCAGTACTCCTGTCAAGCCTGAAAGCCAATATCTGTTTGCTTTCACATGCGATAGTCAACAATTTACCTGGACTGTCATGCCTCAAGGTTCCACTGAATCTCAGATTTTTGCATGCAAATTTGTAACCTCGGCATTTTCCAAAAGAATCTGCTTTATTACAATATGTTGATGACTTACTGGTGTGCTCCACCTCTCAGCAAGCTTGCCTAGAAGACAGCATCACTTTGTTAAAACATTTAGCTACTGGTGGACATAAAGTTTCTAGAGAAAAGTTGCAGTTAGCTCCATCTTCTGCCAAATAATTAGATCATTTAATCTCTGCAGAAGACTTTTCTATTGACCCCAAGAGAAAAGAAGCTACTGCAGTCTTTCTTTTACCTAAAACAAAGAAACAAGTAAAGGGATTTCTAGGGCTCTGTGGCTATTGTCAAGCTTGGATTACTAACTTTTCTTTCATGGCTCACTCTTTATACAAATATTTAAAAACCTCTGAGCCTGATCCCTTCTGTCTTACCCCCAGAAGATTAAAGAATGATAACTAGATTGAAAGATGCTTTGGTTAATATGCCTATTTTAGGGTTCCCTAACTATCATTTGGACTTTTCTTTATTTATACATGAAGATTCTGGTAATGCATTAGGTATTCTTACACAGAAACACAGAGGACAAAATAGACCAGTGAATTATTACAGCCTGCAGCTGAACCCTCTGGCTAGGGCCTACCCCCCTTGCCACAGAGCCGTAGCTCCTCCTACAAGCCCGAGTGGCGCAGTGGTTAAGAGCTTGGCCACTAACTAAAAGGTTGGCAGTTCGAATCCACCAGCACCTCCTTGGAAACCCTATGGAGCAGTTTTGCTCTGTCCTGTAGAGTCACTATGATTCAGAATCAACTCAACAGCAATAGGTCAGGGCTTACTACAGATTTAGTTTTAGGAATGTTTTTAGATATATATGTACTCCATGCTTTGTCTGTTTTGCTTAATTCTGCTTCAGCCCAACATTTATCTGCAAGAAGACTCATCTCCTATGAGGTCTTTCTTCTGGCAGCTTCAAATATTAGACTACATACAGTGGCTACTTTTAAACCCAGCCACTCTTCTCCCTGTAACTGATGAAGATGATGTCCCTTCCACAACTGTTTAGATCTAACTGAGAAGCTTTTGAGTCCTCATAGTGACTTAAAGGAAACTCCTTTGACAAATTCTGATATGGTATTATTTTTGGATGGCCAACAAGTCCAGATAGGTACTTTAGCTTTCTTTAACTGTGATAAATGAATCCAAGGGTTAAATCATTCTCGTTTTGCCACACAAGGGTTAGTTAAAAGAACTAGATAAGGCTTCTTCCAGTGAGGTTGTAAAGAATCTTTTAATTGATGTCTTTTCTAGTAAATATAATCTCCTGGGTTAATACTAAGTAGAGGAGGAGAGTCAGGTATCTGCTCCTCAAATGCTTCTTTAATTTGTGAAAATTGTTTCTTAGAGTATTGTATTAGAGATTAACAGTATTTCAATAATTCAGAGGGATCACAGGTATTCCTGTAACTATTTCATAAGGAGTGAATTTATGAGATCCAAAAGGAGTGCTTAAATTTAAAAGGACTAAAGGGAGAACTTTAGTCCAAGACAAACCTAAGGATTCAGAAAGCTTAGCAAGCTGAGTTTTTATTCTTTCTATAAGTCCAGAGGACTGAGGTGATAAGGTAATGTGATCTCTGGTATATGGGGAAGATTCAGCATAATTCTTTGAATTCCTTGTCCAAGAAAATGGGTACCCCAATCACGGCAAAGAATTTTTAGTGCTCCAAGTGGGTATTATGTTTTCAAGGAGCTTTTTTGCTACAAAATAAACAGTGGGACTCTGGCAGGGGAAAGCTTCCACCCAATGGGAAAATCTACAAATCATCATTAAGACATATATATATATATATAACCATTCCTCTAGAATTTGGAGAATTATCTATTTGTGGGGATTCATTAACTCAGACTGGCTTGAAAGAGCCAATCAGTTCATTTCATTTCCTCATATTCAAACTGGGGCAGGTATGTTATGTACCCCATCTGGACATATCTTTTTATGTGAAGGATCAGCTTATATAGGAAAAAAGTCCCATGATTCACCCTATACTTGGGCCTTGCCATGCTTAGATGGTTGGAATATGCTAGGCCAATGCACCTTAGGTACTCTTGGAGTTCCTATGAGTATCCATTCATACAATGACAGTTTATAATGTAACAGTGACATGAAATTAAAATTCATACAGAAGAGAGATCTTGTCTTCTTAGATAATCCCATTGCTGATGGGTCTGGGTGGGGCTGGTGATTTCTTCAAGTGCTGGTTTCCTCTTTTGGTATATTAGAACAATCTATTCACAATTTAACTGCCACTATGGCATTTTTTTTTAATGGCTCAAATTCACCACATGTCTGCCAGTTGTTGTACTGTAGTTGCTTGGGTGCTGCTGTGATACTGGAAACTATACCACAATTATTTCAAATACAAGCAGGTTCACTCAGGGTGTGCAGGTTTCAGAGGAACTTTCATACTAAGACAGACTAGGAGGAAGAAACTGGCAGTCTACTTCTGAAAAAATTGGCCAGTGAAAACCTTATGAACAGGAGCAGAACATTGTCTGATATACTGCTGAAGATGAGCTCCTCAAGTTGGAAGGCACTCAAAATACAACTGGGGAAGAGCTGTCTCCTAAAAGTAGAGTTGACCTTAATGACATGGATGGAGTCAAGTTTTTGGAAACTTCATATACTGAAGTGGCATGACTCAAAATGAGAAGAAACAGCTGCAAACATCCATTAATCATCAGAATGTGGAATGTACAAAGTATGACTCTAGGAAAATTGGAAGTCATCAAAGATGAAATGGAACACATAAAGATTGATATCGTAGGCATTAGTGAGCTGAAATGACTGGTATTGGCCATTTCATATGAGATAATCATATGGTCTACTATGCCAGGAATGACAAATTGAAGAAGAATGGTATGGCATTCATCCTCAAAAAGAACATTTCAAGATCTTTCCTGAAGTACAAAGCTGTCAGTGATAGGATAATATCCATATGACTACATGGAAAATCAGTTAATATGACTATTATTCAAATTTATGGAACAACCATGTTATGAATTGAATTCTGTCCCCCCCAAAATGTATGTCAACTTGGCTAGGCCATGATTCCTAGTACTGTGGGGTTTTATACCATTTTATGATCTGATGTGATTATCCTATGTGTTGTAAATCCTAACCTCTATGATGTTAATAAGGCAGGATTAGAGGCAGTTATGTTAATAAAGCAGGATTCAATCTACAGGATTAGGTTGTATCTTGAATCAATCTCTTTTGAGATATAAAAGAGAGAAGTGAGCAAAGAGGAGGGGAAACTCATACCACCAAGAATAAAAAAACAGGAGAGGAGGACATCATTTGTACCCAGGGCCCCTGCCCTGAAAAGCTCCTAGACCAGGGGAAGATTGATGACAAGGACCTTCCTGCTGCTGAAAGAGAGGGAAAGCCTTCTCCTGGAGTTGGCACCTGAATTCAGACCTTTTGCCTCCTAGACTGTTAGCACATAAATTTCTGTTTGTTAAAACTAACCACTTGTGGTATTTCTGTTACACCAGCATAAGATAGCTAAGAGAAAACACTAATGCTAAAGATGAGGAAATTGAAGATTTTTACCAACTTCTGAAGTCTGAAACTGATCAAACATGCAATCAAGAGGCATTGATAATTACCGGTGATTTGAATGCAAAAGTTGGAAAGAAGAAGGATCAGTAGTTAGAAAATATGGCCTTGGTGATAGAAATGATGCCAGAGATTGCATGATAGAATTCTGCAAGACCAACGACTTCTTCATTGCAAATACCTTTTTTCAGCAACATAAATGGCGACAATACACGTGGACCCCAGATGGAATACACAGGAATCAAATCAACTACATCTATGGAAAGAGGCAATGGAAAAGCTCAATATCACCAGTCAGGGGCCAGCTGTGGAACAGACCGTCAATTGCTCATTTGCAAGTTCAAGTTGAAGCTGAAGAAAATTAAAACAAATTCAAGAGAGCCAAAGTACAACCTTGAGTATATCCCACCTGAATTTAGAGACCATCTTAAGAAGAGATTTGATGCATTGAACGCTAATGACCAAAGACCAGACAAGTTGTGAGAGGACATCATACATGAAGAAAGCAAAAGATCATTAAAAAGACAAGAAAGAAAAGACCAAAATAGATGACAGTAGAGACTCTGAAACTTGCTCTTGAACATAGAGCAGCTAAAGGGAAGGGAAGAAATGACGAAGTAAAAGAGCTGAACAGAAGATTTCAAAGGGCAGCTCAAGAAGACAAAGTAAAGCATCCTAATGAAATGTGCAAAGACCTGGGGTTAGAAAACCAAAAGAGAAGAAAACTCTTGGCATTTCTTAAGCTGAAAGAACTGAAGAAAAACTTCAAGCCTTTAATTGCAATTTTGAAGGATTCTTTGGGCAAAATATTCAACAATGCAAGGAGTATCGAAAGAAGATGGAAGGAATACAGAGAGCTACCGTACCAAAAAGAACTGGTCATCATTCAACCATTTCAGGAGGCAACATATGATCAAGAATTGATGGTATTAAAGGAAGAAGACCAAGGTGCACTGAAGGCATTGGTGAAAAACAAGACTCTAGGAATTGACGTAATATCAATTGAGATGTTTCAACAAATGGATGCAGCACTGGAAGAGCTAATTCGTCTATGCCAAGAAATTTGGAAAACAGCTACCTGGCCAACCGACTAGAATAGATTTATATTTGTGCCCATTCCAAAGAAAGGTGGTTCCACAGAATGCAGAAATTATCATTAACATTACACACAAGTAAAATTTTGCTGACGATAATTCAAAAACAGTTGCAGCATAATACATTGACAGGGAACTACCAGAAATCCAAGATGGATTCATAAGAGGACAATGGAATGAGGGATATCATTGCTGATGTCAGATGGATCCTGGCTGAAAGCATAGAATACTAGAAAGATGTTTACATGTGTTTTACCAACTATGCGAAGGCCTTTGACTGTGTAGACCATAAAAAATTATGGATAGCATTACAAAGACTGGGAATTTCAGAACACTGAATTGTGTTCATGTGGTACTTTACATAGACCAAGAGGCAGCTGTTTGAACAGAATAAGGGGGATACTGCGTGGTTTAAAGTCAGGAAAGGTGTGCATCAGGGTTCTATCCTTTCACCATACTTATTCAATCTTTATGCTGAGCAAATAATCTGAGAAGCTGGGTATATGAAGAAGAATTTGGCATCAGGACTGGAGGAAGACTCATTAAAAGCCTCATTATGCAGATGACACAACCTTGCCTGCTGAAAGTGAGGAGGACTTGAAGCACTTACTGATGAAGATCAAAGACCACAGCTTTCAGTATGGACTGTACCTCAACATAAACAAAACAAAAATCCTCACAATTAGACTAATAAGCAATATCATGATAAATGGAGAAAAGATTGAAGTTGTCAAGGATTTCATTTTACATGGATCCACAATCAACACCCATGGAAGCAGCAGTCAAGAAATCAAATGATGTATTGCATTTGGCCAATCTGCTGCAAAAGTTCTCTTTAAATTGTTAAAAAACAAAGATTTCACTTTGAGGACTAAGGTGCACCTGACCCAAGCCATGATATTTCAATCACTATCCCTGAGATGCTAAGTCCTTGCGGAAGACAGGTAACTCCTTTTTGGGTGATCTGCACCCCCTAGCAGTGGCTTGACAAAAAGGGGGAGATGTATGTGGACCCCAACGCCAAGGTGCTTGGCATGACTGTGCAGACCCCAAAATTGATGTGCTTGACAGGACTAAGATAGCTGACCCAAATCTAAATTAAACTCCATTTTAAATTAAACTGCTGCTTGGCGCAAGGTCTCTGCCCCTGCTGTCCTAAAGAGACAATTCAGTTTCTTGTAAAAGTTAGACTGCTTGTAGCTCACAGAAAGAGTAAGAGTCAAAACTTTAGCTTGTGAGAGGAATTGTCTGTTAAAAGATGTTTGTCAGAGATTTTTATGCAGCTTGATCCAAGGAGAATGCCTTGGTCAACATGCTCTAGGAGGTTAGAAAATCAACCTGATAGTATTAATGCTATAGATTGAATTGTGTCCCCCAGAATGTGCGTCAACTTAGCTAGGTTATGATACCCAGTATTATGTGATTGTCCACCATTTTATCATCTGATGTGATTTTCCTATGTGCTGTAAATCCTAATTCTATGACATTAATGAGGCAGGATTAGCAGCAGTTATGTTAATGAGGCAGAACTCAATCTACAAGTTGTGTCTTAAGTCAATCTCCTTTGACTTGATATAAAAGAGAGAAGTTAGCAGAGATAAATGGGGACCTCATGCCACCAAGAACATGTCGCCTGGAGCAGAGCAAGTCCTTTGGACCCAGGTTCCTTGTGCCTGCGAAGCTCCTAGATCAGGGGAATGTTGATGACAAAGACCTTCCTCCAGGGTGGACGGAGAGAAAAAGCCTTTTCCTGGAACTGCCAGCCTGAATTTGGACTTCTCCTAGACTGTGAGAGAATAAATTTTTCTTTGTTAAACCATCCACTTATGGTATTTCTGTTACAGCAGAACTAGATAACCAAGACAGTTAAGAAAATTTATTAAGAAAAAGTTGTTTAATGACCTCCTTCTTACTTTTTGCCATGGACCCCGCCGTGGCTATGAGCATGTAGCCCTTTATTTGCTCCACCTGATAAAAACCTCACTGTTTTCCTTGCAATTTAGAACACTATGACATCCTGCTTGGATGTTAAAATGTTTCCTGATTTGTGTATCTCTATTCCACAATAAAACTTATTGCTTTTACTTCTAACAGAGGGTAAGTCTGGTGCTTTGCTATGACAGATCAATGTCCTTAACACTTAATCCTGGGTCATCTTTCCAGGAGGAGGTCTGAATTTGTAAGCTTGAAAGGACATCATAGAGAAGATGTGAGAGGTTCATTTTGATTTTTTTTGGGGGGGGCTGATACACACACGCATACACACGCACATGCGCGCACACACACACATACACCCCCACACGCACACAGGCCTAGAGACTGGCTTCCTGAAGATCAAAGCCTTGAAAACTCTATGGAGCACAGTTCTACTCTGACACACACTCTGACTCGATGCCAACTAACAACAAAAAAGGCACTACATTATATGTATAATGTAATATTGTGCATATACAAACATCCTTTATTATATACACGTATTGTTGTATATGCATACATAATCACGTAATAATTTCTAATAACCTATAGTTTATAGAACCAGTTCAAATCCTTAATTTTCCAGGATTTCTAGGTGACTTTGTCAAAGAAGGCAGAGCTAATGTCAGAGTCGGGACTAGACTCTGTTCCCATGACATATACCCCAGTGGTTTTACTTCCAGACGTTTCACTTTTACCCTGTTAGGCATAGTTTCTCCTTTCTTCATTGTTGAACATCTTTGGAATGAGTTAATAATTATCACTTTTCTCTTAAATTGGCCTCAGAAAGCCAACAGCTAATTTTTCCAAAGGCATGCAGACAATGTAGGATTAGAATTCCTCATGATGGAAGAAGTGGAAAGTTATCTGTCATAAAGAGAGATTAGTGGCTGGAACATCTTCACATTTTCAAAAATCCAAATAAAGCTGGTCTTTGCTATTTCTCAAAAGGATTCTCTGTAGAATGCAAGGAGAAGAAAAGTATCTGTGATACTGACATAGAGAGAAAAATATGTTTAATTATTATACTATATTATAGAAATTTATCCATAAAGAAGTCATTTTAAAGTTAGCAAGATTTGAAATGTCAAAGCTAGCAGAATGTTGCAATTAACAAAAGGGTATGTAAACAGTCTCAAACCACATAGTTACCCTGAATTCCAAAGAAGTATTAAATAAAAGGTAATGTGAAGGAGCCCCGGTGGTGCAATGGTTAAGTACTTGGCTGCTAACCAAAAGGTCTGGGTTCGAAAACACCCACAGCTCTGCAGGAGAAAAGACTTGGTGATCTGCTCCTGTAAAGATTACAGCCTAGGAAACCCTATAGAGTAGTTTTACTCTGTCTTATAGGGTCACTATGAGTCAAAATCAACTCCACAACCTACAACAACGGCAACAATATGAAAACCTATTAAGTTGTTTGTGCAGACCTGACCTTAAAGCAAGGGTGAGGGTGGGTTATCCAATAAGCAAGGTAAGCACAGGCTTACTTGTGCTTACTTAGTAATCTGTAGTGAACAATTTCACATGGGTTTCATCACGCCGTATTAAAGCAAAACCCATGTGAAATTGTGGACTACAGATTACTAAGTAAACACAATTAAGTCCATACTTACCTTGCTTACTGAGCCATCTGCCCCTGTCAGGGATTGTAAATTTGAAAAGAGGCTTTGATTCTGTAGGAAGGTGCTGCAGGGTTGGGAGAGAGATAGATGCCAGCCATACCTAGAAGAAGACTATCTGATGTGGTGAAAAAATGTGAAATTGTTCACTACAGATTAGCTGTGTTGTTGTTGTTAAGTGCCATCGAGTCGGTTCTGACTTACAGTGACCAACAAAATGAAACACTGCCTGGTCCTGCACCATCTTCACAATCTTTATGCTTGAGCTCATTGTTGCAGCCACTGTGTCAATCCATCTTGTTGAGGGTCTTCCTCTTTTTTGCTGATCCTGTACTTTACCAAGCATGGTGTCCTTCTCCAGGGACTGGTGCGTCCTGATAACATGTCCAAAGTATGTGAGAAGTAGTCTCGTCATCCTTGCTTCTAAGGAGCATTCTGGTTGTACTTCTTCCAAGACAGATTTGTTCATTTTTTTGGCAGTCCATGGTATATTCAATATTCTTAGCCAATACCACAATTTAAAGGCATCAATTCTTCTTCAGTTTTCCTTATTCAGATTGGTAAGTAAGCCCAAATAAATCCGTGTTTACCTTGCTTATTGGATAATCTGCCCCTGAAGAGTATACCAAGCATCCCTTACTTTTTTTTTTTTCTTAATTTGGTGAGAGAAGCATTGTGGATTGTGGTGAAAATTCAGATCCTGACCTCAGGGAATATGATGAGAGAAATATTCAAAGTCATATTCCTTTTCAGAGAAGGAATTCAATGCATGCTGATGAAGAGGTGTTAAAGTCAATTCAATTCATTGACTTCTAAACCAAAACAATGGGTTCTGTCTTCCAGAGTTTCAGTCACTAGACAATTATCCAGTCCTGATATCAAGTCTTCAGGTCTCTATGTTCCTAAACCAGTCAATCTCCCTGTTTTTCCCATGTGCCTCAATATGAGGGGTCAAGCAAAGCTATCATGTTCCCAGGTGAAAACTAATGGCGATGTAAGTAGTTCAATTAAAAAGAGAAAAGCCCAAGCATGTTTACTCTGCCTGTCTGCTGAACCACCTGCTGTAGTCAGAAGGGATTTCTTTCCCAGCACCCCTTACTTCCTACCCAACCATATTTTGAATCCTGTGACCATTTCCCCATTCCCTGTCCTCCTCCTCCCCACCACAATTGATTAAACCCATTATGGCAACCTAATCCATAGACTGGCCAACTTAGAAAAGCAAACATTTTACTTACCCAATTAGATTTTTTAAAAAATTGAATGGGAAGCAAAGAAAGAAATAGCCATTTGAAAGCAGAGGAGTTAGAAATCTGCAGACAGGAGGAGCATAACTGATTGCCTGCCTTCCAGTTGATTCTGACTCATTGTGGTCCTATAGGACAGAGTAGAACTGCCCCATAGGGTTTCCAAGGCTGTAATCTTTATGGCAGCAGGCTGCCACACCTTTCTCCTATAGAGCAGCTGGTAGGTTCAAACAGCCAACCTTTCAATTAGCAGCTGAGCACTTAACCACTGTGCCACCAGGGCTCCTTAGGTGGAGCATAGCTGAGTCATATTAATGCCAGAGCACCAGAGTGGCATGCTTTACATTCCTGTGTGTGAGGCTCCTGTAGCCTCCTTCAATCCAGAAATACCCTCCATCTCTAACATCATTGAGCCCTTGAATTTCTGTAGAGTCTATCCCACTTTTCACTCCATGCGTGTCCTTAACATCTCTTGGTTTGAACTATCCTGAATGGTTCCCTTTACCTCCCAATCCAAAGAGCCCTGATTAAGACAAGGACAAGAACAGGGATGGATTACCCAATAAGCAAGGTACGCATGGGCTTACCTATGCTTATTTACTAATCTGTTGTGTACAATTTCACCTGTTTTTCATCACATAAAAGATGTGGTGAAACCCATGTGAAATTATGCACTACAGATTAGTAAGTAAACACAACTAAGTTTGTGAGTGCCTTGCTTACTAGTTAATCCACTCCTGGACAAGGAAGCTATCGCGCAAAATTTATCTCATTATCCTATCATTGAACCCTGACACCTGATTTAGGAAATTAATATTAGAATCATTTATTCCCTCTCCTTGAGCATACAGAATGTGACCCAGCTGGAGCTGGGCTCACAAGGACTCACAAGGACACATCAACAGGGCCCTGTGGTATAAAGACAATAGCTAAGATAATCTTGAAAAATATCTTTTAGGGAAACTTTCACATAAAGCCAATCAAACAGAACACAAAAGACATTCCACTCTTTTTCTATTAGCATTTAGTAAATAGAAATTTGCTGGACCAATGAAGACCCTCCTGACTCTTATTACTGAAACCTGTACCAATGGTTTTTAAGAAAGATAATTCAAAATGTAGGATCACAGTTTCTAGCCAATCTGAAAAGTCTAAACTTTCAGTGGTTTTGCCCATTTGCAATGTTAATATGTGCTGATGGCTCTGTAACTGGTGTTGGGACTCAGGCAGACATGGCTGTGGCAGCATGCTTGTCTGTTTTCCCATTCTTGCCTATTCTGTAATATTCTTTGGGCTTGGGCAGACACGGCTGTGGCAGCATGCTTGTCCATTTTCCCACTTTTGTCTATTCTGTAATATTCTTTGGACTCGGGCAGACAGGGCTGTGGCAGCATGCTTGTCCAATTCCCATTTCTGCCCTTTTGAATATATGCCAAATAAAACTTTCTTTTTGCCTTACTAAACTTTATGATGTTCTTCCCTTACAACACACCAGATAGTAAGTCTCTCAGATCTGAAATTCTTCCCTCTGCTCCAATCACAGTCCTTAGAATTCCCTGTGTCCTCTTGTGATCCTCACCATTGGCCTGTTACTCTTGCATCACAGATTATGGATTAAGCTTGTGTCTCACATACCCACTTACTATGAAATTGGTGGATCCCTGGTGGTGCAGTGTTTAAGAGCTATGGCGGCTAACTAAAAGGTTGGTTGTTGGAATACACTAGCAGCTCCTTGGAAAGCCAATGTGGCAGTTCTATTCTCTCCTTACTCTGTCCTATAGGGTCTCTGTCTTGATTGTCTAGTGCTGCTATAACAGACATACCACATGTGGATGGTTTTAACAAACAGAAATTTATTCTTTCACAGTCTAGGAGGCTAGAAAGCTCCAGGGGAAGGCTTTCTCTCTCTCTCAGTTCTGGGGGAATGTCCTTGTGGTCAATCTTTCCCTGGAGCTGGCACCCTAAATTTGGACTTCTAGCTAGATTGTGAAAGAATAAATTTCTGTTTGTTAAAGCCATCCACTTGTGGTATGTCTGTTATAGCAGCACTCTATATCTAAGACAGAATTTGATACCAGAAGTGAGGTACCTCCAGGGACTTATTGGTGGAAATAAAGAGCTTTGGAACACTTGTCCCAGCAGAGAAGATGCAGGCAGTGAGGCCTGAGGGCCTGAGAGGCCAAGGAACCAGGAAGCAAAAGCTGAAGAGACAAGGAACACAGTAACTACAGTCTCAAAGGGTAGGGTCACTACCTCTGGCATCTCAAAGGGTAGAGCCATGGCCTCTGTGGTTTCGAAGGGTGGAGCCACAGCCTCCTAGGTTTCAAAGTGTCAGAGCTTCACCAGCTCGATTCCAGAATGTGGGGCTGCTGTTCTCAAGTGCCAGCAAGATGGAGCCAGATCCACTGCCCAAAGCTGAGGTGGTGGGGCTGCCTTGCCCTAGGGGCACAAGAAGGGGGCCTGCTGGGCCGAAGATGTGGAGTCACCACTCAGATGGACTAGGAGAATGGAGCCATGCAAATGAGAGGGAGCAAAGTTGCCATCCCAGTAGGCCTGTAAGGCATAGCTGAAGCCTAGGACCGAGATGCCTCTACCCAGAATCCAGAGAGTGTGGCCAACACCCAGAGTCTGGAGGGCAGGGCCATTGCCTAAATGATCTCATAGAACAGAAGATTATTTTCTAGCCTTGGGAGGTAATGTAATGTGTTCTTTTGACTTTCTCTGGTGCCTCTTATCCCTTCTTTTCCTCTAATTTCTCCCATTTGTAATGGAAATATCTGGATTGTGCCTGTTCCACCATTGTACTTTGAAAGCAGATAACTTGTATTCTAGATTTCACAAATGAAGAGGAATTTTTTTGATTTTGGACTTGGAGTTGATTTAAGACTTTTGCTATGATATGATGGGGTGAATGTGTTTTACATGTGGCAAGGACGTGACTTTTTGTCATAGATTGAATTGTGTTCCCAAAAAATATCTGTCAACTTGGCTAGTCCATGATTCCCAGTATTGTGTGATTGTCCACCTTTTTCTTATCTGATGTGATTTTTCCATGTGTTGAAAATCCTACCTCTATGATGTTAATGAGGCAGGATTAGAGGCAGTCATGTTAATGCAGCAGGGCTCAATCTACAAGATTAGGTTGTATCTTGAGTCAATCTCTTTTGAGATATAAAAGAAATAAGTGAGCAGAGAGACAGGGGAACCAGGGTAACATCATACCACCAAGAAAGTAGCCCCAGGAGTGGAGTGTGTCCTTTGGACCCAGGGTCCCTGCACCAAGAAGCTCCTAGACTGGGGGAAGATTGATGACAAGGACTTTCCCCAGAGCTGACAGAGACAGAAAGACTTCTCCTAGAGCTGGCACCCTGAATTTGGACTTCTAACCTCTTAAACTGAGAGAATAAATTCTCTTTGTTAAAGCCATCCACCTGAGGTATATCTGTTATAGCACACTAGATAACTAAGATAGTCGCTATGAGTTGGAATCAATTCGATGGTAACAGGTTTGGTTTTTTATTTAGGATGAAACTGGAATCTTGCTAATTTCTTGGCTCTGTGTAGTCTGAAGCTTTGACATGCCTGGTAGGAGATTGAATCCTGTAAATGTTTTTGCTTCAGTTTTGATCCTTTGCTACTTTACTAGGAATACTACTAGTTTTCCAGTATAGTCTCACACGTCAGGGATAGGGTTACTTAAAAATGGATTTTTACAGGCCTCATCCCAGAGATTTTGGTACCATAAACCTGAGATGGAGCTCAGAAATCTACATTTTAACTAGCTCTGAGGAGTGATGATGCAAGTAATTCTTAACCACACTGTCTTAGTTATCTAGTGCTGCTATAACAGAAATACCACAAGCAGATGGCTTCAACAAAGGGAAATTTATTCTCTCACAGTCTGGAAGACTACAAGTCCAAATTCAGGGCATCAGCTCCAGGGGAAGGCTTTCTGTCTCTGTTTGCTCTGGAGGAAAGTCCTTGTCATCTATCTTCCCCTGTCTAGGAGCTTCTCCACACAGGAATCTTTGGTCCAAAGAATGAGCTCTGCTCCTGGTGCTGCTTTCTTGGTGGTATGAGGTCCCCCACTCTCTGCTCACTTCCCTTTCCTTTTATCTCTTCTAAGATAAAAGGTGGTGCAGGCCACACCCCAGGAAAACTCCCTTTACATTGGATCAGGGATATGACCTGAGCAAGGCTGTTACATCCCACCCTAATCTTCTTCAATATAATCTAATCTTGCCTCATTAACCACAGGCAGAGATTAGGATTTACAGCATATAGGAAAATTACATCAATCACAAAATGGAGGACAACCACCCAATATTGGGAATCATGGCCTAACCAAGTGGACACATATTTTAATTCAATCCATGACACACACCTTGAGAAACACTCTGGAGCACTGGATCTCAAATCCAGTAGGAAATCAACTACACTATAATCTTGCTGGGAGTATTTTAAGTGATTTCTTCTTGGGTCCCACTCATGGATAATCTAATTCAATACCTCTAAAAAAGAAGATGAAACCTGTCTTAAAAAAAAAAAAATTATAATGTGAGGTCATGTTTGAGAACCACAGCTCTAAATGGCCAGGGTCTGCTTTCCTTTCCCATCTGCACCTCCCTCTCATCTATGTGTCCAGCACCCTCCTGGAATTGTGCAGCCCTCCACATATGTTTAGTGACTGTAACCTTGTTTTCCCATAGGCAGACCTGTGTGTGTCCACAGTCTTTCCCATGTTTTCCCAATGCTGTTCTCTGAACTCCTTTTGACACGTGCTTCTAACCTACCTTGGACACCACCCTGTTAAAGAATCTTTCTTACATCATTGAACTGAGTTTGCCTACCAGACTCACCTCTGGAACTTGCACCACTCTGGTGAGAATGCTCTGCACCATTTTCTGGTTTCAGATTACTCAAAGTATGTTTGAAACACTACATATTTTTTCTTCAACTAGAGTTGGATGTTTTTAAAAGCTTGTGACTCAACTCTAGCATTACTAAAGCTAATTAACTGGAAAAATTGAACGGAAAAGCAGATAACATTTGGACAAAATCGACTTATGCATATGTTGCACATGCACTCACCCCTCCCCAGGTGTAGTGATCCCAATCTCTGGCCTGTGGTAAGGAATCTGCTCATTTGAGAAGCTCCTCATATGTTCCTGCATTTTCCTGCTTCTAATCACTGATCATCATCCAGTATTTTACAGATTTCTCCCAAATTTGAAATGCCTCCCTTGGCCATGTGAAAATCATTAGAACTGAATTAAGTTTTCTTATTTCATGAAGTATAATTCTTGAAGTATCCATCTGGATCTTCAGAAAAGTTCTCATTTAAATGCTCTTATTGACATGAATAATATGTAAGTAGCCCTGACTGGTTTGGAAGGATTCTTTAGTATTTCACGAGAGTCTCTTGAAAGTGTAGTAATTTTTTGTATCATTTTAGCTCTTTCTTCTTCTACACCAACACCAGCAGAGCCAGAAAATGTAACTGGACAATGGTGGTGTGAGGGGTACTTCCTCAGAGAAGATTATACTTGGTCAAATATTGCCAGTTTTTTTCTTCTTAAAATCATTTTAGGAAACCAACAACACAGGTTGCCTTTCAGGTTTTAATAAATTACAAATGGGCATGCCTTCCAAAGAACATATAATTCATATGCCACTAATTTCCCACAATATAACTTTAAATTTTTTCTATGTGTCCTTCCCTTCCAAGAATCTTCAGAACCTGCCTTCTTTTTTTTTGAACTACAAAGACAACGTCATCTTCATTGAATCATAGACTCAACCTAGGGCAGGCAGGATTGCTCGGTTTTCTGGAGTAGATCAATCAAACATTACCTATATGCATTTGCTTTTATTCTTCTCAGATAGATTTTGAGACCTGATTGTATGGGTCTCCTTCCCTCTTTAATTTTCTTCCCTGAGATTCAAAAACATTTTTCTCTGAAATTAGCTGTCCAAGGAAATAATCTAGCAATAATGATTTGGGTAAAACAGCTTAAATTAGGGATCCATATTTAGCAGGAGCCAAGATTGAGAATTTTAGCTTAGCTTACCCCAAGATTCAACAATATCTAGACAAGTCTGAAGGACCAGAAGAGCAGGTCTGACCATATCTGAGATTTGAACTGAAATTCTAAGAATCGAGACCATCTGTGTCACATGACTTAGATAAGACTGTGTTGTTGTTGTTAGGTGCTATAGAGTCCATTCTGACTCACAGAGACCCTATATACAACAGAACGAAACACTGTCCAGTCCTGCGCCATCCTCACAATCGCCCATTGTTGCAGCCGTAGTGTCAATCCATCTCATTGTGGATCTTCCTCTCTTTCACTGACCCTCTACTTTACCAAGCATGATGTTCTTCTCCAGGGACTGGTCCCTTCTGATAACATGTCCAAAGCATGTGACATAAAGTCTTACCATCCTTACTTCTAAGGAACATGCTGGCTGTACTTCTTCCAAGACAGAATTGTTCATTCTTCTGGCAGTTCATGGTATATTCAATATTCTTCGCCAATACAATAATTCAAAGGCATCGATGCTTCTTTGGTCTTCCTTATTCATTGTCTGTCCAGCTTTTGCATACATATGAGGTGATTGAAAATGCTATGGCTTCGGCCAGGCATACCTTAGTCCTCAAAGTGATATCTTTGCTTTTGAACACCTTAAAGATGTCTTTTGCAGCAGATTTGACTCTAGGTCACCTTTGTGAACATGACTTAGTTGTTTGTTCCACAAAAATCTGCCTGGGAAAGATAAGGCTGTAAACTGATAAATAACTTCACTCTTTACTTCAGGAAATTTCCATAGCTCAATAATAGGAGATATTAGTCTGTTCACCTGGGCAAACAACTAGATTATCAACAACAGTTTAGTTATAATTATGTGCTTCAGGACCCTATGTCCATAGATCTTAAACTATTTTATTATGAATTTCCCCAAACCCAGTTGGTTCCCTGACTTGAAAGATCTGCTGTAATGCACTTAAATCCAGGCCCTGAAACCCTATGAGTATCCCTTGTTGTGTGTTGAATTTCCTATAGTATTTTCAATCACCTCATATGCATGTGAAAGCTAGACAATGGATAAGGAAAACCAAAGAAGAATTGATGCCTTTGAATTATTGTGTTGGCAAAAAATATTAAATATACAATGGACTGCCAGAAGAACAAATAAATCTGTCTTGCAAGAAGTACAGCTAGAATGCTCCTTAAAAGTGAGGATGGAAAGACTTCATCTCACATACTTTGGACATATTATCATGAGGGATTAGTTCCTGGAGAAGGACACAATGCTTGGTAAAGTAGAGGATCAGAGAAAAAGAGGAAGACCCTCAACAAGATGGACTGACATAGAGGTTGCAACAACGGGCTCAAGCATAACAATTGTGAGGATGGCATAGGACCGGGCAGTGTTTCCTTCTGTTGCACATAGGGTCGCTATGAGTCAGAACAGCACTTAACAAAAACATAATTATTATTGAAATTTACTATAATTATAATAATGAGAAAACTGAGGCTCAAAGATTTTGACAGATTGTATTTTCCCAAATAACTACAGCACTACTTCTGATCCCACACTCTTCTAGGATCTTGCCCTGCTGCCATCAAGAGGTAGAGAAATTGAACTGGCCCTTGTGGCTCCCTTGATGAATAGAATAAGACAGAAGCAACATTGCATGGCTCCCAGTACTGGATCATAAAAGGCAATATAGCTTCTCTCTAGCTTTCTTTCTCTCAGTACTTGCTCTTAGAACTCAGCTACCATGTTGTAGGGAAGCCAAAATCACACAGAAAGATTGTTTGTAGGTGTTGCAGTCAATAGCCCCGAATAAAGTCTCAGTCAACAGTCATCATCAACTACTGACAGGTGAGTGAGGAAACCTTCAGATAGTTCCAGCCTTCAGCCTTGGAGCCACTTCAGTTTACACCAAGTGTAGATACCTCAACAGAGCCCTGCCTAAATTCCAGGTTCATGAATAAAATAAATGTTTACTCCACTGACTTTTGAGATAGTTGCTATGTAGCAATAGATAACTGGAACAGAAATTAAGCATTTACATGTGAAAGCCTGAGATTCAAACTGCTTATAATAGAAGAAGTATTTGGAATATGGTCAATCCCAAATTCAGCAATCTTTCTACAAAGTCCTCTAGCATTTAATCTGCATACCAGTTACTTGACACTTAGTATATATGTGTTACATAGTACTTGGTTATTTTTATTTTTAGGCATTATGTTTTATTTCCCCACATATCTGTCAGTTTGTCATACAGTGGTCGCTGGCATGTTGCTGTGATGCTGGAAGCTATGCCACCAGTATTTCAAATACCAGCAGGGTAACCCATGGTTGACAGGTTTCAGCTGATCTGCCAGACTAAGACAGACTAGGAAGAAGAAACTGGCAGTCTACTTCTGAAAAAATTAGCCAACAAAAACCTTATGAATGAATAGCAGTAGAACATTGTCTGATATAGTGCTGGAAGATGATTCCCTCAGGTTGGAAATCACTCAAAATATGACCGGGGAAGAGCTGCCTCCTCAAAGTAGAGTTGACCTTAACAATGTGGATGGAGTCAAGTTTTCAGGACCTTCATTTACTGATGTGGCAAACTCAAAATGAGAAGAAACAGCTGAAAACATCCATTAATAATAGGAACATGGAGTGTACGAAGTGTGAATCTAGGAAAATTGAAAGTTATTAAAAATGAAATGGAACACAAAAAGATCGATATCCTAGGCATTAGTGAGCAGAAAGGGACAGGTATTGGCCATTTTGAATCCGACAATTGTATGGTCTACTATGCCAGGAACGACAAATTGAAGAGAAATGGCATTGCATTCATAGTCAAAAAGAACATATCAAGATCTATCCTGAAATACAATGTGGTCAGTGATAGGATAATATCCATAGTACTAGAAGAAAGACCAGTTAATATGACTATTATTCAAATTTATGCACCAAACACTAATGCAAAGATGAGGAAATTGAAGATTTTTTACGAAATTCTGCAGTCTGAAATTGACCAAACGTGCAATCAAGATGCATGGATAATTACTGGTGATTGGAATGCAAAATTTGGAAACAAAGAATGATCAATAGTTGGAAAATATAGCCTTCATGGTAGAAACGATGCCAGAGATCACATGATAGAATTTTGCAAGACCAATGACTTCTTCATTGCAAATATCTTTTTTCAACAACATAAACAACGACTATACACGTGGAACTCACCAGGTGGAATACACAGGAATCAAACTGACTACATCTGTGGAAAGAGACTATGGAAACACTCAATATGATCAGCCCAAACAAGGTCAGGGGCCAGCTGTGGAACAGACAATTAATTGCTCATATGCAAGTTTGAGTTGAAGCTGAAGAAAATTCAAACAGGTCCACAAGAGCCAAAGTATGACCTTGAGTATATTCAATCTGAATTTAGAGACCATCTCAAGAATAGATTTGATTCATTAAACACTGATGACCAAAGACCTGATGAGTTTTGGAGTGACATCAAGGACATCACATATGAAGAAAGCAAGAGGTCATTAAAAAGGCAGGAAAGAAAGAAAAGACCAAAATGGATGTCAGAAGAGACTCTGAAACTCGCTCTTGAGCGTCAAGTAGCTAAAATGAATGGAAGAAATGATGAAGTATAACAGATGAAGAGAAGATTTCAAAAGGCAGCATGAGAAGACAAAGGAAAGTATTATAATGACATGTGCAAAGACCTAGAGTTAGAAAACCAAAAGGGAAGAGCACACTTGGCATTTCTCAAGCTGAAAGAACTGAAAACTCCAGCCTCGAGTTGCAATATGGAAGGATTCTATGGGGAAAATATTAAATGATGCAGGACACATCAGAAGAAGATGGAAGGAATACACGGAGTCACTGTACCAAAAAGAATTGGTTGACGTTCATCCATTCCAGGAGGTAGCATATGATCAATAATCAATGGTACTGAAGGAAGAAGTCCAAGCTGCACTGACAACATTGGCAAAAAACAAGTCTCCAGGAATTGACAGAATACCAGTTGAGATATTTCAACAAATGGATGCAGCATTGGAAGTGCTCACTTGTCTATGCCAAGAAATTTGGAAGACAGCTACCTGGCCAACTAACTGGAAGAGAGCCATATTTGTGCCCATTCCAAAGGAAGGTGATACAACAGAATGCAGAAATTACTGAACAATATCATTAATATCACACACAAGTAGAATATGGCTGAAGGTCATTCAAAAGAGGTTCCAGCAATACATTGACAGGGAACTGCCAGAAATTCAAGCCAGATTTAGAAGAGGATGTGGAACTAGGGATATCATTGCTGATGTCAGATGGATCTTGGCTGAAAGCACAGAATACCAGAAAGATGTTTATCTGTGGTTCATTGACTATGTAAAGGCATTTGACTGTGTGTATTGTAACAAATTATGGATAGCATTAGGAACAATGGGAATTGAAGCTGTACATAGACCAAGAGTCAATTGTTTGAACAGAACAAGGGGATACTGCATGGTTTAAAATTAGGAAAGTTGTGCATCAGGGTTGTATCCTTTCACCGTACTTAGTCTATCTGTATGCTGCACAAATAATCAGAGACTGGACTATACAAAGAAGAATGCAGCATCAAGACCTGTGATATGCAGATGACACAACCCTGATTGCTGAACGTGAAGAGGACTTGAACCACTTATTGATGAAGATCAATGACTACAGCCTTCAGTATGGATTACATCTTAACATAAAGAAAACAAAAATCTTCACAACTGGACTAATAAGCAACATCATGATAAATGGAGAAAAGATTGAAGTTGTCCAGGATTTCATTTTATTTGGCTCCACAATCAACACCCATGGAAGCAGCAGTCAAGAAATCCAACAACGCATTGCATAGGGCAAATCTGCTGCAAAAGACCTCTTTAAAGTGTTCAAAAGCAAAGATGTCAGTTTGAGGACTAAGGTGCGCCTGACCCAAGCCATGGTGTTTTCAATTGCCTCTTATGCATCTGGATGATGAATAAAGACCGAAGAATTGGTGTCTTTGAATTATGGTATTGGCAAAGAATATTGAATATACTGTGGACTGCCAGAAGAAGGAACAATTCTGTCTTGGAAGAAGTGCAGCCAGAATGTTCCTTAGAAGCAAAGATTGCAGGACTTCATTCCACATACTTTGGACATGTTATCAGGAGGGACCAGTCCCTGGAGAAAGACATCATGCTTGGTAAAGTAGAGGGTCAGCAAAAAAGAGGAAGACCCTCAGTGAGATGGGTTGACACAGTGGCTACCACAATGGCTCAAGTATAACAATTGTGAAGATGATGCAGGACTGGACAGTGAGTTAGAACCAACTTGACAGCACCTAACAACAACAACATGTTTTATTTCTCTAATTACATTATTCGCTCTTCAAGAGAAGGTACTGTCACTCCTTATCATGTAACAATTATTTTAATTAATGCATTTTACACAACAGTGATCATTGTTATCCTACTTACTTTTTTCCATAGCACTTACAGCCTACCAACACAAAATATAATTTACTTATTTGTTTACTGTCTGTTGTGTGTCTCCTCCTGCTATAACATAAGCTCTGTAAGAGCAGCGATCTTTGTTTTTTTCACTAATGTAACTCATTCACTTCGAACAGTGACTGAAAAATAGCAGACACTCAATAAATTCTGAGTAACTAAATAAATGAATTAAGTTTTTTTTTGTTTGTTTGTTTTTTAGAAAACTTCTCTGTTTGCATCAGAACAAAATAATGACAGACATACTCTAAGGAAAATGATTGAAAGACCTTGAAATAGAAATAAGTCTTTAATTCTGAATACCCTTTATAATTGACTGTTATGAGTTTGTTAATTAACACTTATTTTGTGGTGTGAAAGCATGTTTTTGTTATGTTATAATAAAAAATTTTATCATAACATTTTTTTCATGGTCACAGCAATTTTTTCCTCCATGATTAAAAGAAATGGATCAGAAAGGTGAAGAATAAAGAAAGAGCGATAAAGAGATGTTTGTGTAAGGGGGACAAGCCAAAGAACTTGTGTACCATACCATTTTTATTTAGCGTAAATAGACAATTGTAAGTATGTATTTCATGTTCTTGTTTCTCAGTATTTACCAGCGTTCCTATCCTGGAAAGACCTGTCTCTGTTTATAAAAGTAACTTGAGAGACCACAGATGTGCAGTCATGGTCTGTGTGGGGTTTACAATTAACTTTACCCAAGAATTTGGTCTTTGTCCTCGGCTCCTGGTAGAAGTGTAGTTTAATGCATTTTAACTTGGAGAAAGTTAAAAAAAAAAAAAAGAGAGAAGAAAAGAAAAGCTTTAGAGACCAAGTCTCAATTAACCGTAACACCCCAATTCTCAAGCATTCTTTAATTGAAGTTTTACAAAAGAAATATTATTTAATATTTATTAGAATCATGAAGGAAAGATGAGATTATGCTGACTTTTCAACTTATCTTTAAGCAGGATGGGCAACATAATTTGTGGGACTCATTACAAAATGAATATGCAGGGCCCCTTGTTATAAAATTATTAAGAATTTTAATGCAGTGGCAGCAGAGCGTTAAAACGAGTGTGCAGCCCTTCTGCGCAAATGTGCAGGATAGTTGTGAAGCCCTGTTTCTAAGCTCACTATTTACTTAATCTATTGTAGAATTGTATTTGATATTTAAGAAAGGAAACACTTAATGGAGGGAAAAATATAGCTGCAACCAAGAAAGCAAGTGAACAAATTTTATCACAGTATCTACAAAGAAATTTCTATCAGGAGTCTTACATTATGCTATAAAAAGAGTTGCTTTCACCCAATATTTGTAACTGCAAATTAGCACCAAAATTGTACAAATCAGATTAGTAATACATTTCAATAATAAATATCATTTACAAAAGAAATATTGTTTAATATTTATTAGAACTGGGAAGGAAAGATAAGAATTTTCTGATCTTTCAAGCTACCTCTAAGCAGGACCAGCTACTTGATTTGTGAGACTCAGTACAAAATGAAAATGCAGGGCCCTTGTTAAGAATTTTAAGACAGTGACAGCATGAATACGTAGAATTTTAAAGTGTGATCAGTCTGCTGATGGTTAATTTAAAGAAAGATATCATCAACTTTTCCCTAAAATGCAAATAAACCTAAAATATTTTACTTTCTATCAAAAAAGAAGGAAAATTAATTTAGGAAATGGAAGTTTGTAAGGCAAGAATGATAACCACAAGAAGGTGTCATGTAAGATGACGTGCTTTATAACAAGCAAGATTCTTAATTATGGACAAATTTACCTTCTAATCAGATTTAAATAATAGCACAAAACAGACAGGAAATAGCTTATATTTGAGTTCTTACATTTTTATTTTATTTGGTTTATATTTTGTGGTTTGCACCAGTTAGCCCTTCCATAAATAATTTATTTCCTACCATTCAGGGCTTCAGATTCTTCATCTCAAAAATGAGAAGTTCAGTCTTATAACCACTTTGTCCTACTGTGGTAGTTTGGGTGTTGCTGTGATGGAAGCTATGCCACTGGTGTTTCACATACCAGTAGGGTCACCTGGGGTGGACAGCTTTCAGCAGAGCTTCCAGACTAAGACAGACTAGGAAGAAAGGCCTGGTGGTCTACTTCAGAAAATTAGCCAATGAAATCATAATGGATCACAACAGAACAATGTGCAATTCACTTGCTTTCTACACATCAGGAGGATCAGTTGCTGGAGGAGGACATAGTGTCTGGTGAAGCAGAGGGCCAGAGAGGATGAGGGAGACCCTCAGTGAGATGGATTGGCACAACAGCCGCAACAATGAGCTCATATATGCAGGCGATTATAAGGGTGGCGCAGGACTGGACAACATTTTATTCTGTTGTACATAAGATCCAATGAGTTGAAGTCAATTCAACGATAGCTATCTATCTATCTATAACCAATATTTGAGGTGTTATGCTGCCTGCCACCCATACAAATGTCCAGGGTGGTATTTACCTTACAAGTAAGTCCCTCCATCTTAGAATGTGTTGACTGAATGCATAATATGGGCACGATTTCAGACCACATTTATCTTCATCAGTGACTATTGCAGTAAAGAGGCCAGAAGGCAAAACTTTGACTTCCTTGATCCACTTGTTGTATACCATGGAAAATTTTATTTGGTCTCAGCAGCTTTTGCAACACTGCATCTCTTTCATCTCACATGTTTGTTTAGTTGGTTTAACGGATTGAATCAAAGTTATAGCACCATCATTTATCTTTTAATAAACTATGAAAACCAGGAAAATTAAGAAGTGACAGCCGGAAATAGAGTATAAAATTCAACCAAAGTAGCAAAAACTGAATTAGTATGGCTTTAACCTGATTTTCAAGGGTCTCAAGTCCGGTGTTTGGGCCCAATTTCCTGGCTGGTTTAAAATGAGACCAACGATCTCAAATGATGTGTCTGAGGAGAGGACATGAGTTAGAGGCTGAACCAGCTGGGCCTGTGAGCATAGAAGCAGCAATAAACAGCATGCAGTATATGTTCTTAAGTTCAAGAGAATCAAGAGCTTAATTTTCATTAATAAAAATTGAACTTACATGATTTTTAGACCTGAAATGTTACTTCCCCAGTTATCAACTTGGAAAATGTTTTTGTATCAGATGTCCTAGGTTGGGATTCCAGATGCACAGACACTGAGATGGATATTTGCAAGCAGGTGGCTTATGGTGGAGTGTCCTTGGGAGCAACATTTGTAAAGGAGTGAAGGAAGTAGGATTGGAAAAGTCAAACTGCGATACATTTGCATCATCTATTCCCACAGGGAGTTCTGGGGCTGATTTTGTTCTCCAGCGATGTCTCAAATTGAAGCAAGGGGGTTAGGTTTCTTACCCCATATCTACCAATCTTTAGATGGTAGGCTGTTTCCAGGGAGTGGAGCATGAGCTTGGGTAAGAATACTCCCTTTGCCCAAGAACAAGGTCTGAGGAAGGACTCAGCTGTGAGCAAGAAGCAGACAATACTTCTAAAAAGTAGGACAAAGGATGCCTTGGTCCTGGCGAGGGATCTGGGCTGTGCACCTTAACATCTACGAGAGTTCACCCTTGCATCACTCATACCCATTTACTTCATCCCATCTGAAAGAGCTCCTCCAGGATGCTGCTTGGTCTCTTTCTTGGGGAAACTGGCAAAAGGAAGATTAGCAGAACAAACTATAACCTCCACAATTACAACTGGTCTCAGAACTAAAACCAATACTTATCATTTCCTTGCCCTACTACCCAAAGAAGAAGGATTGGTAGTTGGAAAATATGGCCTTGGTGATAGAAACAATGCCAGAAATTGCATGATAGAATTTTGTAAGACCAATGACTTCTTCATTGCAAATACCTTTTCTCAACAACATAAAAGGTGACTCTACACGTGGACCTCATCAGATGGAATACACAGGAATCAAATCGACTACATCTGTGGAAAGAGACCATGGAAAACCTCAATATTATCAATCAGAACAAGACCAGGGGGCAAACTGCGGAACAGATCATCAATTGCTCATACGAAAGTTCCAGTTGAAGCTGAAGAAAATTAGAATAAGTCCACAAGAGCCAAAGTATGACTTTGAGTATATCAAACCTGTATTTAGAGACTATTTCAAGAATAGATTTGACACGTTGAACACTAATGACTAAAGACCAGATGAGTTGTGGAATGACATCAAGGACATCATACATGAAGAAAGCAAGAGGTCACTAAAAAGACAGGAAAGAAAGAAAAGACCAAAATGGATATCAGAAGAGACTCTGAAACTTGCTCTTGAACGACAAGGAGCAAAAGTGAATGGAAGAAACAATGAAGTAAAAGAGCTGAACAGATTTCAAAGGGCAGCTTGAGAAGACAAAGTAAAGCATTACAAAGGCATGTGCAAAGACCTCGAGGTAGAAAACTAAAAGGGAAGAATATGCTTGGCATTTCTCAAGCTGAAAGAACTGAAGAAAAAACGAAGCATCGAGTTGCAATATTGAAGGATTCTGTGGGTAAAATACTGAATGACACAGGAAACATCAAAAGATGATGGAAAGAATACACAGAGTCACTGTACCAAAAAGAATTGGTCGATGTTCAGCCATTTTAGGAGGTAGCATACGATCAAGAACAAGAGCCGATGGTACTGAAGGAAGAAGTCCAAGCTGCATGGAAGGCACTGGCGAAAAACAAGTCTCCTGGAATTGAGGAAATACCAGTTGAGATGTTTCAGCAAACGGATGAAACCTTGAAAGTGCTGATGCGTCTATGTCAAGAAATTTGGAAGACAGCTATCTGGCCAACTGACTGGAAGAGTTCCATATTTATGCCTATTCCAAAGAAAGGTGATCCAACACAATGCACAAATTATTGAACAATATCGTTAATATCACACATAAGTAAAATTTTGCTGAAGATCATTCAAAAGCAGCTGCAGCAGTACATCGACAGGGAACTGCCAGAAATTCAAGCTGGATTCAGTAGAGGACATGCAATGAGGGATATCATTGCAGATGTCAGATGAATCCTGACTGAAACAGAGAATACCAGAAAGAGGATTACTTGTGCTTCATTGACTGTGCAAAGGCATTCAACTGTGTGGATCATAACAAATTATGCATAACATGGTGAAGAATGGGAATTCTGGAACACTTAATTGTACTCATGAGGAACCTGTACACAGACCAAGAGGCAGTCGTTCAAACAGAACAAGGGGATACTGCGTGGTTTAAAGTCAGGAAAGACGTGTGTCAGGGTTGTATCCTTTCACAATATTTGTTCAATCTGTGTGCTGAGCAAATAATCTGAGAAGCTGGACTATATGAAGAAGAGTGCTGCATCAGGATTGGAGGAAGACTCATTAACAACCCGCGATATGCAGATGTCACAACCTTGCTTGCTGAAAGTGAAGAGGACTTGAACTACTTATTGAGGAAGATCAAAGACTACAGCCTTCAGTATTGATTGTACCTCAACATAAAGAAAAATTCTAACAACTGGACCAATAAGCATCATCACAATAAATGGAAAAAAGATTGTCATCAAGGATTTCATTTTATTTGGATCCACCATCATCACCCGTGGAAGCAGTAGTCAAGAAATCAAAACATACACTGCAATGGCAAATCTGCTGTAAAAGACCTCTTTATAGTGTTAAAAAGCAAAGATGTCACTTTAAGGACTAAGGTGCGTCTGACCCAAGCCATGGTGTTTTCAATTGCCTCATTCGCATGTGAAAGCTGGACAATGAAAAAGGATGAAGAAGAATTGAAGCCTTTGAGTTGTGGTGTTGGCAAAGAATACTGAATATACCATGGATTGCGAGAAGAAGGAACAAGTCTGTCTTGGAAGAAGTACAGCTTGAATGCTCCTTAGAAGTGAGGATGACGATACTTCATCTTACATATTTTGTACAGACTATCAGGACGGGCCAGTTCCTGGAAAAGGACATCATGCTTGGTAAAGTGGAGGGTCAGCAAAAAAAAGGAAGACCCTTAATGAAATGGATTGACTAAGTGGCTGCAACAATGAGCTCATACATAATAATGAGCATGAAGATGGTGCAGGACTGGGCAGTGTTTTGTTGTGTTGTACATAAGGTTGCTATGAGTCGGAATCAACTCTATGACACCTAACAACAAGAGCTACCCATTCTAGATTACTCTCATTCTCAGGTAGCACCTCTGCTAGTCTCAGGGGTTTACTGGATGGGCTGACCCTGACTCTTCTCCCTGAAATTTAGAGCTACAAGACCTACTTAAAAATATGGCTTCTGGCAGTGAGTTTGTGTTCATGGTGATTAAAAAAATTGACATCTATTAAGGGTAATGGTTGTACAACATGATTAATTAATCAATATTACACCTGAAAAAGGCTGATTTGGCAAATGTTATTATATATTTTTTTACCAAAAAAAAGGCAGTGTTGATGTACAACCAAACACCTCATGGGATTTATTTTCTTGGTTTGGAAGTTTAGGGTCATGGTTTTATGGGACATTCCAGTCAATTAGCCTAATATTGTTTTAGTTTTTTTTATTTGACGTGTTAGTTTGTTGCCGAGTGCCTGAGGTTTTAAAAGCTTGCAAATGGCCATCCAAAGTGCAATAATTGGTCTCTGTTCACCTACAGCAGCAGTAGAAGAGAAAATCAGGAATTGGAGGAGAAACTGGAATGCGTATCCAATTGCCTCCATGAACTGTCTCCTTTATCATGAGACCAGAAGATCTGGATGATGCCCAGCTACCATTACTGAACATTTTGATCAGAGAGTCTATAGAGGAATCCTGATCAAAAGAGGGGAAAATGTGGGACATAATTTAAAATTCTACTGGAATTCAGTCTTTCTGTAGCCATTGAGGCTAAATAACCCCCTGAAACTATTGCCCTGAAATAATCTTTAAACCTTAAACCAAAACTATCCTCAAAGTCATCTTTGAACCAAACAATAGTTTAGCTTAATTAGAAAAGAATGTCCACCTTGAACATTATGCTCTTTTAAAGAATTATCTGTATGTGATCAAATTGACAACAACAACTTGAGAGTTCAGAAGAGAAGCTATGGGGCGATGAGTTTGTTAATGGTGGTGGAATAATTTGGAAAAGGATAGCAGAAATGGTTGCATAACTTGAAGAAAGTAACCAATGTCACTGAATTGTACATGTAGAAATTGTTGGGTTTCTTTTTTTTTTTCTTGCCGTGTGTATTTTCACAAAAGAAATAATAACTAAAAAAATATGGCTTCTGCACTTGTCCATTTACTGCCATAATTAAACAATAGACAACTAAGAGACATCCTAGTGAATCATCTGGGTGCCAAACATATTCTTCCCTGCCCTTGTTGTGTTATAATAGCCCTACTTCCTTCTGATGATTAAGACCAATTACCTCTGCTAGGATAGTGCTTCTTCCTTGCCTATTAGTGGTCTTGCACAAGGAGATAATGAGAACAGTAAGCACGGTATGCACTGGCTTGCAGTGATCAAGGCACACATGGGCTTAATTGTGTTTACTTACTAATCTGTAGTGAATGGATTACCCAATAAGCAGGGTATGCACAGTCTTAATTGTGCTTACTTACTAATCTGTAGTGCACAATTTCACATGATGAAACTCTGGTGAAATTGTGCACTGCAGATTAGTAAGTAAGCACAATTAAGCCCATGGATACCTTGCTTATTGGGTAATCCGTCCATCTTCCCTCTCGGAGTCAGATCCTCTGCATCAGTCAAGCCTCAAGGGGAAAAGAAACACAGATTCCCATGTGTGTCTCTGTAATTGATGATAAGCATAGCGTAGAGAATGTACAAGAGCAAGAGTTAGAACAGGTGTCAAGCAGGTAAGGTCAAAGATTGGGAGGAAACTTAAATGATTATTGTAGTAGTTCAGGCAAAAATTGATGAGGGCCTAAAGTGAGACAACAGCAATGAAGAAGAGAAGTCAGCATCTGAGATAATAAAACAATGAAATGAACTGGAGGAATGGAAGGAGGATCCTAAGGTAGAATGAGGAGTCTCAGATAATTCCTGTGACTCTATTTTAGGTTACTACTACGAGGATAGCAGATAGAGAAGAGCGTGCAGGTTTGGGTCTTTGGTTTGTTTTCGAGGTGCCACAGGTAACTATTGATAGTTTGGGGTTCTTTTCTGACCAATTGACCAATTGGAGAGACCCCCCGATTCTTATTTGCTATTTTCAAAGTGCAGGCCTCCTTTAAATGACCTACACATGGAAGTTAGCTGTGACGTATCAATTCCAGAAACTGTAACAAGTAGTACTTCATTTCTTTTAAATTTTCTGTATAAATAACAGTCCTATATAAATTATTAGAGTAAAACTAAAATATCATCTCTGTGATAACAGTTCCAAAACCTGTATCTCCATCCTGGTTTTTCTTCTAGGCTCCAAATGCATGTTGCAAACTACCTGCTGGACATTTTCCCATGGAAGTAATGCCAACATCTCAAACTTAGCACATCCAAATTAAAAATAAGCTCCAGTTTTGCTACTTCTCTGCCCATTTGCAAGCTGGCTTCAGTTCCTGGAGCCTCTGTATCTGCTAACAGAACCGCCATCCTCAGAATCTGAGTCAGGATTTGGTAAACTACAGCTCAGGGGCCAAATTCAGCATGTTGCTGATGTCTAGAAAGTTTTATTGCAACACAGCCACACCACTTCATCTACATATTATTTGTGACTGTTTCCATGCTACAGTGACAGAGTTGGGTAGTTGCTACAGAGATCATATGGCCCACAAAGTCTAAAATATTTATTATCTAGTCTTTTACAGAAAAAAGTTTGCTAACATCTGCTCTAAGTCAACCAGGAGCAAAACCTCACAGTCATGTTCGCGTCACATTTCCTCTATTCCTCCCATCTAATCTGCTCCCTGGTCCTTTAAATGTTACTACTACAGATGTCTTTCACACTTAGTCTCTCTACTCTCACTGGGCCTAAGCACTCTGAAGACTCTTAACATGGTCTCTTAGAGCAATGCTTTTTCATATCTACCTGGCTTCCATCTCTATCCCTGGTGATCGAAGAAAATAGAAAGAAGCCTTCAAATTTTTTGCTACATAGGGGCAAACGAAGCAGTAGGGGAGTGTTCAGGGAAAGCTTCTTAGAAGAAGTTCTTCTGGACCTAAATTTTTAAGTATAAATAAGCATTTATCAGAAAGATGAAGGGCCAAGGAGAGGTAGCTGGAGATCTGTAGGCAAAGATACTTTTGTGTATGTGTATGACTTTCAAAAAGGCATGAAGAAACAAGGTATATCTGGGGAAAGCAAGTAGCTTGATATGGTTGGAATATTCTGCTTGGAACAACAATCAATGCCCAAGAAAGCAACTGTCAAGAAATCAAATGACATATTGCATTAGGAAAATCTGATGCAAAAGACCTCTTTAAAGTTCTAAAAAGCAAAGACATCACTTTGGTGACTAAGGTAAACTTGACCCAAGTCATGGTCTTTTCACTCACTCATATCCATGTGAAAGCTAGGCAATGAAAAGAAGACAGAAGAAGACCTGATGCATTTGAATTGTGGTGTTGGCAAAGAACATTGAATATGTACACCATAGACTGACAGAAAAACAAACAAATCAGTCTTAGAAGAAATACGACAAGAATGTTCCTTAGAAGCAAGACAGATGAGACTTCATCTTGCTTACTTTGGACACATCATCAGGAAAGACCAATCGCTAGAGAAGGACATCATATTTTGTAAAGTAGAGGGTTAGCCGAAATGAGGGAAACCCTCAATGTGATGGATTGACACAATAACCTCAACAATAGGTTCAAACATATCAAAGCGTACGGAGTTGGTATAGGACAGGGCAACATTTCATTCTGTTATACATAAGGTCACCATGAGTTGGAGCCAACTCAGTGGCAACTAACAAAAACAACAACATAGAGGAAAGAAGGAAAATTTAGGATAATAAAGAGATAAAAAGAGAATGGACTAGAGGCAGAGAGGCTCATTCTAGAGCATTTGTTCAAGCTATTGTTTCCATCTACTATTAGCCTCAGCTCCTTCTCACCATTTGAGATCCAGCTATGATATTCACTCTGATTTCCCCAGTCAAGTCTTTCCTCCTTCCTCTGGAATTCCAAACAATGGATACAGTATCAATTTGGCTGGGCCATGACTCCCAGTATTGTGTGGTTGTCCTCCATTTTGTGATTGTAATTTTATGTTAAAGAGGATTAGGGTGGGATTGTAACACCCTTACTAAGGTCACATCCCTGATCCAATGTAAAGGGAGTTTCCCTGGGGTGTGGCCTGCACCACCTTTTATCTTACAAGAGATAAAAGGAAAGGGAAGCAAGCAGAGTTGGAGACCTCATACCACCAAGAAAGCAGTGCCGGGAGCAGAGCTTGTCCTTTGGATCCAAGGTCCTTCCGTGGAGAAGTTCCTAGTCCGGGGAGAGATTGATGAGAAGGTCGACAGAGAGAGAAAGCCTTCCCCTGGAGCTGACGCCCTGAATTTGGACTTTTAGCCTACTTTCCGTGAAGAAATAAATTTCTCTTTGTTAAAGCCATCCACTTGTGGTATTTGTTATAGCAGCACTAGATGACTAAGACAGATACAAACTTCTGCCATCTGTCTAACTTTCTAACTTGGGTGGTAGTGTGGCAGAATAGAAGCCCAAGATTTGTTAGAAGGGGCTGTGTGTGCATTTCCTCCATTTGCTGTTGATCTGTGATGATCAGCAATTCCCTCATTTTTCTGGGTTGTGGTTTCCTCATATATAGCTGGATAGCACCTTAGGAAGTACAGGAGGAAGCTGTGAACTGTAAAGTGCAAAAAAAAAAATTAAAATAAAATTTGCATAGTACTTTGTAGGGATTCATAACTTGAGAAAATACCCAATGTCGTACAAGTTTGCAGAGTGAGAAACCATTTGTGTACTTATCTGCCTCACCGGACTATGAGATAACTTGACATCAGGCTGTAACTGTGTCTTATGCATTTTTATATCCTCAGCACGTAAAGGGTATTTAGTACATGTATATTAAATTAAAAGGAGCCCTAATGGTGCAGTGGTTAAAGTGCTCAACTGATAACCGAAAGGTTGGTGGTTCAAAACCACCAGCAACTCCATGGGAGAAAGATGTGGCAGTCTGCTTCTGTAGAGATTGACAGCCTTGGAAACCCTATGGACTAGCTATGAGTCAGAATTGACTTAGAAGCAGTGGGTTTTATTAAATTATCCCATTGCAGTGAATACAAAATCTGATCATGCTAGCACTTGTTATCCATACACCAAAAATTATGGTTCAATTTATGTTGTTCCTTTTCAAAAAGTCTGCATGAAATATATAAATATATTCAATTATGCACCCATTGATCAAAATGATTATGAAACACCTCTTTGTAGTCACTTTCCTAGGTTGTGGCACCTTTCCATAAGCCTATCCGGAGTGACCTAAAATATTCATTCTTGGAGGATTAATTTATTTTTAGGAAAACAACCAAAATTACTGCAAGCCAAATATGATTAATAAGGTAAGTTATCACACTATATATGCTAACTAAGTTAGAAATGACACTTTAGAATGAAATAATGAGAGTGATAGTAATTTTTTTTTTTTAATTGTACTTCAGGTGAAGGCTTACAGAACAAATAGTTTCTCATGAAACAGTAGTCCACATATTGTTTTATGACATTGGTTAACAACCCCACAACATGTCAACCCTCTAACTTTGCAACCTTTTTTTTTTTGGTGAAAATACATGTAGCCAAAGATACACCATTTCAAAAATTTCTACATGCACAGTTCAGTGACATTGACCACGCTCTTCCAATTGTGCTGCTCTTCTCACTTAAGATGAAGGCTTACAGAACAAAACAGTTTCTCGTTTAACAGTTACTACAAATGTTGCCCTATGACAATGGTTAACAATCTCACAACACATCAACAATATCCTTACTCAACCTTTGGTTCCCTATCACTAGCTTCCTTATCCCCTTCTGCCTTCTGGCCCTTGTCACTGGACTACTGTACCTCGTTAGTCTCATTTGGTTTTACGGGGCTGTCCACTCCCAGGCTGAGTGGTGAACCTTGGAGATAACTTCACCACTGAGCTAAAACGGTGTCTGGGGGCCATACTGTTGGGGTTTCTCCAGTCTCCTTTAGGCCAGTAAATCTGGTCGTTTTTTTTTTTCTGAGTTAGAATTATGTTCTACATCCTTCTGCAGCTCTGTCCAGAACCCTTTGTTGTGATCCTGGTCAGAGCAGTCAGTGGTGGTAGCCGGGCACCATCTAGCTGTACCGGACTCAGTCTGGTGGAGGCCTTGGTAGCTGTGGACAATTAGTCCTTTGGACTAATCTTTTCCTCGTATCCTGTTCTCTTCATTCTCCCTTGCTCCCGGAGGGATGCGACCAGTTGAGTATCTTAGATGGCCGCTCACAGGCTTTTAAGACCCCAGACACTACTTACAAGTAGAATGTAGAGCACTGTCTTTATAAACTGTGTCATGCCAATTGAGCTAGATGTTCCCCGAGACTGTGGTGTCCCCACAGCCCTCGGCCTAGCAATTCAGTCCCTCAGGGAGTTTGGATGTGTCTATGGAGCTTCCATGACCTTTCCTGGTACAAGCTGTGCTGGTTTCCCCTGTATTGTGTACCGTCTCACCCTTCACCCAAGATACCACTTATCTATTGCCTATTTAGTCGACAATCTATTTTCAAAAAATCAGTTTGAATAAATGACATTTGTGAAGAATTTCCTGAATGGAGTTCATTTATATCTCTGTTGTTATTGTTATTGTTTTTAGATCCTGTGGAGTTGGTTCCAACTCATAGCAACATAGGTACCCTAAATTTGGAGCCTAGATTAGATTAAACCAGGCCATCAGAGAACTATGCATATGTCATATGTACCCCTCACCCATGAAATTGCCTTACTGAATTATACTTTGATTTTATGCCATTGCCTACACTGACATATAAGAAATAAACCTATAAAATTCATTTTTGTATTCACTGGAAAGATGTTGAAGGCATTGTTCACTATGTCACTACATTCTTTGATTGTAATTCTTGCAAGCCTGTTCTAAAAGCAAGTCCAAAAGAGAAATTAGAGAAACTTTTTGAGCAACAGAGTTTAATGAATTAAAATCAATGAAATGGTATTGGGTCAGTTGGACATTCAAGTGGAAAATAATAGATTGTGAGCTTTATTTGATACTATGTCTAGTGTAAATATTTTCTCCCCCAGTCTTTTTAGTCTCTTAATTGTTTCTATCTGAGTAGATGATGTTGTTTTTAATGTAGTCCAATCTATCCATCTCTTCCTTTATAGTAGTTCTTTTGTATTCTGTTAAGAAATCTTTGGCTATCCTATGGTGATGAAGATATTCTCCTATGTTATTTTAGAAGATTTAAAGAACTAAAATTAAGTACAGATTTAAGAAATTCTGTTCATTAAAATATACAAGAAAAGGAGGGGAAAGGCAAGCTAGTAAGGAACTTTGATAAGGGAAATCTGCAGACCTGGCCTAGCTAAGGTGGGGCTGCTAATAGAAGGACATTGCAGACATGACACAGGACAGTCTGTCACATGTGCTTCACAGCTAAACGCTCAAAGATTTTTTGGAGAATCCAGACATAGCAAATTGTTTTCTTTGGTGCCTCTAACCAGCCTAGTCAAAGACAGAGTAGAGTGTTTAGACTTAACACTTTCCTAGCTGCAAGCTTACCAAAACCAGATGCTGTTGAGTTGATTCTGACTCATGGCGATCCCATATATGTCAGATTAGAACTGTGCTCCATAGGGTTTTCAATGGCTGATTTTTTTGGAGGTAGGCTGCCAGGCCTTTCTTCCAAGGTCCCTGTGTTTGGGTTCGAACTGCCAAGCTTTCTGTTAGTAGCCCAGTTCATGCCACGAGGTACTCCACAAGCTTATCAATTATCCTGTGTCTTAGGCTGGGTTCTCTAGAGAAGCAAAATCAGTAAAGTGTATAAATATATATAGAGAGAAAGAGATTTGTATCAAGGAAATGACTCACATGGTTGTAGAGCTTGGAATTTTCCAAGTCTGTGGGTCAGGATAGAGGCTTCTCCTGATTCACGTAGCTGCAAGGGCTGGGGAACCAAGATTGGCCAATCAGACAGCAGGGCTCTTGCTCACAGTCTGAGAAGATCAATGAATCCCAAGATCGGCAGGCAAGACCACAGGTAAACTCCTAGCTCAAGTCCCAAGAGCCAGAGGTCAGATGAACAGAAGCCAGCTGCAAGATCCAATGTGAGCAAAAAGCCCCTGAGCCCTGCCAGAATGTCTGCTTATATTCGATGCAGGCCACACGCCCAAGGAAACTCCTTTTCAACTGATTGGCTACTCACAGCAGATCCCATCATGCGGGTGATCACAAATCAAATCTCAACAGAGAAGTGATCACAACATTATAGGGCTTCCAAAACACTGAGAATCATGGCCCTGCCAAGTTGACATGCAGTCTTAACCATCACACCCCCTAAAATTTAAAAGCAAAATTTACTGTTCCCAGGATATCTCCACAAGTTTGGCAGAGGCTTTGTTGGGCTTGATTTACAGTTAGATTTCTCCCTCTGCCCTGTCCTCTGTCTTAGTCTGGGTTCTCCAGAGAAGCAAAACCAGTAATGTGTATAAATATATATATAGAGAGAGATTATATCAAGGAAACAGCTCACGTGATTGTAGAGGCTAGAACATCTCAAGTCCTTGGATCAGGGTAGAGGCCTCTCCCAAGTCACACAGCTGCAGAAGCTGGCAAGCCCAAGATCGGAAGGTCGGAGAGCAGGGCTCCCACTCACCGGCTGTGCAGATCGAGGAATCCCAGGTTCGGCAGATAAGCTGACAGCTCAAGTCCCAAGAACGGGAGATGAGACGACAGGAAGCAGCCGCAGGATCCAGAGAGAGCAAAAAGCCAGAACGTCTGCTTATATACAAATGTGGGCCACACCCCCAAGGAGACTCCCTTTCAACTGATTAGCTACTCACAGTATATTCAGTCATGGGAGTGATTACATTAAAACATGGAGAATCATGGCCCAGCCAAGTTGACACACAATCTTAACCATCACACCTTCATCTCTCTTGTTGATGCCTAATAAACATCCTATGCTCAAATTCCATATCAGCATCTGCTTCTGGAGAATCCAACCTACAACATCAGTTTAGTGGTGGGAGTGGGGGTGGGGAGTAAAAAAGCAAAAACCAAACTTCCTATTCTCAGGCTGTTTAGCCTGTAGATTTCTCCTAAATCCAGTTTTTATCTTTGTTTGTTGGCAAAAGTCTAATGGTTGATCATCCTTATATATGTGAGTAAGATATTTGTATGATGACAGCTAACCAAATATCTAAGAACTGTTCTTTGACTCCACGATTTATACATATTTATATAAATATATGAATTTATATATAATTTATACATACTCGTATAAATATATGAATATATATACTATAAATATGTATATTTGTTCATATATGAATATATAACCTAAAAATCTACAGAAATTTATTTAACAAAAAAGTTAATGGGTAAAATATTGATTAGGCACTTCATCAAATAGTATATCCAGAGGGCAATAAATATAAAAAGGTGCTCAAAACCATTAGATATCAATGTAAATTGAAACTACAATGTACGTAATAGCACTAAACATTGAATAAAATGGCTATAATTTAAAAAACCAACAATAACAATTATGGTGAGGATATAGAGCAACTAAAATTCTCATACACTGCTGATGGGAATGTAAATTGGTTCAAACATTTTAGAAGACTTTTTGACAACACCTACTAAAATTGAGCATATATACACACCCCATGACCTGAATAGTCCACTACTGCATATATACCCACCAGAAATGTGTGCATATGTTTATTTATTTTTATTGTTGTAAAAATATAGATAACACATTTTCCAATTCAACATTTTTCATGTGTACAATTCAGTGACAGCAATTACATCAATCATGTTATTATGCATATGCTTATTAAAAGACATATACAAGAATCTTCATAGTAGCTTCATGTATAACCCAAAACTGGAATCAGTTGAAATGTTCATAGCAATAGAATGGTAAATATATTTACCTATGCATGAACACTACAGCTCTAAAAATTAAGAAACTACACAGTATAAAAATAACATGAATGAATCTCTCAATTTAATGTTGAGCCAATATTAGACACAAATAGTATATATTGTATGATTCCATTTATGTGTAAAGTATTAAAAAAGAAAAACTTACTCTGTGAAATTGGAAATGAGGCTAACTCCTTCTGAGGGAGGAGAATTGTAATGACTAGGAGAAGGCATGAGGGGGACTATAGGCGTGCTGGTAATATTCTATTTCTTGATCTTAGTGCTGGATCCATGAGTGTGTTCTTGTTCTGAATATTTTTGGAATTTGAGACATATATGTACTTCATTGAATATTATATTTCTATTCAAAGTTTACTAAAAAACTGAACAGGTAAAAGCCAACCCACTGGTAGGGGGAAGAGTGGATGATGGAACATAAGAGTGATTCAAGGGGAGATAAAACCTTTCAAGTCCCATTTCATCATGGCAACTAATACAAAACAGGATTTTCGGTTTTGTTTCTGCTTTTTCTTTTGTATTTATTTTCTCATCCCTTTATTGTCCTCCTATTCCTTGGAGCATACATTCCTTTAGGAGAACCCACAGATGCAGGCTGTCAATGGGGTTGGTTATAGAAGGTTGAGAAAGGAAAATGCAGTCAGCCAGCACAAAGGGTACAAGTCAAATAGGCATTGCGGAGCCTAATAATATTTCCAAAACAATTTCCAAGACTGCTCAGACTGGGCTCATATGAAAAATGCCCAGTGTGGTTTAATGAACCAAACCAAAAACCACCAAAGCCATTGCCACCAAGTTGATTCCAACTCATATTAACCCTATAGGATAGAGTAGAACTGCCCCCATAGGGTTTCCAAGGCTGAAATCTTGATGGAAACAGACTGCCACATCTTCCTCCAGTGGAGCAGCTGGTAGGTTCTAACCACCCACCTTTTGGTTAGCAGCTGAGCGCTTAACCAGTGTGCTAACAGAGCTCCTTGTTTAATGAACAGTGGCCTCTAAACAAGTTCTCAATAAAAAATTATGTTAAGAGCATACAAATGTATTTACCACCATTTTGGATTCTGCATGCTTTATAAATTTTTTCCTTTAGCTAAAACCCTGGGAAAAAGATGCATCTTTTTTTATGAATGAGTTTCAGGAAATTTTGGCTAGAATTTTCCCAGATTAGGAAAAATATGGCATTGTGTGTTTGGATTTGTGTTTATAACCATATATGCCAGCTCCAGGAGAGCATCTGCTTGTGCTCACACTCTCCTTTGAAACTGGACATACCACTTCTCCATGTTCATCCCCAAGAACTGACTCCATCCAAAGCCCTCACTGGGCAATGTACATTTTACTGAAGATTTCAGGAAAGATTTGGGGAAAAGCAGAAGCCAGTTTTATGTTAAACATTACAGAGCAGACACTCAGTAAACATCCCATTCAATATACCTTTTCCACACTCAGGCTCCTTTTGGCTTCACACCAACCTTTTTCCATTTTGCTGGCTGAATCCCTTCTGCTCCACAGCTTCCAAAATCCCAACCCAGACAGACAACTCTCCCAGATGCACGCAGCCCATTGGGAGTTGTGTCTCCATTTCTTTCTCAAGTGGAGGTCCTGCTGGCTTGGCTAAGCCTTATGTACCACACTGGAACTTTGGGGGATGAATTTTTCTCCAGCTCATCACATGCATAAGTGGAGGTGTGAAAAACATCCTCTATGCACTCCCTCTGATTAACAAAAATTTAGCTTAGAATCAAGACTCCTGACTTGTAAATTCTCAGTGCTACATTTTCCATAAATTTGAATAACATCTGTAGAACACCTTAAACCCAAAATCCATTGCCATCGAGTCGATTCCGACTCAGAGCAACCCTACAGGACAGAGTAGAACTGCCCCATACGGTTTCCAAGGACCAGCTAGTGGAGTAGAACTGCTGACATTTGGTCAGCAGCCAAATGCTTAACCACTGCACCAACACCTTAGGAGCCTTAAAAATCACAGTGATATGAAAATACAGTATGTTGTTATTCTTCCATCTTGTTCTCATGATTCTGTCCTAAATCCAGAAAAGTAATAGGGGCATCAGTCAACAGCACTTGACCATAGTTCACAGCATACCACTCACATACTGTGCAGATTAAAAAAAAAAAAAAAAATCTTTTTCATGACATATATCCAAGAAATATGGCCTTCATAATTTGTGTCATTTCCTCGTGATGACTACCAAACAAAACACTTCCTGAGATAATAAATGCTTTACCTTAGATAAATATAAATGCACTGCGACAAAACTGGCCTAATGCCGTGCAGGGTGATCCATATGCTGTGTGAAAAGTGCCGTCTCACAAGAGAAGTGTCCTACGTGGGTTTCTGTCACTTATCCTATATTGAAGACTTGGGCTGGTTGCACTGCTTTCTTTGGTCCTATCCGTGCTCTGATGCATTACAGCACCAGCATGTACTTACACCTGTTTAATCAAATGCATGTTTAGCCTTGCCCTGCCATTTCATCCATCTACCCACCCAGTCATTCACTCACCAAATAACTGTTGACTACCAATTATTTGCAAGGCACTTGTGATACAGGGGTTATAAAGATAAAGAAGGTAATTTCCCATATTCATTAGGTTCACATTTAATCAAAGAAGATATGACATACGAAGAAACCAAAGCAAAATATACAGCTATAAACAATAAACACAAACTAGAAGAAAGAGAGGTTGCTTATTACTTGGAGGAAAGAGGGAAGCCAGAATGCTCTTTTCAAAAAGGAAATCTGACTGTGTCTCTTCTCTGCTTAAATCCCTCTAACGGCTCTCCATCACATTCAGAATAAAAACTAGAATAAAATTCTGAGCATTTCAAACCAATCTCAGCTTCCTAGCCAACCTTGGATCCTTCTGTTTTCTCTATTACTCGTTATGCTTCAGCCACACTAGCCTTCAACTCAATCAGGATATAGAATATAGATGTTTTTTTATTAAATTGCTTACTGGTTGCATGCTCCTGTAACGTGAAAAACAGTGAAGCTGTCAAAAAAGTATATTTGGTAAAGAGTCAAAATTGTCATCAATAGATGGCAGGGGAAGGACAGAAGGATATACACCTCAGCTTTTCAGCACACATAGAATTTTGTTTTGATTTTAAAGTGGTGTCCTTCCACAGTAGCCCCAGAAATCAAAATTTTGAAAGAACACCCCTGGAAGAGGTTGCTCAGATTTTTATATATACACACATATATATATCTTTTGGAAGTTTTGCCATTTTATAAATGAAGAATGCTTTTAATAATGATAATAATAATAGTAGCTAACATTTATCAAGCATTTTGCTATTATCCCAAGCACTAATGCTGATTTCTTTACACATATTATTTAGGTTAATTCCCCCCAAAAACGTGAAGTAGTAATATTACTACCATTTTCTTCCAGGTGAAAAAGCCAACTTAGAGAAGTCCATATTTTGCAAAAGAAAATAATTTGCTATCTAGAGTGGCTTTTTAAAAATTATTGTACAAAGATACTTATTGGAACATTGTAGTTACAAAAGATTGGAAACTACCTAAATATCCATTAATTAAAAAAAAAAATCCAGTTGCTGGCTTTTTAAAATATGATTTAATGTCAATACAATAAATTCTCGGTAAATTATGTCAAAGTTGAATTAAGCAAATCTTTCTGGATTCTTTATCACTCCAAGCAGCATTTGCACCTGTGACATATTTTGAAGAACTAGAATTCAAAACTGTTGTCAATAATAGGTGGTCCCTAGGCCGGGGCCTGCAGCTGAGCACAACAATAAACAATCATGTGGGCTAATGATTTGGATACACTTAAAAATCATTCTTTTGACTTTTTAATAAATTCAATTCAAATGTGCATTTTGACAATTTCTAGAAAAGACATTAGAAATAAGTACTGTTATTTTAAATAATCAAAAAATGATAAAAATTCAATAATTTCTCCATCTTACTGAATGTCAACATTTACTCAGTGGCTCATCCAGTTGATACCACAGTTACTCAAAGGTCACATTTTTTAATAAGAAAGAACACTCCCCTCAGGCTTTAACACAGGTCCAAATCTCAGGGGTCATTTCTTCTCATATTTACATAAGACTTTCTTGGAGAGCTGAGAATCTGATTACTAAGTATGCCTTGGGTAAGACTCAGGAATTGGCATTTTAGCCAGTATCCAAAGTGATTTAATTTGGTGATCAGGAGAGAACATTTTGAAAAACGTTGCTCTAGGCCATACCAAAAGTACCTCTTTGCTAAATTAAAAAAAAAACAAAAACAAAAACAAGAGCCAAGCAACATTTTCTCATCTGATTGGGGAAATAGAAAAACAGGGATAAAAAATACTCATCTCTGACAGAACAGAGTTGCCAGATTTAGCAATTAAAAATAAAGGACATCCAGTTAATTTGTGTTTCAGAAAAACAACAAATAATTTCTTATGTAAACATGTCTTATGTAGTATTTGGGACATATTTATAGTAAAAAAATTTTTTGTTGTTTATCTAAAATTCACTTTAACTGGGTGTTTAATATTTTATCTGACAACCCTATAAACAGAGATTGAATAAGTTTCAGTGAAATGGGTTTTAAGGTTGCACTCAAGTTTGTCTAGGCCTAAGTGGACATTATAATGGGCAATGATAACTTTTTATTACCAAAAAGAAAGAACAAACCCCAAAACAAGATTTTAAAAACCACACACACACAACTGAAAACAAAAAACAATTCTGCACCATCCATAGTAGACATGATGCTAAGTGCTCTTTAAGTTGCCTGTAGCTCATTTTGACAAAAGATATGAGATAGAATCCACAGACATGCTCCATATTACCTAGGAGGTGATCTGGTTCCTGAGCCAAGCCGAACCGCTGTTCTCATCACCATGAAGAGACCAAAATTAGCGCCCAAGAGAGAAGACCTAGATGCTTCACAGATGGTAAATTTGAAAGGGGTTTACTTTCTGATTAAAATAAAATCCTGCTTAACCGGTTATCAACTTTGAGCAAATTCGGTTATGCATTAAACAGTCATAAATTCACAATTAAAGGGGGAAAGCCTCAGAAGCAGAAAATAGCTGGCACATGCTTTGTACCTATTGGCATGGAATTTGGAGTAAACTTCCTTTTCCTGACTTTAAAAGTATGATTATGGTTCATTCTAGTAGAGAGGGTGTCAGTGACGGTGAGAATCCAATGCAGTGAGAAGTTGTATTAAGGTGGAAGAGTCTACAAAATAAACACCATCCCAGGATGGTTACGGTGGGAGCACAAAGCCCTCTGCCCTTTAACAGTCCTTGGTGACTCCACTCTCTTCAGTAGGATGTATCTTCAGTCTTAGGGGGATGGAGAGCTACCTGCACCTTCATTCAGGCTGCCAGGAGCTGACTCAGGCCTCATCCTCTGATCTAACCTCCTGTTCTTCTCCTGGTCGGTTGTGAGCAGAAGGCAGGGAGGGAAATAGAAGTGCTGCATGAAGCCCCAGCTTGGGTCTCCTGACTTCCACCTGACATCAACTCGCTGCTCTCACCTGGTCTGGACCCCTTGCCACCCGCAGCTACCACGGCCCTCAGCTGCTGTTGGAGGTGACTCTTCAGGCCCTAGCCAGCTTTACAGAGTCAGTGCCTGTCCTGTCTTAGAGTCTTTGTCAAGTTCAAGTGAAATGGCAGATATGAAGCACCTTAAAAATTTAAATATGCAATACAAATTCAGGGAAAGCTGTGAAAGCTGGAAACTGCATTAGGCAGAAACCTGTCAGAGAGGGAAAACTAAAGTACTGTCTACTAATAGAGAGAGATAGAAAAGTGGAAGACTGCACCCTGTCAAAGACGGAAAACTCAGGAGACCCGGAAACACTGGGCAATCCCTTCGAGATCAGGCTTTCACAGGTTTCACTGTACAATCTGCTGGGGGGAGGAAGGAAGGGCCTTCTCTGTTTTCCTGACATTTTCACAAAGGAGGAAACTTTCACGACTATTCCTATGCAGAGAGTGTGCTAGGACAACACATTTCTTGCTTTTCTCTCTCCACATGGTTCTTCCTCATCCACAGTGGTGGATGAAATCACTGATCCAATTGATGAAAGCTTCAGGTTCATTGGGTCATTTTTCTAGTGGTCCAGATGACCGCTGATCAGAGGTGGGGTGTGTCAATCTTTCTGTATGATGTCCTGCATTCAGGCACAGCGGGTCTTCCTATGTCTCCTGTCTCCATATTTTAAGCCCACTTGTGCAGGGCTCATTCAGCCCATGCTCTTAACTACTGTGCCCTGGGCAGATGGAAGTGGGAGAGAGGGAAAGAGGATTGAGAGAAGACAACATAAGTAAAAGATATTATACAAGGGAAATTCCTAACAGGTTAGGTTTAAGAGGGAAGAAGGGATCGGCAGGGTTCACTCTGAGATTTTGAGCTTGTATGACTGGAGCACTTTTACCTTCATTCTTATTCTCTCCTCCAGCCCCCATTCAAAGATTCTTTGCCTGAGACATGGTTTGAAAGGAAAAAAAAAAAGTTCAGTGGGAACTAAGGGCTCAGCTATTTTTAATTCAAAGAAGATAAAAGGTCCAACATTGGTCTCACACCTGGTCGTGTTCTTCAAACCAGTAATTTCCCATCTTCATTAGGTTTCAAAAGGCATGCCCAGATTTTTTGTTTTGTTTTTGTTTTTTAGCTAGAGTTCTTCTTCCTGTACTTATTCCATTGGCCAAAAACCCAGAAGGAAGGGAGGGGGTAAGTGGCACTGCAAACCCAAATGTAATATATGAATTTGTTGTTATTGGTATTACGGCAAGACAGTCATATCCTCTCCATTAGCAAAGAGGAGGGGGGAAAACTGCCAAAGAAAAAGTGTTGAACAGGTGAACCTTTGATCTGACATAGAGTGATAATATATTCTTATGTTATTCATTGTAACTTTAAAGCCTTGGGCGCAATACATATCCACAATAATTTAAACACTTCACCATAGTCACTGTCAATCAAATACAGTAAATATGCATTGATTGCTGGCTCTGGGATAAACATTGTGTCAAATATTGGAAGGGAGAAAAAGACTAACATTTATTTTGAATTTTACAACAAAATTGCATCTAGGGTTAGACTAGCTGTGTTAGAATCCAAGATCTACAACTTGCTATGTGGTGCAGAGAAATTTACTTAATTTTCGTGTGCTTTAGTTTCCTTTTCAATAAAACGTGGATATAATAATTTGTAACTTGCAAAGCTGTTGTGAGGATTAAATGAGTTAATGAAAGTAAGCACTTAGAATAGTACTTTGCATATATTAAGCAGTGGGCTTGGTTTATTTGGTTTATATCATGATATGACATAAACTCAAAAAAAAAAATCAGGATTAAAAAAACCACGATATCCACTACGTGTCTGTAGGTTTGTCATACTGTGGTGGCTAGTGTGTTGCTTTGATACTGGAAGCTTTGCCACCAGTATTTCAAATACCAGCAGGGTCACCCTTGGTGGACAGGTTTCAGTGGAGCTTCCAGACTAAGAAAGGCTAGGAAGAAAGACCTGGTGATGTACTTCTGAAGAAACTGGCCATGAAAACTTTATGAATAACAATGTAACCTTGTCTAATATAGTGCCAGAAGATGAGCCCCTCAGGTTTGAAGGCACTCAAAATATGACTAGGGAAGAGCTGTCACCTTAAAACAGAGTCAATCTTAAGAATGTAGATGGAGTCAAGCTTTCAGGACCTTCATTTGCTGATATGGCATCACTCAAAATGAGAAGAAACAGCTGCAAACATCCATTAAGACTCGGAACATGGAATGTATGAAGAATGAATCTAGGAAAATTGGAAGTAATCAAAAATGAAATGGAATGCATGAACACTCGTATTCTAGGCATTAGTGAGCTGAAATGGACTGGTACTGGCCATTCTGAATCAGACAATTATATGGTCTACTATGCTGGGAATGACAAAGAGAAGAGGGATGGCAACGGGTTCATCATGGAAAAGAACACTTTGAGATCTATCTTGAAGTACAACGCTGTCAGTGATAGGCTAATATCCATACCCCTACAAGGAAGACCAGTTAATATGGCTATTATTCAAATATACCCAGCAACCACTAAGACCAGAGATAAAGAAATTAAAGGTTTTTACCAACTTCTGAAGTCTGAAATTGATCAAACATGCAATCAAGACACATTGATAATTACTGGCGACTGGAAAGTGGAAGTTGGAAACAAAGAAGAAGGATTGGTAGTCGTAAAATATGGCCTTGGTGATAGAAACAATGTCAGAGATTGCATGATAGAATTTTGCAAGACCAATGACTTCTTCATTGCAAATACCTTTTTTCAACAAGGTAAGCAGAGACTGTATACCTGGACCTCGCTAGATGGAATACACAGGAATCAAACTGACTACATCTGTGGAAAGAGACGATGAAAACCTCAATATCATCAGTTGGAGCAAGGCTAGCAGCCGACTGCAGAACAGACCATCAATTGCTCATATACAAGTTCAAGTTGAAGCTGAAGAAAATTAGAACAAGTCCACAAGAGTCAAAGTATGGCCTTGAGTATATCAAACGTGAATTTAGAGACCATCTCAAGAATAGATTTGATGCATTGAACACTAATGACCGAAGACAAGACCAGTTGTGGAATGACATCAAGGACATCATATATGAAGAAAGCAAGAGGTCATTAAAAAGATAAGAAAGAAAGAAAAGACCAAATGGATGTCAGAAGATACTCTGAAACTTGCTCTTGAATATAGAGTAGCTAAAACGAAAGGAGGAAAATGATGAAGTGAAAGAGCTGAACAGGAGATTTCAAAGGGCGGCTGGAGAAGACAAAGTAAACTATTATAATGAAATATGCAAAGATCTGGAGATAGAAAACCAAAAGAGAAGAACACTCAACATTTCTTAAGCTGAAAGAACTGAAGTAAAAATTCAAGACTTGAGTTGCAATATTGAAGGATTCTACAGGGAAAATATTAAAAGACACAGGAAGCATCAAAAGATGATGGAGGGAGCATACAGAGTCACTGTACCAAAAAGAAATGATCGATGTTCAACCATTTCAGGAGGTAGCATATGGTCAAGAACTGATGGTACTGAAGGAAGAAGTCCAAGTTGCACTGAAGATGCTGGCAAAAAACAAGGCTCCAGAAACTGATGGAATACCAATTGAGATGTTTCAACAAAGGGATGCAGTGCTGGAGGTGCTCATTCATCTATGCCAAGAAATTTGTAAGACAGCCACCTGGCCAACTGGCTGGAAGAGATCCATATTTGTACCCATTCCAAAGAAAGGTGACCCAACCGAATGCAGAAATTATCACACAATATCGTTGATATTACACACAAGTAAAATTTTGCTGAAGATCATTCAAAAGTGGTTGTAGCAGTGCACCCACAGGGAACTGCCAGAAATTCAAGCCAGATTCAGAAGAGGACGTGGAACTAGGGATATCAGTGCTGATGTCAGACGGATCCTGGCTGAAAGCAGAGAATACCAGAAAGATGTTTACTTGTGTTTCATTGACTATACAAAGGCATTTGACTTTGTGGATCACAATGAATTATGGATAACATTGTGAAGAATGAATTACGGATAACATTGTGCTCATGAGGAACCTGTACATGGATCAAGAGGCAGTCGTTCAAACAGAGCAAGAGGATATTGCATGGTTTAAATTCAAGAAAGTTGTGTGTCAGGGTTGTATCCTTTCACCATACTTGTTCAATCTGTGTGCTGAGCAAATAATCTGAGAAGATGGACTATATGAAGAAGAACATGGCATCAGGATTGGAGGAAAGCTCATCAACAACCTGTGATACGCAGATGACACAACCTTGCTTGCTGAAAGTGAAGAGGACTTGAACCACTTACTGATGAAGATCAAAAACCGTAGCTTTCAGTATGAATTACACCTCAACATAAAGAAAACAAAAATCCTCACAACTGGACCAATAAGCAGCATCATGATAATTGGATAAAGATGGAATTTGTCAAGAATTTAATTTTACTTGGATCCACAATCAACATCCATGGAACCAGCAGTCAAGAAATGAAAGGATGCATTTTACTGGGCAAATCTGCTATAAAAGACCTCTTTAGAGTATTGAAAAGCAAAATGTCCCTTTAAGAACTAAGATGGGCCTGACCCAAGCCATGGTGTTTTCCCTTGCCTCATATGTATGTGAAAGCTGGACAATGAATAAGGAAGACCTATGAAGAATTGGTGCCTTTGAATTACAGTGTACCCGAAGAATACTGAGTATATCACAGGTTGCCAGAAGAATGAACAAATCTGTTTTGGCAGAAACAGCCAGAAGGCTCATTAGAAGGGAGGATGGTGAGACTTCATCTCACCTACTTTGGACATGTTATCAGGAGGGACCAGTTGCTGGAGAAAGACATCATATTTTGTAAAGTAGAGGGTCCACGAAAAAGAGGAAGACCCTCAGCAATATGGATTGACACAGTGGCTGCAACCATGGGCTCAAGCATAACAACAATTGTGAGGATGGCACACGACCAGGCAGTGTTTGTACATAGGGTCTCTAGGAGTCAGGACCGACTCCATGGCACCTAACAACAACAACAACATCATGATATAGATATCTAGTTCATTTGAGGTAGTAGGTAGGACAAATTTCTGGTCTCACAAAGGACTGACACAAGATTTATTTATATTTTAGATGCTACTAGAAACATGGTATCTATTCCTCAAATATCTCTCCTCTTTGCAAAGGAAGAATTTTATTTCCTGTCAGAAGACATGGTGGGAACTAGTAGGAATGAAGATATAAATATGAGAACACACTTAGCATGTTCAGTAGACAAGGAATGGACTAATTTAAGAAGAATAGTGAAAGTGAGATATAATGCTAGAAAAATGAGTCAATATAGGACAAAATGAGGACAATCAAATATCAGACTAAGAAATGTTAATGATATATTTTAGGCATGTTGGAAACCACTGGGGATTTTTGTCCAAGGGATTGACATGGTGAAGGAAATATTTTATGAAGACTATTCTGGCAATGGTCTGTAGTATGGAACAAATAGGGCAGAAACTAAATCCCAATATGGAGACTCTGCAAGACTAAACACGTGAGATGATAATTGTCATTTATTGGGAACGGTGACTGTTAAGTCTAGAGTTTGATTTTACCCTACTTACCGGCTCATAGGGGCCCTGGTGACACAGTGGTTAAGAGCTTGGCTGCTAACCAAAAGTTTGGCAGTTTGAATCCCTCAGCCATTCCTTGGAAACCCTATGGCACAGTTCTTCTCTGTCCTATAGGGTTGCTAAGAGTTGGAATCGACTTTGCAATGGGTCTAGTCTAACCAGCTCATGAGCTAGCCTGTTACTTTTAAAGGACTTTTTTACTCACTATCAAAGACAAAAATATTGTTCATTATGACTTTAAACAAAAAGTTATTACTTATAACTTTAAAGCCTATTCACTTATAACAGCAAGCAACATAAACATTAGCATATTATTGCCGGTTTCTCTTGTCCCCAAGGCTCATGGGGCCCTGATGGTTGCTACGTATGCAGTAGGTTTGCATTGCAACTAAGGAATGCTGACTTGGGGAATCTACCACTTTTATAGCAAGCAGTAGCAAGACTAGTCCGAAAGGAGTCACTACCTCATCTCTCAAGGTTGTGTGGCAAACACAACCCTGACGAACAGCTCAGATAGAGTGGTCAAGACCTTGCAATCTTGGCATACCCAACGAGAATGTGGAGCGATGCTCAGGGCTCACGAAACAGTGATAATACAACAGTGACAATCACTCAATAGTGATACTACGTCCTGGTTTGCCCAGCATAGTCCTGGATTTTCTCTGTTGTCTATGCACAATTATTAATGAGATCCCCTTTCACTCTCAAAATCAGGGTGGATCCAGGTTTTTGTAGGACCTAAAGATTAAGGAGCCTTGGTGGCACAGTAGTTAAAGTGATTGCTGACTGAAAGGTTGGTGGTTCAAAACCACCAGTGGCTCTGCGAGACAAAGATGGGGCAGCCTGCTTCCATAGAGATTTATAGCCTTGGAAACCCTACGGGGTTGCTATGAATCACAGTCAACTCAACAGCAGTGGGTTGCATTTTTTAAAAGATAATACAATTTGAGGAGCTTTATTTGAAGAAAATAAAATAAAATTAAGAATTCAAAATTAGATATGAAAATGAATATTTGTATATAAGGGGCAAATGAAAACTGAAGGTATACAATGAATTCTCCTCTTGGATGATAATTATATAGTCCTCCCACTTGGGGGGCACTCACTAAGTATCAGACACCGCTAAGCGTTTTGTATATGTTATTTTATCCTCATAACAACTCTATGGGCAAGCAGTATTATTCCCATTTTTAAAATAAAATGAAGAAATTGAGGCTCAGAGACTTCAAGTGAGTTCAAAGGTCATCCGGCTAGGAGGCGTGGGAGCTGGGAGTAAAGTCTAGGTGTCTGACTTTGAATCCCAGTGCGTGCTTTTAACTACTATGCCCCGGGTGGGTGGAAGTGGAAGAGAGGGAAAGAGGGAATAAGAGAAGAGAACAGATGTAAAAACCATCATAAGTGAGAAATTGAGAGAATTGCTAACAGGCTAGGTTTGAGAGGGAAGAAAGGGTTGGCAGGGTTCACCCTGAGGTTTTGAGCTTGTGTAACTGGATGGAGCACGATGGTAATGATAACTTTGACAGAAATAAGGACATGCAGCGAAGGAGCAATTGGGGGCAGGAGATGGGAGGGGTGGGTGAGCTCAGCCTCAGACAAGCTCAGTTAGGGCCTCATAATCCCAAGAGTGATAGCCAGGGGAGATTGCGGTGCCAGCAATCCAGTAATCCCCGGGCACAGATGCAGAGTAAAAGCAAAGTGTTGCAACAGATGAAGGAGAAGTTGGAAGGAAGTGAGAAACATCAGGTTTAAATTTTCCCAGTTCTGACTCTTTAGAACGTTTTCTCACAAGAAACCACTTCAATCACGTTTGCTGATGATTGGTGAGAGGGTGGAGTGTGAATTATATTTGCTTACCACTGCCCAGTTCAAATTTAATCTTCTGAGATGAGATATCGCTCCTTTATTTCCCCTCAAGAAGAGGCAAAACAACTTAAATTACAAAGTATCTAAGAAACATAAAACCCCATTCTTTATCTATTTCCGTTAGTGTCTGCCTTACAAAGAATCAAGAGAACTGAGGATTTTTCTCTGTCCTATTACCAGTTTGTTGTGTGATATTAGGCCCTTAATGTAATTTCTGCTTTCCTTGATGTTTTTAGTTGTAAAAGAAGCCTTTGACCACAAAGGAATTTTGTGAATTTATGAACATAAGGCCAATCGAGCTATTCAGCATACAATTTTTATTGAATAAATATTTATAGAAATCTGCATACACATACCTTCAGTGAACTCAAATTTATATGAGAAGAAAATCCTTTAGTAGTAGACGATCTCTGTAGTCCCTCTCACAACTTAAATTGTATGATTCACTCTCTACTAAAGAGCTATGTGCCTAGAAATTCTAAGATATTGGTACTCTCCATACCTTATATTATCATTCCTTTCCTACCCTCACAAATTCTCTAAACTTCTACCATCAGTCTCCGCTTGTGCATAAAATAAAAACTTCATTTCATTTTCTCTGTTTCCCTTCCCTCCCCTTTTATTTGTTTCTTTGACTGGCATGGTGCAATGGTATAAAATAATTATATTTAACGACATTGTTGTCAGTTTTGTGTTGATTACTATTCTCTAATAAACCAAGAGCAGGTAATAGTTGCTTCAGTTTTGGAGCAAAGTGCCTACACATGAGAGGGACAGAATTAATCACATCAGTTGTACTCTAGCAGCAGTTCTTAAAGTGTGGTCTCTAGACCAGCAGCATCAGCATCACCTGGGAGAATTACTAGAAATGCAAATTATTGGGCCCCACCACAAACCCACTGTATCAGCAACTCTGGGGTTGAGGCACAGCAGTCTTCACTTTAACAAGTGCTCCAGGTGGTTTTGATGCACATTGAAGTTTGAGAACCACTGCATTAGAGTAACTGAATTTAGTCAGCATGGGATGGAAAGCTGTTCTTTACATAAGAATGTTAATACCCCCTGACTTCCATCAGAAGGATATGGGCTTCATCAGGAGGGCTTTTGCTGGGTTTTCCTTTAAGGGAAATGCAACCATTGCTTTAGGAGAAATGGTGTTCTGCCTCAGCTATGAGCTTCAGTAACCTTAAAAAAAACTGCTTAACTCTCTCATTTTCCTCATCTGTAAAAATAGAAGATCAAACTACATGATCTCTATGATTTCCTCCCAGTTCTAATAAATTGCATTCTAATTTTTGGTACATCACTCTCTCTTATGGCTAAAAGTATTCGTTTGCAAAAGTGGTGACCAGAGTCAGCATTATAAGGTGATGTTAACATGTGCTCATGGCAGTGAAATCCACACCTTTGGTGTCTTTAGCCTAGAGCTTTAGGTAGCAGTCTACCAAGAATATTTATGTACAAAAAAAATTTAAGTCACATCTCTATAGCAGAGGTGAGAAAATTTTTTTCTGTAAAAGACCAGATAGTAAATATTTTAGGCTTTGTAGGCTATTGGTGTGTGTCAAAACTATACAACTCTGCTGTTGTATCTCGAAAACTGCCATAAACAATGTGTACAATGAATGAGCATGTACTCTGCCAATAATACTTTACACATAAAAACAGATGGGGGCTGGATTTGGCCCATAGGTGGTAATTTGCCAACCCCTGCTCTATAAATTCTATTTTTCTTAAAAAATCCAAATGAAAGACCTAACCATTTCTTTGTTGATTGCTTAGTCATTAACTAGATATTTAATAGACAGTCTTCTAACAATACATTAACTGATTGCAATTATCAAAAGCAACCAAAACATATCTAATGTCCACATTAACTTTGTTAATGTTTGATCTGTAAACAATCAACCAAAGCATTGTATTAACCAGGCCTGCCTTTATGCCTAATTATCCTCTTTAATGACCAATGAAGCCAATGTTTGTCTTTCACAGACACACTTTTAAATAGTGTGGGTTTATCATTCCAAATGTATCACAGAGCGTACTAGAGGAAATATTAATTTGCTTCTATAGTTGTAGTTTTTAGAAAGATCATTTCACTGCTACTCTGATATACAACTCTTATCAAAGGGTTTCCTTGGCCGAGTAGGTCATTGACAAGACATTTTAAAAAGGGCGCCTTTGTTTAAAGTCTTGGCTTAAAAAGGTAGGGCTACCGTTGCATTGTTATTATGTCAAGTCAGCGCATGCTTGTAAATCCAGTACATGCTATTAGTGTCTTTTCTTAATTAGGGTAGTAAGCCTAAGTAGGAAAGAAGAAAGACCCAAGATATATAGTGCTTTAATTCTTAGCCATGTGAATACATCCAGAGACACAAGCAATTGGGCCCATTTCATAAATGAAAAAAAGAAAAAAACACTAGCTATCTTTCCAAGTAAAATAAGAAAACATGTTGGGTAATTTTGAAATTTCCCACCCTTCACTTTCACTCTAATCCCAAGTGAAAGCTTATGCCAGAGTAACAGCTTGAACTTATTCTGAACTTTGAGTTAGATTCATGCTAACTTTCCTTATATTGTTATTCTTTTAGTACTATCTGTTACCTTCTGGGCCCACTTATAATTTTTGCAGAATTCAATGCATAATGGAGAGCCAAGTCTTGGACTGTGGATGTTTCCACCAACTTAATGAACCTCTTGTCACTGTGTGCTGACTAGAAAATGGAGAGCACAGAGACAATGGCCTATTGTTGGTTTCAGAATTATTTCTAATAGGCCATATTTCCAAAAATTATTTGTGAAATGAGAAAGGCAGATGAGACTGGAATGATGTGAGTATGGGTATATGCATCCTTGTGTGCATAAGGGCACCTATGGTCTGCCTTCCCCTCCTTTTTCTGAGATGGGTGCTATATAGACTATGATTCTATTTTTTCAAGGCCATTTAATTACTAAATTGTATCTGATTCTTCAGTTTCATAAATCAAATTCCAGGGTTAGATGTTTTCCAGTGGTTATTGTTTTCATTACAAGACTTGCTGCAGCAGACATCATCCATATTCCCTTCATACTCAGTGGTCAAGTTAACGCCTGCAGCATTTTACTGCAACTGCTTGCCAGAAGCCCTCCAGTGGGACAAGCTGGAAGGGCTAGGGAATGAAATCTCCTAATATCAGCTCTCTATCAGACATGGCTGAAATTGAAAGATAAATGTCCTACCTTCTTCACCTTTCAGATGTGATAAATCTAGGGAGTGTTCTACATTCAGTTCTACAGTGAGATGGAGCCCCACTTGCTCACAGTAATAACCTGCTTTATAATGCACATCCTTCCCTTCTCTGTCTTATTCCCCTCTGTCCCTACTGATGCCTTCAGAGATCACCTCCCAAATAAACTACTTGCACTCAAAGTCTTGACTTAGCATCTCCTTCTGGGTGACCCCAACCAAAGATACACACTTAGAAACTCTTTTACATATAGCTACAAAAAAAAAAAAAACAAAACCAAAGCTAAACCAAAACCATTGCCATACAGTCGATTCTGACTCATAGCAACCCCATTGGACAGAGTAGAACTGCCCCATAGTGTTTCCAAGGAGCAGCTGGTAGATTTGACACGCAGTCAATAAATTAAAGTTTGACTTTCTTCTCTTCTTTATGTTTCATCAGTGAGGCAAGCATAGAAGAAAAGGGAGATTCCCCCCATTGCCATCGAGTAGATTCTGACTCATAGTGACTGTGATAGTTAAGATTGTGTGTTAACTTGGCTGGGCCATGATTCTTAGTGTTCATATGTGATCACTCCTATGATTGAATACGCTGTGAGTAGCCAATCAGTGGAAAGGGAGTTTCCTTGGAGGAGTGGCCTGCATCTGAATATAAGCAGACATTCTGGCTTTTTGCTTGCTCTGGATTCTGCAGCTGCCTCCTGTTCATCTGACCTCCGATTCTTGGGACTTGAACTGTCAGCTTATCTGCCGAACTTGGGAGTCGTCAATCTGCACAACCTGTGAGCAGAGCCCTGCTCTCTGAACTGCCGATCTTGGGTTCGCAGCCCCTGCAGCTACGTGAATCAGGAGAAACCTTGCAGTCTTGCCTGCCAATCTTAGAAGGCAATCTTGGGACGCATTTTTTTTTTATGCTGCTGGGCCTTATTTTTCCCATGTAAAATGAGGATGTTGAACTAAATGACATCTAGAGTCTCTTGAAGTTATGAAATTCTACTCTTCTACTCAGTTTTCTTTTGAAAGTCTTCCCATTTACTAATGCACCATTGTCATTTAGGAGCCCAAGCTGAGATGTAGCACTGAGTGAAAAGAATTTGTTGAATTGAAAATGCTATGATGACCATAGATTAATAAGAACACTTTAGGTGTAATAGGCAATTTAAATAATCAGACATAGAAGAAAATTATTTTAATCAAAGACAATTCTACATTTTAATTATCTGTATTGCACTCCTCTACGTTCATCACATGGCACTATCTACTTCAATTTTAACCTTATTGGAGAGAAGATGGTAGCAAATCTAGCCAAGGCACTGAAATACTGATGCAGAGTTCAGAAGTCTCATCATCAGCCACTATTGTGGCTTTCATCTTTTAACACTCGTCAAAAGGTACAAAACAGCAACAACAACAATAAAAAAAAACTACAAAATGGCAGCACCCTCCATCCCTAACCCTTCAGATAAAAGAAAAATGCTGCCATAGTAAATAGTAAACCTATTTTTTAAATCACATAACCTATACAAGGAAAATTCTGTTCTCTCACCACTCAAATGTTTGACGTTGGAATCTGAAAGCTCAAAGGGTTTATTAACACTATAAATACTTGGAGAGGGTATAGATCTAGCATGAATAACCACATGGATAAGCTCTTGCTACTAAGAATTGTCGGAAGAACTCACATGTTGATCTTCACACAAGAATGCAGGCTTGTGCTTAATTTTATAATCACAAAACTGTGACGATCTATGAATACAGACAAGTCGTAAGGTAGTAGAATATCAGTATTTCCTTAGCCTCTGGCTCCTTAAATCTCTGAGGGCATGCCACAATGAAACAGCCTGGTGGACCAAACATTACTACCTTTTTGGAGCATGTAAAAGTAACTTAAAAAATTCGGTTATAAAACAAACTTCTATACAGACTGTCTTAGTTATCTAGTGCTGCTATAACAGAAATACCACAAGTGGATGACTTTAACAAAGAGGAATTTATTCTCTCACAGTTTGGGAGGCTAAAAGTCCGAACTTGGGTTGCCAGTTCTAGAGGAAGTCTCTCTATCTCTCTGTCAGCTCTAGGGAAAAGGTCCTTGTCATTAATCTTCCCCTGGTCTAGGAGCTTCTCAGCTCAGAGACTCTGGGTCCAAAGGATATACTCTGCTCCCAGCTCTTCTTTGTTGGTGGTAGGAGGTCCCTTTCCTCTCTTCTCAATTCTGTCTTCTGTATCTCAAAAGAGATTGACTCAAGATACATCCTAATCTTGTAGATTGAGTCCTGCCTCATTAATATAGCTGCCTCTAATCCTGACTCATTAACATCATACAGGTAGGATTTACAACACATAGGAAAATCACATCATATTACAGAATGGTAGACAACCACACAATACTTGGAATCATGGCCTAACCAAGTTGACACATATTTTGGGGGGACACTGTTCAATCCATAACACTGACCAACATCAGCAAAATAACTGATGCTAAAACTGACTGCCATTCTGCCAAAGGAGCTTCTGTTTTAGAACCTTCTACCAGCCACATTTTAGGGTAATCTCCTCTAACAATTCTTCTTGGGATCATCTCTATCTTCTCACAAGAGATATCCTTCATATATAAAGCACACCAGACCATCTTCAAACACTGAACACCCCCAAGCAGGTTTGCCCAGCAGAAAGACTGCCCAACTTCAGCTCACTCACTGGTAGACTCCTGCTCTCCATCTCACTTACATATATTTTTTTCTGTCTTTAACCAATTTAAAAAACACCTTGTGGAATAAACAAACCACCCTTTAGTATTTACTTTCAGACCTGATTGGCATTAGTTATAATAAAAGGAAAATTTTCCAGTTCACAACAGATCACATATTTTTTATTGAGAGCCAAGACATTTTTACACAGATTGATTAGAGGCCTTAGGCTGTATTAATACCAAACGAAACTGAAAGCCAAACCCACTGCTGTCAAGTCAATTCCGACTCGTAGTGACCACATAGGGCATGGTAGAATTGCTCCCTAGGGTTTCCAGGACTGTAAATCTTTATGGAAGCAGACTTTCTCCCGAACCTTTTGGTTAGCAGCCAAGCATTTTGACCGCTGCACCATCAGGTCTCCCTGCTGTATTAATAGTTACCATTAAATGAATGTTAGTTATTTTTAAGTTATGCAGTAGTAGAGACTGGAGATTTGAGCAACAGGATTTGAAAAGAAAGTTAGAGGTTGGGAGCCTGAGAGTCACAACCTAAAGAAGAGAGTAGCTCTTGCCCATTGCCTTCGAGTTTATACTGACTTAGGGTGACCTCATGTGTTACAGAGTAGAACTGCTCCATAGGGTTTTCTTAGCTGTAATCTTTGCTAAAGCTGATTGCCAGGCCTTTCATCTTCAGTGCCACTGGGTTCAGATCACCAAGTTTAGTAGTCAAGCTCAAAACATTACCACCACCCAATCCAAAAAACCAAACCCATTGCTGTCAAGTCAATTTGGACTCATAGTGATCCAACAGGACAGAGTAGAATTGCCCCATCAAGTTTCCAAGGCTGTAAGTCACTACAGAAGAAGACTGCTGCTACATCTTTCTCCCTCAGAATGGCTGGTGGAATCAAGCCATCGACCTGTCAGTTAGCAGCTGAGCTCTTTAACCACTGTGCCGCCAGACTTCCTCTGCCACCACCCAGAGACCTTAATTCCAGTATAGGTATGTTGTTGTTGTTAGTTGCCATCAAGTCATGTCCACTCATAGCAACCTTAAGTACAGCAGAACAAAAGATTGACTGGTCCTGTGCCATCCTCACAATCATTGCTATGTTTGAGCCCATTGTTGCAGCCACTGTGTCAGTCCATCTGCTTGAGGATCTTCCTCTTCTTCACTTAACCTCCACCTTACCGAGCATGATGTCCTTCTTCAGGAATTGGTCCTTCCTGATGACATGTCCAAAGTAAGAGTAATAAAGTCTCACCATCCTTACTTCTAAGGAGAATTCTGGCTTTGCTTTCTCCAAGACAGATTTGTTCTTTCTTCTGGGAGTCCATGGTATATTCAATATTCTTCACCAGCACCATAATTCAGTTGCGCCTGTTCTTCTTAGGTCTTCCTTATTCACTGTCCAGCTTTTGCATGCGTATGAGGTGATTGAAAACACTATGGCTTGGATCAGGTGCACCTTAGTCCTCCAAGTGACATCTTTGCTTTTTGCAATTTATAGATGCACTTTACAGCAGATTTGCCCAATGCGATATGTTGTTTGATTTCTTGACTGCTGTTTCCATGAGCATTGATTGTTGATTCAAGAAGAATGAAATCCTTGACAACTTTCTTTACCATTTACCATAAGGTTGTTTATTGATCCAGTTGTAAGGATTGTCGTTTTTTTTATGTTGAGGTATAATCCATAGTGAAGGCTGTGGCCTTTGATCTTCCTCAGTGAGTGCTTCATCTTCACTTTTTGTAAGCAAGTTGCATCATCTGTTAAAGCAGGTTGTTAATGAGTCTTCCTCCAATCCTGATGCTGTGTTACGTATTGTATTTTCAGCATTTAATTTGTCAAGGCACAAAATATACTTAGATTGATGCTCATGGTGAACTTCAATTTATAGTGTACATTTAAACCCACATTTAAATTAGTCCTTTTAAAATGGATAATGTGTTCACACTCTTTCTCCCTACTCATTTTTAAAAGGTGCACAGAAATGAATAAAGAGCAAAAGTCACTTAGAAAAGTAGAGTATCTCATGCATTTGGTTAATCAACTAAGCTAAAGATAGTAACTTGGTATAAAATAAAAACAAAAACTTGTCAGACTTGAGGAAACCTCATGAATATTGAATACACCATGGACAGCCAGAAGAACAAACAAATCTGTCTTGAAAGAAGTACAGCCAGAATGCTCCTTAAAAGTGAGAATGGTGAGAATTCTCATGTACTTTGGACATGTTATCAGTAGGGAAAAGTCCCTGGAGAAGTATATCATGTTTGGTAAAGTGGAGGGTCGGTGAAAAAGAGGAAGACCCTCAATGAGATGGATTGACACAGTGGCTGCAACAATGGGCTCAGATATGCAACGATTGTGAGGATGGCGCAGGACAAGGCAGTGTTTCGTTCAGTTGTACATAGGATCGCTATGAGTCAGAACTGACTCACGGCACCTAACAACAATAACAAAGGCTAATGATGTTGAATATCTTTTCATATGCTTATTTGTCATGTGTATATCCTCTCTGGTGAAATGTCAGTTGATATCTTTTGTCCACTTTCTAACTATTGTTTGCTTTTTTAAGGTTTAGTTTTGAGAATTCTTCACGTATTCCAGTTAGTAGTCCTTTGTCGAGTATGTGACTTGCAAATATTTTCTCCCAGCCTGCAATTTGTCTTTTCATTCTCTTTACAGGGTCTTTTGCAGAGCAAAATACTTTCATTTTGGTGGGGTCCAATTTATCAATTTTCCTTTTATGTATTTTGCTTTTGGTGTCAAATCTAAGAATTCTTTGCTTAGTTCTGTATCATGAAGATTTTCTCATATTCTTCTAAAAATTTCATAGTTTTATATTTTACATTTTGAGTTAATTTTTGTATAAGGCCTGAGGTTTAGATCAAGATTCATTTTTTTCCCCTATGGATATTCAACTGCTTTAGCTTTTGTTCCTTTGTCAAAAATTAATTGGGTATATTTTTATGGATCTATTTCTGGGTTATCTATTTGTTCAATTGATCTATATGTTGTTTGTTCCACCAGTACCACACTGCCTTGCTTACTGGAAGTGTATAGTAAGACTTCCCATTGGGAAGACTGATTCTCCTGCATTATCTTCTTTACAAAATTGTTTTGGCTATTCTAGAGTTTTTTCTTTTCTATATAGATTTTAGATAAGCATGTCTATATTTACAAAAAATCTTGCTGATGTTTTGATAGATTCCATTAAACCTATATATCAATTTAGAATTAGTTAACATCTGTATTAAATATTATCCAATCAATGAACAAAGTTTGTCTTTCCAAGTACTTAAATCTTCTTTGATTTCTATCATCAACATTTTGTAATTTTTATCATACAGATCCTATCCTATACATGTTTAGTTAGATAGATACCTAAGTTTTTTATTTTATTTGGAGAAATTGTAAAAGGTATTGCATCTTGATTCCAATTTCCACTTCTTTATTCTAAGTATATACAGAAATATAATTGATTTTTTTGTGTTGATCTTCTATCCTACCAGTGTTTATTGTGTAGATACCTTAGGGTTTTCTATGTAGATAATTGTGTCTGCATATGTATTCAGTTTTATTTCTTCCTTTTCAATTTGTATGCCTTTTATTTCTTTTTCTTGCTTTATTGCAGTGGATAGAAGTTCAAGAACAATGTTGAAAAAGAGTAATGAGAGTGGACATCTTTACCTTGTTCCCTATCTTGAGGGGAAAACACTCAGTCCTTCACCATTAATTATGATTTTAGCTGTAGTTTTTTTTGTAGATGTTCTTTATGAGGTTGAGGAAGTTGTCTTCTATTCTCATGTGCTGAGAGTTTTTACCATGAATGAGTATTTGATTTTTCAAATGTTTTTTCTGTGTCAACTGATGTTATCATATAATTTTTCTTGTTTACCTGTTGCTATGATGGATTACACTGGTTAATTTTCAAATATAGAACTAGCCTTTCATAACTGGAATGAATTCCACTTGGTTGTGGCATATCATTCTTTGTATACATTCTTATATATAATGCTATACATCTATACATTAAATTTGTAAGTGTTTTGGTGAGCATTTTTCATTTAAACTCATGAGTGATATTGTTCAGAAATTTTTTTTGTGATTTCTTTGTCTTGTTTTGGTACCAGAGTAACACTGGCCTCATTAAATAAGTTTTCTTTCCTATTTTCTGGAAGAGATTTGTGAAATTGGTGTTAATTATTTGTTAAATGTTTGGTAAATTTTTCCAGTGAAATTCAGGGGATTTTGAGATTTTAGTTTTTTTAATTCATTTCATTTCTAGTGATATAGGACTATTTAAGTTATCTATTTTATCTTGGCTGAGCTTTGATGGTTTGTGATTTTTGAGGAATTGATTCATTTCTTTTAAGTTGTTGTATTTATGAGTGTAAAGCTATTTGTAGTATTCTCTTATTAGCTTTTTAATAGCTGTAGGATCTGTTGTGATAGCTGTTTCATTCCTGATATTGGTGATTTGTGTCTTCTTTCTAGCACTTCTTGAACACTACTTTAGCTGAATCCCACAAATTTTGATATATTGTGTTTTCATTTTCATTCTGTTACATGTATTTTTGATTTTTCTTTGAATTTCTTCTTTGATCCATGGATTATTTAGATGTGGGTTGTTTGGTAACAATTGTTTGTAGATTTTCCTCTTGTCTGTTATTTATTTCTAGCTTTAGTCCATTATGATCAGACAGTATGCTCTGTGTGATTTCACTTCTTTTAAATTTGTTAAGATTTATTTTGTTACACAGGATATGATCTCTCTTCATGAATATTCCATGGGCAATCAAAAAGGATGTATATTTTTCTGTTGTTGGGTGGAGGGTTTTATAAATGTTGATTACATCCTATTGGCTAATGGTGGTATTCAGTTCCTCTATGTCTTTGCTGACTGTGGTCATTAAAGTTGTGTGTCAGCTTGGCTGGGCCATGATTCTCAGTGGTTTGTCAGTTACGATGTAGTTTGGCAGTGGCATAATGATGTGATCACTTCCATGATGACATTTGACATAATGTGATCATCTCCATGATGGAATCTGCTATGAGTAGCCAATCAGTTGAAAGGGAGTTTTCTGGGGGTGTGGCCTACATGCAATTTAAGTGGACTTTCTGGCAAGGCTTGTGGGGTTTTGCTTGCACTGGATCATGCAGCTGGCTCCTGTTCATCTGACCTCCGGTTCTTGGGACTTGAGCTAGCAGCTTACCTGCTGATCTTGGGATTCACTGATCTTTGCAGCCTGTGAGCAAGATCCCTGCTGTCTGACCTGCTGATCTTGGGTTCAGCAGCCCCTGCAGCTACATGAATCAGGAGAAACCTCTATCCTGACCCATGGACTTGGGACATTCCAGCCTCTACAACTGCATGAGTCATTTCCTTGATATAAATCTCTCTCTATATATATTTATACACTTTACTGGTTTTGCTTTTCTAGAGAACCCAGCCTAAGACACTCACTTTCTGTGTAGCAGTTCTATCAATCACTGAGAGTAGTGTGTTTAAGTCTCCATCTATAGATGCAATTTGTTGAAACATTTGTATGATGGCTGCTTTTAAATCCATGTCAGATAATTCCAACATCTGCCCTGGTGGTGTAGTGGTTAGGAAGCTGTGGCTGCTAACCAAAAGGTCAGCAGTTCAAATCCACTAGTCACTCCTTGAAAACCCTGTCAGGCAGTTCTACTCTGTCCTATAGGGTTGCTATGAGTCAGAATCAACACATGGCAACAGGTTTGGGTTTGGTATTGGCCATTAGCTGATTTTTTTTTTTTCTCATACAAATTGTTGTTTGTTCGTCCCTGGTATGATGAGTGATTTTTAATTATATCCTGGACATTTTTGTTATTATGTAAGGAGACTCTTGATCCTATTTGAATGTCCTATTTTAGTAGGCTGTTGCCCTGTTTAAGTTTAGCGTGAAGGTTCTGGCCTACTTTTGGGGCTTCTGGTTCCGAAGACAGTTTAGTTTTCAGAGACCTTGCAATGCTATTCGGGTGTGTTTTACTCTTCTGACCATGCTTGGGCTCCCTCTCAATTCCTGTTAGTGCCACCCTGAGCTGCCTAGTGTTGCTGGACCACCTTCTGCCATGGGAGGGGGTAAGCAGGATGGAAGAGGGTAAAAGCCATTGAGATTGGGTCTTCTTATGCCACTGGGTAGAGAGCAAGGAGACAGCAGTGTCTGCTTATGCGGATTCTATGGATGGTTTGGGTTGGCCTGCCTGGGCAGCACTGCTACTATGGACAACTTGGCTGCCAGTGCCCTGCTTGTGGAGTGTGGGTTGAGTCAGCATGTGGCTTTTCTGTTGTCAGGGAAAGTGGATTGGACAACCTGCCAGTGCCCCAGTTGTGGTGCAGGGACTGGAGTTTCTCACTAGTTCTCTGTTGTGCTTCCTCTTTTCTCATCCTTTGACCAGAAAAAGCAGGCTTTTCTTTTCTTTCTCTCTCTCTTCCTTTTTTTTTTCTCCAATGCCTGTAGTTCTATGTTTCAGGTCTCTCTGGAGCAGCCAGTGCAGAATATATGGAAGATAAAAAGAAAACCCAGGGAAATCATTGTGTTGTTGTTCCTTAAGTCCTGAGACTCTAGTCAGTGCCTTCCCTTTTCTTTCTAGCTTTCAGAGTCCTTTTACCCTTGTCTGAATTATTTATAGGGTATTTAGTTGTGTTTAGAGATGAGTAGAGAAAAGTGAGTCTACTTCATCTTGTTCTGGAGCTGAAAATAAGATAAACTCTTTCCCATTTTAACTTATCTGTAATTGGGATATATATGTTATAACTGATGGCATGTTATAGCTTAAATGACTCTTTCCTAACTGTATACAAAATAAATGTGTCTTACAAAAAGTAGTATTTTCAATCTGATGAAATTCGGTACTAAAGTTTATATTCTCAAAATAATTGTTTGACATTCTATGTAGGTGCGAATATGTATAACCATCTATTTATCCAATAATTATTGCATTATATATTTGAAATGCTTGACTGGATGAAGAAAACACTCTCTACCCTAAAAGAGAATGCAACCTGACAGGAGACAAATAACCAAGGTCAAAGGGAAAATTTAAACACATTATTAGAGTACAATTGGAAAACAGAAGGGGAAAAAAAAAAGGTCTTTGTAGACCTCAGAGAAGGAGTTAGACGAACTGATATTCAAACACAAAGTAAAAATTTGTACATTGAGATGCAGAACTGTGTCCTCAGGAACAAATGTACGAAGGATAGAAATACCAGACGTGTGTTAGCAACTAAAAGAAGTTAAATTTCCCTGGAGGAAAAATAGGTAGGAAAATAGCGAGAGATAAAGCTAGAATAGTAATTTTGAGCCCGGTCATGGCAATCCTTTGCCACTCCTCCCATCAGAAAGCAGAGTCTACATCTACTCCCCTTGAAACTTGAATGGACCTTTGACTTGTCTGACCAATAAAATGTGGAAGAGGAGATAGAATATAACAGTAACTCTGGGTCTTACAAGATCGGCAGATCCCACCTTGGAATGCTCTTTATTGAAACCCAGCTGTCATGCTGTGAGATGCTCAAGCCACATGGAGGGGCCATATGAAGAAGATCAAAAGCATTCAATTCTATAACCCCAAATGAACAATCAGCCAACAACCAGAGCTAACTGCTAACCATGTAAGTGAACAGTCTTGGGCAATCCAACCCAGCTGAACTTCCACATGACTACATTACTAGGCAACACAGTTTGGACCAGAAGAACTGCTCACCTGAGTCTACAGACCAATGAGAGATAATAAATGGTTATTGTTGTTTTAAGCCACTGAAGTTTGGGGTGATTTGTTAGTAATAGATGATCAAAACAGGCTCAAATTTCAGACTATTTCCTTATTATTCTGTAAGTATAAGGAGCCATTTGGATGGGTTGAATAGGACAGTGACATGATCAGAATTGCACTTTAGGAAAAATTATTCTATTAGCAGCATGGAGGACTTATTACAAATGGAACAGACTAGAGCCAGGGAGACCAAAATGGATAATGTTTCAACTAAGCTGTCAAAAGTAGAATTTCAGGGTTGAAATTTCAGGGTTGAGGTTAGGGTGGGAGAACAGAACAAAATGTCTATGTTATTTTCCATGTTGGCCTGTAGATCATACTGAATAGCACTACGGAAATTAGAAATAAATTGAAGATGAATGCCTTTGTGGTATAGTGAAAATTGGGAAGTTGGGAAACCAGTTTTTCTTCTAAAATAGACATACAGCTTATGCATATTATTTAATGCCTTGTGGCATCTGTTTTATTAGATTTAAATGAAGACATGAGTTTCAATTATCACTAGGTCTCTTTTAACTTCCAAATCTTGTGCTTCTACAATAAATTGTTACTTTAAAGTACTTTCTAATTTAAATGGCCAAAAAATCACAGCCTTGTTTCTATTAATTCAAATGTAATATATAAAAGATACCAACTAGATGTTTCTAGTCTCTAATAGAATAGAAGTCAACAACCCTCTCCTTTGGCTACCAATATCACCATGAGGCGCACCACTGCCACCTCTGTGTACTCACTCAAAATAGAAACAGATCATGTTCTAGAAGTGTTGTTATTGTTGTTAAGTGCCATCGAGTCAGTCCTGACTCATAGCCACACTAGGTACAACAGAATGAAACACTGTCCAGTCCTGTACCATCCTCATAATCGTTGTTATGCTTGAGCCCATTGTCGTAGCCACAGTGTCAATTCATCTCGTTGAGGGTCTTCCTCTTTTTCACTGACCCTCCACTTTACCAAGCATGATGTCCTTCTCCAGGGACTGGTCCCTCCTGATAACATGTACAAAGTATGTGAGAAGTACTAGAAGTAACTCTAGTATTAGAAGTAGTAGAAGTAACTCCTCCATATTTTACAAATGCCATATTTATACAGGGCATCATACCCTTTCTGTATGCAAATGTGAAGTGCCAGTAGTCCAGTCACAAACAGCTTGACAACTGGAATGGGTAGAAAGCACCACCTTAAATTGTGGTTTCCAAATGTTGGTTCTTGGACCACCTACATCATCATCTGGGAAGCAAGTTTAAAAATACTAACCCCTGGATTATAGTCTTAGTGGTACTTCAGCTAAATTGGTTCAATTCAAATTTGAACATTCAGTTAATTTCCTCACAACTCTCATATGAATTTTTAATTACTCCTGTGGGTTTCCTGAAAAAATCCTAATCCTCTATTACATAAATTAGGGGGGTTGTACTTCTCTTGAGCATAAATATAACTTATTTTAACTGGAATTCTATTAGTGTTAGGAAGGATGACTCCCCACTTTGATGGTTTCCGTGGCTGTCAGGGTGGGCTACCCTCTTTTACTGCATAATCTAAGCATGCTATTAAGTACATTGTGATAGCAATGCACGGTAACTTAATGACCTGAAGTAGTTAATAGATTTTTGTTAGCAGTGAATTCTTTAGATCTGAGAAGTCCAGAGGTCAACAGCTAAAAATAGCATGGACATGGCAGAAATGCATTTGATGTCTTTTGGCAAAAATGAGGCTGGTATGCTAACAAAGCCTATGATACTACTTAAGTAGTAGTTAAACAGTAAGATCCAGAGCTATATAAGGGCATGTAACCTACCTCATTCCTTTCTCTACCCTCGATCATCACAGATGTCCACAGAATACTGCTTACAGCACGAAGTTAGAATGTTTCTTAAGAGATGCTATTAGAATTTTGATCAGATCAATTCTTCCTTATGTGGGACTGTCATTTCACACATTACAGATGTTTAGCATCCCTGACCTCTGCCCATCAAATTTGAATAATGGCCCCCTACTGTCACCACAAATACCAAATATACCACCCCCCCACATTTCCCAATGCCCCCTGGATGCAAATGCCAAACTGCTACCGGTTGAGAGCCATGTTAGAGACCAGAAAGACATATATATATATCAAATTAGTGAGAGACATGGAAAGTTCAGCATCATTTAGCCATTTTTGATAATGGGAAAACAAACAAGAGTGCATCTGTAGAAATTAACTGGAAAACATCTAATACTCAAACACCCTACTCTGATCATGTGAATAGGCAAAAACTAAAACATTTCTCAGGGTTAATTCAAAGGCCCTCAACAAGAAATGGACACCACAATACAGACTGATGGACACCACAAGACAAGGATTCATCATGGGACACAGGGAATGGGATCTACATCAGATAAGGACACAGATGGTTCTCTTGGCTGTACTACTTATGATTATCTACAATTCTTTGGTGAGGAAATACATATCAGAATATATGATACACAGATAGATAGATAGGTAGATAGAAAGATAGATAGATACGTGTATATATAAACCAAAAGACCAAACCCATTGCCATTGAGTTGATTCTGATTCATGGCAACCCCATGTGTGTCAGAGTAGAACTACACTTCATAGGGTTTTCAGCAGCTGTAATCTTAAACAAGTAGATTGCCAGGCCTTTCTTCTGTGGTGCTGCTGAGTGGATTTGAACCCCCAACCTTTTGGTTAGTAGATGAGCAAAAACCATTTGCACTACCCAAGGACACTATACATGCATATATAAACAAACACATACCAAACCTATTGCCATTAAGTCAATTCCGACTCATGGTGACCTCGTGTGTTACAGAGTAGAACTGAATATACATATAGACAGATCTTAGCATTTTATTGCATGAAGATCAATAGCCTAGGCATTAGTGAGCTGAAACGGACGGGTATTGGCCGTTTTGAATCAGAAAATCATTTGGTCTGCTATGCTGGAAATGACAAATAGAAGAAGAATGGCATTGCATTCATCATCAAAAAGAACCTTTGAAGATCCATCCTGAAGTACAATGCTGTCAGTGATAGGATAATATCCATAAGCCTACAACAAAGACTTTTAATATGACTATTATTCAAATTTATGTACCAACCACTAAGGACAAAGATGAAGAAATTAAGGATTTTTAACAACTTCTGCAGTCTGAAATTGATCCAACATGCAATAAAGATGCATTGATAATTACTGGTGATTGAAATGCAAAAGTTGGAAACAAAGAAGGATCAGAAGTTGGCAAATATGGCCTTGGTGATAGAAACGATGCCGGAGATCTCATGATAGAATTTTGCAAGACCAACAACTTCTTCGTTGAAAGTATCTTTTTTCAACAACATAAACTGAGACTATACATGTGGACCTCACTGGATGGAATATACAGGAATCCGATCGACTACATCTGCGGAATGAGATGATGGAAAAGCTCAATATCATCAGTCAGAATAAGGCTGCAGAACAGAACATTGATTGCTCATATGCAAGTTGAAGTTGAAGCTGAAGAAAATTAGAACAAGTCCAAGAGAGCAAAGTATGACCTTGAGGATATTCCAGCTGAATTTAGAGATGTCTAAATTTACAGCTAGAATGCTGCTTACAGGCAAGGATAGTGAGACTTAGTCTCACATACTTTGGACATGTTATCAGGAGGTACCATTCCCTGGAGAAGGACATTATGCTTGGTAAAGTACAAGGTCAGCGAAAGTGAGGAAAACCCTCAACGAGATGGATTGACACAGTGGCTGCAACAATGGGCTTAAGCATGACAACAATTATGAGAATGTCACAGGACCTGGCAGTGTTTCGTTCTGTTGTACATAGGGTTGCTGTCAGTCAGAACTGACTTGGTGACACCTTACAACAACAACAACAATGACTAATGATGGCGAGTATCTCCTCATGTGTTTGTTAGCCACCTGCATGTCTCTTTGGTGAAGTGTCTGTTCATATCTTTTGCCATTTTTTAATTGGATCCTTTGTCTTTTTGTTATTGAGGTGCTGAAGTTTTCTATAAATTTTAGAGATTGACCCCTTGTCGGATGCATTGTAGCCAAAAATTTTTTCCCATTCTGTATGTTCTCTTTTTACTCTTTTGGTGAAATTTTTTGATGAGTATCAAGTCTTTAATATTTAGGAGTTCCAGTTATCTAGTTTATCTTCTGCTATTTGTGCATTTTTATTTATGTTTGGTATTCTTGTTATTCCATATATTAGGGCCCCTAGCATTGTCCCTATTTTTTCTTCCATGATCTTTATAGTTTAAGTTTGTACATTTCGTTCTTTGTTCCATTTTGAGTTAGTTTTTGTGTATAGTGTGAGGTATAGATCTTGTTTCATTTTTCTGAAAATGGATATGCAGTTTTGCAGCACCATTTGTTAAAGAGACTTTCTCTTCCCATTTAAATGGATTTCAACACTTTGTTGAAGATCAACTGTCTATAGATGGATGGATTTACTTCGGGGTTCTTAGCTCTGTTCCATTGGTCTACATGTCTGTTATTGTACCAGTACCAGGCCATTTTGACTAATGTGGCTGTATAGTAGGTTCTGAGATAGGGGAGTGTGAGATCTCCTTCTTGATTCTTCTTAAATAATGTTTTCCTTATCCGAGTTCTCTTTTGTTTCCATATGAAATTGGTGATTAGTTTTGTTGCCTCATTAAAGAATGTTGCTGGAATTTGAATCAAGGTTGCATTATATTTGAAGATTGTTTTGGGTAGTATTGACATTTTCACAATGTTAAGTCTTCCTATCTATGAGCATAGCATGTTTTTCCATTTATGTAGGTCTCTTTTGGTTTCCTGCAGTAGTGTTTTGGAGTTTGCTTTGTATGTCTTTTATTTCCCTAGTTAGATTTATTCCTAAGTATTTTATCTTTTAAGGGGCTAAAAATGGTATTGTTTTCCTGATTTCCTTTTCAGAGTTCTCTCTGTTAGTGTAGAAGAATCTGACTGATTTTTGCATATTGATCTTGTACCCTGCCACTTTGCTAAACCCAGTAGTTTTCTTGTGAAATCTCTGGGATTTTTTATGTATATGATCATGTCATCTGTGAATAGAGATGCTTTTACTTCTTCTTTACCAATTTGTATGCCCTTTCTTGTTTTATTGCTCTATCTAGGACTTCCAGTACAATATTGAATAAGAGTGCTGATAAAGGACATCTTCGTCTGGTTCCCATTTTCAAGGGGGAATGCTTTCAGTTTCTCTCCTTTGAGGATAATGTTAGCTGTTAATTTTATATTATTGTTGTTGTTGTTAGGTGCCACTAGTCAATTTTCAATCATAGCAACCCTATGTACAACAGAACAAAATACTGCCGTTTCTTGCATCATCCTCACAACTCTTGCTATGTTTGAGCCCATCTTGTCAAGGGTTTTCCTCTTTTTCACTGACCCGCTACCTTACCAAGCGTGATGTCCTTTTCCAGGGACTGGTCTCTCCTGATAACTTGTCCAAAGTATGTGAGATGAAGTCTTAATATTCTCAATTCTAAGGAGCATTCTGGCTATACTTCTTCCAAGACAAACTTGTTCATTCTTCTGACAGACCATGGTATATTCAATATTCTTCACCAACACCATAATTCAATTGCATCAATTCTTCTTAGGTATTCCTTATTCATTGTCCAGCTTTCACATCCATATGAGGCAACTGAAAATACCATGGCCTGGGTCAGGCACACCTTAGTCCTCAAAGTGACATCTTTGCTTTTTAATGCTGTAAAGAGGTCTTTTGCAGCAGGTTTGCCCAATGCAATATGTTGTTTGATTTCTTGACTGCTGCTTCCATGGGTGTTGATTGTGGATCCAAGTAAAATGAAACCCTTGACAACTTCAATATTTTCATCTTTATCATGATGTTGCTTATTGGTCCGGTTGTGAGGATTTTTGTTTTATTTATGTTGAGGTGTAATCCATACTGAAAGCTACGGTTTTAGATCTTCATCAGTAAGTGCTTCAAGTCCTCTTCACTTTCAGCAAGCAAGGTTGTGTCATTGCATATCTCAGGTTTTTAATGAGTCTTAATCCAATCCTGATGCCCCATTCTTCTTCATATAGTCCAGATGCTTTGATTATTCACTCAGCATACAGATTGAATAAGTATGGTGAAAGGATACAACCCTGACACACACCTTTCTTGATTTTAAACCACGCAGTACCTCCTTGTTCTGTTGGGACGACTGCCTCTTGGTCTATGTAGAGATTCCGCATGAGCATAATTACGTGTTCTGGTTTTGTATAAATGCCCTTAATTATGTTGAAGAATTTCCCTTCTATTTTACTGAGAGTTTTTTTATCAGGAGTGGGGGTTGGACTTTATCAAAAGCCTTTTCTGCATCGGTTGAGATGATCATATGATTCTTTTCCTTTGTTTTATTTATGTGGTGGATTATGTTAATTGATTTTCTATTGAGGAACTATCCTTGCATACCTAGTATGAATCCCACTTGGTCATGATATATTATTTTTTTGATATGCTATTGTAGTCTATTGGCTACAATTTTGTTGAGAATTTATGCCTCTATATTAATGAGGGATATTGGTCTATACTTTTCTTTTTTAGTGGTGTCTTTGCCTGGCTTTGGTATCAGTGTAATGCTAGCTTCTTAAAGTGATTTGGGAGTTGTCTTAGTTATCTAGTGCTGCTACAACAGAAATACCACAAGTGGATGGCTTTAACAAAGAGAAATTTATTTCCCCACAGTAAAGTAGGCTGAAAGTTCAAATTCAGGGCGTCAGCTCCAGGGGAAGCCTTTCTCTCTCTGTCAGCCTTCTCATCAGTGTTCCCCCAGACTAGGAGCTTCTTCATGCAGGGACCCCGGGTCCAAAGGAGACGCTCTGCTCCTGGCACTGTTTTCTTGGTGGTATGAGGTCTCCCTGTCTCTCTGCTCACTTCTCTCTTTTATATCTCAAGGAGATTGCCTCAGGACACAATCCAATCTTGTAGATTGAGTCCTGCCTTATTTACACAATTGCCATCCATCCTCCCTCATTAACATCATAGAGGCAGGATTTACAACATATAGGAAAATCACACAATACCAGGAATCATGGCCCAGCGAAATTGATACGTACATTTTTGGGGGGACATAATTCAATCCATGACAGGAGTATCTCTTTCTTTTCTATGTTCTGAAATAGTTTGAGTAGTGTTGGTGTCAGCTCTTCTCTGAATGTTTGGTAGAATTCTCCAGTGAAGCCATCTGGGCCAGGACTTTTTTTGGAGGGGGTGCAGAGTAGTTGGGTTTTTTTTTGTTTTGTTTTTTTAACGATATCTTCAATTTCTTCTTTTGTTATGGGTCTGTTCAGATTTATCACCTCAGTTTGTGTTAATTTGTGTAGGTAGTGTGTTTCTAGAAATTTATCCATTTCTTCTAGGTTTTCAAATTTGTTGGAGTATAATTTTTCATAATATTCTGTTATAATCCTTTAATTCAGTTGGATCTCTTGTAATGTCATCCACCTAATTTCTTATTTGGGTTATTTGCATCTTCTTTTCTTTTGTCAAATTTGCCAATGGTTTGTCGATTTTATTGATCTTTTCAGAGAACCAACGTCTAGTCTTGTTGATTCTTTCAATTGTTTCTGTGTTCTGTTCCACTTATTTCTGCCCTAAATCTTTGTTAATTCCTTTCTTCTGGCTGCTGTGGGCTTCTTTTTCTGCTCTTTTTCTATTTGTTTGAGTTGTAGGGTTAAGGTATTGATACTGGCCCTATCTTTTTTTGATGTGTGTGTTCATTGCTATAAATGGACCTCTGAGCACTGCTTTTGCTGTGTTCCAAAGGTTTCGGTATGTTGTGTTTTCATTCTCATTTGATTCTAGGAATTTTTTAATTTCATTTATTACCCAGTGGTTTTTAAGCAAAGTGTTATTCAATTTCCATATATTCAATTTTTTTTCCGTGTTTTTCCTGTTACTGATTTCTAATTTTATAGTGTTGTGGTCAGAGAAGATGCTTTGCATTATTTCAGTATTTTTAAATTGTTTAGATTTTCTTTGTAGCCTAAAATATAGCCTATTCTGGAGAATTATCCATGTACTTTGGAGAAGAATATATACTGTGCTGCTGCTATTGGGTGTAGGGTTCTGCTTATGTCTGTGAGGCCAAAGTTGGTTGATTGTGTTGCTTAGATCTTCTGTATCTCTGTTGAGTTTCTCTTTAATTGTTCTGTCCTTCATCAAAAGTTGTGTTTTAAAGTCTCGTATTATTATTGTGGAACTGTATATTTCTCTTTTCAATGCTGTTAGAGTTTAAGTATTTTGGAGCTGTATCATTAGGTGCATAAATATTTACTATGCTTGTGCCCTCTTGGTTGATTGACCCTTTAATCATTATATAGTGCCCTTCCTCATCTCTTATGCTGAATTTAAAGTCTATTTTATCAGAGATTAATATTGCCACTCCCACTCTTTTTTGGTTACTGTCTACTTGATATATTTTTTCCATCCTTTTATGTTTAGGTTATTTTTATCTTTGGGTCTAAGCTATGTCTTTTGTAGGCAACATATTGATAGGTCATGCTTTTTTAATCCATCTGTTACTGTCTGTCTCTTGACTAGTGCATTTAACCCATTTACATTCAATGTGATTATCAATAAGTATGAATTTACTCCTGTCATTTTGTTGTGTTTTTTTTTCTTTTTTTGTGGTGTTGACGGTTTCTCTGTTCCACTTACTTTTCTGTACTGAGTTCTCTTTGTTTATGGATTTTCTTTTCATTTCTTTCATTGTTGTTGATTTTGTGTTTCCTGAGTCTTTATGGTTATCTTCATTTTTATTTTGGTGAGTAGATTTATTAATTTTCTTTGTGGTCACCCGGAAATTACCTTTAACTTCCTAATTTTAAAACAGTCTGTTATATCTTAATATTAACTTGACTTCTTCTCCATATGGAAGTTCTGTAACTACACCATGTGTTCCCCCTTTTTTATTTTGAAGTTGGCGTCATTTACAGATTGACGTCTGTGAGTCACTTTTAACCATTCAACCATAAATCAATCTCTAGCAATATATTTAGATGGCCTAGTATTTACTCTTGGCTCTTGGAGAAGCTCCTGTTAATATTCTGTCTTCCTTATCTTCTGTGTCCTCCAATGAGCTTCTACCCTACTTTTATCATTGCTAACCCTTGAACTCTTGCCAAATAATTTACCTCTATCCGGACCTGAACAACGAAATGTAAATACATAAAAGATTCCAGGTATGACCTCACCTGGATATATTTACCTCAGAAGCATAACAGCTATTACTAAGCAATTCAAAATTGTTTTCACCTTTCTTGTTTTGGTATCAGGTTACAGAATTCATTTCGAATGCACACTAGCCGGCTTTTCTGGCAATATTATTCAACAGGTATGTTTTCCTATCAGGATAACTGTGGCTTTTTTTCCCCCCAAAATGCTTTAGCCAATATTTTGCTGAATGAATTTTCTGCCTAGGACACTTTTATATATGTCTGTGGCTCAAGCAGCTTGCTGGTCTAGCTGCAGACGGTGCTTTAGGATTATTACACTGTGTTTCAGCATCCCACTAATGAGCACATTAAATAAAACTAGCCTGTTCACTGCTCTCTCTGCTACCTGACCAAATTCTGACCATTCGATGGATGTGTTACCTTTATTTATTTCCTATTGTTTGGAATAATTCTCCTTTCCATATACTCGAATAGCCTCCTAGGGAGGTGATTTCATTCCTTAGGCTTATTTGAAAAACCACAAACAAACAAAAACACCCTGATACACATTTAACGACTGAACAAAGAGCCAGCTCAGGTCAAAATAATCCTCTTTGATGCCTGTCTTAGTTATCTAGTGCTGCTATAACAGAAATACCATAAGTGAATGGCTTTAATAAATAGAAATTTATTCTCTCACAGTTTAGGAGGCTAGATGTCTGAATTCAGACTGCCAGCTCCAGAGGAAGGCTTTCTCTCTCTCTTTGCTCTGGGGGAAAGTCCTTGTCATCAGTCTTCCCCCGACTAGAAGCTCCTCAGCTCAGGGACCCTAGGTCCAAAAGATATGCTCTGCTTCTGTCTTTGCTTTCTTGGTAGTAGGCGGTCCCCCTGGCTATCTGCTTGCTTCTCTCTTTTATATCTCAGAAGAGATTGACTTTAAGATACAACCTAATCTTACAGATTGAGTTCCACTTCTTTAAAATAACTGCCTCTAATCCTGCCTCATTAACATCATAGAATTAGGATTTACAACACATAGGAAAGTCACATCAGATGACAAAATGGTAGATGATCAGACAGTACTGGAAATCATGGCCTAACCAAGTTGACACACATTTTTGGGGGACACAATTCAATCCTTAACAGTGCCCTTGACCCCATTCTCAATATTCTTCCCTCTCTTGTAATATTCTGGTCCCTGAAACATGGGGATGGTTCCTGGGTGGTACAATGGATTAAGTGCTCAACTACTAGCCAAAAGTTTGACATTTCAAACTCACCCAGAGACATATCAAAATACAGGCCTGGTGATCTGCTTACAAAAGGTCACAGCCTTGAAAACCCTGCAATTTTTCTAGACTTTGTGGTTTATTCTGTAATGGGCTATAGCTCTTAATATTTTTTTAAAAAATTTTGGAATTATAAATAAATTTATAAATAGATAGATGGATAAATATAAATAGTTTTTTTCTCTTAAATGCTTAGCTTTTGCAATTGAAGTCAAAGCTTTCAAAACTGTTACCTGTGCTCTAGGTTGCAGCAGACTATATAAGAATTCAAAAAAAGAAGAGCTTGGCTTTCATTTTTTCTGTGTCTTTCCCACCCTGATGGCTGGGCTACTGAGAGCTTTCATCTCTGCTTAAACAGTGGGAGAAATGCAAATGGAAAAGAATGGGAAAATTTATGGCTTAGTAATAAAGTGTACTCTGTAAATTTTCCCTTCCATTTTGTCTATAAGCCATCACAAAGGACGTTTGTTCTCTCTAAGTTCTTCCCTTTTAGAATCTGTTTGTAATATAATGCCAAACCCACCAAGATCTTATATCAAAGCCTGGATGGTGGAAAAAATGTTCCCCTCCCCCCACCGAAGGTCCCTCCCTACGCCTAGCTCCAGTGGTTCTCTTTCCTGATGGAACTTACCTTCTCACCTCCCACCCAGGGATCTCAGCCTCCGGAGCATGGAGAGCCTCCCTGTGGTGGAGTACGAATCAGCTGTCCTTCACTGACAGGCAGTGAACAGTCAACGCTTAGTTCCTGGCCTTGACCTGTGAGGAGAGTAGACCCTGACCACACCTGACCTAACCTAGAACAAGGGCCCCATCTCTGGTCTCTCTCTATCTTCCAGAGACCTCCCCATTCCGACTCACTTCGCTTCAGCTGCCTAGTCTTTTTATGATAAAACCTCTGCTAAGATTCCATTTTGCTACCAAAAAAAAAAAAAGGAAAGCAGAAAGAACGGCATACCACTGCTTTCAAACTCTTAATTGTCTTCATGGAAAGGTGTCCCTCAAGATCCTTCTATTATATTTTGATTGAATGTCAGTGGTATCAGCCTTTCTTCTTAAAGAGAAGGTTCAATTCTTTTCAAATCTCACAGTCCAAGGTAGAAACCTTAATTTTTCATGATAAGCTCCCCTCCTCTAACTTTTCTTACTTCTGCTGGCTATTTCTTGGGGATTTAATGAATTCTACAGTATACTTTCAAACTAAATATTAATACAGTCACTCTTCAATCATCAAAATCTGGCTCCTCTCTTCACTCACCATTTTTCTCATAGGGCCAATGTCCTGGCTCTAAGCTGACTTGCTCCAGTTTCTTCTAGGGTTTGTAGTAGTCCATAGAACATAAAAGTTTTTGAAACGCTGGGCTGATTTCCCCATAAGAAGTGGATATGATATGGGCGAAAATGGATGTAATCTTTTAGTGCTATACTTAGCACAGAGCTCCCAACCCCCCCTCTGGTTCCTAAATCATGAGAAGAGGAGAAAGCCTAGATGAGATTTAAAAATCTTTTGATGATAAATAATGTTAAATTATGCTTTGTTGTTTTCGTTAGGTGTCATCGAGTCAATTTTCAACTCATAGTGATCCCATGTGACAGAGTAGAACTGCACCATAGGGTTTTCTAGGCTATAATCTTTATCAGGAGGGACCAGTCCCTGGAGAAGGACATTATGCTTGATAAAATAGAGGGTCAGTGAAAAAGACCTCAACAAGAAGGATTGACACAGCGACTACAACAATGGGCTCAACCACAGCAAGGATTATGAGGATAGCACAGGACCGGGCAGTGTTTTATTCTGTTGTACACGGAGTTACTGTGAGTGGGAGCCACCTTAACAGCACCTAGCAACGACAACAACAAACTTTAGAGAAGCAGATAACCAGATCTTTCTCCCACAGAGTTGCTGATGTGTTCAAACCACCAACCTTTCGCTTAGCATCCAAGCACTTGACTGTTGCACCACAAACGCTCCTTAAACAATGTGTTAGTATTATTTTATTCTAAATGACACACTTTTCCCATTCCTTTTACCTTGTGTTCCTCTCACCATGCTTATTTTATATTTCTCCCCACCATATCAGTGATATCACCATATTAGTGACAGCTTTTTTTCTTTGCACTCTTCTCAGAAGAAGGATGGACACATCCTAAAACCAAGGGGTAGACTGAACTTCTGAATGTACTTTTGTTGAACACATGGTATGGAGGGAAAAAAATGTATTTTGATTTATAAGAGCCAGACTTTGCAGGAACAAAGTGGATTTTTTATTGAGTTGTTTGGTTTTGAGATTTTGTTTTTTCGAATTCCAAAAGCTTTATTTTTCAAATCAAGAAGCTAGAAGCTACATTAAAGAGTTTTAAAAAAATACACCATAAAACTGAAGTGTTTACAGAATGATCATGTTAACCGCTCTCCCACCCAAGAAAAAATGAGTTCAGTTAGAAAGCAGGAAGAAGGAAATTGGAAAGGATGTGGCTAAGATTCGGATCCTAGGGAGTGTGTCCCTAAGAAGAAAGGCAGGGAGATTAAAATTTTAGTTTTAATAAATTATTTTATTCTGGGCCTACCAAGAAACAGATGCCAAGACAGGATTAGACATGAAAGAGATTTACTCTTTAAGTCTAGAAAACACTAAATTTAGGAGACACTGGTGAGAAAAAATGGGGAAGAATCCAGGAGAGTCATTAGACCCTGGTGAAGGTCTGACTCCTATGAAGGAGAAACGGATGGACAGATGGAGGACAGACGGAAAAAAGGGAGGAAGGAAAGGAGAACTTAGACTATAGTGCAGTTCTAAGAAGGTTTTGCCAATGCCTACAGAGTCCTTGAGTCACACTCGCCCACTAGAGGAGTCCCATGCCTCCCAGGTACAGCCTGCCTGCCTCAGTAACCCACCATGCTCACACGTCGACTTTGAGAAGTCCCTGCAAAGTGTGGCCTCACTCAAACACAGCAATGCAATTCAGACAACCTGCAGCTGGGGTTGTAGATCAATCATATTCCCCACAGTCAGAGATTTGAGAGACACATTTTCACCACAAAAACCCAGATGGGCTTAAAGTAAACTTTAAAGCAGAGAGGACTTGTGCCCAAGTGCAAGCCTTGGAGTAAAGCTTCAAGTCTAATATGCCACCTCAGTGGTAGACTACCAATGACTGAGAGAAGGGTCTTGGCAGACTAGCCTGGTGTAGTATGGTAAAACCTTTAAAAATCTGGCTAGGAATCAGTTAGGGAACCCACAAGATTCTGGTGTCAGCATGAGCTTGTGACCAGGACCATGGATATTAGTGACCAATGCCAGTACACAATGTCTGAAAATCAGGTGGCACTATCACACCTCAGCTGCTATCAGAACGCAACACCCAATGTCCAGGCAGAAGGAGGAGCTACACCACAGCAGCTCCTCAGTGTGAACAGGGAACACCTTAGTGCTTGCCATAGTAAGCACTCAATAAGCGGTACAGACTTCAGTAATTAAGGATGAGTGCAGATATATATGTTTGGATGTGGAAGGTAGGGAAGCTAAACCAATGTTCTCTTTTTGCACAGAGTGGCATTTGTGTTTTTATGATATCTCTAACCTCTGACAAAAATGAGTATTATGCAATTGTTGGATGAGAACTTAATTACTTAATTTTTAGATCACTGTGATAATTGGTGCCATGTGTATACCTAAACCATCAGACTATTAAGATCAGTGTGTTTATCTGATTTCATTAATGAACAAAGAAGGAATGAATTACAATATTTATTTGCTTTTTCACACTACATATATTTTGAATTACGGTCATGCACCTCATAACATCCATTCAGGCAATGTCAGGTCACATATACGTGTGTGGTCTAATAAGGTTATATTAGAGTTCAGAAATCCCTATCAGAGAATGGAACTTAGAGGATGTAACCAGATATAGAGAACGTAACAGCTTCCTGCACACAACACATGTATCTCACGTCCCTTGTATGCAAAGCGATTGTGCTGCCAGCCGTATAATGGTACAGTATATATATATATAAAACCTATAATACATATATCTTGATAGTCATAATAAACACCTATTACTGGCTTATGTATATACTGTATTGTATTTTCTATCATTATTTTATTGTGAACTTTCCATATTTACAAATAAAAAATTCGCCATATAACAGTGTGTGCTTCGACTGATAGGCAGCAGCATCCAATCTTGTGTATCATGCTTCTTTTGAGTGTTGTAGCGTTTTCTCTGTTTAATTTTCTTTCAAAAATATTACCATAAAGTACATCATGGTTCCCAAATGCAGCAAAACCAGTGCTAGTGATAGCAGCAGCAAGAAGCAACAGAGAAATATCAATTTGGAAGTGAAATAAAAGGTTATTAAACAACACAAAGGTGGAAAATCAGTGACTGCTATTATTTGTAATTTAGGCATGTTTGCTCAACATCCAAGTCACATAACGTCCTATTTCACAGAACATATCATGGATGTTAAGATACACATGAGTGTACTTTGAAGCCAATATATCTGAATTGTTTGTAAGTTGCTAATGATAAACAGATTTGATTTAAAGGAAAAAAAAATGATTCCAATAAGAGCTCTTTCAAGTTTTGCAGAAACTGAGTATTACAGAGCCCTATGGCATAATGCTGGATTTCATCAACTGGGAAAGGATTCTGACATTTTAGGAACTGGTATAGAGTGGAAACAAAGGGAGATAGGGAGACAAAGTTCTTCTTCTGGGAAAAACTGTGAGTAGGTCAAGCCAGGACAGCCAGCTGTAGTCCATGTTTCTACTGGCCACACTACTCTGGGAGTAACAAACAGGAGCAGAAACAGAAGTTCTGTTCTCTGGCTCTACCCTATCTATGAGGGAAGTGGTGGTTATCCAAGATGTGGTAGAAAATATGTGAAACTGTTCACTACAGATTAGTAAGTAAGCACAAGTAGCCTGTGCTTACCTTGCTTACTAGGTAATCCATCCCTGTTACGGACTGTAAATTTGAAAAGAGGCTTGGATTCAGATGCCAGCCATACCTAGAAGCAGAATCTTTGGTCTGGTAGAAAAATGTGAAATTGTTCACTACATAGGAACCAGTAAGCAAGGTAAGTACTATGCTTACCTTGCCTATTGGGTAATCCACCCCTGATTGATTCTGTGGTAGAATTCTCACCTTCCATGCTGCAGAACTACAGCTACCACCCATCTGTCGGTGGAGGCTTGAGTGTGGCTAGGGTACTCAACAGGTTTCAGCTGAGCTTTCAGACTAAGGCAGACTAGGAAGAAAGGTAAAAAAATCAGCCAATCAAAACACTCCATATCACAACCGTCTGATCCCGTTTTGCACGGGGTCCCAATGAGCCAGAGGCAGACCCGACAGCAGATGACAACAACAACAACAACCTTATCTATAATTCTGGGGCCTTCAGGCCCCTTTCGGAGCCCTATTCCATCTGTTTAGGTGATGTCTTCCAACATAAGAACCAGTCACTGAGCTATCATATGGGACCCAATAGTTTCCCTGAGCCTCCTTCTAGGCACCAAGGTATTTGCTGCCCTTTATTCCTCTGATAACAGTGGAATGGCTACCTCCCTTCCTACCTCCAGCCTCAATTCAGAGGAGGAGAGAAATGCATTTGCTGCTGCTCTGTTTCTCCTCTTCTCTTCATTAATATTATACTAAATAACATTTGTGCTGATTCTTGTAGAATAGAGTTTTAACAAGCAATCTGTCTCTAGTCATGCCACCATTGCCAGAGTTGAGGGTGCCAGTCCCTGCACCAATAGAGCTTGGCTTCATCTAAGCGGAAGCCTTGAGCGGCTGCCTATGCTAAACAGCAATTTGTTCCTTCGTGAAGCCAGGCATTGTCCTCTGCAAAAGTGGGAGAATCCCATCATCCTGTGGTACTCACTAGAACATGGGCCTCAAAGTGGTGCTGCTCTATACTACCCATTCTTACGGGGATGTTCATGAAATGGTGCTTTTCATTTTCATTCTTTGTCCTTTCTTCTTAAGACTAAGAACAGCCTGAGGGGCAGACACCTCATTGTGTTCAGTGTGGTTCCTTCTGCACACGGTGGCATTCTCCTCATATCAAGGTTTCTCTATTCCCTTAGGATGAGATCCCTGCAGGCAGGAACTTCTGCTGTCAGGCCTCCTACATGGAATCTCCATACATGCCCACATATGCCTGAAACCAAGGGTAACCATGGGCTCCAGGTGGGATCCCTACTCCAATTCTTGTATCCTTTCACTAAAACAATGGAGTGGGTTTCTTGTCTAATATATACTAAGCTCTGTGTAATGTAAGAACAAATGAGTGAAAGATCTTGACCTCAAGAAATCCACAATCTAATCAGATGAACATTCTGAATACAAATGAGTTTTCTGATAATATGCAATGGGAGATCAGAGGAAGCAAAGATAATTTTCAGTTAGAGATATAAGAGAAGGTTTGTGGAAAATCTGACATTCAGGATGGGCCAGGAAGGATAGGTATTTGGACAAATATTATCATTGTTAATGTCATCATAACTTAGAGGATCTATCTGTATTTAATGTGGAAAGGAGAAAAGTCATGTGGAGCATGATAGCAATCTTTAAATATTTGAATGGCTGTCAACATTATAGAAGGATTAGATTTATTCTTTGTGGCTCCAAAGAATAGAAGTATATTACTGGATGGAAGTTACAGGAAGGCAGAATTGAAAAAAGAAAACCTCTAAAACAATTATATCTACTTAAAAGTGGGGGGGGGGGTGTGGGCACCTTGTGAAGTGCCTGGTCAAGCACACGCTAAGTACTGGGGATATCACAGAGTGGTAGTTCTCAAAGTTGAGTCTGATACCCTTTCAGGGACCCTTGAAGTCAAAACTAATTTCATAACAATACTTTGGTAGGCAGAATAATGCCCCCCCGAAGATGTCCAAGTCCTAATCCCCAAAACTTGGAATATGCCACATTATATGGTGAAGGGGAATTAAAGTTGGAATAGAATTAAGGTTGTTAATCAGCTGACCTTAAAATAAAAAGAGTACCCTGGATTAACCAGGTGGGCCCAATGTAATTACAAGGGTCCTCAAAAGTGGGAGAAGCAATCAAGAGAGAACCAGAGAGACACAAGTGGAAGAAGGACTGGGCCCAATGTTGCTATCTTTGAAGGCGGAGGAAGTGGTCACGGGCCAAGGAAAGTGGGTGGCCTCAGACACCAGAAAAAGCAAGAAAATGCATTCACTTCAGAGCCTCTAGAAGGAATGTAGCCCTGCCAACACCTTGATTTTGGCCCAGTGAGATCCATTTGAGACTTCTGACCTCCAGAAATGTAAGATAAATTTGTGTTATTTTAAGCTGTTAAATTTGCAGTAATTTGTTACAGCGGCAATAGAAAACAAATACTATTACTAAGATGTTATTTGGCTTTTTTAGTCAATGGCATTCTCTCATGAGGGCACAGTGAGGTTTCCCAGGGGTCATTTGGCATGCAATAATACAACAAATTGAATACTGAAGCAGGTATGAGAACCTAGCTGTCTTTCATTAAAGGTATTAAAGAGTTTTGTAAAAATGTAACACAGTGCCACTCCTCTTACTAATTTTTTGAAAATAGTTGTTTCTCATAAAAAATGTTACTTATGTTAGCATTTAATAGGGTTATTTTTGTTATTTTTAGTGAGTTTCAATACATATTTTAAATCTTTAGGTTTACATTTCTGATATGGTAAATATTAATAGCTATAATCCACATAAACAAAAGCTTTTTGGGATCCTTTTAAGAGTATAAAGGGGTCGAAGACCTAAAAACCAAAAAAAAAAAAAAAAAAAAAGGAACTGCTATCATAGAAGGCACTCCTACTTTGCATGGATGTTTGTGTCCTTTACTAGCCTTTTCATCTCCATGATCATATGACTACATAAAAGGCACAGCACAAATAAATCTTGATGTGGGACACAGCACAGCCTCATCTACCCTGAGGCCAGAAGAGCTAGACAGTTTCCTGCTACCACCACCTTCTGATCAGGGACACAATAGATGAACCAGGATAAAATGGGAGAAAAACATGGAACAGAACCGAATTCTTGAAAAGTCCAGACTTACTGGACCAGTTGAGACTGGAGGACTCCCTGAGTCTATTGCCCCGAGATACTGTTTAAACCTTGAACCAAAACTATCCCCTGATATCACCTTTTAGCGAAATAACAGATTGGCACACAAAATAAAGGGTATTGCCCATCAGTTCAGACCTCCATTAAAAAAACCATCTATATGAGACCAAAAGGACAACAATTATTCTAAAGCAAAGATGAGAAGACGAGGAGGAAGGGAAACTAAAGTACTGGAAATGAAACAACCAGCATGCAATTAATGAGAATGTTGACACACTGTGAAAAATGTAACTAAAGTCCCTGAACAGCTTGTATAGAAATTGTCAAATGGTAACCTAATTTGTTGTGTATATGTGCTCTGAAAACACAATAAAATATTATTAATTTTTTTTTGATGTATGAGATGAACAAAAAAATTTGAGACTATGAGAGTCATGTTGGGAAGAGCAAGCCAGAGAGGTACATACACCACGTGGATAATTCTGGACATACACAGGTCTGAAAAGATACTGGGGTTTTGTGGGAGATGAACTTCCATTCAATCTAAAACTTTCATTTAAAAAGCTCAACTTATTCTTTTTTTAAATTTTTTAAAATTGTACTTTAGATGAAGGTTTACAGAACAAATAGTTTCTAATTAAACAGTTGGTACAGATATTGTTTTAAGACATTGTTCAACAACCCCCGACATGTCAACACTCTCTCTTCTTGACCCTGGGTTCCCTATCACCCACTTTCCTGTCCCCTCCTGCCTTCTAGTCCTTATCCCTAGGCTATTGTGCCCCATTAGTCTTGTTTTGTTTTATGGGGCTGTCTAATCTTCGGCTGAAGGGTGAACCTCGGGAGTGATTTCATTACTGAACTAAAAGGGTGTCTGGGGGCCATACTCTCGGGGCTTCTGCAGTCTCTGTCAGGCCAGTAAGTCTGGTCTTTTTTTGTGAGTTAGAATTTTGTTCTACATTTTTCTCCAGCTCTGTCCAGAACCCACTGTTGTGATCCCTGTCAGAGCAGTCAGTGGTGGTAGCTGGCCGGGCACCACCTAGTTGTACTGGACTCAGTCTGATGGGGGTCGTGGTAGTTGTGGTCCATTAGTCCTTTGGACTAGTCTTTCCCTTGTATCTTGTTTTCTTCATTCTCCCTTGTTCCCGAAAGGGTGAGACCAGTGAAGTATCTTAGATGGCTGCTCACAGGATTTTAAGACCTTAGACGCTACTCACCAAGGTAAAATGTGGAACATTTTCTTTATAAACTTCGTTGTGCCAATTGAGCTAGATGTTCTGGTCCCCAGAGCCCTCCACCCAGCAGGGAGGCCCCTCAGGGAGTTTGGATGTGTCTGCGGAGCTTCCATGACCTTGCCAAAACAGCTCAACTTATTCTTAAGAGCTGCGTTGTCTTTCTTAAATATTACTTCACTCAGATTAAAAAAAAAGTGATTTCCTGACGTGAGAGATTTCAAAATTTCTAAGTCAAAGCAGAATTTCTTGCCCCTAAATCTGAAAACACCTCAGTGGATCATTAAAGCACAACAACAATATGTTACTTAGGCATAGACCACTTACAGACTGCATGGAACTCTGCTGATTACCAGGAAGAAGACAGAAGAGGTTTTGAATAGCCTAAATAAACGTCAAGAATTCCCAGCACTACAGCTTATACAATTTGCCATTAGACCTGCATCTCAACTACTATTTCCTCTAATTCTGTGTACAACTAACAGGCTCGCTGATACAGTGCCTGGGCCACGGCAACCACAAAAGAAGCAGAAATGTTAGAAAGTCAAAAAAAGGAAGCACACAGTCACCTTCATAAAAGGTGACATTTATTTCTTCTCACTTGCCAGACCCTTCACCTATATCTTCTCTAATCCTGATAATGATGCTGAAAGCTAAGCCACTGATATTTCAAATACTAGCAGGGTCACCCATTCTGGACAGGTTTCAGCAGAGCTTCCAGACTAAGACAGACTAGGAAAAATGGCGTGGCCATCTACTTCTGAAAATTGTTACTGTTAGGTACCATTGAATTGGTTCCAACTCATAGCAACCTTATGTACAATAGAATGAAATACTACCTGGTCCTTTTGCCATCATACCAATTATGCTATGTTTGAACTCATTGTTTACACACTGTGTCAATCTATCTCATTGAGAGTCTTCCTCTTTTTCTCTGACCATCTACCAAGCATTATGTCCTTCTCCAGGGACTGGTCCCTCCTGATAACATGTCCAAAGTATGTGAGACAAAGTCTCAACATCATCACTTCAAGGAGCATTCTGGCTGTACTTCTTCCAAGATGGATTTGTTTGTTCTTTTGGCAGTCCATGGTATATTCAATATTCTTCACCAACACTGTAATTCAAATGCATCAATTCTTCTGTTCTTCCTTATTCATTGTCCAGCTTTCCCATGTATATGAGGCGATTGGAAATACCATGGCTTAAGTCAGGCATTCCTTAGCCCTCAAAGTGACATCTTTGCTTTTTAACACTTTAAGAGATCTTTTGCAGCAGATTTACCCAATGTAACACGTCGTTTGATTTCTTGATGGCTGCTTCCGTGGGTGTTGATTGTGGATTCAAGTAAAATGAAATCCTTGACAACTTCAATCTTTTCTCTGTTTATCATGCTTATTTGTCCAGTTATGAGGATTTTTGTTTTCTTTATGTCGATGTGCAATCCATACTGAAGGCTGTAGTTTGATTTTCATCAGTAAGTGCTTCAAGTCCTCTTCACTTTCAGCAAGCAAGTTTGTGACATTTGCATTTTGCAGGTTGTTAATGAGTCTTCCTCTTATCCTGATGCCCCCTTCTTCATACAGTCCAAGTTTCTCAGATTATTTGCTCAGCACACAGACTGAGTAAGCATGATGAAAGGATATAAGTCTGACACATACCTTTCCTGATTTTAAACCACGCAGTATCCCCTCGTTCTGTTTGAATGACTGCCTCTTAGTTTATGTACAGTTTCCTCCTGAGCACAGTTAGGTGTTCTGGAATTCCCATTCTTTGCAATGTTATCCATCGTTATGATGCACACAATCAAATGCCTTTGCATAGCTGATAAAACACAGGTAAACATCTTTCTGGTATTCTCTGCTTTCTGCCAGGATCCCTCTGACGTCGGCAATGATATCCCTCTTTCTACGTCCTCTTCTGAATCTGGCTTGAACTTCTGGCAGTTCCCCATTGATGCACTACAGTAACCATTTTTGAATTATCTTCAGCAAAACGGAAATCTGATGATTTACAACAGAATACTGTCATTATAGTGCTGGAAGATGATCCACCTAGGTTGAAAGGTGCTACACAATAGCCAAAATGATAGATGCCAGCATACCAACAATTGTGAAGGTAGCACAGGACCAGGCAACATTTTATTTTGTTATACATAAGGTCATCATGCATCTGAGTCAACTCAATGGCAACTAACAATAATTCTAATAATCCTGCAAGGTAAATGTTATTCTTCCCATTTTACGTGTGAAATACGTAAAGGCTTAGGGAGTTTAAGTAACATGCCTGACATTACACCACACACACTAGAGCAGGGGTAGGAATCCACACTGAAGACAAATCAATTAGGTAGATGTTTAGGACCATTAATTGCAGCATTGCTTTCCTCCCCAATGGGCTTCTCATTAAAAATGATTTAGCAAGAAAATATACAGATCCATTGCCTTACATAAACATATACAACAAAGGTTTTGAATGAAAATATCTCGAAGATTGCATTCAGTGCTTAAATATTGCAACTCCATAAACTCTAATTGTCAAAGTGAAAGGTATTTATTAAAATGTGTTTGTTCTTTCTCTTTATTCTCTCTGACCTTTTTTTTTTATGTCCATCTTCCTTCATAGAAGGAATTCAGAAAAAAGCTATTTAAATAAAAATGCAGATGATATTAATGAAGCCATCTTTTAAAAGGCTCTGTTTTTATTTTAACTCATTAGATTTATTTCAGAATTAGTTCAGAAATCCTTTTCTCACCAAAGACTTACAAAGCCAGAATTTCTTGAGTTGATTAGCCAGAAGGGTAAGATGCTTTGGATGAAAAACAGGCACATGGAGCAAGGGAGGACATCTAACATCTTCTGGAAAATGCCACAAACAGCAGTAGGAGCGTAGGGGCTGTGCAGTCTGTTTCTTTTTTTAAGAAAAAAAAAAGTATCTCTTTTAAGGGCAGTCTTCCTTTCTGTGTGTCAGAAAACCACTGATCATATCTGAATCCTCTTTTCGTCCCAAACGATTCCCCTTGTCATACCTCTTTTCCCACCCCTCCCCACTCTTTCGTACTCTCTCCTCTCTGGTTCTTTCCCCTCCTTTTATTCATTCTTTTTACATTTTTCTCTTTATTTCTATTTCTTCTTTCATTTTACTCCACTATTTTCTTGACATCTTTATTATTTAAGGATATACTCCAAACAACCATACTTTCTCAAGGAATATCAGACCCACTGGAATTTGGTCAGACATGGAGTTGCGGGTCCATTTTGAGCTGCCTTTTGCTCTCCTCAAAGGATTAAGAATTTCGTTGTGTAACTACTGCTTATTTGCTTTCATCTTATAACGTCCTAGCATAAAATTTATACTTTTGCATTCAAGGCTGTAGTTACATTTCAAATGTAAGTATCTGCCTTTATAAATACAATTCAACTCTTATTTTTGTCCAGAATCTCAAGAGTACAAATAATATATATGTGTGTGTGTGTGTGTATGTGTGTGTGTGTGCTATGTGTGTGTGCATGTGTGTAAACTTAATAAAAGGAGTCTGGGTGGTATAAGCAGTTTGTGGTTGGCTTCTAACTTAAAGGTTGGTGTTTCGAACTCACCCAGCAGGTGAACTGCTTCCATAAAGATTACAGTCAAAACTATGGAGCAGTTGCATTCCGTAACACATGAGTCACCATAAGTCAGGGCCAACTCAATGGCAGCTAACTACAAAAAAACTTAAAGACTGTAAGTTCAAGGAGGGCAGGGACCATGTTGCTCCTCTTTTTTTTTTTTCTTCCTGTCCATTTTACATGCCGAGTCTAAAACCATGCCAGACACATAGAAGATAATCAATATTTGTGGACTGAAAGAGTGAATGACTGCAAGATTCTATACTTGGGCTATTTAAAATTTTTAATTCAGGCCAAAGTACTATAGAAGCTTTAAACTGAAAAGGCTGTAAATTGGATAATAGTTCTGAAAAATTAATTGATTCAATCTTTTGCTTTATTATTTCTTTTGTATTTATTTTAAATGGTAAAAAAAAAAAATTAAATATTTTACAACTTTACTTAACCAGAAAACCAGAACATATAATTAATGAGACTTTTAAAATTTATTTTATTTCTAGTGAAAAAGGACATGTACATGACAAAAAGTTAATAGTGGAGTATTTAAGATAAAATATATTTAAATTCTGAGAATGTTTTGAGGTCAATATACACTGCAAACCAATCTCCTACTCCAATCTACATCAATATCCAGAGATCATTGAGCTAATTTGCTAGGAGATAAAGGAATCTCTAGCTAAGATGTCTGTCCTAAAGAAACTTCCTGAGTATGTGTGCACATGCACCAACTTGTTGATTACATGAACATGTGTGTATCTCTTTGACAAAAGAGTATTATTACACTAGCTGTCTGTTTAAAAAAGGGTTTTTCCCCATTTCCAGGTCTCTGAATTCACCCAAAAAAAGTACCTAATCTGAAAGAACAAGGTGCTTGCTGACTGTGAAATCCCCAAGTCAAGGAGAATGGTAATCAATAGATCTTTTGGTGTCCTCGGGGATGAACAGAGAGCCAGTGCATTGATGTAGTTCCAGTTTGGTACTTTTACAAAAACCAAATCACCAAGGGGAAAATACACATGAATATATCTGCCTGTGAGCTCACTAACAACTACAGAAGAGTCACTACAGGTGCTAATGTGCAAAAAGAGGATAATTTGACTAGAGAAACAATGGTTTTAAAGGTAAAAATATCAGGACCTTTGGAATTCACACATATATATGATTATGTTCTTTTCTCTTTTTTTCAATCATTAAAACAAAGGCATAGTATTGTAAGTGAAATCGAGAGCAAAATTCTATTCAAAATTTCTTTGATCCTGACTCTTTTGGGCGAGTTTATTTTTTTTAAGTCCATAAAATTCTTTGGAACTTCTTCAATTTTTATTCAAATACAGAGCCTGAGGCTACCAGGCTAGTCCAGGTAAGCTCTGGTGACCTGAGGCCTGGGATAAGGAGATTGTATAAAGGATCTGAGCCCTTTGAGGCCAAAGAGCTTTTCTCTATCCTCATCACAGACTGCACCACTTTCTCATACCAAGTTTAGTATTCTTTCCAAAACATAGTAATTCTGCTTTACTGACTTTGAAGCGAAAAGGGCCAAATGTGGATGAGCACTTAGCTTTTAGAAGAGACACAACAGTCATCTCTGTTAAAATTTAAACCTTTATTAACACGCAATGCCATTAGCCAGTTTTTCAGATTATGTCTTTTCTCTGAATAACCCAGGAACTGTGAAAATAAACTCCAGAAATGAAACTCAAACTTAATTCAAAATACAACAGAGGACTAAAAAACTAAACTTGTTGCTGGCAAGTCGATTCCGACTCATAGTGACCCTACGGGACAGAGTAGAACTGCCCTATAGGGTTTCCAAGGAGCGGCTGGCAGATTCAAACTGCCAACCTTTTGGTTAGTGGCCAAAAGCTTAACCACTGCACCACCAGAGGACTAAACCAAAACCAAGGACTAGATGGATGGAAATTAGAGAAGAGAAAGCAGGAAGTCAACAGTGGTGTTATGGATGGATTGAATTGTGTCTCCCAAAAACATGTATTGTAAATCCTAACCCCTATACCTTTGGATATAATCCCATCTGGGAATAGGGTTTTCTTTTTTATAGGCTAATGAGGCCATATCAGGGTAGGGTATGTCTTAAGCCAATCACCTTTGAGATATAAAAAGAGCAGATTAGCCACCAATAAGAAAGCACAAATGGAAGGGAAGATACATGCCACATGAAGATTGCCAAAGAACTGAGGAACAGAGCGGTAAAGAGCCAACAGAGAGAGAGAGAGAGAGAAAGTCTTTCCTTAGAGCCAGTGCCCTGAATTCAGACTTCTAGCCTCCTAAACTGTGAGGAAATAAATTTCTGTCTGTTAAAGCCACCCACTTGTGGCATTTCTACTACAGCAGCACTAGGTAACTAAGACAAGTGGAATACCTACCTGTTGCCTTCGAGGCACCATTAACCCAAGGGTTAAGGAATTCTGAAGCTCCGATAAGCTCTTTCTCTGATATAGGGCTCTGAATCCCAAAATAGTCTTCAGGGAGCCTTCTCCTTAGTATTTTAGGGTTTGGGAAGCACAAGATGCAGGAAATATATTCTGCTTCGTAGAAAATTAGAGTTCTGCACCCAAGCACTACCAATAATAATAATAAATCTAAATAGTGAAAGGTCACTAAGTATTGGAGATTGCAGCAGAGATTGTTGGTGGTCCCCCAGCTCAGTCTCCCTTTCTTCTGGAGTATTATACCTCCATATTTTCAGCTGGGCAAATGGCTGTACTGAATAATGACTATTTACAGCCTTTCTTCTACCTAGGACTGGAAATGCAGAAAAGCATTTGGTAAAATTCAACATTGTGAAGAGAGGGAAAAAAAATGCTTAGCAAACCAGAAATAGACAGGACCTTCCTTAATCTGTTGACTAATATCTGTAATTTAAAAGTCATATAATAAACATAATACTTAATGTCAAAATTTTTGCCTCTTTCTCTCTGGGATTGTGAATGAGAAAAGAATGCATGCTATCCTCACTTCTGTTCAACATTGTACTGGAAGGCCTAGCAAACACTAAAACAAATCAGTAAAACATAAAAAAGGTAGAAGGATTGGAAAGTAAGAAACAAAACTTTCATTGTTCACAGATGATATGACTATGTGTGTCAAAAGCCCAAGAGAATTTGAGAATTCTCAGGTAAACAAAGGTAATAAATGAGTTGAGCAAGGTCACAGAAAAAAAAAAAAAAATCAATGTACAAAATAAGCTGTATTTTTACATCCCAGAATCAAACAGAAAATAAAACTTTTAAAAAGATATTGCTTATAAACACATAGACAAATATAAAGTGCTTAGAATAAAGCTAACAAAAAATACGCAAAGCTTGAATGGGGTAAATTACAAAACTTTATTGAAAAACATTGAAGAAAAATTAAATAGAGAAATATACCTTGTTCATAGGTAGGAAGACTCAATATTATAAAGGTATAAATTCGCTCCAAATTGATTTATAAATGCAATACAATTTCAGTCCAATCCTTATCCACTGCTTGGGTGTGTTATTTGACAAGTTGTTTCTAAATTTGTATGGAAACGCAAAAGACCAGCACTAACCAAGATACTCTTGAAGGTAAAGATGAAGATGGAAAAGCGTACATTGCTAGATAGCAAGATACATTACAAAGTTCTAATAATCAAGACAATGTTTATTGACAAGATATAGACAAAATAATTACATAATGGGATAGAAAAGACATCCAGAAACAGCTCTATGCATGTATCGTTTATAATAAAGGTGGCACTTCAGAGCAATGGGAAAATGATAGACTTTTTAATAAATGGCCTCAGGACAAATGGTTATCCATATGGAAAAAAAATTAATTGATCCTTACCTCACACCAAATACAAAATCAATCCCAGATGGTTTAAAGCTATAAATGTAAAAGGCAAAACAATAAAGTTTTAGGAAAAAAAAGTGTAAGAGAGCATCTTCATGACCTTATGGTTTAGATAGAATTCTTAAATCAGACAAAAGTACCAACCAAGAAAACATAGATGAATTTGGCTACATTAAAAATTAAGACTTCTGTTAATCAAATGATATTATGAACAGTTTAAAAAAGGCATAAATTGGGGGAAGGAAGATATTTGCAACAATACAACCAACAAAGAGTTGTATGTGTGTGTGTGTGTGTGTGTGTGTGTGTGTGTATAAATTAAGAAAACGTATTTTTAAATGGGCAGAAGACTGGAGCACATACTTCATAAATGAAAATATGCAAATGAACAACAAACATTTGAAAATATGACTAACATCTTTAGTAACTGGAAAAAATGAAAATTAAAATCACACTGAGATAATACTACACACGTATCAGAGAAGGTAAAGTTTAAAAATCAGACAAGACCAAGTCTTGACAAGGATGTAAATCATCAGAAACTCTCATACACTGCTGGTGGGACTGTAGACATTGTGGTCTTATATAGTAAGCTGAAGACACCCTTAGCCTAGTGTACAAGTAATCCCACTTCCACGTACATAGCCAACAGAATTGAGTGTACATGTGAACCAGGAAACATGTACAAAAATGTTTATAGTAATGTTTATCATAATGTAAAACACTGAAAACAACCGATATTCTCATGAACAGTAGAATGGATAAATTGTACTATATTCATACAATGGAATACTATGCAACAGTAAAAATGAATGAGCTAGAGTGATCTACAGAAATATACTGAAGGAGAAAAATATGCATATAGCATGATTACGTTTGTATAAAATTAAAAAACAAGCATAACTAAACTCTGATGTTTAGGGATACATAAGGTAAAAGAAGGGAAATGTTTACTATAAAAGTTATGGCAGCAGTTACCTCTAAGAGGAGGGAGTAGGTTGTCACTGGGAAAGGACACACCAAGGTTTTATGAAATACTGTTAAACTTTCTATTTCTTGACCTGTGTTTTCACTTGTAAGATAGCACTATATCTTCTATATAGTTTTCTGTGTTATATTTTATAAAATGTGAGTTTAAATAAGACATCTGATTTCCATCCTTTTCCCGTTCATTGTGGATGTGAATGTAATGGCTGAAGTTCTAGTTTCCATCTTGTACCATGAGAATGAAGATCATACAAGAGTTGATGGAACGGTGAGCTAGACAGAGCCTAAGTCTGGAAGGATTGCATGATACACATATGCCACATCAGACTTGAACTAGCCGTCTCCAGACTTTGATGCGAAGTAGAAATAAACTTCAGTATTGTTTAAGTCTCTGCCATTTTGTGGGTTTTCCTGTTACGTGTGTGAAAACCTAATCCTACCTAATTACCTAATTCAGGGACTGAGATATAAAGTCTAAAGATGTGGGTCACACATTATTCCACTTTTCCTTATTTAGTAATCATTACCCTATTATCACTTAGTTAATCATCTTGTCCCTTTATGTGCATGCATGCACACGTGCATACACACATGCACATACACTACTATAATACAAACATTAGAGACGACTTTCCTGGGATTTGTAGGAAACTTGCCTCCACATTAGAATCATCTGGAGAGTTTTTTAAAAAGATACTGCTATCTGAGTCACACCTGAAAAGACTCTGACTTAATTAATATGGGGTGATGATTGGGCATCAGGGTTTTAAAAAGCCACCCAGGAAAATTAAGGAAGTGCTCAAAAAAATACGGGGTGTATCAAAAGGCACAAGAGCCAACTTGCAGGCACTCTCAGTAACCAAATTTGAGGCAAGTTAAGCAACAATATAAATAATTATTCAAATTATAACCCATAGCATAAAATAAAAACCCTCGAGTCCGTACTCATATATATAATTGAATAAGTAAATAAATGGGGTAGAAAGAACAGATTTTCCTTACAGAAAAATTCCATTTAGTAAGTGTGATGGTTAAGATTGTGTGTCAACTTGGTTGGGCCATGATCAGTGTTTTAATGTAATCACTCCCATGATTGAATATACTGTGAGTAGCCAATCAGATGAAAGGGAGCTTCCTTGGGGGGTGTGGCCCACATCTGTGTATAAGCAGACGTTCTGGCTTTTTGGTCTCTCTGGATCCTGCAGCTGCTTCCTGTGGTCTCATCTCCCATTCCTGAGACTTGAGCTGTCAGCTTATCTGCTGAAACTGGGTTTCCTCCATCTGCACAGCCTGTGAGTGGGAGCCCTGCTCTCTGACCTTCCGATCTTGGGCTTGCCAGCTTCTGCAGCTGTGTGACTTGGGAGAGGTCTCTACCCTGATCCACAGATTTGGGATGTTCTAGCCTCACAATCACGTGAGCTGTTTCCTTGATATAATCTCTCTCTATATGTATATTTATACACTTTACTGGTTTTGCTTCACTAGAGAACCCAGCCTAAGACAGTAAGTATAGGAGAAATGATGGAAATAGGGAAAAAAAAATCATTAATTGGCAAACAATACAGTAATAATTTTTGCAGGAAACAGTTACCACTGGATGCCAAAATAATGGGCAAAAGATGGTGAGCTTCAGGATATTTACATAGTTTTCAACGTAACTACCCATAAGATATTTATTAAATACAGAGAGAAAAATAGTAACATCACAGCAGAAAACCCTTGCAAACACCTTAAGGAAGTGACCCAAGTTAACGTTATCAAGTAATGAGAAATAGCAACATGATATACCTACCTCCTGATATGATGCAATGAGAGCAATAGAGTACCCTTTTGTGGTGTTTTTGCCAAAACCGCATACCCTGATTTTAAGCCTAAGGAAATATTGTTGTTGTTAGTTGCCATGTTAGATTCTGACTCATGGCAAACCTATGTGTGCAGAGGAGAGCAGCTCCTAGGATTTTCAAGGATATGAGCTTTTGGAAGCAGATCTCCAGTCCTGTCTTCTGAGTCTCCTTTCAGTGGGTTTGAACTGCTAACATTTCAGAGTAGTCAAGTGCTTAACCATTTGCACAAATCTAAATCAAGGGACATTTCATGAAATAACTGGCCAGTACTCTTCAAACTTGTCAAGGTCATAAAAGACAAAGACTAAGGAATTTTCCTAGGTTTGAGGAGACTATGAAACTAAATGCAATATGGGATCCTGGGCCAGAAAAAGATCTTGGTGGAACAATGGGCAAAATATGAATAAGGTCTATAGATTAGTTAGTAGTACTTTATAAATGTTAATTTCCTGTTTTGGTACTCCAGCTATGGATAGAGAAGAATATCAATATATGGGCAAGCTGAGCAAATGATATACAGAATTTCTTTGTATAATTTTGCACCTTTTTTGTAAGCCTGAAATTATTTCAAAATGAGAATTTAAATTTTAAAAAAATTAAAGAAAAACCTTTTAATTAAAATGCAAGCAAAATTCACCTCTAATATGAGCTTAGTTGTAATATTGACTCTTAAAATTATATAGAAAAATGAAATGTGGAAGGAAATTGGAAATTAACATCTCCCCCAAATGCTTCCAATGTGAGGCAAAGTTTAAGAAATAAGAACTTCTGATTATTACTACTATCCCAGCTTTATAAAATGATTAAGAGAATATTTCTTCTTTTCTATCTCTGGAACCATTTTGAAGAAATGGAATATATCTTGAACGTCGAATAGCTAAAGCAAATGGAAGAAACGAAGTAGAAGAGCTGAACAGAAGATTTCAAAGAACAGTTCAAGAAGACAAAGTAAAGTATTATAGTGACATGCACAAAGACCTGGAGTAAGAAAACCAAAAAGGAAGCATACACTCAGCATTTCTTAAGCTGAAAGAACTGAAGAAAAAATTCAAGCCTCGAGTTGCAATAGTGAAAGTTTCTATGGTCAAAATACTGAATGACACAGGAAGCATCAAAAGAAGATGGAAGGAATACACAGAGTCACTGTACCAAAAAGAATTAGTCAACTTTCAAGCATTTCAGGAGGTAGCATATGATCAAGAACTGATGGTACTGAAGGAAGAGGTCCCAGCTGCACTGAAGGCATTGGTGAAAACCAAGGCTCCAGGAATTGATGGGATAACAATTTAGATGTTTCAACAAATGAATGCAGCAGTGGAAGTGCTCACTCGTCTATGCCAAGAAATTTGGAAGACAGCTACCTGGCCAACTGACTGGAAGAGATCCAGATTCATGCCTATTCCCAAGAAAGGTCATCCAACCAAACGTGGAAATTATTGAACAATATCATTAATATCACACACAAGTAAAATTTTGCTGAAGATCATTCAAAAGCGTTTGCAGCAGTACATCAACAGGAAACTGCCAGAAATTCAAGCCAGATTCAGAAGACATGGAACAAGGGATATCATTGCTGATGTCAGATGGATCCTGGCTGAAAGCAGAGAATACCAGAAAGATATTTACCTGTGTTTTATTGGCGACGCAAAGGCATTCGACTGTGTGGATCAAGAGGCAGTCATCTGAACAGAACAAGGGGATACTGTGTGGTTTAAAGTCAGGAAAGGTGTACCTCAGGGTTGTATCCTATCACCATACTTATTCAATCTGTATGCTGAGCAAATAGTCTGAGAAGCTGGGTTATATGAAGAAGAACAGGGCACCAGGATTGTAGGATGACTCATCAACAACCTGTGTTATGCAGATGACACAACCTTGCTAGCTGAAAGTGAAGAGGGCTTGACGCACTTATTGATGAAGATCAAAGATTACAGTCTTCAGTATAGATTACACCTCAACATAAAGAAAATAAAAATCCTCACAACTGGACCAATTAGCACCATCATGATAAACAGGGAAAAGATTGAAGTTGTCAAGGATTTCATTTTACTTGGATCCACAATCAACGTCTGTGGAAACGGCAGTCAAGAAATCAAAGGATGCCTTTCATTGGGCAAATCTGCTGCAAAAGACCTCTTTAAAGTGTTAGAAAGCAAAGATGCCACTTTAAGGACTAAGGTGCACCTGACCTAAGCTGTGGTGTTTTCAATCACCTCACATGCATGAGAAAGCTGGACAATGAATAAGGAAGACAGAAGAAGAATTCATGCCTTTGAATTATGGTGTTGGAGAGGAATGTTGAATATACCATGAACTGCCAAAAGAAGGAACAAATCTATCTTGGAAGAAGTACACCCGGAATGCTCCTTAGAAGCAAGGATGGCAAGACTATGTCTCACATACTTTGGATATGTTATCAGGAGGGGTCAATCCCTGGAGAAGGACATCATACTTGGTAAATTAGTGGGTCAGCAAAAAAAGAGGAAGACCTTCAGTAAGATGGACTGACACAGTGGCTACGACAACAGGATCAAGCATAACGATGATTATGATGATCGCGCAGGACTGGGCAGTGTTTTGTTGTGTTGTATCTAGGGTCGCTATGAGTTGAAACGGACTTGATGGCACCTAACAACAACAACATTCTCTGGAATCATTTTGTAGAAATGGAATATATCTGTTTCTTGAACATTTTGTTTTGCCTCTAAAATCATTTGAGCCTCCAACTACCCATCTTCAAAAATAATATTGCAAGGAGAATTCTTATGGATCTGTGTGAGGTTTTCTTAGGGATATATATGCAGGAGCATAGCTGCTAGATCATGAGTTATGGGGTACTCATATACATAATGTGACTAAATTCTGCCAGACTAGGCTGCTCTCTAGAATGGCTACTCCAGCCTACAGCCCATCAGTCTTGCATGAGGGCTAGGAAAGCCCCACCTCCCTATTAAACACCGGTACCAATTGCCATGGAATCAACTCCAGTTCATAGTGACCACCATGCATCTCAGAGTAGAACTGTGCTCCATAGGGTTTTTAAATGGCTGATTATTCAGAAGTAAATCACCAGGCCTTTCTTTCGAGACATCTCTGGGTGGACTTGACTCTCCAACCTTTTGGTTAGCAGCCAAGTGTGTTAACTGTTGGCACCACCAAGATACTTGATAGTAAGTGTTGTTGTTGTTGTTGTGTGCCATCGAGTTGATTCCAACTCCTAATGACCCTATATGACAGAGTAGAACTGCCCCATAGGGTTTCCTAGGCTGTAATCTCCTGGTCTTTTCTCTAGCAGAATGGTTGGTGGGTTCGAACAGCTGACATTTCTGTTAGCAGCCCGGCACTTAACCACTGTGCCACAAATTTTGTCACACTGATAAAGTAATATCTACTGTTTTAATTTGCATTTCTCTGACTACTAATAATATTGAGCCTCTCCTAATATGTCTACTAGATTTGAAAAGTTTCTCATCTTTAAATTGCTTATTGCTATTCTTTATCCATTTATCTTTTGAGGTGGCTGTCCTTTTTATTGTTGTTGTTAATCTGAAGATAGTATGTTGAACTTTCCAGATATTAATCCCACAACAGTTTTTGATATTGCAAATATCTTTTCTCATTCTACATATCTATGCCTTTGACCATGTTCCACCTTTTCTAACAGAAAACCTTAACTTCCTTAATCAGTCATCAATATTTGCTTTATCGTTTGTGCTTTTGAAGTATTATTTAAGATTTTTTTTTTTAAGGTCATGAAGATATTCTCCTACACTGTCTATATACCCAACCCACTTCCCTCACCCCATTCTGGATGACTCAGATATAAATCTGAGACATCATATTGTGAAATCCATAAATATTTTAGTATCTCTATCTCCAGAAAATAAAGGCTCTTAAAAATAAATCCACAATATCATTATTAAGCCTCAAAAAGTAAGACTAAAAATTAAAAATTATTAAAAAATTAAAAATTATTAAAAATAAAGCAGCTTATTTTTTAGTAGGAAAGATTAGGAAATTTTGACATATACAAAGTGTTGCAACAGCATCCTGAATGTGGTAATGGTCCTAAGAAAAGTACAAATGAGCTGTGGGAGTTCGAGGAAAGGCGAATGATTTCCAGCATTAAAGAACAACTTACCCAGGGGAAAGGATGAGTGTTTGGAAATTTTACAATTGCTTTTGTTTGGCTTTTCTCAGAAAAATCCTTCTGGAATAGTACATCAGAGAAGTCTCTCTTCTACACAGAATACTTCAAATCTTGTGTTCTTTCCCTTCCCCTAGTAAGCAGGAAACAACACGGACAGGAATGCAATTGAAAGCAAAGAAGTTGCATTGTTACCTTTTAGACAAATTCTGAGTATTCAAAGCCTCTGGATTCTATATTGGCATCCACATCTTCCCAATCAAACGTATCCTCTTTTTTCTGGTTTTGAAAACCTTATCTCTAGCCATTGAGGGTATCTTTAAATTGCTTGCTTGAAATAAGGTTATCCAGACTTACATAGTACCGAAAGGTACCAAACATTGTCCCATAACTTCCCTCCTCTTTTTGGTATTTCTGAAAGATTCACTCAGTCCTAGCACTAAAAATCAATATCTAGAGATAGCTATGAGGATTTTGTTTTCCGTATACACGTATTTTTCCTTTTAGGAACTCAGGATGCATGAAGTTTCTGTTTTTTGTTTTTTAAACAAAACTATTCGAACAAATAATGATAGTATTGGATCAAAACCTATAGAATAAAATAAAATTTAAAAAATCCATGAGTCCGTACTGACATAAATAATCAGTAGGTAAATAAACACAGGAGAAGGAACAGCTCTTCCAAGCAATAGAACTCCGTTTAATAATTGTAGAAATAATGCTAGAAATAGAAAATCACCTTTATGCAAACATCACAATAATCATTGTTGTAAGGAAGAACCGTTGATGGCTAAGGGTAAATATATGATGGGTAAATATATGATGAGAAGTAGGATATTTCCAGAGTCTCTAAGTATCTCACTATAAGACATTAACTAATTACAAAGGGGAAAATACTAACTTTACAGTGGAGAATCCTTGCATACACACCACCCTGGTAGTGCAGTGGTTAAGAGCTCAGCTGCTAACCAAAAGGTTGGCAGTTCATATCCACTCCTTGGAAACCCTATGGGGCAGTTCTACTCCATCCTGTAGGGTCACCAGGAGTTGGAATCGACCCAACAGCAACAGGTTTGGTTTTTTTAGTTTAACCAAGGTTAGCATCATCAGTGATAAAACATACCAACATCATGCTCTTCACATGATGCAGTGAAAAGGGTACAACATCGTTTCTTTGGTGTTCTTGCCTAAGTGTATAACCTCAGGATAATCATCAGAAAACATCTGACAAACCTAAAATGAGAGATAGTCTGCCAAAAATACTGGCAATACTCTTCAAAAGTGTCCAAGTCCTGAAATGCAAGGACTGATGAACTGTCACAGACTAGAGGGGTCCAAGGAAACAAAAATAACATCAAAGTGGGATCCTGGAATGGATCCTGGAACAGGAAAATGCTATTAGTGGGAAAATAGGCAAAATTCGAAGAAGATCTGTAGATTAGTTACAGGGTTGTATCAATGTTTATTTTCTGGCTTTGATAACTGTACTATAGTTATGTAATATGTTAACACTGGGGAAAGCTGATGTAAGGGTATATGGGAACTTTCTATGCTACTTCTGCAACTTTTCTTCAAGTCTAAAATAATTTCCAAATAAAAAGTTAAACAAATAAAATAACTGTTTCAATACTACATATGTATACCCTGGGTTAGGTGAAACCCACTTACCAACATCTCATCCTTTGAGTGGCTGGACTGGGCCATACTGAGACAAAGAGATTTCTTACACAAAGGAAGGCATTTTCTTGGAAACTTCAAAATCTCTCTCTGTATGGTACATATCCCTCAGGACCAGCAATAAAACAGTAAAGATTAGGAAATATTTCTTTTATGTTCCATGTATGGCTTTGTTGTTGTTAACTGCTGTCAAGTTGGCCCCCAACTCATGGTGACCCCATATGCACAAAATGGAACAAAATGCTGCCTGGTCCTGCACCATCCCCATGATCAATTGTGGATCTGACCCTTGTGATCCACAGGGTTTTCACTGGCTGATTTTCAGAAGCACATCACCAGGCCTTTCTTCCCAGTCCGTCTTAGTCTGAAACTTCACTGAAACCTGTTCAGCATCACAGCAACACACAATCCACCACTGACAGACCAGTGGTGTCTGTGCATGGGCTGGGAATCAAATGCAGATCTCCCACACGGAAGAAGAGGATTCTACAACTGAACCACCAATGCCTCATATGTATGGCTTAGAGAAAGTCAAATACCTCTGGCAATAGTTTTAATTTGCTCTCAAATAGCTGGAGACAAAGGGAGCAGGTCTTAGGCATAACTGTGGACTAGAGGAAACCTTCTGTGCCTCAGGCACACCTCATTCAGGCTCCTTACACTTACCTTGAGCACCCCTCCCTTATATTTCCCTCCAAACAGACACTGCCCTTAAAGAAACTCCCTAGGCTCTACTCTCTGAAGTAAAACCACCATCGGTTGGGAAAATCCCCTAAGGTATGTGTGCACAGATGTATGTAGTTTAGGAAGTTCTCATAGTTTAAGAACCTCCCAAGTTCTATTTGTCCATCGGCAGAAGAGCATGGTCACTCCCAGCAAAACTGCAGTCACGTTAAGTCTGTACCTGTTGCTATGGTCTCCCTTGCTACTCCTTTTCTCCTTAAGTGGCATCTCCTCATCTGTCTTTTCACTGTCACGTGACTATTGTGAAAGACGGTCTATTCCACTAATGTATTAAATCGTACATTTCCATTCGCAGATAGCATACATTTTTTAAGGGCTTGGGAAATTTCTCATTGTACCAAAATAATACTAAGCCTTCCAAGGACCCCAGTGAGTAGGAAATGCTTCTGGATAGCCAACCCCTTGAGGATGGGACAGGGATTTCAGGTCAACTGCCTTGGACAAGACTTTTGACTTAGAACATTAATGAAGTCTCTCAGCAAAGCTTCCTTCCAACCTGAACCCTCACCGACACGGTGGACTCTGGATGACAATTTGATCTGCCTCTGCAAATGTTCAATTCAGAGATGGAAGCATCCAGAGAATGCATATTTTGCACTAATCCTCATCTGCTTTCAGCCTTGCTCTTCTAGCCTTTCTCCAGAGAAGGCAGATACGGAAACAATATCAGGAGATCCCCGTATCTTAGTGCTGCAGGTGAAAGACTTAGATGGATATGAGCGTACTGATGTTTTAATAGCTTGTTTTTTACTGTGGGCTCCTGACCTCCCCATTCTTCTTCTCCTATCCCATGCTTGTTAGAAGATTGTATTCCTTTGAGCTCTTTCTTTCCTTCCACCCTACCAAGATGGTAATTTACACTTTAAATAAAGCTGAAGTCAGTAATCGTCTCAGCCTGGCTGGGGCCCTGGACCTCCTTACCATGCTTCAGGTAAACCTGGAGCTATAATGCTGAACTGCTTCGCGTCTCACACTTCACCATCCAGTTTGTCTGATAGGAGAGTCCAGAAATCAAGGAAGTCCAAAGCATCAAGCTATAAGCACAAGACACTTTTAAAGTCTCATGCTTTACCTTTAATTTTTTTCAGGGATTTTACATTTAAATCAATAAATTGTACACACTTATTTTAACTCAGAAATAATATTTTCCCTCATCTTCTAATAAAATTAACATGCCAGAAAGATGCCCACATTTGTTCCAGGGCTTGATGTAGCCCTTGGCATACCCTTGCATACTTAATCTAGAAACTCAGCTCCACTGCACATCTCTAACTGTGTTGTTTTCCTGTTTCAAATGTATGATGCTGGATTACACAAGCCATCATGACAAGCCATCATGACTAACTGCCGGTGTCTGGCCAGCACCTACAACATTGTTCTTATGGGCAAATGCATTCCCAGTGACAAACATCAAATAAACTTTTGACCCGCAATCCATTTGTGAGCTGGGGACTGTTTGTACTAATACAGTGTCCCTGCCACAGGGTTTTTCAAAGTCATTGCAACAAATGGTTCTCCTAATTTCTCTGAAAACCCAGCACTCCTTCAGGTTGCATGTTATGTTTTTCTGTAGATATCAAATTGCCTTTAAGTAATACTTCTCAGTATGGATATTAAGTTGGGAAAATAGTCTGACAACAACATCTAAAACAAGATAAATGAGAAAGCAAGATTGAACAGATCTCATTTATAAGCAAAGATCTTTGATTCTGTACTTTGTCCTTCGGCTTCAGAATTCAATTTTCATGCTCAATTTTCTGCTGTTCAAATGATGCAGTCATTTTGTTGCTTGGTTATAGATGGTGACTTCAGCTCTGAAAGCAACAAATTTTGTGAAAGGCTCACAGGAAGCCAACTTCCTTCTTCAGGTTTATGTCAAGACCCTTAGTATTTCAAAGTGATCAAAGTGCTCCCAAGGTGAAAGGCAGAGGGTTGCCAGTGAGCACCATGAAGGGCATAACCTGGAAATCGTGTTCTTCTTGGAAGACAGATTTAATTCAAGGGGGTGGGTTGTATAAATAATCCTAGAGGTCACTGGAGTCAAATTTTGAATTTCCCAACTGCCCTTTAGGTTTGGGTGTTTGCTATCATAGGTTCTGGCTATGAAAGCCCTCCTTCAAGAAGTAAAAACTTTTCTTCCCTCACATAGTTTTTACCTAATGCTACTGCTTCCCTTCCTTCAGGTTTCATGCTTGGAGAGGGACTTCATTTATACAGCAACCTGTTCTAGGCTTCCCAGACTGAGGTGATTGCAGATGGAAAGAACACCTGTGGTTGGTGCTGCACAAGTAAGAACATTCAAGGAGACATGTGTAGATCACAACACCTTGCAAAACTGAGTTCCTGAGTAATTCATGGTTCTTTTATGATAGAATAGCCCTGTCTCCTCACTTATGATTTGAGATAGTTTGAGGTCAAAAGGGAACCTTGAGACATATACTTTAAGAGCCCTGCCTGAGTGCCTGACTCATGCCTAAATAGAAAGTACATTAAAATTCCTGCTGCTCACATGAAATCTCTAGCCTCTGAAAGTTTGTCCTTTATATTAGGGGTCTGAATGACAGCCCTCAAGCCAAATCTGGCCCCCTCCCTATTTTGTTTTGGTTTTTAGCCCACCAGTTAAGAGTAGTTTTCTACATTTTTAAATGGTTGGGGGAAAACCAAAAGAAGAATATTTCATGAGTGACACATAAAAATTCAAATTTCAATATCCATGAATAAAGTTTTATTGGAACACAGCCTGGTCCATTTGTTTATATTTTTCTAGGGCTGCTTTCATGTTACAATAGCAGTGTTGAGTTGTTATAATAGAGACTGTATGGCCTGCAAGGCTTAAAATATTTACCATCTGGCCTTTATGGAAAAAGTTTGTCAACTTTCATTCTGTATCAATTGAGAATTCACCCTATGATTCATAGCAGAGGCAGGGCACCCCTGGGGCAGGAAACAAATGTCATAGGGGAGTGGGGGGAAGCATGCCAGGAGAAGCATGAGAGAGCATCAAAGTACATTTGGCAGCTTCACAAGCTGTCTGCAGCTAGAGCTATTTTTTACTTTGCTCTGAAGAATTTAATGTAAAAAGTGCATATTTTTAAATATAAGGAACTAAGTTCCAGTAAAATTTGGACAAATTAGGACACAGAAAACAAAACAGAAATATAGCTGTGGCTATACCATTGTTGTTGTCTTTGTTAGGTGCCATTGAGTTGGCCTCAACTCATGGTGACCGTATGTATAACAGACAAAACATTGCCTGGTCCTGTGCCATCTTCATGATGATTGGTATGTTTGAGTTTTTGTTGTGGCTATTGTGAAATCCATCTCACTGAGTGTTTCCCTCCTTTTCACTGACCCTCTCCTTTACCAAACATGATGTACTTTTCTAAGGATTGATCTTTCCTGATGATGTATCCAAAGTAAGCAAGACAAAGTTTTGCCATCTTGGCTTCTAAGGAGCATTCTGGTTTTATTTTTTCTAAGGCTGATTTATTTTGTCTTCTGGCAGACCACGGTATATTCAATATTCTTAGCCAACACCACAATATAAATGCATCAATTCTTCTTCTATCTTCTTTTTTCATTGTCCAACTTTTGCTTCAATATAAGGTGGTTGAAAAGACTCCTATTCTCTGTCTCACTATTTTTTGTGTTCCTATTTGAGATGAGACTGAGAGAAAGAAGAATTAGAGAAGGAAGCTGAGGAGGAAAGAGAAAGGGATAGAGAGAGACAATTTTAGAATGAAAGCAAGGTACTTGGATAATGCAATAGAGGGCAATGTAGAAATTGAAGTGGGAAATGGAAAAGGTAGAGAAAAAGGGAGAAGAGTATGGAATAGTGAGAAGGCTCTGGAAAAAAGAGTTCTGAGTCATGGATGGTGACATCCTCTATTCCTACCACAGATTAAGCCTTCTAAAAGGGGGCCATAGAGGCTTGATTAATTGATTGTTTGGCATGGAGATTATGAAACTAAAGATAGGAGATATAGAAAGAGGATGGAAATGGGAGATGGCATCGGAAACTAATTTTACCAACTATGCCATGGTAAAAAGCAGTTTTTTTTTTTTTTTAACATTTTGCCATTGGACTCTTAATTCAAATAAAACTTATACATGAGCCTAATATGTAGACCACATAATGACAGAGCAGCTGTAATTGAAGCTGGCTTGACCTGCAACCATGCATGCCCCTCTCCCTTCACCAAGGACTTCCACAGAGTAGTCTGAGGTGAGCTCTCTCTCTCTCTTTCTCTCAAACACACACACATACACACACAAACACACATACACACAAGAATAATCACTTTCTTTCATCCTGGGGGGTCATGCTTTATAGGAATCACTTTGAATCTAATTGGCAGAAAGAGGGGCAACACAGCATGTGTTTGCAGTCTATGTCCACACCAGACTTGTATAACTCCCATAAAATGGTTTATAGTTTGGTAATAACACAGGTGAATCCACAGCTCACACATTTTTCAGCTATGTTGTAATTCTCCCATGAAACTCAAAACTAAATAGTTATCTCACTATGTACGTGAAGCAGACATAAGCTTGTATGATATGGTGTGGGGGCAACACTTTAGGGCATTAGACACCTAAAAGAGGAGAGACATTAATCCCTAATTAAACACACACACACACACACACACACACATTAGCAGCTCAGGGATTACCGACTCTCGGCATGAATGATTCTTCATAACCTCAATCCATGGTAGATTTGGATGTATAAAGGCTTTTGTCATTTGGGTTGAAAAACTGAGTAAGAATAACTAAGGATCAATTTATTGACAAGGTTTCCAAAATAGCACTGGTCTTCTTTTGAAGAGATTTCTATACTAGTTACTTTGTGACACATGGGTCAATTTGTTAGAAACCAGGACACATGAGGTTTTCTACATACCCAGTCTCCTCACCATTTATTTGTTCAGGCCACATAAGCCAACCACATTAGAAAACACACACACACACACAAATGTGCTAAGCCTACCCACCTCTCTCTTCATCACCGTTGCAGTTGGCTTTTCCTAATAAAGAAAAGACATACTCTAAGGGCACATCCAGGACTTCTTCCAAACAACCCTGAATGTCCTAATAAAAATGAATTGGGATCTCGCTTGTGGACATAGAGAAAGAGTAGTCATTATTTTGCCTTGAGAAATGAATTAACAACATTTGTGCTCAAAGAAGGTCGCTGGTGGCACAAACAGTTTGCACTTGACTACTAATCTAAAGGTTGATCTTTCGAACCCACCCTGCAGCACCTCAGAAGAAAAACTTGGAAATCTGCTTCCGTAAAGATTTTAAAAACCATTGTTATTAGTTAATTCTGACTCATAGTGACCCCTCAGATTGTCGACTTCCCTTCCCTGTCCAACCCCCAAACTACACATTTACTCATAGGACAGAGTAGAACTGCCCCATAGGGTTTCCAACACCGTAATGTTTACGGAAGCCAACTGCCACATTTTCTCCCACAGAGTGGCTGGTGGGTTTGAACCTCTGACCTTTCAATTAGCAGCTAAGCGCTTAACTACTATGCTACCAGGGCTCCTTCTGTAAAGATTACAGCCAAGAAAACCCTATGAAGCAGTTGTACTCTGTAACACATAACGTTTGCCATGAGTCAGAATCAACTTGACAGCATCAATTTTCTTGTTTTTTGTTGTTTGTGTGTGTGTATGTGTGTGTGTGCTCAAAAAGGAAACTTTACAACCCTGACACATTGTCTTGGAAATGTACAGTGAGGAACAGGCCATGAAACCATCTGCCCCTCCACTCTCACCTCTTCTCTGTGGCTAAAGGAAGCGTTATATTTCCCATCAGCTCTACCCTCGACTCATCAGGAAAAAAAAATAATAATGTTAAAGCACAAAGTACAAATTACTAGCTATTAACCTAAAGAAGACTAGGATCCTATTAACATCAAACAGGAGTTCTTCAAAAGTGAACTGTATTCCTCTGGGTAGTCAAACCCACCAAACCCACTGCCGTGGAGTCAATTCCAATTCATAGTGACCCTATAGGGTCTCCAAGGCTGTAAATCTCTACAGAAGCAGACTGCCACATCTTTTTCCCATGGAGCTGCTGGTGGTTTTGAACTGCCAACCTTTTGGTTAGCAGTTGATCTCTTTAACCACTAAGCCACCAGGGCTCCTTCTGGGTAGTCAGGTAGACTCAAAATCAACAGATGTTGATGTTCACACAGAGAATTCCAGGCTCGTGCTGAGAACAGGCCCTGTGCACCTCATCTCCAGCGTAAGCTAAAGTCATAGAGCCCACATCAAGTTCTGCTAAATAAATCAGTTGAGATGATTTTTTTTTTTCTTTCAGGGCTTGTTACCTCTGAATAACAGTGCTTTGTGAAGGGCAGAAATTAGGGGGAAATGTTACTATTGTTGTATAGGTTATTAATTAAACCCAAACTATAAAAAATAATGTCGGCATGAAATGAGTTTTTCTTGTACAGAAACTCTATCAAAAGCAAAGGTGTACTCTGGGAGCAGTAATAATCTTCTACTGGTATGCTCCTAGTCTGAACAATTATCAGGTATTAGGCCCCAAAAGAGGACCCCTGGTGGCCCAGTGGTTAAAGCGCCCAGCTACTAACCGAAAGGTCAGCAGTTTGAACCCACCAGCCACTCCGCGAGAGAAAGATGTGGCAGTCTGCTTCTGTAAAGGTTTATAGCCTTGGAAACCCTATGCGGTAGATATGAGTCAGAACTGACTCACAGCAGTGATTTTGGTTTTTTTAGATTTATGCCCCAACTAGATTTTTAGAGTTCCATTTCTTTGTACCTATCTGCAAAGGGATTTTTTCATTCTCCACTACTTACCATGAACAAACTGAGCGCTGTGTTCCTGCACAAAAGCTTCCGAAGGTCAGAAAAATTAGAAAGATTAAATGCATTATGATTCCAGAAGTGAATTGTTGAGGCAGGGAGATACTAGAGAACCTCATGACTCTTTTGCAGTAAATGTCTAGTTTCGGGGTTGGCTCAGGGAAGAAAGTTGGAATTTAGAGGCGGAAGAGATGTGGAGGAGAAAAGAAAGCCAAAAAGTATATAGCTAAGTGGTGGCTGACTACTAGTTGGCAGTGAGTTTGAAAACAGTTCCAGAAACTAATAAATGAAAAGGCTAACAGGAATAGATGGGAAGGGTTGGACATTAGTGAATGTGATGACCTAAAGGAGTCTTCCTCCAGGAGGGCACACACAATACACCGGATTTAAAAGCAGGCCTGTGTGTCACAGGTGAAGAAAGTCTGAGCTTAAAGAAGACTTTATGATTTCAGTAGTAACTAGGCATTAAGGCTTATAACCCACAGGGACAATGGTATTACCTCGTCTGTAGGAGGACAGCAACTCACAGTGCTGTAGCAAAGAAGAAAATGCAGAGAAGGGCAGAGCCAACGTGCAGGATGCAACAAATTCAAAGTCACAGCAATCACAACTCTAGTAGCTGCATGTTACTCTCCAGTGAAGTCTCTAATAATCAGTCAATTGATAGACAATGTTTGTGGAAAGCAAACTACAGACCTAGCACTGAACAAGGTGCTGTATGAGAGACAGAAGCCTGGGGAGTTTAAGGTCTAGCTCAGAACATGCAGTTTATCCACAAGAGCCACTTAATCAGCCAAAATATATATAATAATGTACCACTTTGTATGTGACTATTCAACTGAAGCTAGGAATAACTATAACAAAGTGGCAATTATTGCTAGGGACAAAAAATTGAAATAATAATATGGGCTGGATTTATTAGGGAAAGTTCCCAGAAGAGTAATTAGTAAGTTTCCTCAAGAAACCAAGTGATTTTGTGTTTTTATTTGTGTTTGTTTTTGTTCTTTATAAACTGTCCAAAAATCTGGAAGAGGCACAAATGACTTTGTCCTAATGGAGGGGGCAATCCTGGCAGCCTGCTGCCAGCTGGCATCCCTCTTATATCCCAGGCTGCCCTTCTTCCCCCAGCTCGCTGTCCAACTATCGAATATGTAGTTTATCTGATACGTCCATTCTCAAATGCCAGCATGTCTACATCTGCCCCCGACCAGTCTTCCCTCATTTTGTATTTAAAGCTTGTGAGGTTCAATAAAATAGTATGTGCTATCCAAAAAAAAAAAAAAAAAAAAAATTGGCTCTGCACCCGCTCCTCAGGGTCAGTGGGAGACCCAGGCAATTGGCAATTATGTACGGGTGTTTCTGAATGTCATAATGAGTACAACCAAAACCGTTGTCATTGAATCCAGTTGATTCTGACTCATAGCAACCCCACAGGACAGAGTAGAACTGCCCCATATGTTTTCCAAGGAGTGGCTGGCGAATTCAAACTGCTGACCTCTTGGTTAGCATCTGAGCTCTTAACCACTGTGCCACCAGGGCTCCAGTGAGTGCAACAGCGGTGCGAAATGCAGGGAGAGGAGCAGTGAAAAAAATATTTATTACCTTGGTGTCAAGGACGCAAAATGTGCAGCAATGCAGAAGACAGTCTCCCACAATGAAGAACTGTCCTACCTAAAACACCAATGGTGGCCCATTATGAAACATTTCAAGAAGAAAGGATATCAGGAAGAAGGCTGTGATGGTTAAGATTGTGTGTCAGCTTGACTGGGCATGATTCTCAGTGTTTTGGCAGTTGTATAATGTGATTGCTTTCCTGTTGATATTTGATATGTGATCACCCCCATGATGTGATCTGCTGTGAGTAGCCAATCAGTTGAAAGGGGGTTTCCTTGGGCTTGTGGCCTGCATCCAAATATCAGGAAACCTTCTACCTTTTGCCTGCTCTGGATCCTTCAGATGGCTCCTATTCATCTGACCTCCAGTTCTTGGGACTCGACCTAGCAGCTTTACTTTGGTCTTGTCTGCCAATCTTGGGATTCATCAATCTTCATAGCCTATGAGCACGAGCTCTGCTCTCTGAGCTGCCAATCTTAGGTTTGCCAGCCCCTGCAGCTATGTGAATCAGGAGAAGCCTTGTGATCTTGCCTGCTGTTCTTGGGATTCATCAATCTTCATAGCCTATGAGCACGAGCTCTGCTTACTGACCGGCAGAGCTTGGGTTCACCAGCCCTTCCGCTATGTGAATCAGTAGAAGCCTCTATCCTGATCCACAGACTTGGGACATTCCAGCCTCTACAACCATGTGAGCCATTTCCTTGATATAAATCTCTCTGTATATACTTTATACACTTTACTGGTTTTGCTTCTGTAGAGAACACGGCCTAAGACAGAGGCCACTGCAGTAAATCGGATACCAGGTGATGAAGCCCTGAACTATGTAGGAGACAGCAAAAAAAGAGAAATGGATACATATGAGTAACTTTTGACAATATTCTACAGAACAGTGTAACTAACTGGCTGTGAGAGGCAAATAGTAAGGAATTTGCCTCTAGCTGTCTTTGGGACTTAGGACATGTTATTGACCATTGTTGTTGTTGGGTGTAATTGAGTCAATTCCAACCTATAGTGACCCTGTATGACAGAGTAGAACTGCCCCATAGAGTTTCCTTGGCTGTACCCTTTATGGGAGCAGATCACCAGGTCTTTTCTCCTGTGGAGCTGCTGGGAGGGTTCAAATGGTCAACCTTTCAGTTAGAAACCAAGCAGTTAACTGTTACACCACCAGGGCTCCCTTTATTGATAATTGCTGGGCCCCTAGATTTTTTTTTTTTCATTTGAAAAATGAGGATGTGAAACCTTTAAAGTTTCTATCAGCTGTTATATTCTATGGCATTTTGATATTAAGTTTTTGAGGCTGAAAAATGACTGTCACAGCATAAATGAGTACTGTGTTTTTACAAAAATAACATGCGCCTTCTACATTTGTTTGCCAACCACTCCCTCCCCGCACCATGAGGTATTTTCATAAGTGCCACTATGCCAATTTTTTTTAATATGTTGCTGCGAAAAAAATTAGCATAATGTGCTTACAAAAATATCTCATGGCGGGAGGAGGGAGCGGTTGGCAAACAAACATAGAAGACACGCTTTATTTGCATAAAAATATGTAAATTCAGATGCTTGGCAATCCCTACTGAAAGGCCTGCTCTTTGAAGAGCTTAAGGAGTTGGTCAAATTTGACTTGATAATCCCTCGACTGTCCTCATTTCAGCATTTCTCCACCAAGTATCTGTCCATCAGTATTCTCATGGATTCCCCAGGCTGCCTAAACTTCCAGAGGGGTTTTAACAGGAGTTGTCTTTCCAGAGCCAAAAGGCATGCCCGCAATACTATCCACATTTCTATCAGTTAGCTATTGCTACATAATAAACCACCCTAAAACCTATTGTCTTAAATTTTAAGCTTTAAAACAACAACTAGTTATTATGAGTTAGGCAGTCTGGTTGACTGGGGACAAAGTATGCTGATCTCATCTAGGCTGGCTCATAACTCTATGGTCAACTGGCAAATCAACTGAGGCTGGCTGATCTAGACTACCCAGGGCTTATTATTATGGGTGTGACAGTATTCTAGGAGAGAGCAAAAGCATACAAAGCCTCTTAAGGCGTGAGCTTGGAACAACGACAACAAAACCCAGTTGCTGTCAAGTCAGTTCTGACTCCTGGTGACTCCATGTGTTTCAGAGTAGAACTGTACCCCATAGAGTTTTCATGATTGTGACATTTCAGAAGCAGGTCACCAGGTCTTTCTTCTGGTGTGCTTCTGGGTGGGTTCAAACCACCAAGCTTTCTTTTAGTATCCAAGTGTTTAACCATTGGCACCACCGAGAGACTTCCCAAGCTTAGAACTAGCACACTATCATTTCTGCCACATTCTACTCTTGTTGTTAAGTGCCATCAAGTCAATTTTCGACTCATAGTAACCCCATGAGATGTGTAGAATTTCCCTATAAAGTTTCCTAGGCTGTAATCTTTATGGAAGCAGACCGGACTGGCAGGTCTTTCTCCCAAAAAGCTGATGGGTAGGTTCAAATCTCCAAACTTTTGGTTAGCAGCCTAGCATTTAACCATTCACCACTAGGAAATAATGATGCCAGACTCCGTCTCCTAATGGAAGGAACTGTAAAGTCACATTGCAAAAGATGTGAATACAAAGAAGAGTAGAATATTGGAGCTATTTTTGCAGTAAATCTACAATTGAAACAATCTGTCCTCTAGTCTACTCTCTCAAAATATAGTTTAGTGACGACTGATAGTAACTCACTAACGAAGAACATGAATTCTTCAAGGAGGATGATGACTAAACCTTTAATCTTGGTATTCTCACTTAGTACAGTAAGTGAGTTATGGCAACCCCTCAAGAACTATTTGTTGAAATGACATAAAACTAATTTACAAAGCCATTTTAAAGCTTACCATGGAAAATGTTTTTCCTTCCCTTTCTTTTCTAAGAGTCAAGTAGGCAGTTTAAGGATGTGTTTTATAGAATGTTGTGTTGATCTGGACTATTACACATCTTTGGAAAAATCTAAGTCTAAAGTTAACATATGAAAAATATCTTATTTAGACTGTAACTCTTATGGGGATTAAGTATGTTTCTTCATTAATGAAAATAGAATGCTTTCAACTAATAGCTTGGCAGAAGCCGCTAAACTAATGTAAGACTAGAGAATTCTCAAAGTGGAGAGGTGAAACTATTCTGACTTAACATATCATGTGACTTTAGAGTTCTTCATTTTCTACATGGTTTAAGCCAGAGCCTGGTTTATCCTTCTTCCTTCCCTAAGTATTTTTATTAAAGTATTTTATCCAGTGTTGAAATATTGGTTGTGGTTCCCTCTACATGCAGCTATTCTCCACTTACGATAGAGCTATCTTTAAAATTTCATCTGCAAATTGGCTTTTACTTCCCATGATTGGATTTATTAGGGCTTGCTACTTTTATAAAACAACTAACAATCTGTCTTGTCTTTAATGGACCAGGAATTATTCTCAAATGAGAGCAGGACATCAGGCTATGCTGAACAACTTAATTCTTGTTTGGTTATAGACACAATCACTACAAAAATCAAATGATTCGCATTGATATTTTTATTTCCCACTGTTTTCACAGTAAGCATTTATCTAAATAACAATAAAGACATTGGAACAAACAGGATATTAAAACATTTGACCATATTCCTTTCATTGTTGTGGTTTTTGGTCATGGTCAAAACTGACAAACATTGAGACTGTTATTAAATCTCTTCTACATCCTCTGGGAAACAAGGATAATAGCAGAACCTACCCCAAAGAATGTTTGTGAGAATTAAATTACAAAATCCAAGTGCAGTGAAATAAGGTTCTCTTATATATGGCTTTTCTGGCTCTGGGTTTGTAATTCTGCCAAAAAATTGTTAGTTCAGCCACTGTCTGCCTTGTGGTTAGTCTATTTTATTTATCGTGCAGGAATTTTGGTCAGTTTACTGCTTGGAAAAGTGGTATATAAAACCACGCAATAGAGTTGAGTGACTTGTGGTCTTCCAAAGGGATTGGTCAGTTCATGGTCCTACTAGGAGGGCCACACCTTGAAATTGACAAGGAATTTGTTTCTATGAGTGGTCTGGGAGGGGCCCAGTGGCAGAGCTGGCAAAGATGGCAGAAAGCTGCTACACGGGCTGTGAGCTGGGCCAGTTAGCAGTGAAGAGGCCTGATGGCAGGGAGGCCAAAGGCAGAGAGGCCAGCTTACATGACAGGGAGGCTGGCTAACATGACATAGAGGCCGGCTAGCACAGCAGAAAGGCTAGCAAGCATGACACACAGGCCTGTTAGCACAGTAGAGAGGCCTGCTAGTAGCAGAGAACAGCTGACGGAGCTGTCCTGGTTGGAAGCTATCCCGAGCTGAAGAAGGGAGGGATGTGCTCTCCACTTTGGGAGAGCTTTCCAGACCTTGCCTATGTGCTTCCTGAGCCTGATCCAGAGTAGTTCCTGTTACTTTCACGTTGATCCTGATCCCAAGTGGTAGCTTGTTACTTCCCTAATACACCACATAACTGTGAGCATGGTCTGTGTGTTCTATATGGCCACTGCAACAAATTATTGAACCCAGCAGAGAAGTAGAGAGTGCTGTGGGGGGTAGGGTGGGGAATACCTGGTGCTGGAAATGAAGAAGTTGGAGAGTGGAGGTATATCTGACCTCTATCTCACAGGAACCAGTTTTGTGCCGATACTGATTCTTATCTCTCATGTATCTAGACAGGTATTCATGCTAGATTACGCCAAGTAAAGCATAGTGTAATATTTGGCATATAGTACCCGGTCAACATTAGTAGCTATAGCTCTGTGAATTTGCTTCATTGATTAATCATTGGCTCTTGTACAAAATGGGAACTTAGCTGCTTCCTCTAGACAAATGATGACTTTATTGCATTCCAACTGAGCACAGAAGTTGGTACTATGACTAGTAATAGAAATAATAGCTATCAATAATGAAAGCTGAGTATGAAAAATGAAAGATCATTTTATCTAAGAAACTTACCTTCTACAGAGGAAGATGAAACTTAACCATACACTTATTTATAAAAGGAAGACTATATACCAATGAAAGCTCCTTATGGATAAAACTCAGTATCAGTGATGTCAATGATCCCCAAAGAAATCTAAAATTGATTCTTTGTGCACAAAAACAAAATCAGATATCTATATCACACAACGCACACAAAAACAAATCCCAAATGGAAAGAATATCTTCATGACACTGGGATAGAAACATACCTTACTAAGAAACAAAAAGCATAGACCAAGAGGAAAAGACTAATATATTTGATTCCTTTAAATTCAAGAACCTGTGTAAAACAAAAGATGCCGTAAATACATTTAAAAGCAAACCACTGGCTGAGAAAAGATAATATTGTAGCACAGATAACTGGATAATGATTAGTATTCAAACACATATACCAATACATCTACAATAAGTAAGAAGAATACAAACAACCTAACAAGAAAATGAGCAAAGCATATATAACTATGCAATTCACAGAAGTCGAGACCTGAATGGTCACTAAACATCCGAAAAGATGGGACTTGTCTGGTAATTAGGAAAGTACAAGTTAAAACAACAGTGGCAAACCATAACACAACCTTCAGGTTGGCAAAAATGTTTAAGTCTGGCGAAATTAACAGTTGTCAAGCAATTGACAGAATGAGACTGCTCAGGCATTGCCATGGGAATAAAAATTAGCACCACCTTGAGAGTACTGTGCCATATCTAGTAAATGTGAAGAAGATGTGCATATTCTATAACCTAGCTATGCTAATTCCTTCATATACCCTAGGGAAATCTCCTACACATGTGCATAATAAGACATGTACAGGAATGTTTATAACAGTGAAAAATTGCCATAAATTGTAGTAGAGTTATACAGTGGAATACTGCGCACTATTCAAAATTGATGCGCTAGAGATACGTGCATCATATAGATCAACCTTGAAAAAATAAGTTTGAATGAAAAACAAATTTCAAGTGCTATATACAGTATATTATTTATGTATAGTTTTAAACATATTAAACTATATTACATAAATAAGTTATGAATACATAAAGGTATAGAAACTTGGGCAGAAAGGATACCTACCAATTTCAGGCAAGTGGCTACCTCTAGGAAACAAGGAGAAAGGAATCTGTGAGGAATATAAAAAATACTTCAATTTGTTTCCATAATATTTTATTTCTTTAAATAACAATTCTTAAGTGAATATGGGAAAATATCAGTATTTTATTTAATCTGTCTGGGGTGCATGTACATTTTTAAAATAACATTTCATTGGTATTTTTGGTATGCTTGAAATATTTCATAATAAAAGAAGAGAGAAAAATTACTAGTTAGTTAGGAACACTTATAAAGCCATTAATAAACCAAACTATGTTATGGTTAATACTTCCTCTCCCTAGCTGTCACCATTAGGTAATTTCAGCCTAACAAAAGGCAATCGAGAACAAGAGGCTTCTAAGTTGCCAAACCAAGCCCCAAACCCATATGCCCCAACTCCTAATTATTATTCTTAGCAGAGCTGCTCAGATCCTTATTTAAAGCCTGTTAAATCTTAATTTATACACACTTTATAAGATCGGTTAAAAGTAGCAAAAAATAAAATATCAGAAAAAGAAAGAGAAGAAAAACAAATATATAAAAAAAGAACATAAAATTTTTTAAAGTTAAGTACCTGCTATTAAATATATATAAGTAAAGCCAAAAAACCCTATACCTATACGTCGTTAGGTTCCGAAAGTATTGTGCCAAATGGTACAATAATATATTCTGGTAATGATACCAAATAAGCAATAACAATTCTCATGATGTTCTGAATACTCTAAGGATGAAGGTACATCAAGCAATCCACTTTAGAAAAAATGCCCGTCAAAAAAAGTTTAATTTTTTTGTTTTAATTCTGCAATATAACGGGCTTTATTTCTACCCTCCACATTGTAACAAAGACTTACCCCAAAGGAGTGACTACAAGAATGGGAATTTCAAACACCGTACTATGTTGTAAGCTTTTTGACAGCATGGAACATACATTTTATTTAGATGCAATTAGCTGCTATTATACATACAGCTTCCCTGAATGTGTTTGAAAGCAGAATATCTAAAAGGAAGGGAGGAAGTTCTTCTCTCAAAGAGCAAAAGATAATTCTAAAATTCATACATGTAGAAAGAGTACTTCAGCTTTTTAACCCAGCAGTATCATACAATTTATCTATAAATATTAAAAACAAGGATTAAAATTTTATAATATTAATTTTCAAATTTCTTGCCTAAAATTCTGGTTCTCTTAGTCCCATTTAATAAATAGAAAAAAATATTTTAATGGTAGGGAAATGGACTCACTAGTGGTAATTTTGCAAGGGATGAAAAGGAAATGATAATTTTGGTAGTGATTTATAAATTATTTCTTTAAATTGAGAGGAGAACAGCTAGCCTGGCCTTCTAATTCTCGTGATTGAGCATCTGAAGAAGGCTTTATAATAAAAGGTGAGTATGAAAAACAAAAGATCATTTTATTTAGAAGAATATATTGTTGTTAGGTGCCCTCTAGTCTGCTCTGACTCATAGCAACCCTATATACAACTGAACAAAACACCACCTGTTCCTATGCCATCCTCACAATCATTGCCACTCTTGAGCACACTGTTGCAGCCACTGTGTGAATCCATCTAATCGAGGGTTTTCCTCTTTTTTGCTGACGCTCTACTTTACCAAGTATGAAGTCCTTCTCCAGGGACAGTCCGTTCTGATAATATGTCCAGAGTAGGTGAGAAGAAGTCTCGCCATCCTTGCTTCCAAGGACCAGTGAGGCTGTATTTCTCCCAAGACAGACTGTTTGTTCTTCTGACCGTCCATAGTATAGTCAATATTCTTAGCCAACACCGTAATGCAAAGGCATCAATTCTTCTTCGGTCTTCCTTATTTATTGTCCAGCTTTCACATGCATATGAGGTGACTGAAAATACCTTGGCTCGGGTAAGGTACACCTTAGTCCTCAAAGTGACATCTTTGCTTTTGAACACTTTGTTGTGTTGTTAGGTGCCGTCAAGTTAGTTCTGACTCATAGTGACCCTATGTACAAAAGAGCAAAACACTACCCGGTCCTGCGCCATCCTCATGACCATTGTTACGCTTCAGCCCATTGTTGCAGCCATTGGGTCAATCCATCTCCTTGAGAGTCGTCCTCTTTTTATCTGATCCTCTACGTTAGCAAGCATGATGTCCTTCTCCAGGGACTGATCCCTCCTGATAACATGCCCAAAGTATGTGAGACATAGTCTTACATCCTTGCTTCTAAGGAGCATTCTGGTTGTACTTCTTCCGAAACAGATTTGTTCATTCTTTTGGCAGTCCACAGTATATTCAATATTCTTCCCCAACACCATGATACAAAGGCATCAATTCTTCTTTTGTCTTCCTTATCCATTGTCCAGCTTTAGCATGCGTATGAGGTGAATGAAAACACCATGGCTTGGGTTGTGCGCACCTTAACCTTCAAGGTGACATCTTGTTTTTAAGCTTTTTTTTTTTTGCTTTTTAAAACTTTAAAGAGGTCTTTTGCAGCAGATTTGCCCAATGCAATGCATCTTCTGATTTCTTGACTGCTGCTTCCGTGGGTGTTGATTGTGGATCCAGGTGAACACTTTCAAGAGGTCTTTGCACCAGGTTTGCCGATGAAATACATTGTTTGATTTCTTGACTGCTGCTTCCATAGGTGTTGATCGTGGATCCAAGTATAATGAAATTATTTGCTTGACAATGTCAATCTTTTCTGCATTTATCATGATATTGCTTATTGGTCCAGTTATGAGGCTTTTTGTTTTCTTTATGTTGAGATGTAATCCATACTGAAGGCTGTGGTCTTTGATCATCAGTAAGCACTTCAAGTACTCTTCATTTTCAGCAAGCAAGGTTGTATCATCTGCATATCATAGGTTTTTAGTGAGTCTTCTTCCAATCCTGATGCCTCATTCTTTTTCATATAGTCCAGCTTCTCAGATTATTTGCTCAGCATACAGACTGAATAAGTATGGTGGAAGAATGCAACCCTGATGCACACCTTTCCTGATTTTAATTGACATAATATCCACTTGTTCTGTTCAAACAACTGCTTTTTGGTCTATATACAGGTTCCTCATGATCACAATTAACTGTTCTGCAATTCCCATTTTTTGCAATATTATCCATAATTTGTTATGATCCACACAGTCAAATACTTTTGCATAGTAAATAAAACACAGGTAAACATCTTTCTGATATTTTCTGCTTTCAGCCAAGATCTATCTGACATCAGCAATGATATCCCCCATTTCCATGTCCCCTTCTGAATTTGACTTGAATTTCTGGCAGTTCTCTGTCAATGTACTGCTGCAACTGTTTTTGAATTATCCTCTGGAAAATTTTATTTGTGTATGATATTAATGATATTGTTCAGTAACTTCTGAATTCTGTTGGATCACTTTTCTTTGGAATGGGTACAAATATGGATTCTTCCAGTAGGTTGCCAGGTAGCTGTCTTCCAAACTTATTGGCATAGATGAGTGAGCACCTCCAGGGCTGCATTCGTTTGTTGAAACTTCTCAACTGGTATTCCACCAATTCCTAGAGCCTTGTTTTTCATCAATGCCTTCAGTGCAGCTAGGACTTCTTTCAGTACCATCAGTTCTTGATCATATGCTACCTCTTGAAATGTTTGAATGTCAACCAATTCTTTTTGGCACAATGACTCTGTGTACTCCTTCCATCTTCTTTTGATGCTTCCTGGGTCTTTCAGTATTTTGCCCATAGAATCCTTCAAAACTGCAACACAAGGCTTGTATTTTTTCTTCAGACAGATATTTCTGCTTGAAAACTGTTTTATCCTTTTGGTTTTCTAATCCCAGGTCTTTGCACAATTCATTAGAATACTTTGTCTTCTCATGCGGCCCTTTGAAATGTTCTGTTCGGCTCTTTTACTTCATCATTTCTTCCACTGGCTTTAGCTAATCTGCATTTAAGAGCAAGTTTCAGAGTCTCTTCTGACATCTATTTTGGTCTTCTCTTTCTTGTTGTTTCTGTCACCAAGGCCATATTTTCCAACTACTGATCCTTCTTTTTTGTTTCCCACTTTCACATTCCAAGCACCAGTAATTATCAATGCATCTCCAGTGCATGTTTGATCAATTTCAGACTGCAGAAGATGGTAAATATCTTCCAGTTTCTTCGTCTTTGGCATTAGTTGTTGGTGTGTATATTTGAATAATAGTTGTATTAACTGACCTTCCTTGTAGGCTTATGGATATTATCCTATCACTAACAGCATTGTTCTTCAGGATAGAACCTGAAATTTCTTTTTGATGATGAATGCAATGCCATTCCTCTTCAATTTGTCATTTTCAGCATAGTAGACCATATGACTGTCCAGTTCAAAATGGCTAATATCAGTCCATTTCAGCTCACTAATGCCTAGGATATGGATCTTTATGCATTCCATTTCATTCTTGACAATTTCCAATTTTCCTAGATTCATACTTCATAAATTCCACATTCTGATTACTAATGGATGTTTGCAGCTGTTTTTTTTCTCTCATTTTGAGTTGTATCACATCAGCAAATGAAAGTCTTGAAAGCTTGACTCCATCTACATCATTAGGTCGACTCTAGTTTGAGTGGCACCCTGGTGGCGCAGTGTTTGAGAGCTCGGCTGCTAAAGAAAAGGTGAGCAGTTTGAATCCACCAGCTGCTCCTTAGAAACCCTATGAAGCAGTTCTGCTCTGTTGTATAGGGTTGCTACGAGTCGGAATCGACTTGACGGCAATGAGTTTGATTTTTTTTGGTTTTTTACTTTGATGGCTTTTCATTTATCCCTAGCTTCTCTCAAAATTCTCTCTTTATCTTTGGTTTTGGCAAGTTTGATTATAACATGTCTTGGTGACTTCCTTTAGGGATCTACCTTATGTGGGGTTCGATGAGCATCTTGGATAGATATCTTCTCATCTTTCACAATATCAGAGAAGTTTTCTGCCAACAAATCTTGAACAATCTCTCTGTATTTTCTGTTATCTCCCCTGTTCTGGTACTCCAATCACTCATAAGTTATTCCTCTTATAGAGTTCCACATAATTCTTAGGGTTTCTTCATTTTTTCAATCCTTTTATCTGATTTTTCCTCACATACATTGGTTTCAAGTGCTTTATCTTCAGTCTCACTAATTCTGACCTCCATTGCCTCAATTCTGCTCCTATGACTTTCTATTGAGTTGTCTAATTCTGAAATTTTATTGTTAATCTTCTGGATTTCTGATTGCTGTCTTTCTATGGATTCTTGCAACCTGTTAAGTTTGTCATTATACTCTTCTGTAATCTTCTTAAGTTCCTCTACTACATGGTCCGCATTTTGCCTAATCTCCTTCTTGATATCTTGAAGAGTTCTGTATATTAATCTTTTGTATTCTGTCTCTGGTAATTCCAAGAAATTCTCTTCCTCTGGAAAATTTCTTGATTCTTTATTTTGGGAGCTTGCTGAAGCCATCATGGATTGCCTCTTTATGTGACTTGATATTGACTGTTGTCTCTGAGCCATCAATAAGTTATTATATTTATTTATTTTATGTTTGCTTACTGTGTCCTAGCTTCTTGTTTTGTTTTGTTTTGTTTTGATGTGCCCAAATAAGATGCTCATATGAGCTAGTTTGATTATTGGCACCTTTGAAGGGCTAATGTCCTGTAACCAGGTGGTTAGATCTGTTACCAGGTATGTGAGCCCAGGAGTCTGCCCACTCCTCCTGTATGGATTCAGCTCAGGTGTCCAGGTAGTCGGCCACCAAGTGTGTGGTGGAGGCTTTCACCTACAATCCTAGACAGGCATGGCTGATTGGTGTAGGCACAGGCATCCAGCTTCAGCAGGGGGTCACATGCTGAACAAGGCAGGGGGCCAACGGTCACCACCAACTGTCCAGGAGGAAAGTGTGTCCCTGCTCCCTAGAGCATGTAGGTGGGTGGGTTTTGCAGCTGGACTATGAGCACCCGATGCTGTTGGCTGTAAGGACTGGGGAGCACCACTTATTCTTGGGCCCTTGTCACAGGTGGCTAGTTGGCATGGGTGGAGCCACCAGTCCCCAGGCCCCTAATGTGGGTAGGTGAAGACCCTGCTTAATGGGTAGAGCAGTGTCAAATGTCAGGAACCTGCCACTTCACAGCTGAAACAGTTGAAGTTAGACTTTAGGTATATACCCTGTTGTACTGTGGTAATGAGGGCCTACACTGCTGAAATGGTCCCACAAAGGTCTATGCAAGGGGAAAGGCACTCAGAGTCCATGGACCCCTTATACCTGTGCCTAGGCAAGGGAGATGTGCCTACCCTCAGTTAGGGGAGCCAGCAGATTATTGTATCCTCTGTTTGTTAATTTCTTCCCTCTCCAAGGCCAGGAGAATGGCTCAGGGCATGTGATGGGTCCTACTTTCGGCCCAGGGGACTTGTCAATCACTGAAGCCATCCCAGACCCAGTGCAGAGCAGGGAGCAGGGAAGTAAATGGGAGAAAGTTTTTTCCCAAAGGGGGGTGTTTTTGATTCGCACAGTAGGCCAGATGCAAGTACTCATCTTTCAATGATTGAGGGCTACTTCTCACTGGTTCTGGATGGCTGAGTAGACTCTCTGCTACTGGGCCTCTGCTTATGTGGAAAATACCTCCTGAGTGCCCTGCTGCTTGCCTCACTGTGCACCATGAGCTGATCCAGCCTGAAGGGCTCTGGCTCCCGCAGTATCAGGTCTGACAACTCCTCACCACTTCTGAAGCATCTCTCCCTCCCCCTGCCACTCAGTCCAGTTCCTCAGTTTTGCCTTTGATGTTCAGAGCTCCTAGATTGTCATATATAATCGATTCACTTGTTTTTTTGGGTTTCTGTTGTAAGAGGGACAACCAGAAGCATCTGACTACTTTGCTGTCTTGGCCCCGTCCCCCTGGTTTTTCACTTTGAGGAAGCAGCTCTTTCCCGGTCATATTGTGAGTGTTTTCCAACCTGAGTGGTTCATCTTCTGGTACTATATCAATGTTCTGCTCCTATTCATAAAGTTTTCACTGGCCAGTTTTTTCAGAAGTAGACCACTAGGTCCTTCTTCCTAGTCTGTCTTAGTCTGGAAGCTCTGCTGAAACCTTTCTGCCATGGGTGACCCTGCTGGTATTTGAAATACCGGTGGCATAGCTTCCAGCATCACAGCCACATGCAAGCCCCCAAAGTGCGACAAACTGACAGATGTGTGGGAAAGAAGGTGTATAAACCTGTAAAATTCTCTAAGGGATCAATGGAATATTTTATTGATATGGAATCTCAAGCTACAATTTTTTAAATATCTCCATTCCCTCTATTATAATATTTTACCTTTTAGATATATAACTTTCAACATTATCTTACCAGTATTTCATAGATTTTTTTAACTCTTTTCTCTTCCTGCAGAACTAAATATATAACCAACCAATATACTTCCAATATGCATCTAAGCAAGGCTGAAGAAGCACCTCCTTCGGCCTACCTCATGCCCTCTCCATCTTTGTCTTAATGGCATTACTGCTACTGTAAACACATTCATTTTCTCCATGTTCTGTTTACTTGAAACAATGCAGGAAAATGTCATAAAACATGCAAATGGACCTACAAACAAGTACCATTGTAATACAAAGATGGTTGTTTTTTCAAAACTGAAGAAGTTGATGGCAGTCAGAGATGATGGCAATACTTGATAACTGAGGTCCCACAAGACACATAGATGTGTGCTAGAAATGGCCTGCCTGGCTGTTATGATCAAAGAGTAAAGACTTAAGTAGGCTGGCTGTTGAAAAATGAAAACACACACACACACAAACACACAAATTGGTGAAAATTGTGCATACCTCTGGTCCAAAATTTGGTTTCAGTGCAGAGAGAGTGGCATCTTTCACTAGACACTTGTAGACTATACCACAGTTTGATTCTGAACTTTGCTTAGATACATGATATTGGTTAAATGTATCTTTACAAACCAACTCATTTGATGGGGTGTCACAATCAGGCTTTCTGACCCAAACTACCAGCTTTTGACCAAAGACCAGCTGCCCTTTCTAATATCACTCTTTTTTCTTGATTCCTCAGCCTGGTAGATCGTGGTCAGCAGTAAAATACTGTCAAGAAACAGAATCCAACATAACCTATTTTAAGAAGTAAAATAATAATAATAATAATATACTTAGTTACCAGAGCTCAGGCAAAGTCAAGAGTTAGGGATCCAGAAAGAACCTACAGGAAAGTCAGTAGAAGATATCAGCCATCAGCGCAGTAAAAAGAGTCACAGTTAAGTTGACCCAGGTAGTCTGATCCTGTATCAAGAGGTGAAGTGACAAACAACATATGGTTGGCATGAAAGGGAAGTGAAGGAATAGAAATGGCAGGTAGACCGTGATACCTTCTCTGCTGGAATACCTCACAACTTTTCTGTTGCTTTCATCATTACAATCTCAAGATGTTGCTTTTGTAAATTCTGCTTCCATTCTGTTTACTCTTCAAAACTTGTGATGCCATCTCCTCAAATCCTCTTGTACAATTGTTCCTGCAACAGAAGAATCACACTCAGAGCCTTGCTAGCACCAAAACATGACCAGAGTAGCTGGTAGAAGACCCCTGCTATCTCCAAGTCTCTCTTGCATATTCTCTTGATTTTTACAACAATGTCCAAACGGCTGTCAGTGCTTGCTATGTGGTATGTGGAGGTTGTGCATGGCTGACCCTACTACAGATCTGCCTATAAGTTACTGCATCTATTCCCTGGAGTCATATGACTCTTCCTTATATCTATGAGAAACAGGTTCCTATCTCATGGTTACTATCACAAATATATCATTAAGGTTGAGCTCATTGATGACAGGGACTATTATTTATGTTTTGATGACAAACACCCAACTGGTAACCAGGACATAGTATGTACTAGGTGTCAACTATGTGTTTCTTGCCTAACTGAATGACAACTTCTTCGGTTACTTTAATTTTTTGGAAATCAATTTTCATTATCTTTCCTGTCCATTCAGCTCCACAGATAGTCTTCACACTGAAATAATCAGCTATTTACATAACTTCCAGGCCCTGGCTATTAATTTAAGAGGGTTCATATTAGATACAGAATTAGCATCATGCTTGACTCAGCCTTTTATGTCTTAGGAAATGTCTCAGGCCACATCTGGATAATTCAAAATGCAGCAGGAATTCTAGAGCTGCTTTGAAACTTGGTCATGGCCATGAGCCGTAGAAAACATACTGTACTGCTCTCAGTGTTTGCTCTCATGCTTTGCACTGTAGGGTGAACAGAGTAGGGAGAAGGCCACATGCCAGCCCTCAGGGTGCCTACACTCAAAGGAAGAGGCCAGACATTCACACAGATCTAAGTCTGAATAAGGTTTTGAGTTCTCCAAGAGTGTGACAGTTGACTGATCTATGTTCTGTAGCACAATAGAGAAAACTGCTCAAGTTAGAAAAGGCCAGTATCTATAGATGTCCCCGTATTCTTCTCTCCTAGGTTGCCAGTCTCTATTCCACCCATCTGCCCTAACTCATTTTAACTATTTCTCATGCATTTCCCCAACACACGCACCCCCTGACACACACATACTTTCCCCAATATCATACTAATCTATCTTGACTAAATGTGTGGGGTGGGGGGAGTTAATTCTGCTCTTAATTCAGTCAAACTAAGGTAAAAGTTTCTAAAAGAAAACCTTAAGTAAATAGTTAAGGAATACAAACAAAACGAATAGTTTAGAAATAGTTGAGTTTCACAAAGCAAAGATCTATGAGACAATTTTAGCAAAATTTACTAAATCTCACAGGTTTGGTTGGCTGGCACCACTTACTTTCCTTCTCTTCACTCATGATGAGGGAACTCATCCAGCACTCAGTATATTTGCACACCTGGGACCAACTCAGTGATGCTGCCAGCTCAGTTAACTGCCTCCACCCATTTCTACAAGATGATTTATAATGTCTGCATATCCTTCACCAAAAAAAACAAAAACAAAAACACCTTTCACTAACTCCATACACCACCAAATTAATGAAGGACAAGACTAACTTACTGCCTTCCCTCCACGTGACCACCTGCCACTCACTCTTTATCCCACTGCATTTTGCTATCTGCCTCCAAGCACTCCTCTAAAGCTGTTCCCATTTGGGTTAGCAACAGCTCCTGATTGCCAAATCCAATTCTCAATTCTCTTTAATTTGTTCTTTGAGCCTGTTGGCCAATTCCTCCTTCCTGAACTTCTCTTCCCTCAGTTTCTGTGATCCTTCTAGTTTAACTTCTACCAGAGTTCAAGAATGTTTGCATTTGTCTGTTGTTTTCAAAATTGATTTGATAGGGCTGATCAGCAACATGAGTTTCTACCACATACTCTCCTCCTAGCTCTCAGGCCATTATCTGTCTCTGTCTCTGATAGTGCCTTTATGTTTACCTATTTCTTAAATGTAGTTATTTATTCTACTCTCATTTCTACTAGCTTTCCTTCTTCTTTCTCAAAATTACTTCCAGTTCTATAGCTCCAGTTATCACTCAATGAGCATAATGAGGATTTCTCAATTGACCTTATAAACCCTGCCTTCTTGGCTCCCATTTCCCACTGTCTTCATTTACTTCTATGTTGACTGATAGGCAACTCCGTGCTTTACATCAGCTACTCCCTTAGTCTAGAGGCGTAAAAGGAAAGGGGAATATACCCATCCCCTTTGCAGCCACAGGATTTTGCATTTTAAAAGTTTACTCAATCTTAAAGGCATAATTTGAATTATCCTACCCTCTGTCAGACTTCACCACTCCATCTTATGAACCACACTTACTCAGCATTACACTTGTCTTGTAGGACCTCTCATAGTATGTCTTGTAAACCAGGGCTCTGAACCAGTTTGTCCCGATTCAACCCCTGCTGAGAAGTTGCATTTCACACCAGATATACTGAATCAGAATTTATAGTTTAACAAGATCCCCAGGTGATTTCTATGTATAATAAATTTTGAGAACAACTGCTGTACTAGTGATTCTCAGAATTGGTCCCTAACCAGCAGCATTAACATCATCTGGAAACTTGTTAGAAGTGCAACTTCTCAGCAGGGTTTCGAACTGGAACAAAAGTTCAAAGGCCTGTTGTAAATTAACTCCTTTATGCTTCCTATCATGACAATTACTAGATTACAAATTTGCTGAGGACCGAAGTTAATCTTGAACCTTAAACTATATTGTTTAGCTCAGTGCCTTGAATTAATTCATTCACACATTCACTTATTTTTCTAAAGCATTAAGCAGACTGTATCTGCTATAGGAGGGCACTTACAGCCTCCTTGACTTCTTTTGCATAGAAGTGCCCGAGTCTGTGCCAGCAGATCTGAGGCAGTTGTTTAAGAAACTGTCTCAGTGGTCAAGAGTTAAAAGGACTGGATGTTCATGCTGTACTGTTGTCATTTTGATTATCTAATATCAGGCCGGATAAAGAAAATAATGAAATTAACCAATGAAACACAATTTAATAATAAATTTAATAATGAATTAAAGAAAATAATAAAATTAACCAATGAAACAGAAGCATGACTAATAAGAAAGTTTGGGAAGTACTTTACAGTCCTAAGTACTTGGATGGAAACTGTAAGATATAAATGTACTCTGCCCCTCAGGACCTCATGCCCTGAGGGTGGGAGTTAGAGACTAGGACCTATGACTTGCTTCTAATCAATAGAATACAGCAAGGGTGATGGAATGTATGTGATTATGTGATTACATTACATAATGTCTCTCTCTCCCTGGCTAGCTTTGAGGAAGCAAGCAGCCATGATGGAAAAACCCAAATGGCAAGAAATTACAGGTGGCCTCTAGGAGCTGAAGGCAGCCTCCAGCCTATAGCCAAAAGGAAACTGAAGCCCTCAGTCCTATAATCACAAGGAACTGAATTTTTCCAACAACCAAAGTAAGGTTGGAAGTGGTCCTTTCCCTGCCAAGTCTCAGATGAAACTGCAGCCATGGTCATAACCTTGACTGTGAGACCTTAAGAGAGGACCCAGCTAAGTTGTGCCTATATTTTTGACCCAGAGAGAAGGAGATAATAAGTGTATGTTGTTTTCATCCCAAGTCAAGCTGAGAGAGAATAGAAGGCAAGTATTCTAAGTGTTACTGTCTGATTTTTACCAGGCTTACATTTTTTTTCCTGGGTCACATTTGCTTAACTTGGGTATTGAATACATGAACTAAAATTAATTTCCATAACCATGTAAGCTGGGACCATGATAAATTTTAATATGCTTATTTTCCACATTCTACTTTGGAATAGATGGGGCTGTACTTGAATTTGTTTAAGTTTCTCTCAGTCCTTATGCAAACATATGCAAAACAATGAAAACATATGCAAAGCATTTGGGGATTATTGTCAAAGCTCCTGGAATTGGGACTGTGCCAGAATGGAATGAAGAATGTACCCTTTTAGAGAAAGCAACAGGCTTACCAAGAACCAAGAGAGCCAAAAAAACGGTGCCTTGCCTTGAGGATGAGCACAAAGATAGAAGGTTTATTTCCCCATTATACCCAAAGCAGATCTAAATGAGTTAGGAAATGCTGTTGAGAAATATTGCTGTCATTAGACAAAGGGTCACGGCTACAATTTGATGTGTAAAAACCAGTTGCCATCAAGTTAATTCCAACTCATGGCAGCCTCATGTATGTCAGAGTAGAGCTGTGCTCCATAGGGTTTTCAATGACTGATTTTTCAGAAGCAGATCACCAGGACTTTCTTCTGAGTTGCTTCTGAGTGGACTCAAACCATCAGCCTCTCAGTTAGCAGCTGATCGTGTTATGCATTTGCACTACCCAGAGACTCCATTTGCTGCGTAGAGATCTTGAAAGCATAACTCTAAGCTGTTCACCCACTTCCTCACTGATCTGGCCCCTGGCGCACACCTAATTCTGGGCTCAGCCCTGTGTTTTGAAGTGCAAGCGAAGACCTTCCTCTCTAAGGACTCACCATCTACTTGGTTCATAGTCTACCACCATATAGAAATAAGGAAGGACCTCAATCAGGAGGCTCAGTATTTTTGAAAGACCAGCGGAGTTAACAGTAAGTAGTGTCTAAATCACGGCATATTTTTAAACTGGCAAATGCACGGAAAGAAAGATAGGTCAGTACTGCTTAGGGAAGTGGAGATTGTTGGGGAAGAGAAAGATAAGAAATACAAATATACCATTCAGTTGCTGACAGTGTTTCTGAAGTCACATGAACCAAAAGGCATATTAACCCAAAGGACCTTACAATGATAGTTTTGTGGATCAGAATCAGAATAAAGCCACATCTCAGAAGGGAGAGATTAATCACATCCTCACTTTCCCAACTCTCCATAGTTTCTGAAATCAACAACCCTCAAGGCACTTTGTCTCTTACCCTAGCCACCTGGTGCTAGGTTAGACCTTACAAGTTAAGAGGACACCATCCTTGGATTTCTGTTTTGCTGGAATGACTCAGAACTCACAGAAAATATACTTACAACTCCAGTTTTATTAAAACCAGTAAAAGGATATAAACCAAGATCATAATAAGGAAAAGATGCATGAACTAGGTCTGGGAAGGTTTCTAACATGAAGCTGCCATGCCTCAGAGAGGGCACATCACCCTTTCTTCACCAGTCAGGAAGCTCTCTAAGCCTTTGTGTTCTAGGCTTTTATTGGCTAGTTTCACATAAAAGGCTAATACCTGCCTCCGGAAGCCAGTTGATATCGGCCTTCCAGGTGAGTCTTCTCTGGTCTGGCCAGCCCCCACTCACTAGTACAAATCATCAGGAGCAGCCTGGAAGTCTCAGACCAAGACACTTCAATTACTCCTAGGGTTATTTATCCGGAGCCAAGGACAAAGCCCACCTTAAACCAAAAACCAAACTCATTGCCGTCGAGTCAATTCTGACTCATAGTGACCCTATAAGACAGAGTAGAACTGTCCCATAGGGTTTCCAGGGATCGGCTGGTGGATTTGAACTACCGACCTTATGGGTAGCTGCCAAACTCTTAACCACTACACCACCAGGGACTCCAAGGCCACCTTACTTAGGGTAAAACGAGGTCCTTTATCTCACAAGCCTCTAATGTTTTATTTTAAAGTGGAACCAAATCTGGAACTGCTATTGAGGCAAGCAAGAACTTTCTAGGACTAAATAGCTGAGAAATGGGCATTGGGACATGGGGCACACAGACACTAGTTGAGTATTTTTAATGTGTTTTCAGTGGTTTGAATTATAGATTTGAATAAAAGGCATGAGGGTAAAGAATCTTAGAGCTGCACAAAGGCTAAAGGGAGGAGAAGAAACTTGGGGAAATGCATCCTCAGAGTTTTTTTTTAACAATTGCGTGTGCCATTTGAAGTTGATGAAACTAGAGTAACCATAATGGTTGAAGTTTTAGAGAAGTTGTAAGAAATAGGGGATGACAGCCAACAGAAGCCAAAATTAAGAGCTGGGATCATGGCAAAGCATCAGAAATGGGTAACTTCTCCATTCTGGGTAATAATAAAGATTAAGGCAGAGAAACTACTTTAAAAACGTGCAGTAAAACTTTAATAATCCCTTATATACCTCTAGTGAGTTATGTTTTCCAAAGCACTTTCACATCCTTCACCCTTATTTGGATTCTCCCAACACTACAGAAAGATTTTACTATTCATACTTTACAGGTAAGGGAGTTAAAGTTCATGGGTTTCAAATAACTTGTCCTGTAACACACAGCTAGTTGGTGTCAGAACAGGGTGACAAGACAATTAATCTCTTTCCACTGTATAATGTTGCATTTCCCTAGAAAACCAGGTAGTCATCTACAAGCCTGTTTGTGCAATTGGAGAAAATGTCTGAAAATGACCTGCAAGTCCTGTACGGTCCAGCTCCTTCTTTCACTGCAATACATGTCCGGTCCACTCTCACAGCTGTTGTCACGGGTCTCTCCCCGTTCATGCACGGAACTTGCCACAGGGTTTAGCACATGTCATTCCTCATCCCTAGGATTGTGGTCCCTCCTGTTTTCTCCTAGTTAATGCTGGCAACTCTTTTGGCTTAAATATAACTTCCTTTAAGGAAATCTTTTCTGACCTCCAATCTGCCTTAAATCCCTCTATTATACTAGATTGCTCTATATGCACTCCTTCATAGCGTGACACAATTTTACATTCACATTCATTTAGATAACTGGTTAATGCCTTTCTCTCCAGCGTCTGTTTTACTCACTTTCATATCTGATAACACTAGGCCCCTTCACTAATTCTTCTTATTCTAAATTATCTTCCTGTTCTTAGACAGTTAAGCTTCCGTATGTACTTTAAAATAATTTTGTCCCAACTCTTTGGAATTCTGATTGAAATTGCGATAAAATATTAATTTGGGAAGGGTTGATATTTTTATGCTATTAAATCTTCCATACAGGGACACATGTTTTGCTTCCTTTATTCAGGTCTTATTTTGTGTTTTTAAAGTATATTTTATAGCTTTCCCTGTAAAAGTCCTGTCCCTTTCTTGCTAAATTTTAAATATTTTATAATTTTTGGCACTTTATTGAATACAATGCTTTTATTTCCAGGTGCTTTAAATGTTGTATTTATTTTTTAAATAGATAATACATACAAATGGCTAAAAATTTTAATTGTACTAAAGGATAGGTATACGATGCAATTCTTCGTCTAATCCCTGTTCCCAAATCCCTTCCTGTGGTTTCTAAAAGGCTCTTACACAACTTTAAAACTGAATAGGTTTTATTTTCACTTTATAGAAATAAATTATATATGATGCAAAAATAAATTGTAGAACATTTTCAACCTACTGCCATTTAATTTTATCTAGATTTCAACATAATCACCACCTTTTGTGGTTAAATCTATTTTTCTAACTCACTGAGAACATTCATTGCTTAATGCAGGATTTTTTCATAAACATATCTGATCTCGATAAGTCAACAACATCTACTCTTTGATGAGTAAACAGCAGCTTTAAAATGTCATTATAAAATACCACTCAGTGGAGGTTGGTAAGAACATAAGATAAATAAGCAATGTTTAACATCTACTAATGGCTTTAATGAAGTAACACTCCTCAAAAACTGCCACACATTCTAAGCACAGTGTCACACCAGAAGAAAAGTCTTTTGGGTCTCTACCTCTGAAACTCTTCCATACATAGATAGGAACATTTGGCCACCACCTACACAGAAACAGCCCTTCTACATCTTGGGTCCATTCCTGATCTAAGGTTAGAGGGTGGTATCCGTTGCAACCTCAAGTCTCCCTCTCCCCTCAAGAAAAACTGTCCCTCCTTTACCTCTCCTATCTCAGTTAATGATGTCACCATCTATCAGTTACCTAGCTAGGAATCCCAGGTAATGGAAGTCCAGTTTACAGTGGGTCCAGAACCAAGAGAGGCGAACTAGACTCTCTGCTTCCTTCATTGTGGTAGGGGATGCAAAGTGCAATAATTTGGCTTTTACTTTGCAGTACATTTCAAAATATGTTCTGACCATGCACCTCGAAAAATGTCGCTGAAATGGTAGGTCCCTGAATCTTTGTAATGTTTTTCTTCCTCCCTCTCAGTACACGTACCTTTTCAAGACTTCCAGCTTATTAGTTACCTCTTGCTTGTCTTGACCAATCAGCATGATGTCATCGATGTAATGGATCTGTGTGATGTTCTGTGGTCTGTCCAGGCTGTTCAGATCATTTCCAACCATATCATGACAGAGGGCAGAATGGTTAGCAGAGTCCTGAGGCAAAACTGTAAATGAATTTTGCTGTCTGTTCCACATGAATGCAGTTTCTGATCCTCTTTCCTGATTCGGTCTGAAAAGTATATATTTGCCAGATGAGTGACTACATATTATGCAACTGAGGCCTTATCAATCTGATCTGACAGCATGCCCTGCCACAGGACTACTAGGTCACAAGTTATATGCCTTTTCTAATTTAATCTCTCAGTGGCATTGGATAAAAATTTCTTGGTATTGCCAGCACTTGATATTATCCATTTAAAAATATTTGGCTAATCTGATGGCTAGAAAGTAAAGTCTCCTTTTTGCTTTTAATTTGTATTTCTTTGATTATTAGTGAAGTTGAAAATCTTTTTATATGCTTATTGGTTCTTTGAGTCATTTCTTCTGCGAACTGCCTGTTCTCACCTTCCCTCTATTCTTCTTTTGTCTTTTTTCCTTTTGATTTTTTTTAAATTGACTTTAATATAACTCTAGATACTGACCCTCTATCTGTTTTATACATTGAAAAGTTTTCTCCAAGTCTACTGACTTTCACTATGTTTATAGGATGATTCATTATACAAAAGTATTAACTCTTGATATGAACAAATCCTACTTTTTGATTTGTGCTCTTCAGACCCTGTCTAAAAAACCCTCCCCCACCCACAACATATATATATTGCAGCCATATTTTCTTCTAATGGCAGATTAAAAGTTTGCTTTTCATCTTTAGTTCTTTAGAAACTCATTTTTATGTATGTGGGGAGGTGGAAAGGTGAATTTATCCTGTGATGTGTCCAGGGTTACATATGTAAATGTCGGTAGTCTCTGGACTCTAAATGGGTACTTTTTACACTACTAGAGTTATTACCTTGAAACAAATGTATCACATGACCGCTCTGCAGGAAGGAATGTGTAGGAATTATTTAGCTGCAGTTTACCTCACTGAGCAGCTCCTCAAATTTGTGACAAGTTGTGAGATAAATGGGCTTTTTATATTTATTTATTGACAAAACAACTTTTAAAATGACTTACTGTAACACCCTTGCTCAGGTCACATCCCTGATCCAGTGTAAAGGGAGTTTCCCTGGGGTGTGGCCTACGCCATCTTTCATCTTACAAGAGATAAAAGGAAAGGAAATTGAGCAGACAAGGGGGACCTCATACCACCAAGAAAGCAGTGCCGGACACAGAGCATGTCCTTTGGACCTGGGGTTCCTACACAGAGAAGCTCCTCCACCAGGGGAAGATTGATGATGAGGACCTTCCTCCAGAGCCGACAGAGAGAGAAAACCTTACCCTGAAGATGATGCCCTGAATTTGGTCTTGAAGCCTACTAGACTGTGAGAGAATAAATTCTCTTTGTTAAAGCTATCCACTTGTGGTATTTCTGATACAGCAGCACCAGATAACTAAGACATTTATTAAATGGATATCTGAGGAAAATTTTAACAGAACTAACAATACTTGGCTGTTATACTTTTCAATTTGATTTATAAATATGAAATTCAAAATTAGATTTATTTGATTTTAAATCAATGGCTTTAGAATTTATTTTGGTACACAATGCTAAATTATGTTCCAAAATATTAAACCAGTTTGTACAAAACAAAAATGAAGAGTTCAGTCCTGTACAGAGTGGAAGAAAAATGTAGAACAAAATTCAAATTAACTAAAAAAGGCCAGACTGACTGGTCTGACAGAGACTGGAGGAACCCCCAAGACTATGGCCCCCAGACACCCTGTGTCTTAGTTACCTAGTGCTGCTGAGACAGAAGTACCACAAGTGGGTGGCTTCAACAAAGAGAAATTTATTCTCTCACAGTCTAGGAGGCTACAAGTCTGAATTCAGGGTGCCAGCTCCAGGGGAAGGCTTTCTCTCTCTGTCCACTCTAGTGGAAGGTTCTTATCATCAATCTTCCCCAGTCGAGGAGCTTCTCAGCACAGAAGACCAGAGTCCAAAGGACACTCTCCACTCCTAGAGCTGCTTTATTGGTAGTATGAGGTTCCCATGTCTCTCTGCTGGCTTCTCTCTTTTATATCTCAAAAGAGATTGGCTTAAGACACAATCTAATCTTGTAGATCACATCAATATAACTTCCATTAATCCATCTCTTTAACATCACAGTTATAGGATCTACAATACATAGGAAAGATAGTGGACAATCACACCATACTGGGAATCATGGCCCAGCCAAATTGATACACATATTTTTGGGAGATGCAATTCAATCCACAATATCCTGCTAACTCAGAACTGAAGCCACTCCCAAAGTCCACCTTTCAGCCAAGGATTAGACAGGCCTATAAACCAAATAGTAACACATGTGAAGAATGTACTTCTCAGTTCAACTAAGTACACGAGACCAACACCTGCCCAAAACCAAAGACGAGATGGCAGGAAGGACAGGAAAACGGTATGAATGGACCCAGGGAACCCAGGGTGTAAAAGGAAAAGGGAAGAGTGCTGATACATTACGGGGATTGCAACCAATGTCACAAAACAATTTGTGTATAAAGTTTTGAATGAGAAATTAATTTGCACTGTAAACTTTCATCTAAAGCACAATAAAAAAAATTAATTAAATTGGAAAAAAAAAAAGGAGGATTTCCAGGTAAGATGATATCTTTAGCTCATCTTCCTAAATCTGTGATTACCAATTAGGCATCTTTCAGTTGCTAGTGAAAGAAAACCTGACTCAATCAATCTTGACTCAAACGGTGTCCTTACTGGCTCACATATTTTAAAAGTCTAGGGAACAGAATGAACGTAACAGGCCTCCAGTTTGGCCTTTGCCTTTCACTATGTCAAATCCGCTCTTAGCCTCTCCCTCCTGATGGTAAGCAGCATTGATTGAGCATCTCCAGACCTGGTGGGAAAGAGCAAGAGCCTCTTCCTAGAAGGCTTAGCAAAAGTTTTGCTCTGTCTCATCCATTGATCCCAAAGCTCATGGGCTCAGAGTTGTGAGGATTTCTTTCTCAGGGAGAAGGTGGGTTATGGTTAGGAGAAAGATGAATGAGTACAGGGTTCCCAAAACAACAGATGTTCACCGTGCTCCCTCATTTCCAAATTTCCATTGGAATAACAGTCTTATAGCAATAAAGGAAAAGCCCACTAAGCCCTGAAAACCAAGGAGAAGTAATATGTTCCAGTCAGAATATTTGAAGTATTTCTCTTATTGTGTAGATGTGAACAGACTGAAAGAAGAACTTATCCAACAGCTTGTTTGGGATAAGTTCCTCTTTCAGTCTGGAAATAGCAGGACACCTGGTAGAAACCACCTGCTATTACCCCCTAAATCAAAGAGTAAAGAGTTGAGAGGAAGCAGAGAATTAGCTCTTAAGGAACCCCCATGTCTCAGGAAGCACGAAGGGTACCAGAAGCCACAGGAAGTGAGATGTTCACAGGGCTTATGGCTGGCTCACTCTCTCTAGAGACTACCATGACTGATGAAGAGTGCGAACACCACTGCACCTGGCTCCTGATAAAGAAACTGTTTCGAGCAAAGAAGGGAAACACTGCTTTAGCTAATCCCTGAATACCACAACAAACATGACAGAGAAATCAGTCCTTTCATAGATGACGGTTTCTGCCACCACTTCATCTATCTCTGTCTCCCTGTTCCCATTCCCTTCCCACCTCGGGATTTCTGACTTGGCAGAGTAAACTACATAATCTCAATTTTTCTCTTCTCCCTTCCTCTGAATCCTAAAAAATGAACAGGGATTCATACAATATCTGAAAGAGCCCATTTTAAATCCCAGCTATGACCATCATAAACGAAAAAAAAACAGACTGTTGTCATCGAGTCGATTCCAGCTCATAGTGACCCTATCAGGCAGAGAAGAGCTGCCCTGTAGGGTTTCCAAGGAGCGGTTTAGTGGATTCAAACTTTTGACCTTTTGGTTAGCAGCCAAACACTTAACCACTGGGCAACCTTTATAAGGAAACTGAAGAATTAAAAGAAAATCTGGGCATATGAAAGAATATCTGCATTCAAAGGAAACAACAGATGACCACCACCACTCCATGAAATAAAATAAATGTACTACAAGAAAGAAAAGTTTAACATGTTCTCTATTATGTTTGTATCAAAGTTCAATAGAACGTTATATTCATAGACTAAGAATATGAAATGATAAATAATAATATGAGACTAAGAAAGATTTCATGGAAATCATATATCATGGAAATGAATATATGATTCCTGAATTTAACATTGCAATAGATGCAGTGAAAAGCAGACTGTGTCAGCACTAAAGCATCTAGGGAAAATAAAATTATATACTGGTTGCACTTAAAAGTGATGATTGAAAAACTTCATTTGGATGCTGAACATTTTCCAACAATCCAACTACATTTTCTAAGTAAATGTGGTTTCCCACTAGTTGAGCTGACCATTTTACAACCTCATTTAAGGTATTCCATATCAGCAAGGACCATCTGAAAATCAATGGAGAATAAGAAATGAGAACAAGCTGTCTAATCTGAGTATAAGGTTGGAGAGGTTGCACACTGCCCAACAGGAACACATATACCATTAATAAATAATTGTGGTTATTTATGAATGAAATAAAAATACTATTTTTTATCTTGAAAAAATTCTACATCTACTTCAATCTTGTTTAGTGAATAATTTAACCTGACCTTCATTAAGAATACAGAGAGAATGAATATAGAGAGCATCAGTTTGGGAATTCCATCAATACTGTCACCAACAAACATACAAACCTACATTATTAATCACCCTTTTTGTTACAGTGCAGGACATGTCCCTCCTCCCATCAGAGATCAATCTCTCAATCTCTCTACGTATGTTGTGACTTCTATCCCATCTCGCCAAATCAAGGACTTCACTCCTACAAATCTCCCCTTTCTCTCCTTCTTCACTAATTTTCTTTTTCTTCTGGGTCACTTCCATAAGCCTAAATACATGCGGTAGTTTCTTTAATTAAAAATAAACAACACCCTTTATTCTACTCCACAACTTCCTGCCCCAGTTTCCACACCAGTTCTCCGTTCCTTTTCATAGAAGCACATCTCAAAAAGTTGTTTACACGTATTTTCTGCAGTTACTCACCAAGTAGTCATCCCTCTGTCTATTCAATCTAGCTTCTAACCTAACCTCTCCACTGACACTGTTTTTATTAAAACAACCGTGAGTTACATACTGTTAATTCCAGTGGATACTTTCTTTCTTCTTCTTCCTTGACCTCTCAGCTGCACGAAAACCTTTCCGTTATCAACTTCCTGACATTACATTTTCCTGGCTTTCTTCTTATCACACTGACTGTTCCTTCACCTCCTTCATTGTCAACTCCTCCATCCAGCCTCTAAGTGCAGAGGTTCTTCAGGGACTAACCTTGAGCCATTTTCCCTTTTCTATCTACTTTTTTCCCTAGATCCTCCCTTATTTCAAGCATTATCTATGTGCTAATAATGTTCAAACTATATTTTCAGAACACATTTCTCCTCAGAGCTTCTGTTTCATATGAATAATCCTCTCTTGATATTTTCAGTGACATATCAGTCTATCTCATAGACATTTCAGACTTGATAAAACCAAACATAACACCTAGCTCTCAAAGCTTTTCCTCCCTATGACTTTTCTGTCTCTGTAATTGGTGCTTATGCAAGAGACTGTGGAGTCATTTTCTTCCCTCACCTCCCACATCCAACAAATCAACAAATTCTATCAGGAATAACCTGATGCTACTACTCTAGTCCAAACCAAATCTCTCACGTGGACTCCTGCAATAAACTGGCTCACTTTCTCTTTTGCCTTCCTACAACCCGTTCATCCTCTATAAAGCGTTCAAAACAATCCTTTAAAAACATGTATCTCTCCCTGATAACAACCCTTCAAATAGCTTTCTGTTGTACTTTAAGTCTTTGCCTTATTCATCTGCATCCCATGCTATGCTACACAGGACTCACGATGCTACAGCCACACTGGACTTCTTTTTATTTTTAGAACACTGAACACTTTTTACTTTGCCACTCATTCTGCCTAGAACATCCTTTCTTAAGCTCCTCATATGGCCGGTTTCTGTTCATCATTGTCACCTCCACAGGGAAGATTTCCTTGACCACACTCTTTAAGTAGCCTCCTGCGAGTGTTCTCTACCACAATACTCCATTTATTTTCTTATAAAATATATTCCAAATTATAAATATTTAATTTACATATTGTTTATATTACACTGTTTAATGTCTTTCTCTCCTTTGGTTGTTGTTTCTGTTAGTTGCCATGGAGTTAGCTCCTTACTCATGGTGACTTTGTATGTAACAGAATGAATGTTGCCCAATCCTGCACCATCTTCATGTTGGTTGGTATGTGTGAGACCATTGTGGCGGCTATTGTGTCAATCCATTTCACTGAGGGTTTCCCATGTTTTGTGTCCTTTATTTCACCAAACATGATGTCCTTTTCTAGTGATTGGTCTTTCTTAATTAGATGTCCAGAGTAAATGAGTTGAAGTCTCACCATCCTCATTTCTAAGAAACATTCTGGTTGTGTTTCTTTTTTTTTTTTTAATTGTACTTCAGGTGAAGGCTTACAGAACAAATAGTTTCTCAAGAAACAGTAGTACACATTGTTTTATGACATTGGTTAACAACCACACAACATGTCAACCCACTAACTTCTCAACAGTTTTTTTGGTGAAAATACACATAGCCAAAGATACACCATTTCAAAAATTTCTACATGCACAGTTCAGTGACATTGACTACGCTCTTCAAATTGTGCTGTTATTCTCACTTAAGATGAAGGCTTACAAAACAAAATAGTTTCTCATTCAACAGTTACTACACATGTTGCCCTATGACAATGGTTAACAATCTCACAGCACATCAAGAATATCCTTACTCAATCTTCGTTTCCCTATCACCATCTTCCTTGTCCCCTTATGCCTTCTGGCCCTTGTCACTGGACTACTGTACCTCATTAGTCCCATTTGGTTTTACGGGGCTGTTCACTCCCAGGCTGAATGGAGAACCTCGGAGATAACTTCACCACTGAGCTAAAAGGGTATCTGGGAGATATGATCTTGGGGTTTCTCCAGTCTCCTTTAGGCCAGTAAATCTGGTCTTTTTTTTTTAGTTAGAATTTTGTCCTACATCCTTCTCCAGCTCTGTCCAGAACCCTCTGTTGTGATGCCGGTCAGAGCAGTCAGTGGTGGTAGCCGGGCACAATCTAGCTCTGCTGGACTCAGTCCGGTGGAGGCCATGGTAGCTGTGGACCATCACTCCTTCGGACTAATCTTTTCCTTGTATCCTGTTCTCTTCATTCTCCCTTGCTCCCGAAGGGATGAGACAGTGGAGTATCTTAGATGGTCGCTCACAGGCTTTTAAGACCCCAGACACTACTCACCAAGGTAGAATGTAGAACATTGTCTTTATAAACTGTGTTATGCCAATTGAGCTAGATGTTCGCCAAGACCATGGTCCCCACAGCCCTCCGCCCAGCAATTCAGTCCCTCAGGGAGTTTGGAAGTGTCTATGGGGCTTCCATGACCTTTCCTTGTACAAGTTGTGCTAGTTTCCCCTGTATTGTGTACACCCAATATACCACTTATCTATTGCCTATTTAGTATTTCCCCCCACCCCTCCCATCCCTGGTAACCAACAAAGATTGTTACATTTTATGTGTGAACTTTTTCATGGGTTTTTACAATAGAGGTCTCATACAATATTTGTCCTTTTGTGATTGACTTATTTCACTCAGCGCCATGTCCTCCAGTTTCATCCATGTTATGAGACGCTTCACAGATTCATTGTTGTTCTTTCTCATTGCATACTACTCCATTGTGTGTATCTACCATAGTTTGTTTATCCATTCATCTGTTGATGGGCATCTAGGTTGTTTCCATCATTTTGCTATTGTGAACAATGCTGCCATGAACATAGGTGTGCATATGTCTATTCGAGTGACGACTCTTATTTCTCTAAGATATATTCCTAGGAGTGGGATTGCTGCATCGAAGGGTATGTCTATTTCTAGCTTTTTGAGGAAGCACCATATCATCTTCCAAAATGGTTATATCATTTTGCATTCCCACCAGCAGTGCATAAGAGTTCTGATCTCCCCGCAGCCCCTCCAACATTTGTTATTTCCAGTGTTTTTAATTCATGCCAGTAATGCCAGAGTGAGAAGGTATCTCATTGTGGTTTTAATTTGCATTTCTCTAATGGCTAGTGATCGCCAGCATTTCCTCATGTGTCTGTTGGCCATTTGAATGTCTTCTTTGGTGAAGTGTCTGTTCATTTCCTTTGCCCATTTTTTTAATAGGATTATTTGTCTTTTTGGTGTAGAGGTGTTGGATTTTCTTGTAGATTATGGAGATTACACCTTTGTCTGACTTGTACTATCCAAAAATTTTTTCCTAGTCTGTAGGTTCTCTTTTGACTCTTTTGGTGAAGTCTTTTGAAGAGCATAGGTGTTTGATTTTTAGAAGATCCCAGTTATCTAGCTTATCTGTTGGGTTTTGTGCATTGTTGGCTATGGTTTGTATCCTGTTAATGCCATGTATTAAGGCCTGAAGTGTTGGTCTTATTTTTTCTTCTATGAACTTTATAGTTTTAGGCTTTATATTCAGGTCTTTGATCCATTTTGAAGTAGTTTTTGTATACGTTGTGAGGTATGGGTGCTGTTTCATTTTTTTGCAGATGGATATCCAGTTTTTCCAGCACCATTTGTTAAAAAGACTGTCTTTTCCCCATTTGATGGACTTCGGGCCCTTGTCGAAGATCAGGTGACCGTAGGTGGATGGATTTACATCTGGGTTCTCAATTTTGTTCCATTCGTCAATGTGTCTGTCATTGTACTAGTACCAGGCTGTTTTGACTACTGTAGCTGTATAATAGGTTCTGAAGTCAGGTAGTGTGAGTCCTCCAACTTTATTCTTCTTCTTCAGTAGTGCTTTACTTATTTGGGGCTTCTTCCCTTTCCATATAAAGTGAATGATTAGTTGTTCCATCTCTTTGAAGAATGTTGTTGGTATTTGGATCGGGATTGCATTGTATTTGTAAATTGCTTTGGGTAGAATTGTCAATTTCCCATTGTTGAGTCTGCCTATCCATGAGCATGGTATGTTTTTCCATTTATAGATCCCTTTGGTTTTCATACAGTAGTGTTTTGTAGTTTTCTTTGTATAGGTCTTTTACATCCCTGGTCGGATTTATTCCTAAGTATTTTATCTTTTTAGGGGCTATTGAAAACGGTATTGTTTTCCTGATTTCCTTTTCATCGTTCTCCTTACTGGTGTATAGGAATCCAGCTGATTTTTGAATGTTTATCTTGTATCCTGCTACTCTGCTGAATTTTTCTATTAGTTCCAGTAGATTTCTCGTGGAGTCTTTCAGGTTTTCTATGTATAGTATCATATCATCTGCAAACAGGGACAGTTTAACTTCTTCATTACCAATTTGGATGCCTTTTATTTCTTTTTCTTGTCTTATTGCTATAGCTAGAACATCCAGCACAATGTTAAATAGGAGTGGTGATAAAGGGCATCCTTGTCTTGTTCCTGTTTTCAAGGGGAATGTTTTCAGCCTCTCTCCATTAAGAATGATGTTGGCCGTTGGTTTTGCATTGATGCCCTTTATTATGTTGAGCAATTTCCCTTCTATACCTATTTTATTGAGAGTTTTTATCAGGATTGGGTGTTGGACTTTGTCAAATGCCCTTTCTGCGTCAATTGAGATGATCATGTGATTCTTTCCTTTCCTTTTATTTATGTGGTGGATTACATTGATTCATTTTCTAATGTTGAATCATCCTTGCATACCTGGTATGAATCCTACTTGGTCGTGGTGTATTATGTTTTTGATATGATGCTGAATTCTATTGGCTAGAATTTTGTTAAGAAGTTTTGCATCTATATTCATGAGAGATATTGGTCTGTAATTTTCTTTCTTGGTGATGTCTTTGCCTGGCTTTGGTATCAGCATTATGCTGGCTTCATAGAATGAATTTGGAAGTGTGGCTTCCTCTTCTATTCTCTGAAATAGCTTGAGTAGTACTGGTACAAGGTCTTCTGTAAATGTTTTGTAGAATTCTCCAGTGAAGCCATCTGGGCCAGGGCTTTTTTTGGTTGGGTGTTTTCTTATTATCTTTTCAATCTCTTCTCTTGTTATGGGTCTGTTCAGATTTTCAACATCATTTTGTTGTAGTTTGGGTAGGCCATGTGTTTCTAGAAATTCATCCATTTCCTCTAGGTTTTAAAATTTGTTGGAGTATAGTTTTTCATAATATTCTGTTATAATCCTTTTTATTTCAGTTGGGTCGGTTGTAATGTCCCCCATTTCATTTCTTATTTGGGTTATTTGTGTCCTCTCCTGTTTTTCTTTTGTCAGTCTGGCCAGTGGTTTGTCGATTTTGTTGATTCTTTTGAAGAGCCAGCTTTTGGGTTTGTTGATTCTTTCTATTGTTTTTCTGTTCTCTATTTCATTTATTTCTGCTCTGATCTTTACTATTTCCTTTCTTCTGGTGGTTGTGGGCTTTTTTTTGCTGTTTTCTTTCTATTTGTTTGAGTTCTGTAGTTAATGTTTTGATGTTGTCCCTTTCTTCTTTTTTGATATGTTCATCTATTGCTATAAATTGTCCTCTGAGGACTGCCTTTGCTGTGTCCCAAAGGTTTTGGTATGATGTGTTTTCATTCTCATTGGATTCTAGGAATTTTTGGATTCCATCTCTGATTTCTTCTATTACTCAGTAATGTGTAAGCAGGGTATTATTCAGTTTCCATGTAATTGATTTTTTTTCCTTGCTCTTTCCATCGTTACTTTCTACCTTGATGGCATTTTGGTCAGAGAAGATACTTAGAATTATCTCAACGTTTTGGATCTTGTTGAGGACTGCTCTGTGGCCTAAGATGTGGTCTATTCTGGAGAACGTTCCATGTGCATTGGAAAAGAATGTGTACTTTGCAGTGGTTGGATGGAGTGTTCTGTATGTCTATGAGGTCAAGTTGGCTGATTGTGCCCTGTAGGCCTTCTGTATCTTTGCTGAGTTTCTTCTTAGATGTTCTGTCCTTTACTTAGAGTGGTGTGTTGAAGTCTCCTACTATTATTGTGGAACTGTCAATTTCTCTTTTTAGTGTTGTTAGAGTTTGTTTTATGTATTTTGGAGCCCTGTCATTGGGTGTGTAGATGTTTATTATGGTTATGTCTTCATGATGGATCGTCCCCTTAATCATTATATAGTGTCCTTCTTTGTCTTTTATGGTAGATTATGTTTTAAAGTCTATTTTATCTGAGATTAGAATTGCCACTCCCGCTCTTTTTTGGTAGTTGTTAGCTTGATATATTTTTTTCCAACCTCTGACTTTTAATAAATTCACATCTTTGTTTCTAAGGTGTGTCTCTTGTAGACAGCATATTGATGGATCCTGTTTTCTTATCCATTCTGTCACTCTCCTTCTCTTTATGACTGCATTGAGTCCATTTACATTCAGTGTAAGTATTGATAGATGTGAGTTTGTTGCTGTCATTTTGTAGTGCTTTTGTTTGTGGTGCTGAAGTTTTCTTTGCTCTTCTTACTCTCTTGTGCTGAGTTACTTTGGTTTGTGGATTTTTTTTTCATTTGTTTTTGTAGGTTTTGTTTTTGCTAAGACTTTATGTTTTTCCTCTTTATTTTTATGAGTGTGTTTGTTAACTTTCTTTGTGGTTACCATGAATTTTACCCTTATCTTTCTAAGTTTGAAGTAGTCTACCATTACTTGGTATCGCCTTGCCTTCCTCTCCATTAGAAGGTTCTATACCTATGCCATTTATTCCTTCTTTTATTGTTTTGATGTTGTTATCTTTTACTGATTAACTGCTCTGATTCCCTGTTGTATTTCTTTCGGTTTTGGATAGTCCTCGAGAGTTCATTTCCTCGATTGGTATGTGGCTGGTACGATCCTGCATTCTAGATTCTGCCTGGGAGCTAAAATAGTTTGTCCTCAGATTGAAGAATTCCCTTTAATAATTCTTGTAAGTTTGGTATGACTTCTACATATTCCCTTAATTTCTGTTTATCTGGAAATGACCTAATTTCACCATCAAATTTGAACAAGAGTTTTGCAGGATATATTATTCTTGGCTGGCAATTTTTTTCTTTCAAGATTTTATATATGTCATCCCATTACCTTCTTGCCTGCATGGTTTCTGCCAAATAATCTGAGCTTAGTCTTATTGTTTCTCATCTCTATGTGATTTCTTGTTTTTCATGAGCTGCTCTCAGGATTCTTTGTTTGTCTTTGGTTTTGTCAAGTGTGATTATGATATGCCTTGGTGATTTTCTTTTGTGGTCTCTTCTATATGGGGTTCGTTGAGCTTCTTGGAGGGCCAGCTTTTCCTCTTTCATGATATTGGGGAATTTTACTGTCAGCAGTTCTTCAATGATTCTCTCTGTGTTTTCTGTTTCCTCCCCCTGTTCTGGAATTCCAATCTCTTGAAAATTTTTGCTTTTGATTGTATCCCACATAACTCTCAGGATCTCTTCATTTTTCTTTGTTCTTTTTTCTGAGTTTTCCTGAAACAGAGTTTTAGAAAAGTGTTTGTCTTCAATTCCACTGATCCTGTCTTCCACTGTTTCAAATCTGCTTCTCAGCCCTTCTATGACACCGTCCATTTCTGAAATCTTGTTGTTTATCTTTTGGATTTCTAATTGTTGTCTTTTTATAATTTCTAGTTGTGAGTTTATTTTGGCATTTTGTTCCTTCATTATTTTCCTGAATTCTTGCAATTTTTTGTCTATATTTTCCATGAAATTGTCTATTTTTTCATCATGTTTGTCAGCTTTTTGCCTCAGCTCTTGGAGAATTCTGAGTATTAGAGATTTGAATTCCTTATGAGGTAGTTCTAGTGCCGTTTCTTCCACTGGAAAGTCATCTGGTGTTTTATTTTGGCCACCTACCAGAACCATCTTGTCCTCTTTT